>OZ030024.1:42580200-43180200 GCA_964023405.1 Apodemus agrarius
TCATGGTCAGATGAAAAACTGTGTCATGACATATTGAGAAAACACCCATTGATTCTCCTCTGATTATTGATTTGTGAATTTAAGATGATCTGAATCTAGGATGGATTTCACCTCATCTCCTTCTAAATATATCACCATTACCGCCCGAGTGAAGCCAGTGGTATAAAGATACCATCACATTTATACACAGCCAAATAAATCTGGGCTGGTGACCTCATGGTGCACAATTTATCATACAGCTGTCATGAGGAGCCATCTGTACAGGTTCAGGACGATAGGGTGACTTGTGGGACCTTTTCAACTAAGAGTTCTGTAATATGAACTTTCATTCCCCGTGGAGATCCTATCAGATCTGTCTCCCTCGCCTGCTTGCTTTTTTTTTTTTTTCTTTTGCCTGGATTGTGGGGATCCAGCTGCCAGCTGTCTTAGCTGATTTAAGGGGTGTGCTGATCCTGGGTGCTGCTTTCGGTAGTTATCAAACTCACCAGCCAGGGGTCTGAGTGACTGTTGGCCCTGAGGTGGGTAGCCTTGCCTTCTCCCCCTCCCCCTCCCCCCTCCCCCCTCCCCCGTTGATTTCTGCAGAGGAAGGAGTGAACCCACTGAGATGCAAGCACAGCTGCACCCCTAGCAGCTGCTGGCCAGCCGAGCAGGTTTTGTTTATCTGAGGAAATGTGGGAGATGCCCTGGACACTGCACTGACTCGGTTTCTTTCACAAGAATGGGCTCCCTGGGCCCCCAGAGTGACAGGAGAGGAGAATGGTGACTCAGCTCTGTGCAGGTCAGGGCCCCGAGACACTTTAGGACAGCTTTATTTCACCCACAGAGTCTGTCTGGGGCTTCCCTTAATCAAACACACCATCGTGTCTTCCGGGAGCGTTGTTTTATAAGGTATCTGTTTTCACTCTCATCCATTTGGATAGTTTCTCATGGAGAATCTTCTCAGAAAGGGCAATCCTGTAGACAGCACTGTTTCTGAAAAGGAATTTAATAGCAACCGCTAAGCTCTCAATTAGAGCCAAGTCATAAGGATTTGCCATTAATCTACAGCGGAGGCCAAGCTCCTTGGTTAAAAAAAACCTGCCTGGTGTTTGCAGATTTCAAACACATCCTGGGTATCTCGGAGACATGCTTCCTTCTTAGATTTAGATATTGGAAATGCTAGCGATTAGACTAAAACAATCATTTTTATATCTATTGCTGATTGTTTTCTCTCTGCCAAATCCTCAGAGGCACTGAGCTCTAGATGGACCTGGCAAAGTGGGGCTTCTGATGGATTGAAACATACAAGATGTTGCCAAAGGACCTTATAGTTAAAAATCAACCATACATACGGGGTACAAGAGAGGGCCACTCCCAACCACTGTTCAGGTAAGCAGGGCTTGTCATACGGACTTTCGAAATCCGAGCTTCACTGACTCCTGTAATCACCTGCTGCGGGGGGGTGGGGGGTGGGGGTGGGGAGGGGTGGGAGGTGGGGGGGGGCTTGGAGCCTTCCTCACAGCCTTTGCTGTGGTTCTGTGAAACCAGCATGAAGCTTCTGGAGGAACTGAGCTCTTCTGGGGGAGTACCTGACTCTGCCTTGCTCCTAGGCTGGTGATTTAACGAACACAGCTTTCTAGTTAGGCCTCTCTCTCTCTCTCTCTCTCTCTCTCTCTCTCTCTCTCTCTCTCTCTCTCTCTCTCTGGTCTGTGTGCACGCATGTGTTCTGCGTGTGTCTGTTAATACACATGTGTGCATGTATATCTGAAGGGCTGTGCTTGTATTTGTCATGAAACAACTTCAGGTGTCAGTCCTCTAGTGTCAATCTTTCACTGGTGTGGGGCTTTCAAGATCAAACTGTAGAGATGGTTCAGTGGCTAAGAGTACTGACTGCTCTTCCAAAGGTCCTGAGTTCAATTCCCAGCAACCACATGATGGCTCACAATTATAGATATAATGGGGTCTGATGTCCTCTTCTGTCATGCAGGCCTGCATGCAAATAAATACACAAATAAAACAAAGAGTGAGCCCACCCCTTTTTGTTAATGGATTTTCTTGTGATTGAACTCAGATCTTTGTGCTTGGTAGTAGCTACTTTTACTAAACAAACCATATCCCTTCCCGAAGGCAGACATCCTTTACTTAAAACTGGTCCTTACCTCAGGGGACCACCCTGGACCCTCACGTTAAGTAGTGCTGGCTCTTTGCTTCTTCAGAGAATTCAACCTTCCAGGGTTCCCATGAGCCTCCGTGGTCTCCTCAGATGAAATTATGAGCAATGATCAGATCTGAGCTGTTCCTTTGGTACAGCAAGATGATTTCTGGAGGCAAGACACCTGGCTGGCCTCGAGTGGTGATTAATTTTATGTGTTTAGGGTACGATCATCACGCAGAAGAAGAAAAAGGTTGAGGGGCTGTGATGATTGATGACGGGCAGGAAGGAGGTGCCCGTGGAGCTGTCCGGACGCCATCGGCTCCTTTGATCACCAGCAGAAGCCCAGAGATAGCTGCGTTGCATCTGCCAAGATTAAAGGATGCCATAGGCCTTGCAGAATGCTATTCTCAAAACAGCTGGGGGGACCACAACGCAGCAACATATGGAGGCGAGAAAGGTGTGTGTGTGTGTGTGTGTGTGTCTCCAAAAACAACACAGATCAATCTCTAGATGGCATTTAAGTTATGTTTGGTAAGAGGCAGGTGAATGTTGGGGATCCTGTGGCATGCGGCTCATACCACATCCCCTTTTAAAACGGGGGCAGCAGTGTGCCCCGCCCAGCCCACACCCCAAGTTCCAATTCTCCATTCTACTCTGGAGCTGCTAACTCTGCTAACTGGATCCCAGGTGCTTCTGAGCTTTGGCAGGAGGGAAAAGGCCTTTCTGGTCAGAAATCAAGACGCGAAAGCAAGCCTTTTTTGTTTGTTTGTTTGTTGGTTTCATTGTGTGAATACTTTGGGCACCCTGGAATCT
Organism: Apodemus agrarius; assembly: GCA_964023405.1. Lineage (NCBI taxonomy): Eukaryota > Metazoa > Chordata > Mammalia > Rodentia > Muridae > Apodemus > Apodemus agrarius. Next base: position 42,583,148 of record OZ030024.1, read on the forward strand.
GTTTCATGCGGTGTCTGGATTGGTTTCTAAGAGCATCCTCTCTACACAGACCTCCACTGCAGGGTCTATTCCAAAAAAACCCACCTGACGGCAATGATGATCTATATGACTATGGGATGGCAGCAGATAAGCTTCTTGTCCTCTAAACTTGTACTCATGTCAAAAGTGAGGACCCACGTGGTGCAGATGTAGTCATGTGACATCTTTCCGCTGCTCTGGTGACAGACTGCTAGCTCTCTGGGTTGAAGCTGGACTCAGCAAGCGAGGGCATTACCGAACAACTACTAATCAGAAAAATGATGTATGGATTAAAGGGGCATCCCTAAAGCACCATTACTCAATCAAAGAGATTTAGAAAAGGGATTCTTGCACCAACCCAAGGAGAAAATAAAACGCCCCTTTTGTACTTCAATTAGCAAACAGTAATTTGGGTAATGGGGAGCAAATGGTTCTTCTTTTAGCATACGAATTCCACAGTTCTTTGCCCAATGCTGATCCCTGCAGGGTAGAAAAAAAAATCTGAATCATAAGAATCTGAGCCTCTCCAGCCAAGAATCCTAGAGATGAAAGCTCTAGGGACTAAGATCACACTCCAGGGACCAGCGCTCGCATCTGTGCCCTGTCCAGAAAATGCAACCTTCTCCTGGAAAGCCATTGTCTAACCATCATGCAAAGGACCTCTCTGGCACCTCCACCATCGCCTGGGCTTCCTTGGTTAAATGTGGACAGGTTCTCTACTTTGCCTCTTCTGGGTCAAGGATTGATGTTGTATTTTGAGGAACTACAGAGAGACAGCAGACTCAGACTGGATTTTCCGTGAGCACAGCATTCTCCCAGATAGAAAGGACGTCTTTGTTTTAAAGAATAGAGCGCCTAAAACCTCAAGGGAAAGGCTCTAAGATGTGGTGAGAACAGAAAACCAGCAACTCTAAGCTATTGTTCCAGCAGGCAGCATCCTCCGGAATAAGAAGCAAGACTGGAGATGTGCGAGGAAAAGTCTGTGGGCAAGCTGCAGTTTCGCTTCGTGGGGCCTTCGCGGACCTGGTCACATCTGAGCGATATCCACCTTTCCAGGAAGGAATGGCAGAACCAGGGTAATCCTGGGAGACCAGCTTCTGCTCTGCCTCATGTGGTCCCCACAGACTTCCCAGGAGACCAAAAGGAGCTTCTCTGGAAGGAGTGTGCCCTCTCTATTGCATAGAACGAAGAGATTTGATTTCATGCTTTGTGTGTGTGCATACATGCATGGTGTGTGTGTGTGTGTGTGTGTGTGTGTGTGTGTGTTCTTTGCAGACTGCAGGGTTTGGGTGAGTGCCTTGTTTATGATGGCGGTGGTATTTTACATGAAATGAGTTATTTGTTCCTCATGATGTTCTTACAAGGTAAGGATTATTATAATTATCTCATTTTATAGACGAGCGTTCTGAGATTCAAGAATAAAATCACCTGACCAAGGTCATGTAGTCACTAAGGGTGGGATCAGGCTAAGGGCTTCTTGCCCTTAGCTCTGTGGAGCCTTTCTGGCTTGTACTTCAAAGGGATGGGAAGAACACAGGTGCGGTGCCTGGAAGTGTGCTTTCAAATGTTAACTCCTTAGATGCCAGGAAGCTGACGGGGGATGGGGTGGTGGGGGGGTGGGGGCGGGGTGCTGGAAAGAGGAACTAGATCTTAGGTCCCAGAGAGATAACTGACAGTGTCTAAAAACGTCACCCATTCGGCACACGTTTACACAGAACACTCTAGGACAAGTCCTGGCTGGAGACAAAAATTGGCCATGACCCTGATCCTCGGGTGAGCACTGTGTGGTTAGTAGAGGGTCCAGCTCCCTTCATACCCTCCATGCTTAGGGCCTACTGAGCTGGCTGACACCCTGCATGCCCTCTAAGGTGTCAGTAGGTTGAGGCATATCCATTTATTCTTTTCCAGAACAGGTTAGTAAGCGCTTCCCATAGATTTGACCCTCTTAAGCATAGTCTTTCAGAATCCCTGGGAAACACTGAGATAAATGAACTTAGGGGATTCTTCATTTCTCCATTTGCCTTCTCCCTGCAGGATGGATGGCCCCTGTGGATGGTTAGCTCCTACCTCACTTCTGCTCCTTCCTGAAACGGACCATCTCCATTCCAGTCCTTGAATATAAAGAAAAAAAAGTCACCTCTAGTCACGTGTTGAGGAACTCACGCACAGAGGGAGGCTGTGCTTCCTACTCTGACTGGTTGGGAGGTCTGTCCTTCTGGTGGGAGCCACAGGGCTGCTAGACTCACCCCACAAGCACTGCCTGCTCACAGAGCTTGAAGGCCAACAGCTCAAGGCAGGCATAGTACCTGGCCTTGCGGGAGCCTCAGTTTTACCGCCATGACAACCCGCCATTTTTGCTAGCATGTCCTATGACCTGAATCTGAGATCATTAAAAAGTTTCTAGAGTCAGATGGATGTTATAAACATCAGTCTCCTTCTCTAAAAGTGCTCTGCCCTCCATCAGGTAGACACTCTGACCTTTGCCGAACATCATTAAGAAGGAGAGAATGAGCTAACTTGCTGCCCAAAAAAGATGCCTGACCTTTTCAGCAGATCGGGGCCCAGTGTGCAGCACCAACACTGGGGTTCATGCGCAGGAGGCAGGCGCTCTGTGGACCCAGGCAGGTGACTTTGGAGGACCGTGGCCCATCTGGGAAGCTCCACATCGTAGCTAGAGCAGTTTGGGTTTAGGCACGATGAATTGTAGGAGGCAGACCTGGTGAAGCACCACTTACATCGACAACCCGCCAGCTTCATCTCTGAATGCAGATGTTGGCCCACAGTGTGTCCATGGGATCCAGTCAGCCAGAGGCCCGTCTGTCCCTTTACTCACTGACAGCAGTTTGCCAGACGTTGTGGACGAGATCCTTCTGTGAACAAGGTTAACGGCAATGAAGGAAACATCAAACCTTCCCTAGTCTCAGGGAACTGATACATTCTCATCGAAAAGACAGAAAACAAATCTCATACACATAATAAATAAGTAAAACATACAGCCAATAAGATAGTGGCAATTCCTAAGGAAAAAAAATAACCAAGAAAGACAGAGAGACAGGATGTAGGTGGGTGGTATATGCTGACTCTTAATTCTGGGAAGAGGCTGAGAGGGGGAATAGCAATTGGTTTTGTTTCTGTTCTCTCTTCTGAGAGAGGTAAGAATAAAAGACACGCTGCTGGCCAGGGCAGCCCATAGCTGAGGCACCCCTGCAGCTTCTTCTGTGCTTTGTAGCTGGACATTATTGCAATACAAATTCATGCTGGACCTGAAGAGGCTGTGTGGTCCACCCAGATCAAGGAAGCAGTCTGTCTTCGGTAAGAGCACCAAGCAGGTAGAAGTGTGTTGCAGCGGGATTTATAGCCACCATTAAGCAGGGACGGTTGCAGCTAGCCTGCAGAAGATAATAATAAATATAATAAAACGATACAATCTAATAGAGGCGATATTAGAGGAAATGATATGGTACAAGTATTTAAAAACCAATAGCATCTTCTATTCACTCTAAGGTAGGAAAGCTTTACAAAATTAGCAAAGACCTAATATGTGGCCTAATTGCTGACCGACTCCTATATTCCTTCCCTAGCCTGTGTCCTGTGACAGGAGCGCACTACTGCAGGCTGGGCCCAGTGGTCCCCAGAAGCATTTAGAGCCCCTGCCCTCTCCTTTCTCTGCTTCGTGGGGCAGGTCTGTCAGAGGCCACGGCTCTACCTCAGCACAGTGTCAAAGGGCAGCCTCTCCACCTCCAGCTGAGCACTTCCGTTTCATCCGTGTAGTACAGCCACCCTGACTTCACCAGCCTCTGCCTGATCCTGGCTCCCTTGAGGGCTTGACACGAGGGCCTGGCCTAAGAGTTTTTAGCGGCTGCTGCTGTTTCAGCTAAGCTATGTGAAATGGCTCTGTCTCTCTAAGTGGACTTTGGTCCAGTGTGAACTGGCTTCCGGAGCTCCCGTGCTGAGCAGTAGGAGTTATGTTTATAAAGCGTCCAGGTAATCCTCGTAAACCAGCGAAAGTGGCATGCATCAATCACACGGCATCCTCAGGACTTCCTCTTCTGCTAGCTTAGTTCCACGGGCTCTCCTTAACCCCCATCACCATTCTTCACGAAATGACCTATTTCTGTTCCCTGATTACTGTCTCTAGATAGTCTAGCCCTTGGCTTCTTGGTTCCAAGAACTAGGCCAGTGCATTGGTTCATTGCCTGTGTTTGAGGGCATACTTCATGTCTGCATGTGGAGCCCCGGGCCTTGTGGCCTAATAAATATGAGTTGGTTTTTTCTTTTCTTTTCTTTTCTTTTCTTTTCTTTTCTTTTCTTTTCTTTTCTTTTCTTTCTTTTTCTTTTTTTTCCCCTTTGGCTTTTTGTTAAAAGAAACAAGTCATTTTGACTACCATCTTGGACCCTGTGATGTGAGAGAGCAGCCACTCACTCCTAGGAACCTAGGATGGTCCCTGGTCCTAGTAACTCATCGTACAGTGATGTCATAGACACCCAGCCAGACACCTAGCATAGCAGACATCTGACATGATTGTTTTGGTCAGTAGTCTACTGCTGGGAAGAGACACTATAACCAGGGCAACTCTTAGAAAGGAAAACGTTGCATTGGTGTTGGCTTACAGTTCAGAGGTTTAGTCCATTATTGTCCCAGTGGGAAGCATGGTGGGGCGCAGGTAGACGTGATGCTGGAGAAGTATATTAGAGTTCTATGTCTGAACCCGCAGGCTTCAGGAAAGGAGAGACTTGGCTTGAGCTGCTGAAGCTTCTCAAAGCCTATCCCCAGTGACGCACTTCCTCCAACAAGGCCACACCCACAATAATGCCACTCCCTATGAGTCTATGCAGGCCATTTTAATTCAAACTACTACAGTTAGGTAAACACAATAGTAAGCTATTTGTCATAGAGTAGGTCCTCAATAAACTGGTATTGAATCAAGGCATAGAAATGTCCCTTTCCAAGCAACTTTGGTCTCATGAGTTAAACCAGTCTCCTTTGTCCGTCTCTATTCCTTTAATAGCAGCGGCATAAAAATAAAACCATCTGTCAGAGGGAGCTAATCTGAGGTTTTTCCAACAGCCACTGAGAGACTGGCTCCTTTCAGCTCCTGCCCCAGCAGTGAGCACAGATATGAACGTCAAATACAGTATTCCAGGACTGTAAACTGTTTATGTGTGCGCTGAGAAAATCCCACTCATCGCGTGGGCAGGCCACTCTGGTCCACCACGGTTCTTTCTTTCCTTGCAGATGTCACACAGTTAAATGGTTCTCTTGGTGGCAGTGTGAGTCCTGCCTGGGTGGCGACAGCCCAGGAGGACAGGCCAGCCAGGGCGGGGGTGACTGCCTGCTACCATCAATTTTCAGTGAATGAGTGCTTGTAATTTTACCCAACACCTAGTTTATGTGCCTGGCAACCACCTCCTGGGCCAGTATGGAGTTTGCGAAGCAAGAAATCAAGTGTCAGAAGAAGTACGGCCAGGCTGGCAGGAGGGCCAGCTAGGGGACCTTTACCTGCTGAGCTTGCAGCTGGCGCTGAAGCAGTCAGAGGGTTCCTGGAATTCGCCTCATGTTGGGTGGCAGGAAGATTGATAGGAGAGAGACGGTCTGCACGCATTGTCCCAGAGGCCTCTCTACATCACAGAGCGCAACACTGAGCATCTGAAGAATGTGGAGACAAAGAATAGCCTGGAGAGGCGCACAGTTGGCTTGGGACCAGGGAGCCACGGAACTGCTGTCTGGCAGCAAGCGACGAGACGTGTGCCCTCTGCGGACTGTGCTCATCTAGGGTATGGGAGGGTGGCATCATCCAGACATCATAGGGTGCTTTTGGGGACTGAATGAGAGAGTTCGCTTACATCCCTTGCAGGGTCCCCGGCATGTGTTGACTCCACAATGAACAACAGGTGATTGTTGTACTAATTGTGACCATGTTGTAGGTCTGGACTCCACAGCAGTTTTCTTGGGACAGACTTAAACTTCCATACTCCGTATATTCATATGGCATTGTCCTTTTAACAGAAAGAGGTGTTACCCTGCCCCCCAGTCCCAACATGACACAATCCCCCACTTTCCTGAAGCCCTATCTTGTCATCATACAGCAGAAACACTAGTTGTTACCTTTCGGGGTCTATGTGAGATTCTGTGGACACAGAGGATATAAGTTCTCTGGTGCTCTTAGGCATGCACTTAGCAGTAGACAACAGCTACTAAATACCCCAGTGATCAACATGGTCCTTGACCATGGATGTCTGACGAGACCCCATACAACAACTCTTATTTGAAGGAGAGATCACCCAAAGGAGGCCCACAGCCTCAGGACAGGTCACACCAGATCACAGATTCAATATTCTCATATTCCCGAGCTGTGTGGATAAATCCCCATGAAGGGAAGAAGATGATCCAAGCTCCTTCCATGTTAAAGGAGGAGTCTCAGGCCCTCGTGACATCAGCAGGACCCATTGGCTCGAATAGCCTGGCAAGGTCAAGTCCAAACCAACCTAAACTGAGGTTGGGGATGTTGGAGATGAAGCCCAATGCTGAGAGATGGCCATGCCCGTGCAAGGTCGTGAATCTGGTCCCTATCATCGCCATGAGAAAGAGGCAGGAAGGAGAGTAAAGGAAGGAAGAAAGGGAGAGATGCAAAGAGAGTCAGTCAGTCAGTCAGACACACACACACACACACACACACACACACACACACACACTGACAGATGCACACAGAGAGGGCAGGGCTGAGGGAGTGAGGGAGAGACATCCAAAACCTGGAAGCCTGGAGCTCCTTTCCTACTCCGGTATGTTTCACCCGCCCTAGAGAAATGAGGTAATGTTTGGAGATTATTTTTGGTGTTCTATGACACAGGGGATGCCACTGCTGGCGTCCAGTGGTCAGAGGCCAGAAAAGCTGTGACACGTCCTACGATGCAGAACGTGCCCTGAGATCATGCATCAACCATCCTCACACAGCAGTGGACTTGCCCGGCTGCTGCCCATCCATCAGTGTGCCCTGACCAGCTGGACTCAGGGAACTGCAGGAGGGACACAGACACAATCACATGGAGGACAGGGACATCTAAACACAGGTGCTTGCATCCCAGAACCTAAATGTAGAAGCTGGGTGCTGATGGCTGCCTCTGGTCTAAACAATGGTTTTGGTGCTGTGTGTCATTGTGCTCGATATTGTTGGTCCAGCCTGAGTCCCATCTTCTTTGCTAGTACATGGGAAGGCTCACCCTACAGGTGAGCTGGGCACGACTCTGTGTGTCTTGCTTTATCCAGTTATACATTGAGCTAAGGGAGTAATTGTCACTTCTGGAGATGCATCCCAGGGCAGAACAAACTTATCCATGCTTTCATTTTCCCAGCTTGAGGAGGAGGGCAGGGCATGAGAGACAATAAAACAACAAAACAAAACAAAACAAAACACAAGACTAAAAAAAGATCATGGGACCTGCATCCTGTGTCCCCAAGAAAAGGTGGCACAAGGCAAACCCAACACACATTTAACGACATGTAGGATGAGCGATGAACTTCCACTGGTTTAAGCCATAACACATGGGCCTTCTTCACTGACAAACCTTGTGGGCAGGAGAACTAGGCAATCCTGGACAGTACTGTTCCAGTCCTTGAATATCAGGGCTTCAGGGGGGAACCTGGATTTCCCAGTCACCAGAGGAACAATAAGTTCAGGGAAATCCGAAATTCACAACTTCTACACACTGGAGAGCAGTAGCTGCCCACTGTCAGAGGTGGGGCTTCCGCTATCCAGTTTGAACCCCGTTCCATATGTTTGTTCTCTTTTCTTAGCTTTTGGGGGATCTGGGCTTGTGAGCCCTGAAACAATTAGCTTTGCCACATCCCTGGGATGGTATCTCCTGTGTTGAGCCTGGGGATAGGAGAGACGGAGCAGACCAGTGGGGAGAGCTGAAGGAGAGCGGGGAGAAGCGAAGGGGTGGCGAGAAGAGCTTCAGTGGCTACTCCTCACTTCTGAGGAGATGGAGCCGCATAGCTGTAACCTCAACACTCAGCAAAGAGGGGCTGGAGGGTTGCCTAGGCTACAGTGTGAGTTCTGGGATGGCCTGGACTACATGGTGACACCCTGTATTAAACAAAAATAAATAAATAAAAATGAATTAAATTGTATCTTATATTTTCCACAAATAGCAAAGAATAAATGGCTATCATTGTTATTTTAGGGTGACACTGTTTTTTTCAAATGGGTTTTTACACATCAAAAGAAAGTGAAAAATCATGAATCTGTTACAATTTAGGGAGAATATAAAAAGTATGAGTTGTTTTTGTTTGTTTTTTTTAAGCAATTAGAAATATTTTATGTGTTAGAATGCTTTGTTTGCTTGCATGTTTGTGCACCACATGCATGCAGTGCTTATGATGGCCAGAAGAGGGCGTTAGAGTCCCCCTTGGAACTGGAATACATCTGGCTGTGGGCTGCCATGTGGGATCTAAAAGTGAACTTTCTATGCAAGAGCAGTTAAAGCTCTTAACCATGTAGATGTGTCCCCAGACCCCGGCTGCTCTATTATAGCTGTGTTTAACAGTGTCCTTGGGAAACTGCATTGAAGAAGAAGCTAATAAATTCTCAGGCAGATTTTGGAGAAAATAACAACAGACTGAGACAAGTCTTTCCTGCCTGCAGAATTATTCTCGAAGTCAGGAATGACATCAGGGTACAAGCTACCTAGGCATCGCCATAAAACTCTTGCTAAGGACACAGAAAGTCTGAAAGATGCTTAAAGCTAGTAAACCTTCTTAGCTAGGCCAAACTAGGCAGTAAAAACCCTGTTCTAAAACAAGCTTCGGAGGTTCTGAACACAGCGTTTGAGGCGTGAAATACATATCCTTGCGGTTCGTAGCTAACCCACACACGATTCGAGAGAATTCTGTTGGAGGAAGCATCACCCCCGTGGATCCTGAGTGACGGGAGCCGTCCAGAATGAAAGGGCTCTGTGAGCCCCCGTTTGAAGGGTAGTGAGAGACTGTGCCATTGGGTAAGGGACTGTGGGAACTTGCCCAGCAGGCTGGCCAATCAGAGTAAGAGCCGCCCAGGCAGAACATGGCATGGCATGTCTTGGGGTTATTGACAGCGAAGTAGACAAAATAGCACAGGGGTTGATATCTGCCTTGCTCCAGTGTTGTCTAATGCTTATTATAATATAAAACATGTATACATTCTATCTCTGTGTGAACTGGATGATCTAAGATGGGGTAGAAACCTCCCATTGAGATTAAATATTTACTACAACAGTGAGCATGCTGGGGGGGGGGGGACTCAGCTATGAGTGGAAGTCTGTTCTAGAGATCATCCAAAGCAAGGCCTACAAGGCTCCTTTCAGACAGGTCAACAGGATCCCGGACTCAATAGACTCACATTCCCATTCTGTCTATGAGGGCAAGACTATCACTCATCTTTCTTCCACGTTAAAGGAAGGATCTCAGGACCTCATTACACCTCCGTAGCCATGGGCTCACCCAGCCTGGGCAGGTATCTTAGTTTGGGTTTTACTGCTGTGAACAGACACCATGACCAATGCAAGTTTTATAAAAGACAACATTTAATTGGGGCTGGCTTACAGGCTCAGAGGTTCAGTCCATTGTCATCAAGGCAGAAACATGGCAGCATCCAGGCAGGCATGGTGCAGGAGGAGCTGAGAGTTCTACATCTTCATCTGAAGGCTGCTAGTGGAAGACTGACTTCCAGGCAGCCAGGGTGAGGAACTTAAGCCCAAACCCACAGTGACACACCTACTCCAACAAGGCCACACCTCCTAATGAGGTCACTTCCTGGGCCAACCATATACAAACCATCACAGCAGGTCAGAGTCAGGCCAATCTAAATTGAAGCTAGTGGTGGTGGCAATGAAGCCCAGTGTTCATTTGTCTGTCTGTCTGTCTGTCTGTCTGTCTCGCAGAATTGGGGATCCACCTTATGACCTCAAGCACTGAGAGCTAAGAGCTCCGCCACTCAGCTGCACATCAAGCCCTCTTTTTACTTCTTATCATGAGATAGGGTCTCAGTAAGTTGCCCAGGCTGGCTTCAAATTTGGAATTATCTTCTTACCCTCCTGAGGAAGGAGGATTACTGCCCTTCACGTCAAGGCCCAGCAAGAGCCACTTCCTTGCGAAGACAGAAGGGATCTCAGAGAGGGCAGATTCAAAGGCTCCAGGAACTGAGGTTAAGAGCTGAAAGGAAAATGGATTGTGGGGCTGGAGAGATGGCTCAGTGGTGAAGAGCACCGGCCGCTCTTCTGAAGGACCCCTCTACCGTGTTTCTGCATGGCATACTGAGCGCATGGCCTCTGTCGGCTGCTCCTCTGACTTCGCACCGTTCTGAAGAATCTTTTTTTAAGGAGCTTCCTCTCCCTCTGGACTCAATGTTGTCACATTCCATGACTGGGTGGTGGAGATTTTGCACTCTGCAAGTTGAAGGGATGCCACTGTGGTAATCTCCGGAGTTTGGGTGTTTTGGGGATGGCTATAAAGTTCTCTCAACCTCAGGGTCCTTTTATAACATGAGCCAGTTCCCTCCCCCATGCAGATGTAAGTACCCGAGGACCTTGTTATTTATTTTGCTCTGTAACATGTAGCCGAGAAGTTATCACCTCTTTGTAGTTTCTGAAACTTTGAACTTTGCCCCATCCCAAAACTACTCCTGCCTCTGTGATTCACATTGATGAGAACTTCTGGTGCCCTGAGCAATCACCCACCGATACAAAGTCCCATGAGAGAATGACCACCACCACCACCACCACCACCACCACCACCACCACCACACACACACACACACTGGACGCTCTAAGCCCACGGAATGAAAGACAGTGCCTCTCAAACCACTAGATCGGGGTGAAAAATCTCGGTTCTACAGCAGTGGCTGCCAGCAGCAGGGGTGGTGGGGTGGGGCAGGTGCCTCCTTGCCTTGCACTGGATGAAACATCTCTGAACTCCCTCCAAGTTAAAGCTGGCTGTCAGAACACCACACCTAGTCCAACGCATTTCTTCCAGACAGGCATTGTAACACCTCCCCAACACGTGTGCTGAGAACTGATCAGGGAGCCGTACGGCTGAGGGCTTTTCCTTTGCCAAGTTGAAATCTTATTTCTTGGAGAAACAAAACAAAACAAAACAAAACAAAACAAAACAAAACAAAACAAAACAAAACAAAACAAAACAAAACAAAACAAAAAAAAGGAGCTAGAGCCAAGCGAGGACCTGCTCCCCTTTCCAGATCCCCCGGGGAAGGTTTTATTATGCTTTTCTTTTCTCTTTAAGTTGGTGATACTGTGTGCCAGATGTGGCCTTCAAGGAAGGCTCTCTAGAAAGTCCCACTTCGCAGGTGCCAAAACTGAGGATCTCTGAAATCACACAGCTGAGTCGAAGTCGCTCGAGGAGGAAGCAGTGAGGACCGGCAACAGGAACTCTTTCTGGCTTCAGAAGCCAGCCGCTCACTTCCTGACCTGCCTCCCCTGGGATGGGTGACCTCTGCCTGGTCACTAAGTTTGCCAAGTGCTTGAAAAGTTCAGTAGCAGTAGGTGAACTGGGCCGGAAGAGGCAGCACTAAGGTGACGGCAGGAAGTGGAGACATACGGATTTTTAAACGGAGAAAGAAAAGCCAACTCTTCTGTGCTTGACCTGTGCTACAATTATTTTCTTGGTTCCACAAGAAGGCTTGCTTCTGAGGCTTGCGAAGGAACTCACCCAGGGTCACACAACCAGTGACCGACCAGCAGAGAGGTTCACATCTAGTTCGGAGCCCACCTATGGGGGAATGCCACCGCCTGAGCTTCTATATTTTTGGACAAAAAAACACGGTCTCTTTGCTTGCATTTCTCTTAAGGTTGGTGCTTAGAGCTCTTAGCAGCTGTGTCTGGCCCACCTGCAGCTTGAGTCAGCCAATGAAGTTGGCCTGAATATTAAAGCCGACTCCTTGGAAAGGAAAGGAACACCTTCTCGTAGCCTTGAGTCCGTCCGGGACAGTGCACCTGACAGGGTACTGGGTTTATTTCACTCCTTCCACGCACAATCCTCCCCCCAACGATGCATGGCCCATGGTGCTGATATTCTGATATTCAGTATTTGTAAGGGGACAATGGCGACTCCTATCCTCAGGAAGGCTGCATTCTGGGAAGAAAAAGGCCATGCATAGATTTCTCCTAAATAAACGCATGTTTATTTTCTAAATTTTCTAAATTTAGAAATGCGCTAGAGATTGTTTGGAGAAGGAAAACAGTATATTTCCCCACCAACCTCCAGTTCTCATTTATTAAAGTCTGAGCAAATTCATGTAGGGTGAAACTCAACAAATACTGGTCCATCGGGAGGCCGGGGCATGGTTTAAAGGGTATTTAGAACCACTTGACTATGAAGTCCACCAGAGTCTCTCTTCCCTCCCAGATGACCCCAGGAGCTCTTACCCGGGATTCCCCTTGCCAGCCCAGCTCCAACATGCCTGTTAGAAATGAGAGAGAAAACGTCTGTAAGAGGCAAGCCACAAAAGTTGCAAGACATACTTTTGCTCTTACTGGTAGCAATTAATGTGTAACGAGTCATTGCCAAAATAAGTTGCTTATTTCAAAGCAACTCAAAGGGGCTATTTTGTAGCCCATTCATTAAGATGTTGAGTCACTCGGTAGCAGCAATTGAAACCCGTTGAGGAATGACCATTCTCCCAGCTTGAGGCGAGCTCCTGGGACTCTGAGGCTATTCATTCCCTGGCTGTTGGAGGAGGGCTGGAGAGTACGTTATTTTGATACTTCACTACAAGGCAGAGGGCGTTTTGAGGGAGGAGGGAGCAAAATCACAAGTTAGAATTGGTATCGCTGGCAAGAGTTTGTAAGGTCACCGCTGTGTCGTCCACCCTCACAGATGACAGTTCCAGAAAAAAAAAAAAATAGCGGTTCTAAAAGGGAAAACTCCGGTTGTTGTCTTGTCAAACACAAAGCTAGCCATTGTGTCTTGCATGAACACCCTGCGGCTTCCACCAATTTTACAAAGCACATTTCCCCTTGGGCAGGGCGTGTCCAGTCTCCCCCACCCACCCACCTTACCCCATGACATCCTTCTATTGACATATCCTCAGCCCCAAGGGAGGAGAAATCCACCCAGATATTTGTAGCTCTGAAATTTCATTTGCGTCATCTGTGTCCAAGATGGGTCATTATTCTAGACTCTAACCACATCCTGCAAAATGAAAACATCGAGGAGACCTTTGACCAGAAGCTGCAGAGGAGGTGGGACAAAGCAGAGGACTGGAAACAGGGGGCGGTGAGGTGTTAAAAGCCTCGGGGTCTCTGGAGCCTAGAAACAAACTCCCCAGGGGGCAATGTGCTGATCACCTCTTCTTGGCTAAGTGTGGTACCCTGGATTACTATAAGTAACTTATAATAGAAATTTTATTAGCGGCAGTAATTTTTTATGATAATTAGAGTAATCAGCAGCCCATAAAAGGCGAAGATATATAGTTATATCTTTTACATGGAAAAGTGTCTCCTAACTATAGAAAGACCGTAAATGGCCAAGAAGCTTTATGAGCAGTTACGGCTTTTATGCTGGCTGTTTGGCGCTCCCTTCCTTATTAACACCCTTCATTGCGTCGGCAGTAAACATTTGATGGCAAAGTCAAAGCGTGTTCAAGGAGATCGGAAAAAGCTGCAGATGCGGCTACAAAGAACCTGCTGCACCCCACCCCCGCGCCCCTCCCCCTCCCCCCTCCTCCCTCCCCTCCACCTCTCCCATCCCGGTCCTGAGGCTTCATAAAGGAGAGGTTGCTAGCAAGCCCCCCCACACACACCTGGAGTTCAGCCCTGTCAGCCTGTGCGTGTGCTCCGTTCGGATGCAGGATGGTGCAGAGCGATCCTCCTAGGCCACCGTTTCAGGAGAACACATGGGATTTTCCGAATGCCGAGGAGGATGTTGAGAAAAGCCGGGAGAAGGCTCCTGCCTACCCCCACCCCTAAATGCACACACTAATAACAGCATCACGCTAGCTGTTTTAACAAACAATGCAGGCCAACAGCAGCAACACGGTGCTGAGGTAGGTGCGCTGGGCTCCCAGCTGTGGGTAGGACACCTGAACAGAGACACATCCCCCCCCCCAAGTGGTGATTTAGACAACCTAGTTCTTTATCCTTTCTCTCCACTATCCCTTGGGGACTCATAACAATCACTATCTATTTGTCAGATGGACATCACCAGCCAGGGTGAGGTCTTCCATGGATGAGAACTTTCCACACTGCTGTAGCCGTTACAATGGACATTTAGGACTGAACACAGCAGCCCGTGCACTCTGCACTCTCTGGAAATGGAAGCCAAAAGGGGGGGTCGGGTACCCAATGCATTCTATTCCATGAGACCAGGCCTGGAGTGGAGTTACAGTCCCATGAAGACCAAAGAAGATGCCCAGTTCTTCAAGCCATAATCAGAAAGAGCAGGAAATATAAGAGTCAAATTCTCAAGCCCAGACCATCTGTGTTGATCGCCACCTTTCTTCTTTCCTGGCCGCCACAGTACTGTTTAGGTTGCCTTATCTCTCTGACCCCTGGTCAGCTCGTTGCTTTGTCAAATGTGGATAAAGGCTGACTGAGCTAAGGACACAAGCTAACTGTGCCCACGCCACACATCGGGTACCTGTACCCTTCATCCTCACTGTAGCTCTCCCGGTTGTACAGATGGGGAAACTGAGGCACAGAAGGCTTAAGCCAGCTGTGCTTACTGCACGGGTGTAATGGATCTTGGTTGCATCTTAGTCATCTTAGGCACTAGTCACGCCCAGAGTGGCTGGGAAGCTGGATGGACAAACAGGAAATCAAGGTTTTGAGAGCTGGGGCTCTGCTCAGTCGTAGGAAGCACTTGCGTGGAGAGATTTATTTCATCCTTGGAGCAGAAAGTGAAAGAAAGGAACAGACTTTGAGTAACTAGTGAACATTTCATATATTTAGAGGTATATGTTTTAAAAAGATTGTATTTTATGGGTGTGAGTGTTTTGACTAAACGCATATCCGTGTACCACATACATGCATGCCTGGTGCCCAGAGCGACCAGAAGAGAGGACTAGAGAGGTAAACGGCTGTGAGCTGCCATATAGGTGCTGGGAATCACACCTGAGTCTTCTAAAGAGCAAGAGGTATCCTCACTCTCTGCCCCCTCTCTGGCTCTTTTTAACCCACTGTTTACTTGTGTCCTCGGATACTCCTGCTCTTGTGTCACCGTGCCTGAAAGGTACATGGCTGGAATCATTGTTTTAGTTTCAGGAAACAGTGCGGAACGAATTTTCTAAGTCTGTTCTCAACAGATGGTCCTCAAGAAGGGGGTTCTTCAGTCAACAAATGTGACCTAGAAAGCCATAGGTAAATGACCTTTGAAAAATTGTGTGTGTGTGTCTGTGCGCGCGAGCGCGTATGTGTGCCTTCTTCTAGCCTCTGGGGATACCTGTATACACACACACACACACACACACACACACACACACACACACACACACATTTCAAAAGTCCAAGAGTGAAACTGAGAAGAATCTTGATTGGTTAATTGACTAGAAGTCCACTAATTAGGATTCTCAATTAACCAGAATCATATCTCTTTATGATGCATTAGAGAGAGAGAGAGAGAGAGAGAGAGAGAGAGAGAAAAGAAGAAGAAGAAGAAGAAGAAGAAGAACAAGAAGAAGGAGGAGGAGGAGGAGGAGGAGGAGGAGGAAGAGGAGGAAGAGGAGGAGGGAGGGAAGACAGGAGAAAAAAAAGAAGGAAGAGAAAGAAGAAGAAAAAGATAAAAAATAAATACAAGCTTACACCTCTATCTGTTTACTCTAGTGCTATTTGTAACACTGGCCCTGAAAAAGGCAGCCCAGTTACAGAACACTGCAACATCCGTATCCACAATGGGTGCTATGCTCACTCTAGAACCGGTTGTGTTAGAGCATGCCTTAATCTAAGCCCATGGAGGATGAAGGCCGGAGGATCACAAGTTCAAGGTCATTCTCTGCTCACCGAGGAATTCCAGGCCGGTCTGGGCAACTCGAGACCTCGTCCCAAGCAAAACACAAATAAACTGGTGTTTTCCAGGGGAGTTGGTAATAAAGAAACGCGCTCCTGACCTAGCAGATGGACAGAAGGACAGAGGACCATATTCATGGACTTCACTAGGAGCTATGGATGTGTTGAAATAATTAATTAAATATAAATCCCACCAGCAGGTTTGCTACCTACCTCAATGCTTTATGTCTCCAAATGAAAGACACACACACACACACACACACACACACACAACCTTTATATAGTTACACCTTAAATAGCTCAATAACTGGGCCACTACTTAAACCCCCATGTGTTTAATCCCAATTTATTACTAATTACTTACTAATTCTATGTATCTTGGTTGCTCTGGACCCAGAGGGCTGCCCAACTGGGTCATGCTCTCCCGGCTCCTTCACGTGGTGGCTGTGTCTCTCTGTCCTGCACATTTCTCAGGCATGGCCTCTCCTCTCCTCCACGCTCTCCCGACATGACAGAACTCCTCTTCCTCTCTCCTTCCTGTCCCAAGCCTGGGAAACCCCCAAATCCCTCCTCTGTCTGCCCTGCCCAGCTATTGGCTGTTGGCATCTTTATTTACCAATCAGAACCAACTGGGGCAGGTTCCCCAAAGCTAAGTGCAGACACTCGGACACTCTCATACAAACAGCTTTTGAGGGGACATAATCAGCACTCGTAATGCAAGTAGCTACATGGTGGACCAGAGAGAGCAAGAGAAAAAAAGACAACAAATGGACCCAGAACTGAAGCATGGTTCTTCTAAGCTATAAAGTAAGAAGCTGACCTTTCCTTTTTTTTTTTTTCTCTTTACAACCACAACTGGTTGTGGATTGTTTTGGCTTGGTTTTTTTTTTTTTTTCTTTTTCACCAGAAGAAAAAAATAAAGCAAAAACAAATAGACAGCAGAAGTTGGGCTAAAAAAAAAAAAGTAAATAAATCAAAGAAGACATTTTGTGCTGCTGACTCTGGTCACCTTCCTCCCATCCCGTGTCTGGCTGCATCCCGACAGCTGCTGTTTATTCAGAGTGACAATCCAGCACCACAGCAAGCCTCGGTAACTCGGAAAATGTCCTGTGGATCCACCATGCAAACTCCTGCAAGAGGCTCCAGGGCTAGCCCTCACTGATCGAAATCTGGTGTTAGCCCAGACGGCATGCTAACAGAGAGGTCCGACGGGGTGAGACTGGAGCACAGGTGGCCCTCAATGATCTGGCACTGTAAACAACAAATCCCATCTTTTAAATCTTTTTTCTTTCTTCCCACCTTCCCTTCTTCTGCCCTTCCTCGCTCTATCTTCCCTGTGCCCTCCCACCCCTGACTTTCGTAATAACAGAGTGATACTCCTCGGATGCCATGTGGCTGGAGAGCCACTAGGCCTCAGGGAAACAGGGAAACCTTGACAAGACGAGGCCTCATCTCAATTAGGGTTCTATTGCTGTGATAAAACACGGTGACCAAACACAACCTGGGAAGGAAATATTTATTTGACTAACACTTCCACATCACTGTTCACCACTGGAGGAAGTCCAGACAGGAACTCAAGCCGGGCAGGAACCTGGAGGCAGGAGCTGGTGTAGATGCCGTGGAAGAAGTCAGTAAGACTTGCTCCCCATGGCTTGCTCAGTCTGCTTTCTTATAGAGCGCAGGACTGTCAGGCCAGGGATGTCTAGAAGAATACTCTACAGGCCTTAGTGATGGGAAGCCATTAGTAAAGAGAACCCATCAATGACTACACACTCATATACACACATGCACACCTGCACACATGCCTGCGAGTACATATACATGCACACACACATGTCCCCACACATGCACACACAGCAGACCCTTTGAGGACCATCATAAACGAGAAATAAAGCATAATTATGTCTTAACCCTGAAGAAACAGTGTTAGGACAGCCAGCTTAGCCTGGCTACTGTGTCACCTGGCCCTGTGGATATTCTTCTCAGGGCATTAGTCTTGCAAAGATGATGGGTGAGAGGCATTTTGGACTCATCAGAAAACCTGAAGATCCTCAGGGATTGGATGTCAGTCAAGCTCCGTCACTACCTAGCTCCAGAGTTTTTCAGTTGTGTTGCGGTGACCACAATACCTGAAAGAAACAACACAGTGCAGGGAAGATTTTGAGTTCTGAAAAGGTGAGGCAGGTGCAGGGGGAGCAGGCAAGCAGCTCTGTTCCTGATGGCAGAGAGTGCTCACAACCTGGTGAGTCCAACAGCAGCGGAGGAGGAGGAGGAGGAGGAGGAGGAGGAGGAGGAGGAGGAGGAGGAGGAGGAGGAGGAGGAGGCAGTAGTCCGCTGTAACTTTCACATGCCAGTCCCTAGTGAACAGCTGGGTTTCCCTTCCTAACGGTCCCATAGACTCCAAATGCCGCCACTCACTTGGGAACAGCACTCGGACCAAGATGGCGCTGTAGACTTTGAAGACCTCAATCTCATGGACTTAGAGTACATTTGCCCTGAAGCTCAGTTCCTCCTTTGGCAAATAGAGTATTAAAGACAATACCCACCTCAAGAGGTGTTGTCATACAATTTAAACCAATCTGTGGGATTAAGTGCTGAGCACACAGCCAGGCAAAGATGCATGTGAATGTTTCTCATTCTCCTATGAGCAAGACCCAGCTCAACAACGCACGCGCACCAACAGGAAAGCAGAGACAGAAAGTGAAAGTCCTTTTGTCAGTCTGCAATATCCTCCAAAGGGGACGACTGTGATCATCACCTCATTAAACTTACTCCAGTCCTGTAAGCCCAGGATAAACATCATCAGGCATACGAGGAAGGGCGATAAAAGGCTTTCATTCACTCATTCATTCATTCACCTGAAAAATACCCTAGGTCTCACCAGACCACTAAGCCTCATGGGAGATTCCGGGGCGTTAGCAGTGGGAGGAGCTTGTGGACTAGTGGCTGATCTACTGGAGTAAAGAGATATAGAAAACAAATATAGTAGGGGTAAGGGCGCCATTCTCTCAGACATTCAACAAATACTGACACGGGAATGTGTCAGGCACTATTCCAGGGTGCTACTGTGAGCAAAACAGACAGTTAAGAAAAACCAATTCCCTACGTTTATGATGCTGCTGTTCCCACTGCTGTACTGATAACACTCGGAACGCATAAAGGATATCTATTTCACGATAGATGGTGGGCATATTGTGGGGGAACTTGAAGCAAATGGATGTGGCAGGGGTGGTGGTGGCGGGGGAACCACCCTTTCAAGGTGGTACAGAAGTCCTCACTGGGTGGGAGATACTTAAGCGGGAGCCCGGAAGAGGTGGGGAAAGGCACCACATTGATTCCAAGAGAAGAGGGAACCAAGCAGACAGAATGTCCAGGGTAGAAACCTCACAATGAGTAGCTTCAGGGAGCTGAAGGGCAGTCCAACCAGGCCAGTGTACAAAGTGAAGGGAGGCCCCACTGTGAATATCTGGCGATGCTTGTGAATATCTGTGTCATCACTCTAGTGTGGTGGCTCTTGCTCTGCTTCGGGGTTCCAGCCATGGGAACATGACTTCTGGTAAAAGAACATAGGGTGTAAAGGGTTAAGGGTTGGACAGTATGGTTACCGCAAGTATATGCTAGATGAAGACACAAATATTCGCACACTAGCTCACAGATGGCACATAGTGTCTTAGCACTACAGATATAAGCTGCCTGCCCTGAAGCTCATTGTGGAGAAGGGGCTGGAGACAGCCTGGCCGTCTAAGCCATGATTCAAGCTCCGTGGAAGAATGCTCAGGGCTGTAGCTGTCCCCTGGTGGGGTAGAAGAGGCTGGGAATCATGAAGGGGCTGCATACGCAGGGCCACGTCGCAGCAGCAGACCCCAATGCTTCTGTCCAGCTTTGGTCAACCCCTCCCTCTGTGGCAATGACACATCTCCAGGAGGAGAGGGCCTGATAGGGAGTTACAGGTTGTTCCTAGTCTACTTTGAAGCCAGCTTGCTTTAGATTGGTCTCGTTCAGTTGTAAGGTCCTCACAACCTCGACGGGGCTAAAGCTTAGGAGAGATCGGGATCATGGCGGCAAGGAGTCCCCTGGGAGTCTGGAAGCCACACCCCCTGGGAGTCTGGAAGCCACACCCCTAGGCTCCTCCTCTTCGCACAACCAACTTCCAACCTCATTATTTCAAAACTCAAAAGGAAAAAAAAGTCAAAGTCAAGTATGAGCTTTTTAAAAGGAGTTTTCAAGATGGATTCTATTCATTTCTGAGTAGGAAAGTCTGCATAAAATCTCAAGTCACATGACGAGACCTCCCTGCTATGTCATTCCCAGTCAGAACACCCTGTCAGACCATGAGGTTCCTCAATGCCCTCTGTGCCTTGTGTGCCCACAGTCAAGGAGAGAGCGAGTTACTACCTGTCCATCTCCCCCCACCCCGCCCCTCCTCCACATCTGGCATAAATGTTAACACCTTCTCCCTTTGACTCACCCATAACTCACTGCAAGGAGAGAGACCTAGGTCTTGTTTTATGATGGCGTAGTAGTCCGTTGTGTGTGTGAATCATGATTTATTTAACTAGTCTTCCATTGATGGATCCCTGATGGATCCCAATGTTCTACTTTAACAATCGCTGCGGTAATGAATAGCTTTGTGTATATAGCACGTGGCCATGTTTGAATATATCCATAGTATGGCTTCCTGGAAATGGAATCTCTCCCATCCACCCATGTCCACACCAGTGATTTTGAAAGATGCTCTCAAACCCCTTCTCAAAGTTTCTCCTTATTGACCTTCCTGCAAAAACACAGTGCCATCTTTCCCTTCCACATCCTCCCCTCTGTGTATCCACCCCCTCTTGCCCTCAGCCACCCAGGATGTTCTAAATGTTTACTCCCTTGTCATGAAAATGGACTCAAGTCACTGTCATCCTTGCTGAATTTGAACCCACCAAGGAGACACATCTCGGGGACCGTCTGTGAGGGCATTTTTGGAAGGGCTTTAACTGAATTCAGATCCTGAGTGTAAGCCTCAGAGACTTAGAGCTGGCGTAAAGAGGAGACAGGGAGCTGAACACCAACGTCCAGCCATCTCTGCTTCCCCACTGCGGGCATGACGTGAGGCGGAGCTTCATGACCCTGCCAGCCACACCTTCTCCCTTGCTCGACTTGCTACTGTCAGAGATTCTGTCCTAGTGATGAAAAAAACAAACAAACAAACAAACAAACAAACAAAAAACAGCTAACACGCCTGCCAACCCAATACAAATTCAATTTATTTAATTTGATTTTCTTTTGATTTCCTTTTTGATAGTCAAGTTGTCTCCTCGGAGTAGATAATGCCTTTCAAGATCCGGGCTCTGCTTTTCTGTCCAGTTTCGGACCTGGAAGACTGGCTTCTACGGCTGATTGCATCGTTCCGTTGTCATTGTCTCTGGCTAAGTGGGCATAGCCTGTGGGAGGGATGAGCCCTGTGGGAGGGACGAGGTGGAAGAAGACCCCCTCCAGCCCTACAAGAGTCTGCTGATATTCTATCAGACCAGGCTATGCTCAACTGTGGATGAAAAGCTTTGCTGGAGACCCTCTCATGTGGCTGAGCCTCTCACCCATAGCCTTACTCTCTCTCCTTGCTTCCTTAGGCCCAAGGGTAATAACATCTTCTTGCTGGCCCCTTCAAACTCCTAGCCCATCCCCAACTTTGCAAGTCAAACTGTCATCATATCCTCAGCCAAACCCTTTAAATGTTTCCTGACAGGACCCCCATGGTTGCAAAGTTCTCTTCAAAGAACTCCCCCACAGTCTCTGGGGGAGTTTGGTGCTAGAGATCAATTGACAGATTGCACATCTAATCCAAGAGGAAAGGGTGTGTCAAGAACTTTATACGTATTTTCCTGGAACAAAAGGATACACATAATTCCAGTTATTAAGCAGAGATGTAAGTCTGAATCTTTCTACTTGCGGAAGTCTAAAATATTCACATTTTCTCACCATAGCCACTGTCCCCGTAAAACTACATCTGTGGCCACCACCACCATCCAACTAGGGGCTCCTCCCTCTCCTTGTATCCCAGCACACTTGGAATGGATATGTAATCACATCAGTTGCTGTCAATCACTGCCAACCACATCAAAACACTTCCATGCTTTGGACTTCTATCAAAATAAATTCTAAACTCTGTCAAGGTCATCTGTAGGTTAATTTCATAGCGGCCGGCTGAGCACCTACTTCATGCTGGGATCCAAGGGAGGAAACAAAGACAAACAAGATACTTTGCTTCTTTTAAGTGACCAGAGTGTGGGTAAAATATACAAGACAGTAACCTGATAACTGACATTTATCTTCAGTTGGATTTTTACAAAGATAAGGATAATTAATGGCCTGCCATTGGAAAGATCCATAAATGGGACCACAAAACCCTGAGCCTCTATAACATGAGCTTTCCTGAAAGAGAGGAAAGTGAGTCTGGAGCTGGGGAGGTATGCTGTGTTCCAGGAAATGCTGATGAACATGATTGACACTGAGTCATTTCCTGCTCCAGCTCCCAGACTTCAAGGGGAAAGAAATATTTGCTGGTCTCCAGGAACCACATCAAGGCATTGGCACCAAAAAAGTCATCCCAAGGAGGAGTGTTTGGAGCTCATAGATGACAGGTCTGCAGAGTTCTGAGGAAAAGAAAGTGTGACTCAAGAAAATTATACCCGGTCGAGTTGTCATAGAAGAGGAAAAGTCAAAGGGAGATGTTTTGAGGGAATAAAATATATTATGGAATAGGGTGCCCCTGTTTCATTTTGCAACTTTACAATCCTGTCCAGAGATGAATGAAACTACCTAGCAAACAATACAA
The DNA here is from genome assembly GCA_964023405.1 of Apodemus agrarius. NCBI lineage: Eukaryota > Metazoa > Chordata > Mammalia > Rodentia > Muridae > Apodemus > Apodemus agrarius. The sequence goes on from OZ030024.1 coordinate 42,605,976, forward strand.
AGGGCATGTACCATTCAACACCAACAGATATAGTAGAATAGTGCTTCATAGAGTTCTGGGGAAAAGCAAGAATTTTATACCCAGCCAAGTAGCACTTCTATTAGAAGGCTGCAGGCAAAGTCAAGCACACTTGAACTCGAGGCCAACAGACCACTGAGCCTGTTTAGGTAAGGACAGCATGCTTGGTAACAAGCAGAGAGGATTTCTTCCTAGATGAAGAGATTATAGTAGCCTCTGAACTACTCTTCCTGTACAAAAGCATTCAGGTCTCATAGGAAGAATGTTCCATGAACATTCTTCTTGCTTGAGACAAATACTGAGCTTGGAAGATTTGGGGACCAATACGTCTAGCATACTTCCATTCCACACAATAAAACATATTCTCACATCTAAAGAGGACAGTCGCATACTAGAGTCTGCTGTTTATGCTTTCCCACTTTTTGCGAGATGTATGGTGGCTTAGCTACCCATCTCTCAGCACTGTGGAGGAGATGCATTCTGGGAAGCATGGAATTGCTGTTGCTGGGGGGAATCTATGGGAGTTCCAGACTTTCATGGGATGTTCATAGGAAATGTTCGCTGTCCCTAAAGTCCCTGCACCCCAAATGATTCCTGAGCTCGTGTGGGACCTCTGTGCTACCTTCTATCATGGGGAATACGCAGGAAGCACTGAGGTAGCGAGGTACTGCCTTCTTCCTGGCCTTTCCCACAGGGTAAACCAGCTCTGAGATGTAATACAGATCAGCTCCTTTTCCTGTTCAAGTTCTTATCTACAGCAGGCTTGAGCCAACAGGGCTCATGGAGATACCAGCCTTTGTTACTAAGCTCAAAAAAGCTAGGCCCAGCCTTTAGAAGCTTATCTTTATGGTTTCTATTTTCTACTGAATCTCATTTTGCTAATTCCTTATGATTCTACACTCACTCTTAGCTCTAATGGGCTCTTTATTGGTGCACCTAATAATATGTTAATTGACAGTCCTTATTGCTTAAAACACAACCTCCCCATCGTGGAGAGTCCCAAACCATCCAGGCATTCCTAATAAAGGCCACATAGTAGGGGATTTAAAGCCCTCTGCAACTTGTCCAGAGCAAGAAAGAGACTCCATAGCAAGAGTTTGCCCCAGAACCCCTCTGCCTGTTTCAGCCAAGTGACTGGTGGCAGGCTGGGTAGGCTAGTGGTCAGCCCTTGTCCAAAGCATGCAATAGCAGCAATAGCCTTAAAATACCTCCTGTGACAGGTGCAGCCGTGAGGTTGCTCAGAACTAGCTTGTCGTCACACCCTGAAGACACACAACACCAGGACCACATCGTGTTAGGCTACTTGTAAGCAGAGTGGGAGCAGAGGAAACACCCTCTTGCAAGGAAAACATTGATCCGAAGAGGCTTGGAGAGGGCTGGGGTCTCCGCAAGCAAGGAAGGGAGGAAAGGCCTTCTCCAGCTGACACAATAAATTAGTTCAAAGCCGATGACAGCCCGGAAGATTGCCCACCACCCCACAAAGGAGGGAACGCTCTGGTCCCCTTCACGAAACACAGATAAAAATTGTGTTCTTCTCCTCTAATGAGGCAAGCTCAGATCTAAGTCAATAGAGCAATTCATTAACAAATCTAATGAAATCCCGAGGGCTGCCAGCGAGATGGCGGCGAGTCTCCTTGGGCCGATAGTCCATATGTTGAGGGTCAGATTGTTGAGTGGGCTCCTCCGGCCTATTCACTGGCTGCATATGGCCGTTAAGGTCACTGTTATCAGACACTTTCTCTGTACACAAAACAAAATTTCCATATGGCCCATGGAAATGGCCCAGCCCGAGCCCCCAGCTTCCCACGGCTCTCTTTGTGCGGTGCTGGTTAGAAGTGTGAAAGAGGGCGTGAGGGGTTACCTCCTCGCTCAATCGCTCTCCCCGCTTTGTGCTTCAGGCCAATTTAGGGAAAATCTGCATCCCTCTCTCCCCTGTCTTTCAGGCTCAAATGCCCATGTCAGTGTATTAGAACGTGATGAAAGTGCTGATTGCTGCCTCTGTGTTTAAACCCTTTTGAAGCCGCAGTGACCTGCTGGAGAGGGTTCTGAGGGGAAGAACGGTCTCAGGGCTCTCTTTCAAATCTACACAAATAAAGGTCTTTCCTGGCTTAAAGTGGCCCCTCAGATTGAGCCCCACAGAGTCCCGGGCAAAAAAAAAAGCACAACACAATTGTCATGGATATTACATGACAGTAACAAGAACAGGCCAGGGGACACAAGGCTCCTCACCACACAAAACCAGACGGGTTTGTTGACAGCCCAGTAAATAGGCTGTTTAACCCTTTGAAAGTGAATAAAGAAGGTGTAGACAAATGCTTTCTGATGGAGTTTGTGCATGTAATAGGCGAGGGGGGACATACACTTGAGGACGTCGCAGGGTGGAGGCGCAGTGGGGGCGGGGCGGCTGAGGAAGGCTCAAAGCTGCTGCCTGGGGGTTCTGTAAAATTGACAGACTGAGACAGGGGACAGGGAAGCCAGATCCTGGTGCCTGGGACCAGCATGTGTGGGACACGGAGTGGTCACCCCTCCCCTGGCCTCAGCGCCTTGCCAACATCTGGTACTTAGGAGCTCTGGGGAGAACTGGATTCCAGGATCCACCCCCACCCCAAGCCCTATGTTTTCAGAGTTGCCATCGTCCAGCACAGTTAGTGTTACCCTCCAGGGTTGGAGGGTGGGGTGGCATGTTGTGGGGTGGGGGTGGGGGGCTCTATCTGGAGCTCACAGGCAGCATGTACTATCATCCCAAGGCAAAGAGAGTGGAAGGGAAGCTACAGATGTGGAAACTGAGGTAGAGAGAGGGTAAGAGATTCACATGTGGTTTAGAACACACATGACCCCCTGTGCTCCCACATCTAGGCCTGATATCCCATTGTCTGAAAAAGGGGGAAATCCCTGTTGGGTTGTCAGGGAACAGATGAGAATTGTTTTAATAAATGCAAAAATGCCCTTTCTCTGTTCCTCCCCGTCTCTCTCCTTTGCCCCCCACCCCCCTTTCTCTCCCTCTCTCAATCTGATTTTGGGTGGAAATTTATTTCTCTTGACCTAAGAAGCCAATATAAACAGAGGCATGAAAACTGCCTCCCAGAAATGTAAAATTATGCATATTGCCTCCAATTTCATAAGCCGTTTAGGTTACCACTGAAATGACTCCCCCGTGACCCACAATTCCTAGGACTTGGCAGCCGTGAGGCTCCTATAAATCCAAGAGCTACTGCTCCAAGCCTCCGCCTGTGCTTTAGTGGGGAAGGGTCCTTTTAATTCATTTAGCTCCTTTTAATTGTCAGGGGTTGGGGTGTGTGTGTGTGTGTGTGTGTGTGTGCACTTTCTTCGGCCTGAGTGGTTTGGTTGGCAGGGAGGCTGGAGCCCACACTGCCATTCACCAGGGCTCTCATGAAAATGCATGCCGGGCCTCGGCACCCCTGGTAATTGTAGTATTTTTTTCCTTACTGTTTATGTCAGAGAGTCATTACCGGGAGAGGCTGACACATCTGACGTGTGTGGCATCGACACACATTAGGCGGTCCTTAGATAATCTTCAGACCAAGTTTAGTCAGTATGGCAGGAGCCCAGCCCTGTTCTAACTGACAGAAATGAAAGGGAAACCCTTTCCTCGTGGTGCCTCCACACGTTATAATCAGCCCCATTCGTGTGGGTCTGTTTCTCTCCTCCTAGAGACCGCGTCCTTACGGAGGCCGGGCTAGGACTTGTTTTTTGTCTAGGTTCTCCTGTGCGTGGACAGTGTTCTTTTGTTAGCTGTAATATCTACAACATTGTGTTGTACAAGTGATTAAGCTGATTCCTTTAATGTTGATAGCATGCTAATGATGCACATTCTGTGACCACTTAATAGAGAGAAAGTCTTGACGCCCAGAGAGGCTAAGTAACTTGATCCAACGTGAACAGCTCACAGCCCTCAGTTCAAACCTCCGTGAGCTTTCTACCTGGTGTCTTGCTTAGCATAGTGCCTGGACCAATCCAAAATCATCAAGGCTGGTCCGCACTTCCATGGTAGGGAGAAGCTAAAGTTCAAAGCTATCCAGTTTCCTTCCATCAGGTGGACCTTGGACTCGCTGGCCCTCCTCTTCCCTACACAAGCTTCCAACAGTCTGGGATTTCATTTAAAATAAAAATCTAGTCTAAGAAACATTCTATAATTGCTTGTGTCTTACTGAGTATTTTTTTTCATCTAAGATATGAAACAAGTAACTAGTGAAAGAAGAAACGCCTTAAAAAATATTAGATGCCCAGTCTCTACAGTATCAGAAATTATAAGGTTAAGACCTCTTAGATAAATCCTAGCTGCTTAATAATTTAGAGGTCCAGGGCGAGCCGAGGTGTTCTAATGAGCTTCCGGCCGCTCCCTCTGGGCACCCAGGAGGGCAGCATGGCTTCCCAGGAGCGCGGAGAGTCTAAGAGGAGTCTGTCTGGCCTTAGGGAAGGACAGTCTGGGAGAGACATCAGTGTGGGTGGGTTCAGGGGGATGAGAAAGGTACCAATGGTGGCTTAGAAGGTTCTAGCTGAGGCTAGCTGGTTCTCTGAGTAAGAACTGTCAACGGTGAGATTCCTTCAAGCGTCTCCTCCAGTCGGCATGGCTATTGAGGATTTCTCAGCTCAGCCCTCAGGCTCTGAAGAGAAGCAAAGGAAGCATTTTAGGAACCTCAGTCCCTTTATAACAGACACACCGGACCTGGAGAGTAGAGGTGGGAGAAGGGGAAAGGCTACGTGCTCAGGCACATGCATGAACCTGCATGTGTGCAAATCTGTTCACGAGGAATCTGAATTAAAATCTCTAAGAAACCATGGCAGGCTGAGGGGGACTCGCGGCATTTATTTTCCCAATGGAAATGTAAACAGTGGTGGGAGAAGATGAAAATATTTACAGAACAAACTGACCTGACCCGAGTAAATGCTCCAAGAAATGCCTGTCTCACAAAGGAGGCCAGATACTGACGGGGCTCCCTTCACTCCGATGGCTTCTCTCTCTCTCTCTCTCTCTCTCTCTCTCTCTCTCTCTCTCTCTCTCTCTCTCTCTCACACACACACACACACACACACACACACCTCTCTTGGATCTTCTGCCTTTAGATGGCTGTCCAACTCACCTACAGCACACCCCACCTCAGGGCCCACCACGGTAGGGAAAAGACCCAACAGTACTCTCTGACTCCAGCTCAAGGTCCTGCTGGTGTATGGTGGAAGAGTTTCTTGTGGGCCCATCTTTACTGGCAACTTCATTCCCACAACTCAGGTTCACGAACAACCCAGTGACACCATTGAGGAACCCCAGGTCCTCCCCTCCCCCACAGCACAGTCACAACTGGAGCTAACACTAAATCCCCAAATGGCCTTACTTTTAATTAAGGACGCTAAAATGGACCATTTAGAGGGAGTTCCTGTTTGCTAAACACCGCCTTTCTCAGTGGGACCCAGGTCAGGTGTGAGCTCCACATTTGAAATTAAATTATGCCTGGGATAATATTGTCTTGAGCACACAGTTGCTGACATGGTGTTGACAAAGAGACTTAGCTGGTGTTTTAATAAGAAAACAAAACGCAGGAAAGAGAGCAGCGGAGCTTTCGGGCAGATCGTTAAGGAGCACCGCAGAGGCCAGGGGCTGGCGGTGACTGCACCACCGTTCGTCGTCATACAACTTAAACTTCTTTTGACATCTAGTTATGTCGAAATGTGACTGATCACCCAGGGGTTGGAGCTCCTGAGAGGGAGAGGCTCACTGACAGGCAGGAGCTTAAATGAGAATCAGGAGGAAGTGGTACCCCGGCTTCCTGACAGTCCGCAGCTGCTACCTGGCTCCATCTCACCGAGGCAGGCCTGTTCTGATGAGGAGACCTATTAGCATCTGCACACTTCTGTCTCATTACCACGCATCTGCCCACCTTTATTCTGCCGCCGCCGCCTCTCATCTGACAGCTCAGGCGTTGTCAGGGGCTGGAGACTGCAGAGTGGGGACCACAGGCTCACTGGCTCTCCTTTTATTTCCTAAAGACTGGTGTGTGGTTTTGACAGTACCATGCTGAGGAGGTAAAGCAGGTAATTAACATATCGAGCAGTTTCTAAACAAGGCTGAGGTAGAGATTCTGCATAAAACCCGCCCCGGATTTGGGCGGGTGCGGGGAGGGTGGTGAGGCGGGGAGACCTTAGCTCTGTCCAGTCCCTCAGATCCACTAATCAAAGATGGGCTTTTGACACTTCAAATTAGGGAGGAGGAGGAAAAGGAGGAGGAGGAGGAGGTAGCTAACCCTTGATGTTGGTCAACTTGACGTTGGGATAGGAACACAGCATCTCTTAGTGCTGTCTACGCTTACAGAAGCACTCCCTGCTGAGAAAGGGAACCCCAGGCTGCCCTCAATTAAAACAATAGGCAAATTTATAGCCACTTATGTCAAACAACTGCCTTACATGCCTGCCTTAAAAACAGATTTAACAGTGACAGGGAGCCCCACCAGAACCTACTGGAGTGCCATGCGATGTGGCCAGGGTCATTGGGAAGTGCTGAATACCCCCCACTGACTTCCTGCTGACGAAAGAGCTAGTTTAGCCCCCTACCTCCCAACATCCGTCCATGTTCTCCTAAGCTTAACTTTTTCAAGGTCTGGGGGGGGGGGAGGGTTCTGCAGTAAGCTCCAGGTCCCTGGCATGGGGCGGATATAGGGTGGAGTTATTATCCCTCTCATCACCGAGGAGCCATTAGGGCTTGGCCACTGAGACCCAAACCTTAAGGGACCCCGAAGGAAGCCCCACGGTGGCATCCCTGCGGAGTCCCAGCCAGCCTCAGATGGCATGTCGTCAGCAGTTCTGCTTGGAGCCTGTCAGGAAACTCCTGGCGCTCACTGCTTTCATCCTCTGATACCCCTTTGTTCTGCTCGCCCAGGGTTTGTATGGGTTAATGGAAAAATTACTGGTATTTTGCAACAATGCAATCAAAGTCAGCTTCAGCAAACCCTGATAAAGTGAGAATAGCTCATTCAGATGGAGCTGGCAGGCCTGAACTCAACAATTGCAAAGTTTGAATACAAAATAAGATATTCCCCCTTAAAAAAAAAAAAAAAAAGACAGAATCCGTTGTCATTCATGCTAAAAAGGCATTACAGACTGTCGACACTGTACAGAAAAATAGGAGATGTTGACCTTTTTATTATAGACTTTTCTCTGCTGTTGCCCTCCTTTCAACCGCACATGGCTTCCCCCCCCTCCCCGCTCCCCCGCCCGCCCTGCACTCATGCGCGCTGTCTTCAGCTGTATGTTATCTCAAATAATTACCCTCGCTTCTGGCTGTCCCTGGCGATTTCTGCTGCTAAAAAAGCTACTCATTGTCGGAGACTGAAGAGGGATTTCCAGCCTGCTTCTTGTGGCCGGGCAACGGCTCTTAATTAACCACTCAGGTATTGTGGGAGCTCCCAGCCCGGCTCACTTCCATATGGCGCGAACATGTCCGCAGTGATAAGCACAGGAGGAAACACTGTATCAAAAAGGAGCTCGCACAACCGAAAGCTTGTGCAAATTATTTTTAATGATTCTTCTCTGGTAAGTCGGCTTATTTGTTATTTCAAGCAGAGAGAGAGAGAGAGAGAGAGAGAGAGAGAGAGAGAGAGAGAGAGAGAGAGGAGAGATGCACTTGCCCTTGACCCAGATTCCCTAGTCCATGCCCTTATGCTGCCCCTCTCCTAAATCTCACCCTAAGCACTGTTTCAGAGAATATTCCAGGAGAAAGAAGCCCTTCCTAGCATCTCCCCTAGAAGGGTCCGCTGTCACAGGATTTGTATCTATTGGATGCTTTGCTGTTCTGAAATTCACACACACACACACACACACACACACACACACACACACACGTTTCCCATAAGCAAGTGATTGTGAATAAGTCAAAAAGAAAGCAGTTTGGCCTCACATATCCTTCGTTCTGCTAGTCCTGCTTTAAATAATCAGGAGCAGGAGGGCCGGCTGGAAGGGACGCCTCTTATAAATCTAATTAAAGAGGAAGTCGGATTTACATTTTAAAACCCACCCACCGGCCAGCGCGCGGTGTCACCAGACATTATGTATGATTTTCCTTTGCGACAGAAACCATTACATTTAAAAATTCATTACAACAAGGTTAGTTAGACACATGATGGATGTAGGCCTAATCCTGCCACAGATTATCACAGTTAAAATGTAAACGATGAAAAATATTTTGTGCTTATCAGCATTTATGGGGAAATGTGTTTTACAGTGATATATGGTGTTCTATTTCTGTGATTGTGACAGAAAGAAAGCAATACAAAACAACCCAGTGTTTATTAGAACGTGCTTGCCCTGATGCCATGACATACCTGTAGTACATGACTTTAAGTGTTCTCATTGAGGCACTTGTCCAAAACAGTGTGAAATGTGTTGGCTGTGCAGGTCTAGCTGAGGGGTGTGTGTGTGTGTATGTGTGTGTGTGTGTGTGTGTGTGTGTGTGTGTGTGATTCTGATTGTGGCTCTTTTTTAATAGGCCAATATTAATTTAAAATCATGTAGAAGGTTATAAAGTTGGCGGGCTATTTAGCCTGTTTCCTTTTCTGACATGCTTAAAAAAGAGTGTGTGTGTGTGTGGTTTCAGAGATACCAGCTAAGGCTATAAAAAGGAGGCTCCTGTGTTTATTTTGTCTACAGACTGCCCAATGGGATGGCACTTCCAGTGTGATGTCATGGGAAACATTGCACCTCGGAGCAGTGAAATTAGCCCGATAGAAGAGGAACATAGGGCCTCACTTTCCAGTCAGGTGAGCACGAAAATCCGAGGCCACAGTGGGGACATCCTGGACCCATCAGGGCACAGGAGAGCTGCAGCTGTGACCAGGGGAGGATTGATGGCCCGAATGCACTGCAGAGTCCCTGTCTCCTGGGGAAGTCACCTCCTAACTCTTTTGGCCAAGTTCACTCACAATGTGGTTCCTGCCTCCCCTCCCCTCTCCCTTCTCTGCCAGCCCAGAACAATAGTACATCCAGCTACAAAATGAACCAGAACACAAAAAGAAAAATAAACCCTCGTCGGTCACAAGAAAAAGGGGAAAGAAAATTTATGACCAAACCCTATTTAAAGAAAAGGAACAAAAGGCAGAAGGCCTTCCTCCGTTCCATGCTGTGCATTGCACACCCCAGGTCCCCTTCCCAAGGCTCTCAGATAGGACATCAGCAGATCTGGTATGCTATATGTGGTGACGGCGACTCCCTGTTACCTGGTGTATTCTGTGAACTGTAGCTCTCTCTCTCTCTCTCTCTCTCTCTCTCTCTCTCTCTCTCTCTCTCTCTCTCCTGTCTCCTGCTTGCTTGCTATTGATAACAAACCTTAGAGTAGATTTGGAATTGGCCTGAAGAGCAATTCTACCTTCCTTTCCTTTGACGCCTGGGCATCCCCCACCTTGAGGGCAACCCAGGTTTACTGCAAGTTTCTGTGCGTCTCCAGGAGGATGTCGTTGTGTACATTAGCAAGGTGAAGCGTAGCACCCTCTGGGCTACTGCTGGCACAGGAAACAAGGGCCCTGGCCAGCCAAGGATAATAACGGCCTCAGCATTTCCTAGGCTGCCTGCTCCCTGTTCCTTCTCAGCCCGGTTGTTATCTTTAGGAAGTGCAAGGTGGGGGAGAGGGAAATCTTATCTGGCTCCCATCCCAGTTATAAGATGCAAAGCCCCTCCTGTACACCTTGGGAACATTGTCACGGCGGGGTCAGATCTCGCTCGAATGGGCTCCAGTGACTGAAGGGGCCTGTGACCTACATTGTCCTCCATGCCCTTTGTGGTATAAAACAGACTCAGCGGATTTCTTTCAAAGCTCATGTTATCGCATTTGCAAGAGTATGGCGCCTCAACTCTCTCTTCACAATGTGTGCTTCCTCTTATATTTATTCACTGATGAACATTTTATTTTTATTTTAAACATACACACACAACACACAACACACACACACACACACACACACACACACACACACACATGCTCACACTTTCCTTTCAGAACATTCTGGAAGCAACTTGCCCAAGTACACCCTGTCAGTCCATTTCCCAGCTGAAGAATTTCCGCAGGCTGGGATCTGAGAGGCTGAGGACTGACCCTGAGTTGCCCTATTAAATGCATTTGCGTCTTTGAGCTGAAGAATATTTGCTGAAAGCTGGATTACCACTTGGTAGACCACCAGCAGCTGTTGAAAAGCAGGGCATAAAAGCTTGTTTATGTCTTTAATGGCCCTCTTAATTGATGAAGCAAATATGTTCTTCATAATAAAGTGGCAAGGAATAATCTTAATACCCCAATGTATGCCACTAGTGAATTAAGAAACATCTGCTGTAATGTAAAAGAACATTTTATTTGGGTTCTTCATTAAAAACATGATTCTATGGACTTCTGCTGATTTATATTGTACACAACAAATTAGGATGTCTTGAAGTAATTATTCTTTACAATTAAACCTACAAGTCCACTCACTCTTAGAGGGGGAAAAAATCCGCCCGTCTTCCTTCAATCATCTTAGCACACACTGGGTTCATCCATTTCACCCAAGAGGTGTGGAGAGTACCCATCTGTGTCTACTTCTCTTCGGAAGACTTGCCATCCCAATCCTGCTCCTGAGGGCTTCTGCAGAATTAATAGCTCCAGGGAGTTGCAGGAAACTAAGAGTAACTCCTTTCCGTAATCTCTTGTCTGACTCCAGTGTGGAGTTCACTTCAGTGGACTCAAGTTTTGAGCTAAATGGAGCATGAAGAGGATGTCCTCACCCTGAAGGCGGAGTCTATGACTTGAAGGTAGGCTGGAAGGAATCTATCCCACCCAGAAACAGAGCTTTGAGAACGAGGGGTTGAGTGGCTGTAGATGTCTGAAAGAAAGAAGGTGCTGAAGGGACAGGGTATGACCAGCTTGCCAGTGCTGGCTCCCATCCCCCTTCTCCAGATGGCGTCTGTCTCCCACACACCCGTTATCACACCAGGAAGCCACATGTCACCGCCCCTGCACCCAACACCACTCATGATACAGGGACATGTCAATTGCTTCCTGGAGTTTTGGTCCCTAGAACAGCCCTCCTGCTTCAGAAGCCAAAAGACAAGTTATTTTAAAAGTGAACACAGGGCAAGCGGGTGGCTCAAGGGCAGAGATTTGCGACCCTGGCTGCTCTGGAGAACGAGCTGGGAAAACAGAGAAGCACCTGTACTCTGAGCTCACTGCTGGAGATTCCCTTGGAATACACCTAAGCCACAGGACTTTGTTTTTTAAATTTTGATACTGAATTAAGTTGAATTCTCCATTCTCTTTTTCTTGGTCTCCTGATGCTAGGATTCAGCATTGGTGGTTTTTTTTTTTTTTTAGGCGGGGGATGGCAGAGGGGGAGGCAGGCAACTTTGGGGGCTAGAGTACTAGACATCAAACCTAGGGCTTCGGACATGCTGAGCATACACTACCACATGCTGTACCCAGCCCATTGGTGTTTTCAGAGACAAGAAGAAACACTGCTTTGGGGAGAAAGATAGGCAGTTGTATTTGTTTGTTTGTTTGTTTATCTCTTTTAAGATGGATGGCACTTTCCCCAGTCAAATGTTTCTATGAGCCTTTCTGTTTTTTGGTTTTTTTTTTTTTTAATGCAATACTAGCAGCAAGTGTTGGTAGGAAGGTTACGTGGGGTTGTTGCTATGGCTGACAGCATGGTAATTCTTCAAAACATTAAAAATAGAGTTGCCCAGGGTTGAGCAATTCTGCTTCTAGGCATGTACTTCAAAGAACTGGAAGCATGGTTCTCGGAACAAATGTATGTATCTTGGTTCCGAGGAGCCTTGTTCACAATAGCCACAAGGAAACAACACAAAGACACATCAATATATGATCAAAATATGCTATGGAAAGAGGATGGAATATTACTCAACCTTTAAAAGCAAGTACTTTCTGAAACAGCAGACGTCATGGAGCATGCCAAAGGAAGTAAGCCAGAAAAAAGAACAGATACTGTGTGTCTGAGTTACTCTCCTGATACTGTGATGAGACTCCACAACGAAGGTAACTTCTAGGAGAAAGAGTTTATTGGGGTCTTACAGTTCCTGAGGTATAAGAGCTCATCACCATCATGGCAGACCATGGCAGCAGGCAGGCACATCCTGAGACATAAACATGAGGCAGAGAGAACAAGACACTGGGAATGGTGTGGGTTATTTGAAACCTCAAAGCCTGTCTCCCAATGGTATACCTCCTCCCACAAGGCCACACCTTCCCAATCCTTCCCAAATAGTTCCACTGAGTAGAGACCAAGTATTCAAATATATTGGCCACTCTGATCGGGGCTACCGTACTCTATGAGCGCTATACATGAACTACCTAGGGAGGCGAAGCTTAAGAGACAAACAGTAGAAAAGTAGCTGCTGGGACTGGTGGGAAAGGAGTGAAGAGAAATCGTCTGGTGGAGACAGAATATCAGATTGGGAAGAACAGAGAATCATGGCGGCAGATGGTGGTGACTGCTGCAGGCGGATGTGACTGTCCCTCTGCCGCTGACCTTGACAATGGCCGAGACAGAGAATGCCATTGTGTGAATTGCACTACAATGTAGCAGTATTCTTTAAAAAAAGGTTAATTCAAGGCTGTCACGACTGTCATCGTATGAGGCTTGTGAGCGAAGGACAGAGCTAGTGACTGCATAGCAAATACCATGGGAGTCCTTGAGGCACCTGTGACCTGAGAGCGGGTAGGGAGGTGGGTAAGAGAGGATGTGAGGGCTTTTCCTGAGTGACACAGTGGCAGAGGGATGAAGCTCTCATCCACGTGTGACCGCCAGAGGGATTCAGCCAGTAAAGTGTTTTCCTGTGTGACTGGCAATAAATAGTCTGTGAATTCCTGGGAACTCCTTCTGAGAATGACTGACTCTACTATGGAAGAAGCCTTAAGGGAGTCAATTCCTGTGTAGAAGTTTGGTCATGGTTCTTTCTCCCTGCCCCATGCTCTCAGAAATAAGACTTAGACTCAAAATATCTTTACCGATACCTCGGCCACATAACTAGACTCTTTGTCTAGATCATAGCTTCAGTTATTTCATTTATTCTACCCTACATTCCACCGTGTGGCTGATTACCTGTGCTCAGGTATCATGCATCTGTCTCCTCACTTTTCCAGAGGCAAATCTTCCCACACGTGGCTCTATCCCAGAATCCTTTCTGCTTCCCAGATATGCCATCTCTCCCATCTCCTGCCTAAGCCATTAGTCACAGGCTTTTTGAAGTGACGGGTGATGTGTCCATACAATTCTCTCTACAGGGCTGAGTGAAATGTGTTGCTGATGTGTAGACAGTCGTATTGAGTATCGCAATGCCTCACCCCCTTGGGAAATGGTAACGTCTTCCCTCCTGATCCAGGCATGAGTGTTGGCAGTGAGAAATGTCCACTGCAGCTTTCTCCCCCTTGGAGGTTTGCAGCATGAAGACTGCTCCCCTACCAAGACTAACTAATCCTGTCCCTTGGTTTAGCTGTTTACCATAAGCCCTGCTTCCTTGATTCAATTTGTATGTAAAAGCCCTGCCTCCATCTTCAACTGTGTGTGTATACATATACATATACACATACATATACATACATATATAGTGTATATACATATACGTATGTATATGTATGTGTGTGTATGTATGTGTGTGTGTGTATGTGTATATATATATATATATATATATATATATATATATATATATATTTGAAGTTCTCTGTGCTCAAAGGTCCTAGGACTGGGGAGAGGAAGCTGTAGGCCTTGACTCTGAAGGGCTCAAGAATTCTAATGTCAAGTGCAACTTCTGGTCACTGGTTCTCCATTTTAATCTCAGTGTGTGTAAATGTTGAGGACACCCTGGCCCCACCAATCTAAAGCTTTTGGTCAGGTCTGTGCCTGATAGAGGCTGGGTTAAAACAAGATGAGGGTTCTAAGAGTAGATGACCCACGGCAATTTAGTTCAGTGTAGGGCTGGAGAGAGGCAAGAGGGTTCCCTTCCCTTACAGATGGGTGCCTACGCTTTGCATATTGATGCTGAAGAAAGAAGGAACCTCAGATGATGAAGGCACCCACAGCATCACTCAAGGTTCCCTGACTGTCAGTGTACTGCTTTTCCACCACTAGGGCAAGCTGACAGCAGAAGGTTCTTGTCTCTCATTCCTCAGTATTTCCACTGAGCCATCCTGGGCTAGTTCCAGCCTTTTTTGCCCAGCTCATCATTAATCCTGTGAGTCTGGCTGAAGTCTCATCCGACCTCCAGCTTCTGCCAGAGAGGAGCTGGCAATCGCGAGAACACTGCGCTCTGCAAAGGTGCCCCCAGGTCAGCTTAGCCACGGGGAATGAAGGGTTGTGGGGGTGGTGGGGAGTGGTGGTGGGAGGGGGTGAGGCTGGACTCAACCTTTCTCTGGATAGATGCGATGCCCAGTCCCTGGAAACTGGTTCCAGCCTCAGTCTCTCCTGCTTGGGGGGAATAAAAGGAATAAAATACCCTTTTCTGAACATAAAGTTTTTAAATATTCACTTAAATATCTTAAACTTTTGTGTTATCTGACTATTACTGGTTTGGTGAGACAATGTGCCGTAAGGATATGGAATCACTAAAAACATCCCAGGTATGCTCCAAGTTGGTACAACATCAGAGAGCATGCGGGAGGAGGCAAGCAGACCCTCCAAGGTGACCCTATTTCATACCACAGGGGGCAGTACCCCTTCCAAAATCCTTCCTTGAGAGGAAAACAAAAGGAAGCACCCAGGTAAGACAACTCCCACGGCCCTCGTGTCCTACAGAACTTGGGTGGTGCCTCCGGCTGTTCTATAGTCAGGAATCACCGTTTCAAGCCCAGACCTCTGTTGCTGTTCCCTGGTTCACACTCCCTCCCTCCTCCAGCTGGACATGGTCACCCGTAGTTGGTGTTGTTCAGCCTGTGCCTACACTGTTGCACTCTGCTCAGCTGCCTGTCAGAGTCTGCTGGGTACCGTCAGACTCTTCTCCATCAAGCCGAGGGATCATCTCGGTCTTCTTCCTCTTATGGAAATTCAGTCCACAGTCTCTAATCTTGTCCTTGGGTATAGTGATTGAGCCAAACCACAATCCCATCCATATGTCCATGGGAACTTGTATAACCTTCTGGCACCTCTGGTTTTCCAATATAAAATGAGCAAGGACATGGGGAGTAGTAGTTCATGAGGTATGGGGGTGACTGACCCAAGATTCCAGGAGGTGTACATATAATGTAAGAGGACCTACTGTGTGTGACTCTGTGTCTAAGCTGAGTCAAAGGAAGTACCCGTCAAGAATTCCCCTAAGGGCACAGGCCACATCAGAACTGGCACAGAGCAGAGTGTCACCGTGTCACTAGCAGATTTCCTGTTTGAAAGTATCTTCTTGTATTTCAGTTCAGGTTCTTGAACAGGGCTTACCAGACCACAGAGCATGGGCCTTTGTGTTTACCTGACCCCTCCTCATCTATTTCCTTCGAGTCCCTGTCCATGTCCTCGCTGCCACCCTCTAGATCATCATGTTTCAAACCAAGTTACTGACAGTCTTCTGCCACAAAGCTTCACCCATCCAAATATATTCACTGAAGCTATCTGTATGTAACAGCCCCCAAAGAATGCTGGCTTTGGAGAAAAGAATGAATGTTTTCCTCATTTCCAACATCTGGAAGCAGTTAATTCAGGATATGGAATAATGAAACCCAACTCCTCCATGCATGGCTGCCATTCCAAAATCCTCACGGGTGACTAAAGCTCCAGTAGGAAGCTGGAAGGGACAAGAGACAGGGCCACGCCCCTGAAGGGTATATCTGAGGAGTCATGTATACTACCATTCTTTCTAACTGGTGGCCCAAAATCTAGCTGCAAGAGATTCTAGAAAACTTAGTGTTTTGTTATTGTTTGTTTGTTTTTTTCCCAAATGGACAAACGCCAGGTTTGAAGATTCCAGGTTCCTTTTCAAAAGACAAAAGGAGGAAGAGATGGGGAAATGAGAAGTTTCTGCCCCATGTAAAGTATCTATACCATTTCTTTTACTTTAAACCTGTTTTGTGTTTGCCAAAATGATTCGGGCACATAACTGAACTAGTTTAATATAAAAGGCTTGTGAAGGAAATATGATATTTTTTTGCTGCTAACTCCAAAGCCTCTCTACAAAAGCAATAATTTTAGTTTTGGGATTTGTTAAATGTAATTGTAACAAATAATAAAATTATAGTTTTCTCTATATTCCTTAATTTTGGGATTTTAAAATTGTCTTTCTACTGTAATCAGCAAAGATTTGTCTGTCTTTCTCTCTCAGACATGCATGCATATCTGTCCAGTTCTGTTCTTCAGATTTTCCCAATGAAATCATGTAAAATTTCCCACTTAAGAGGCGGCCAATGTACTCACTATTGCAGAAATGTAAATGTGGCTCTCTATATGGCACCACAAACGTTTCACCTTGTGCCTCTCCTTGGAATGAAAAATCATCCTGTCTTTACCATTCCCTATTCCCTGTAACTGCAGAGATAGTTTAGTTTGCCATGCGAGTATAAGAACATGAGTTTAGAGTCGCAACACCAATGTAAAAAATCCTAGCTTTGGAGAGATGAAGGCAACAGGATACTGGGGTCTCAGTAGCCAGTTAGTCTAACCAATAGGCAAGTTCTGGGTTTTAGAACTCTTTAAAAACAAAATGTGGAGAATGATTAAGCAAGAAATCTAACATCAACCTCTAGCTTCTACATGAACACACACACACACACTCACACACACACACACACACAGGTGCATGTTGTATGTGTGTGTTTACATGCATACACATAACACATTTTTAAAAGTTAAAGCTTTCTTATTTCCTCCAAGAGGCTCTGAACATGTTATGGTTTTCTCTCCAGCAGACCCTTCTCATAGAACCTTCTGCCTCACTCTAAAGTAATTATTGTTTAGAACTAGAGTAGAGCTTCTCATTACCCCATTATGAAATTTTCTTTACCCCTATCATGTAAGGGATTTGATTCCTGAATCCCAAATTTCCTTAGTTATTAAAATGCATCTTCTCTGTATTTCCAAGCAAGTGTCCGAAGGAAG
This sequence comes from Apodemus agrarius, assembly GCA_964023405.1. Classification (NCBI taxonomy): domain Eukaryota; kingdom Metazoa; phylum Chordata; class Mammalia; order Rodentia; family Muridae; genus Apodemus; species Apodemus agrarius. Next base: position 42,623,054 of record OZ030024.1, read on the forward strand.
TCAATTTTCTATCTAGAAGATGTCTTGGTTCTACCTACCACTGGATACTTTGGCTGGGTATGGAATTTATGTTACAAACTCATTTTATTCAGTATGTTAAAGACTATATATGTTATCTTCTAGTGTTACTAATAATATAATTCAATTGTTCTACCTCATGTTTCTCTCAGAAATTTCAAGAGTTTTTATGATCTCTGTCCTTGTAGATCTGCTATACTAATGTGCCTAAGGTGGTCCTTACAGACATGATGTTGGACTTCCAACCCATAAAGAGATACATGCCCTTCACTTCTGAGATCCTCCTTGGTGTTCCTTGCTTGGTAATTTCCTCTCTCCCGTTATGTGTTTTCGCTGTTTTTTCTTTATAGAAAGCTCAACAGTCAGGATGTCAAAACTGTGTTAGACATCAGTTTTAATTTTTTTGTGGTATTTATTTATTTATTTTATTTTGGCTTTTCCACTCAAGTCTTTTTGCTTCGTTTTCTTTTCTTTTTTTAATAAAGATTTATTTATTTTATATATATATGAGTACACTCTCACTATCTTCAAACACCCCAGAAGAGGGCATCAGATCTCATATAAGATAGTTGTGAATCATCATGTGGTTGCTGAGAATTGAACTCAGGACCTTCGGAAGAGCAGTCAGTGCTCTTAACTGCTAAGCCATCTCTCTGGCCCCTTTGCTTCATTTTCTGAGAGGTCTCTTGAACTACACCTATCAATCTTCATGGTATATTTGTCATGTCTGCAGCCCTGTCTGAATTTACACAGTCCTTTCTTGTTTAGTTTTGATTGAGTTTTAAAGCCCTTGTACCTCATTTTGATTTTGTAACCATAATACATTTCCATTTTTGCGAACATACTTGATACGTTTTTCTGCCTGCATAGCTCTGACACCTGAGAATGTCCATAGTTCTGAATTACTGTTTGCTCTTCATTATGGTGTGGCTCTTCAGTGTCCCCCACAGGTTCATATTTGAACCCTTAGTTTGCAGCTGGTCCTGTTTGTGGGACGTGGCTGGCAGGCCTCTGCTTATGGTCCAGCTGCCTGATCTGCCTAGGTATGAGAAAACTTGTACCCAAGCTCTGCCATCAACTCTCTTTGCTTTCCCTATGTGTTCTTATCACTGTGAACCCCACCTACTTGCCTTCTTCAATACTCTCACCCCCATGAAACCTATGCACCTTCTCCATCATGATGGACTGAAAGTGGAAGCCAAAATCAGTTGTTTCTCTTCCGTAAATGTTCTGCTGTATATTTTGTCACAGTAACAGTGACAGGTACTGAAAATAGTCCTTGTCTTTCCTTTTAGGAGTTGTCTTTCCATAACTGTGAATCCTCTGGGGTAAGTTTATATTTAAGAATATAGCTGGGCTGGTGGCACAGGCCTATAACTTTCGCTATTTAGAAAGCAGCCAGAGGAAAATTATAAGTCCAAACTTGGCCTGTCTGGACTATAGAGCAAAGACCAGTTTAGAAAACTTAGTGAGACTACATTTCAAAATGAAACTTTAAAACAAGGCTGGGGTTGTACCCTGTAACAAAGTTCTTACCTGGCATGTATAAGGCATGCACGCACGCGCGCGCGTGCACACACACACACACACACACACACACACACACCACAACACAGAATAATATTAACTGACTAATGGTCCCGCCTGCCTGATACAGCGTGTTGACTTGTGAATGATTTGGTAGCAATTGTATTGTAAGCATATTCCTGTGTGTATTGTCTGGTTCTAGATTGATCGGAGAGGAATTCCTAATTCAACTCTTCTTCTACACTTGCAGGTTACAAGTCTGGTGGTTCATTTTGGGACTGGGTAATAATAAGTTTCCTTGGGATCTCAGTGGTTCTCTGGATCTAGCTGTCTCTATTACAACATCTCACTCTTTCTGGCTGAGATGTTCATCTCATCTCTAGAAATACTCTGTTCTAAATATACTGCAGCTAAGCATTGCAGGAGCCTCTAGTTCAAGTACAGTGGAGATTTTTAGTACATTTTATTGAATGTATTGAGACTATGGATTGCAGAAGTGTCTGGTTCTAGAAGAAATGGGGATTGCATTTACATCTAGGCATTTATCTCTGTGTGGTTACACATCCATACAGGCCTATATAGATGCTCTCCCATCCTTATTCTGGAAGGCCACCCCAGCCTCTCTTACCCATAGTCCTTCCACCATATTTGTTGACAGTCAACTGAATCTCTTGACCTATTTACTTCAGGCCTTTCCTTACTTGTACTTCATGAAACCATAATCTATTTACAGACTTTTCTTACTTAAACTGTGGACTGGTACATACTAGATGCTCAATAAAAACCCATGTACTAATAAAATGCTTACTACTGAGTTCTGGGTTTTTTTTTGCACATCCCTCTTTCTCTAACCATCCCTTCCCCTGTGACCAGAAAAGTCTTAACAAAAGGTTGAAGCAGAGTTGAAGGTGTGACACCCCCACAGACCAGCTCCCAGCCCCTCTGACAGGGCTGCATCTCAGAACAGCAGGTACTGACCAGTTACAAAGGACCTCTCTCACCTTGAAAAGTGAGAATTGAAAGGACTAAAGGCCCAAAGGTGTCTTTGCTTGTTGTACATTTAAATTAATTTCTTCGCAAGACTAAAAAAGAATGCCATCCAGTTGTGTTCTCATGGTACTAGAGCACCAAGAAAGAAAGAAAACAAAAATCTCAGAGGAAACAGCAGACTGGTGCATTCGGTTTCCCGCTGGGGGTTAAAAATCACATTAATGTCCAAGAGCAGAAGGCATTCACTTAGATTTAGACTTCCTGCTATTCTTATGAAGGTAGAGGCCCTGTCTTTATGGCAGGCCAGCATTCTGGGGTAGGGAACTATCATGGCGGCTGTGGGACATCAACCCATTCGGATGGGTTGCCAAAGCTCAAGCTGGCCGCATCCCCACGGGACCCTCCTGCTCTGTCATGCTGGCTGTGGAAAGCATTTGCCCAGTGTCTTCCAGATGAGGGTACATAAGGGACTGAGCGTGGGGTCTTCAGCCCCTCCACATCCCCTGAGACTGGGGACAACCAGCAGGTGTTCAGTGCACAATCTCAAGGTTTAACTCTGAGAGTCTCACCTGGGCTTGAGCCCCCCCCCTTCCTCTGCCTCCTCTCTGTCAGTAGCTGAAGATGCTTCTACACACACACACACACACACACACACACACACACATGCTGTGGGGCTGAAGCTCAAAGAGCCAAGCAAACACGGGTGAAACGATGTGCCAGGGCCAGCTCTTCCTCCCTGAAATTCATTATGACAGCTCTTTCGCCAAAGCAGCATGCATTTTAACAAAAGGTTTCAAATGTCTCAGCTCAATGGAAGCCCTTTGAGAAGGCTCATCGTGTCAGTGAGACTGTGTCAACCTGCCACCATGGTGTGCCCATGAAAGCATTCCCAGACAGCTTTAACTGAGGTGGGGAAGTGGGGGGGGGGGGAGGCGGAGAAACCTACCCTGACTGGACATCCCAGGGGCTGAGTCCGGACTGAATAAGAGGGAGGTCTGCTAAGCTGCAATGATCTTCTCTCTGCTTCCTGACTCAGGATACAGTCTGAGCGGCCACCTGGCTCTCCTATTCCCATGCCTTTCCTACCACAACGAACCATATCCCGTCTTAGACCCTGAGCCAAAGTAAACCCTTACCTCCTCAAGTCACGTGTGTCGTGTATTTCATCCCAGGAAGGAGAAATGAATACACAGCCCTTAATAGGATCTCTCCGTCGCCTGCTCCTGGCCTCTTCCAGAAACGAAATAGACATTATTTTTAAAAGCTCAGGCTTAGATAATTCTTTTCTTTTCTTTTTTTTCCAGAATCAGGCTGACAAATACTGACTCCACAGGAGACGGTTTCCCCAGGGGCAGCGAGTACTTCATTTCCTTCATATAAACAAACACAGGCCTTTTCTCAAAACAAGGTGGTGGTGCTCACGTACAAGCCAACTAGTGAGGTCACCGCCTGCCACGCCCTGCCACGCCCTGGAGGGGACACACTAGGCAAGAACAGTTCCCAAGGGGAGCATGTGTGGTTGGAGGTTTCCCTTGGCCCTCCACACAGTCAACTCCTCTTTTGGTAAGTCCATGAAGGTCAAACGGACTTGAAGAGGTAGGCGGGAGGAACTGAAGGTGACACACCCCCACCCCCGCCTCTGGGGGTTTGAACTATTAGCCAGAGACAGAGTCAGCCAGATGCTTCTCCAGTGGGATATTCTCTGGAGAGAGACACAAGAGGAGCACTCAATTTAAGGACGCTCTGAAAAAACGATGACTCGGCAAACCTAGGCGACTTTCGAAAACTGCTCGCTGCTCTGCACACTGGCTGCCTTCCGGTTAATAAACTCTGAGAGGACAGACTTGCAAAGGGCAGGAAGCTTTCCCCTTGAGGGGCTAGCCTTGGAGGCCTCCATCAGCACACTGGGCTGGTCTCTGTCTAAAAGGGGGCCCTCTCATTCTGGGAAAACACAGCCAGAATATGAAGAAGTTCTGGGGTCTGCATGTCTGCCTTTTTCCAGTTCCAGAAGCAGTAGACACCATGGGAGAACTTGGCTGAGAAGGCTCCCTGCTTGGGTTTTGCTGTCTTTCATTTCTACCTATACCAACCAGGGTGAGGGAGGGGCCCTCCCCTTCAACAGATCAGCTCAGGATGTGCTTTCTCTTGGTCCTTCCCGGACCCCATCACAAAGTACTTAGGACTTGCAGATGGGCTGATGCCCATGTCCAGTGGGAGACTCTCAGTGGCCCACAGGACTCTGGGTGGCTAATGGCAGATCTGACATCCACAGAGGTCCTGTGGATCTTCCCTTCAGTCTGGGTCAAGTGCCGCACCCTGACTCTCCACGGCTGCCTTTCGAAGTCCCCACATCTAACAGGACTTGACACAGCACCCTTGCTTTGGGAAGGAAGCAGGAGCTTCCTCAGATGGTTCCCGTCCCAGGAGGGTTCATCTCAATTGCAGGATCCTTGACTCTAGTCTATAACTACTTGGACTGTATTTTCCTCATCTGCAAAGTGGGCATTCACACCAGCCAGTCTACAGGGTGTGGATAATATAAGGTCAGCGACCTCCTGGGCCACACTGAGGAAAGCTGATAATAGCGGGACAGTGTGACTTTTCTCTACCTCAGTTTCTATGTCTGAGGGGAGAAAAAAGAGGATTTACTTGCATCTGGCTACCCACACTGCCATGCGAATTCATCCCCGCCACATTCAAGGTGCTGAGCACAGACAGGGCTGCTCCATGGCTCTGTCACTTCCAGGTTGCTGCAAGCTTCAGGCACAGACATCCTTGTCAGTTCCCCCACCTCCTCCTTGGCACGGAGAGCAAGTCTTACTAGTTGTGGGAACTTCTAGAGGCAGCTGTGGAAAGGCAGGGTGCAAAACTTTATCCAAGCCTGAAGGGAGGGACCACGAGACCTCTGTGAAGGTCAGATCTGCCCTTAGTAGCCCAGAGTCCTGTGGGCTGCTGAGAAACATCCACTGGACATGGGCACCGTCCGCCAGTCCAGGTGTCTTCTAATGGGGGTCCTAGAAGGAGCTCAGCCAAGGAAGAGCACGATAGTACAATGATCGAAGGGAGCTGTGCTCAGGGTCAGGGCTGTGCTCAAGGGATGGGACCGTGCTCTAGGGAAGAGCCTTGCTCAGGTAGCATGTTAGTCTCTAAGGCACAGTCACCAGGTTCCCAGGAGAACCTCACAGGAACACTGAGAGGGCAGTCTCTTAATTAATCATTGTCATCACCATCACTACCACCACCACCACCACCACCATCATCATCATCATCAAGTGTTGTTGTTGTTGTTGTATAGATTTTCAAGACAAGGTTTCTCTATGTAACACCCCTGGCCACCCTGAAACTTGCTTTGTAGACCAGGCTGGCCTCAAAGTCTCAGATCTCCCAGATATTCCTCTGGAATACTGGGATTAAAGATGGGGTGAGGGCAGCAGCCTCTTTAAACAGTGAGAGAAACCCGGATCAAGCACTTACGCTGCTAAGTAGCCATAGCTTGGGGGATGACAAAGGCGGAAAGCAGCTTGCCCATGGGGGAGAAATTTCTAGAAGCAATATTTATTCCGGGCAACACAATGTCATGAAGACACTCAAAGGCTCCAGTTCCTGGGAAGGCAGGAAGGCTCTGGATCTTTTTCAGAAACATGCCCTTAAATAAGTCCCTCTATCTGTTTCTTCCTCTCCAGGCCTGACTGCCCTCCACCCTCAGTGGTCACAGCAAGCCCCTGCTGGATCCTCCCCACCCACCCTACCGCTCTACCAACCAGCCCTCCTACAAGAACCGGGAGAGCACACCTTGGCCGGACCGCCGTCCCATTCCAGGGCTTGACTCCTGCGTGCTGCCCGGGGTCAGGATCGTGCATGGTGCCGTGGGGCTAGGACCGGGCATGCTGGAAGCCTGTCTGTAATTCTTTGTTTAGGTCAAGCGAAGGAACACTCGTGGGTAATTCGCAAAGTGTCTGTACTCAGAGGTATTGCCAATCTCATTATCATTAATTTTTGCATATTTAACTACAGTTTTTAATTAGATGGTATTTTATTATTCATGCACATAATTTGTGTCGAAGTCTGACTGCTCCCTTGAAGGAAAAAAAAAAAGAGGGGGGGGGAGCAGGAGACAGATATTTCTGAATTGGAAGTCAGGGTTGGTGCTTCCGTTTGGCTGGAGAGCAGCAGAGCGGCCTCTGAGTCTATAATGGTTCTCTTTTAATTTTGCTAATAGCTATCATGTTATGTACCTTTATAAATTTGTTAAGCCCAGAGTGCTGGGAGTAGTCTCTGTATGCGGCGACTGTAAACAGCCTGCTCTGTTTGGTCTGTGCATACAAACTGTTTGCTCAAGCTCCTTGATGTATTATTAAAACGGGTAATGGGCCCCTGGGAATGCATCTAGTTATAGGCCTTCATTTGCTGAATAAACCATGCGTTGTTTTCATCTTTACTCATGATTGTTAATGGCGCTGATGATGAGATGGGTGGGTTCTCCGGGCTCTGCCTTGATCCGAGCCTGTTTTATTATGCAGGCGAAATGGCCAGGCTGCTGATTTTGTCGAAGGTTTTCAATTAGTCATTTGACTGAACACATCTGTGCTGGCATCCACCCAGAGCTGGACGGCAGCTATTACCAGTTTACACCCGCTGAACCGTGGCCGTAAACTCGGATGGGAATAAACCTAAATTAGCCTTTTAGATATGGCTGAAGAGTTGTACCCGCGCGGTGTTTTATAGAGGTGTCGGGAAGGTGTGAACTTTTCCGCCTCCGGGCCGAGGAACCTGCTGTGATATTCCTCCGTTCAAACCACTCGCTCACGGGCTGGCTCTAATATCTGTTTACCAATGTGTGTCCATGACTTAATCGGCCTGCTAAGTGGGTAAGATCGCACTGTGGGGCTGCGGTGGTGTTTAGTTTAACTGTGTGGGTGAACAAAGTGGGGAGGCTGCCCTGGTGTAATTGGGCAGAGGCTGGATCCAGGCTCCCGTACCTTCCGCGGGAAGTGGACACTGCTTTAGGACGGAGAATCTGTCACTATTGTGCGGAAGGAGAAGCAGATGACCAGGTGACTGGGGTGGCACTGCATTCTCCTCGATGCTGAGCTCCTGAGTGGACTGCTGATGTTGCTGAGGACTGAGCATCAAGAGGACCCTGTACTGTCCCCTGAGGACCCTGTACTGTCCCCTGAGGACCCTGTACTGTCCCCTTCACTCCCAAGGGGCAGTAGGCAAGGTGGCTGAGGGCTGTCATCCAGCGTCTGAGGACTGATTGGCTAATATTTCCTGCAGCAGTGACCCTCCCCCAGGGCTTTAGCTTTTGGTAGTCTCCCCGTGGTCTCACAAATGCCTATGTTCACCCTCAGTAGACAGGATAAACCCCAGTGGCTCCCACCAAACCTTAAAACCTGTCTTCTGTGGAAGGACTCATTTCCTATGGTCCCCTCCCCTCCCTTGTATGCCATACCGTTTCCTATTTCCTGTTACCCCCTAATCTTCTCCAGTCTTGAGTGCAGGTGGGAATCTGGCTCAACAGCCACTTCCCTCTCTCCTGTGACGTTGCCTGTGCCTTTCCCCATTGCTATCCGAAGTCCTCAGACTCTTGGCCACCACCATCACCATCTCCATGGTGATGGCGATCTTCATCTCCATCTTTGCCTCACCCAATCCCATGGCTTCATTGCCAGGCCGCATAGCACATGGGAGAGCCCCCACCTGCATGCCTTTAGCCTTCATGGCAGGAGGGCCAGGACCAGAGCACAGTCATCCTGCCCACCTCGGAGATGAGGGAGATAAAGTGTAAACAGATACGGTGGAGAAAGCTGCTCTAGGTCACGCCCACGGCAGGCACGCTCATGGATTCGAGTGCGAGCAGTAGGCTGCATACTCAGCTAGGGCAAGGTCCTTAAGCCCTGGTCTGAAACAGCAAACTGAGGTCAGGGCGGCTTTCATCAGCTGGGCCTGCTTCATGTTCCTACCCTTTCCATGCGGGCACTTAGGTGAATACGTGTGTGTGTGTGTGTGTGTGTGTGTGTGTGTGTATGAATATACATATATGCATATGCATATTATAAAAATTAAATAAATTTTAAAAATAAATTAATTTATTAATATTAATTATATTAATATTATTTATATGTAATTTATATTTTTAATTAAATGTAATTTAATAAACCTAAATTGGCCTTTTAGATATGGCTGAAAAGTTGTATTAATTATATTAATTAATATATAGTGTAATAAAATTATTGTAACATTATATTTATAATATTATTTAATTAATTATATAATCAATTATATTGTTATATATAATTATCATATTATATAATTATATTATAATATTGTATATGTTATATTACATTATTTATATATTTATATAAATTACATATTTACTGTATGCACACATATGTATACATAAGTATATAGTGTATAGTATATATAGTGTGTATACCTATAATGTAATATTTACACATATAAGAACCGTACACACTTACGTACACACTTGCTCTTTAAGATGATGAGAGTTCAGGGGATGTGACCTGCCCAATCTGAGATTCTTGAACTCCTGATATTTTGCAATCCAAATACATCTGCTCAAAGTCAGAAATTTTTTGACTGCTTGTGAAATGAAACCACTGGGCATGTTAGTGGCAAAGTTAATAAGCACCCCCCTCTCTGTCTCTGTCTCTATTACTCTGTCTCTCTGTCTCTGTCTCTGTCTCTGTCTCTGTCTCTGTCTCTCTCTCTCTCTCTCTCTCTCTCTTTCTCTTTTTCAGGGCCCATTGACTTCAACCCCTTAAGAAAGCTGCAATGCTCCATATTAAACTTAAGCGTCTCTAAAGCACACTCCCAGCAGAGGGTCTCTTCTCCTCTGGCTGTAGGGCCTTTATGACATAGCTTGTCTTGTGGCTGAGAGCAGAGACTGCAGGGTGAGGCTGCTTGGGTTCAGATCAGGCAGGACAGTCCCTAGCCGCAAGATGACGAGAGCCTTCCTGAATTATAATTTCCTCCTCTGTGAAATGGGACCTCCTCAGAGCACACCAGCCTCCCAAGGTGGTTACAGAGACGAAAGTGGGCACAGCACTTAGGAAAGTGTCTGGCGCTTAACTAGTATCCTGTAATTTTTTTTATGGACTATAAACTTTATGACAGCTTAGCCTAACAGGCTGGATGCCAGGGAAAGGACTTGTGTCTCTTGTGTAAGATGTCTGTTTTCAAAAACAGCTTTCTAAAGGTTATAACATCTGAAAGGTTACAGACTGGAATAGCGGTTGAGCCGGACACTTTCACTAATCAGAAGACACTCGAGGACAAGGCAGACGCCTTTCACCAGTCCCACCCAGTGTGCGTAACCCAACACCTGGTGTAGTGTGTGCCCGCTAAGTGACGACCCAGCAGGCGGGCCACTAGCAAGCGTGACTCATGAGCCTCTGCTCCAGTCTTGGTCACTGTGGTAAACACTTGAGAGAAACAATTTTAAAAGGAGCATTCTTCATGGCTCCTGATTTCAGAGGACTCATTTAGCCTGTGGTCTCTCAGTCCTATGACCATAGGTTTTCCGTGGACATCATGACAGAGAAGGTGTAGTGGAACAGAGATACTCACCTCACCTCAGCCAGGAAGCAGAGAGGGAAGCATGCCCTTGAAGGCATGCCCCCTGTGACCTCTTTCTTTTAACCAGGCTGGGCCTCCAGAAGTTCCCACCATTTCCCATAATACCACTGGATTAAAGAATCCATCTAGGATTAATCCATTGATTAGGTCAGAGCCCTCACAATCCAATCACTTCTCAATGATTGGATCTGCCAGCCAGGGACCAAGTTGTCAACACATGCGCCTTTAGGGAGATATTCTTATCTGACTCATAGCAGCCTCAGTAGGCAAAATTCACCCTCTTTAAGATGTGAATCCCTCTGCCCACCTTTGACACACTGGATCACAACCTCTGCATTTTGAGTAGTTTTTAGCATTGAAAGCCTTGCATGTGAGCTTGCAGATAATTCTGTCTCTGTAGGAAAATTATTTCTAGCCTTGACTAGTCTCTCACAGGTACTTGGTATTTGATGAGTTATTGACCAGATGAGTTAATCATCTCTGGGGGTAGCTGAGGGATTTTTCATGTTCATTTGGCCCCAAGAGATGAAGGCCCATCAGATGCTCCCTGCCACAGGTCCTGGACACTCCGGTGCCATGCCTGGTCTCCAAAAGGAGGGGACAAGAGTCCTCTGTGGAAATTCCACTTCCCCTACCGTTCCTTTAATCTCCTGGGGCCACCTACTGCCACCCAAGCACTGAATGCATGCCTGGTTTCATTGATAGCATCCAACAGACCACTTCAAGCCCAAGGTCATTGTCATTTCTACAATCTCTCATGGCCATACCTGTGCTTAGCAGAGCCCTGAGAGCGCAGGCAGTGGCCTGCTGGACCTGCAGGCTAGTGGCTCCTTCTACATTACCGATCCTTTTTTTCTGAACATCACTTCCCCCCCCCCCCGAAGCCTGGCTTTTGAGGCCACTCCCCCACTGTCTATGCAGACCCTCTTTCCTCTAGATTCGGCCTAGATTGAGCACTTCTCCCCTTCCTCCTGAGATCTGCCTTACTTAGCGGATTTAATCTCCTAAGAACTGATTTCTACAGTACTTCATTACAATAGAAAGAGCAGCTGACGGAAGGCTCGAGTGCCCACCGGCCATGTAGGGGCAGGCGGCAAGGTCGGGTGAGTTGTAGACAACGTCTTTGGCATCTTAGTTTTGCTTCATAAACATTCTTTCCGCTCTGTGAAACGGCTTTTAAAATATTAAGGCTTTTTTGGACTGGGTTCAAGTGAAAATTAAATGGCCCAGTGGATATTTTCAGTGGTAGCTGATGTCTGTAGAGCTTTCTCTTTCCCCACACCTCCCTCTTCCTTCCTTCTTTCTGACCGGATCTGGCCATTTGATATAGTTCTGATTGGCCTCAAATTTTTGGTCCTCTCGAGTGATGGGATCAGGGGCTGTGCCATTCTGCCTGACTCTGGCAGAGCCTTTTCTAACACCAAGAAGGATCATGGGTATTGTGTGCACGGTAACTCCACGGAGCCTTCACAGCATGTCATTGACACCCATACCACAAGCTGGTATTAATCCTGTATCCAGTCTATGGATGAGACTAATCAAGGGAACACTGAAACACGTTGTTCTGGGTTAAATAGCTAAGAAGGACAAAGTTTAGATTTGAACGCTAGGCCTCTGGCTCATGAGCCAGCTATAGAAAAGAGCTAGTTGTAGATTTCTGGCATAACCTTTGTTCGGTTCCCTTCCTTACACAGGAGATGTGCCTACAGGCAGAGACACAGACAAGGCCATCCTTGTTGAAAGGGAGCCCCAGGCCAGCTGGACTAGCCCGGGCTGGAAACTTCTTAGCCCAGTCTCCCAGAAACGCCGAGGGGCCGCCGCCGCCGCCCCTCCCTAGCTCTGGGCCTGAGTTCCGCAGACTCCCTCCATCACAGTGGGTACCTGCTTCCGGCTCAGGCCCTAAATTGGCCGTACTCGCCTGGGTCCACCGAGCCATCTTTTCTCTCTGTGTGGCGGTTGGACAGATATCACCAGCAGATGAAAGCGGGGGCCCAACAAAGGGAAAATGAAATTTCCCTTGAGCTATTTGCCCTGGCTGACTAACCCAAACCTCCCTTCCCGGGATGAAGAAGAGTTCTGACGCTCTGATGTTGAGAGCATCAAAGGCTGATCCCCTCGGCTGAGTAGTGACACTCTGGGGCTCAGCAGCCAGGCCTCCAGAACACCGCTCCCACTGCCGCTGAGAGCCAGACCCTTTGAATGTCCCCTGCGTCATGACTGCCACCTCTGCCCACACGTACCTGGCCTGCTTTCTGCTCTTCTCCACCCGTCTCTGATGCCACCGTCTGACAGAGACAGGACCTCGAGAGCCTTTGTCTGAACCTGCCTCAAAGTTCAAAGGTCATGGCAGGAGAGCTCCAGGAAACACAGGCCCGCTTCTCTTTCCAACGGTGGGTCCAGGAAAAGGTTGTTCCCGGTAGCTAGATCTTGTCTTCCTAATTTCAGTGCCAGCCACGTTCACAGCTGATATTCCAACCATCCAAAAAGCAAAAAGAACCAGCTAGAGATGGGTGAAGCACACACACACACACACACACACACACACACACACACACACAGATGCTCTCAGCATTAAGATTCTGTGGATGAGCTCATGTGCTTGGTGCTAACTCAGACTCCAGTCTGTATGTGGCCCCTGTTACCCGCCCTCTCCTCACTGCAGGATCGCCAGAACCTTTCCCTCTCAGAGACTTTTTAAAGCGTCTCTCTGAATTAAACATAAATTCCGAGCTGCTTGCAGCATTTCTCTTAAAACACAAGGGCTTCAGGCTGGCGGCGGTGAGTAGAATTCAAACCCTGCTTCTGAGCTAAATGGAACGCTAAGAGACGGCTGGGAACCCGTTTAGACAGCCCCCGGCGGCCGGGTGAGACGAGGGGTCCCCTCTTTGAGATTTCGAGAAGACAAACATGTGCTTCCCTCTTTTCCCTTTGTTTTTTAGAAATTAGGATAGCTTTTCACCACACTGCCCCCTCTGCTACCCAGAGTGAACGGTCCGAGCACGGCTTTAGTCCCAGCTCACTAAGTCAAGTAAATAGAAGCTTACAGCACGGAACGAAGAATGATAAGCAATTCCCACTGCTGCGAGTTCTTAATATATAAATTCATCCCGCAGCCGCTGAGTAGCAACTGGCAAAGCCAGAAACAATGGAAAGCCGCCAGGCCCGGCTCCGACGAGGTCAACCATCAAGGTTATCTATACGCAATTACTGGTATCTACAAACTTGCATAGCTGTCAGCTGGTCAGAGCCCAGATGAAAACTCACCATGTGCTCAGAAAGCAAATATAGTTTCCGAGGAGAGCCTCAAATTAGCTCCGTGAATGACCTGGCTTCCAGCGTGCACCCGCCGCCCGCCCGTCCGCCCGCCCGCGCGCCTTCGGGGAACATTTCTGCAGACAGTTCTTCAGTGTCTAAATTTGGGCATTATCTTAAAAATCTCTGTTCCCGAAGTAGGAAAGAACTGGAATTGCTCCTTAACCCTCAGCGACGATAAATTATATCACTTAACAATAGATAAACTCGGGACACTTTTCCTGTGCCGAGCGCCTATTGTGAAGCACCTTCTAATCGGAGGCATCTCCTCTCCCCGGTCGGCCCCACTAAAGACCTGTCGGTGGGGAAGAGACACAATAATTTGTTTTCTAGCTCCTCCTTCAGTGCCATCCATCATGTGTGGACACAAGGCTGCTCTGAAGCAGATATGTATCTGCTTCCGCTGGAGTTCCTCTTCCCATCAGAGTATGCCAAGGGGTCGTGTTTTCAGAGCCGTGCTGTGCTTCCAGAGCCTGGAAACAGGGCCCCTGCCCTCCCGGGGCCAGCTTGGAGACGGGGAGGGGGGGTGCGGGGGAGGGGGGAGAGGGAGAAAGGGCGTGCCAGGCTGTGTGGAAAGGAGGCTTCTCAATGCTGCCCCACATCCTCCAGGGTCTGCCCCATAGGTCCGCGTGCTAACGGTTTCATCCCCTAGGGGGCGACGTTAGGAGGACGTGGGAATCAGTTAAAGATGGGGCCTGGGGGGAGTCGCCTCAGATATGTATGCCTCGGAAGGAATTGGGAGACGCTGGCATTTTCCTCTTTCCTGGTTTTTGGAGGATTTTTGTTTTGTTTTATTTTAGTTGTGTTTGTTGCTTCATGGCCAGTGAGGTAGGCAGCTTGTCTCACTGAGTGTTCTTGCTATGATAGGCTGCCTCATCGGGACCCCAAGACAAAGAGCTCCCTCAGCCAGACACTGAAAACTCAGAACTGTGAGCCCCAGCAACGCTTTTCCATCTAAACGTTCATTGTACCTGCTCTTTGGGTAGTGAAGGGGACCTAACTGGCCACCACCTCAACCCTAACCATGGTCCTTGCTGGCGGCTGCTGTCTTCCCACCAGGACTTTCCAGGGTCCCCATAGAGACACTGTGCATGAGTAGGGCTTAATCAAGGCCCAGGTGATTTTCAGATCTGAAAGAGGCCGCACACTGGAAGCAGGCCTTTGATTGTCTTTGGACCATTTGAACTGTGACTCTGTTTCTTTTTGCTGACATCTCTCCTCTGGTCCTGCTCTGGTCAGCTGTGGGTTCACTCTACCTGAACTACAAAATTAAGGACTGTGACACATCTACAGTATAACCTTCACATTGATCTGCCTAGGCTTTGTTTCTTAGTTAGGGTTTGACTGCTGTGCACAGACACCATGACCAAGGCAAGTCTTATAAAGGACAACATTTAATTGGGGTTCAGAGGTTCAGTCCAGTATCATCAAGGTGGGAGCATGGCATCATCCAGGCAGGCATGGTACAGGAGGAGCTGAGAGTTCTACATTTTCATCTGAAGGCTGCTAGTGGAAGACTGACTCCCAGGCAGCTAGGATGGGGGTCCATGCTTACAGTGACACACCTACTCCAACAAGGCCACACCTCCTAATAGTGCCACTCCCTGGGCCAAGGTTGTACTAAGCACCACACTTTGGGACAGAAGTTTGGCGATGGTTTTCTTCATACAAAATGATTTTACATGGGGTCAAAGAGCAAGGAAAAGGCCAGATGGAGCCATGTCTGTGCCAGCTCTTAATCAGAGCAGCACAAGGCTTCTCGGCCCATCTGGGTGGAGCTTTCACACGTGTATACAACTGTAAAGGTTGCATGGGGCACAAGCTCACACCTGAGGAATGACACTTACACCAACTGCTTTTAGAGACAGTTTTCTGACAACTTGAACCCTCAGATCCACAGGCTCGGCCATCTCTGGATTCAACCAACCAGGAGGAAAAGAAAGTTCTTTCCCACAAAGTTCTAAAGAGCCGATCTTGGCATTGCCCCATGCAGGGTGCTCTCCATGAAGGGCAAGCCTTACTCACCCTGCTGCAGCCTCCTGCCTTCCCCGGCCTAGCCCCTCCCTCTCCATCAAGCACCATTTGCATCTGTATCACGAATCTCATTCATGAACTGTGTAGTGAACCGAGCAGGGACATTTTTCTCACCATTACTCCCTATGCGATGTGAGACAATAGTCATTTCCACAGCATCGGTGCTGCACTGAGGCTCACAAGTAACCTAGAGCTGATGAAAAGCACACACACACACACACACACACACATGCACATGCACACAAAAGATGCAGTTATACACAGATACTGTGCCAAATCACTGAAGGGACTCGCCTCGGCATCTTCAGATTTTGACCCAGGGCGGGTTCTGGAACTATCTTTCACGGATAGCAAGGAATGGTTGTAATGAGTTTCAACAGTGCAGAGGGTGTGCTGAGAAAGGGAGCTTTTATTTAAGTCAGCAAAAAGATGCTAAGTGGGTGGGGACTGCCCTGCAGGGGACCCCACTCCTTACCATTGATACCTGCACGGACACAGTATGAGTCGCCTTCCATTGTCAGGGAGGATGGTCACGATCGGATGAGACGTTCATGGGTTTCTCTTCTCCTGCCGGATCTCTTTGCCCATCTTGGTATCCCAATACAGAGTCCAGCATCCAGCTTTGGATGGATGGATGGATTGATGGATGGATGGATGGATGGATGGATGGATGGATGGATGGATGGGTGGATGGGTGGATGGGTGGATGGATGGATGGATGGATGGATGGATGGGTGGGTGGGTGGATGGATGGATGGATGGATGGATGGATGGATGGGTGGGTGGATGGGTGGATGGATGGATGGGTGGATGGGTGGATGGGTGGTGGGTGGGTGGATGGGTGGATGAATGGGTGGATGGGTGGATGGGTGGATGGGTGGATGGGTGGATGGGTGGTGGGTGGGTAGACAGGTAGACAGGTGGACAGGTGGATAGGTTGACCGGTGGATGGATGGACAGACGGATGGATGGACAGACAGACAGACAGACAGATAAATGGATAGATTAAAACTGCATTCTTCAATGGCTATTTCAGCCTTTAATATGTAGCGTGTTAAAACCAAATGTCCCAATAAACCAACTCAATTCAATCTGTACTTAGGCAAAAAAAGATCCGCTAAACAGAAGGTGGGCCTCCTGACCAGCAGCCGCCCTTTCTCTCCACAGCCCAGCACTGAGAATTTGATGAAGAACAACACGCTTTGCTGCAGGTTTCAGGGGTCAGTGGGGAAGAAGCTTCTGCAACCAAGACGACAAGGACAGTTTGGGTGGGGGAGGGGGAGCTGCCGGGAAGTGTTTTCTGTCTCGGGGTACAATTCATGTTCTCACCTGTGGAAGTGCTAGCAGACACAAGAAAAAATAGTTCAGCAGTGGGAAGATGAGGGACTCTGTGAGAGGCAGGGAAACTTTCAGGATAACCCTCTCTTAGCCAGTAGAACAGACCTCCTCTGTCCTCCTCCTCGGAAACCCGCAAGGCCTGGGTGTTTCCTTCCTCTGCTTACTTGGAGTCCTCCCCTACCCAGCTGCTTTTACCTGGGGTCATAAAGTGTCCAGATGACCTCAAAGAGGAAAACCACCCACTGCCATCCCATGTCAGAATGCCCCGCTCACCCTGCAGACTGTTATGTCTGTGATGTGTTTGCATATGTGTATTGGACCAGGACACATATGTTGAATTCTGAGCAGGTGTTTAGCTCTATGATAAAGACATAGGAGTTGCTCATAGGTCTTGCCTACCAGGTCACCACCCAACTGAGATCATGCTATTTTTAATGAACAAAGGGTTTTACAAATCATTCGGCATCGAAATCAAAGAAATAGGCATGGAGAGAAGGAAAGGAAGGAAGGCTGGCCCAAATTCAAAATCTCTCTAGAGCCAGAAAAGATGGCAGGACAATGGAAGTGGATCCACATGCTTAGAATGCCAGCGTTCAGAGGCTTAGGAGGAGACACCCAAGAGCATCCTGGGCTACACAGTGAAACCCTGTCAAAACGAGGGAGAGTAAGAATCGGGAGACAAGGAGAGAGAATAGCATCAGGATCAGCCATGAGCAGAGTCCATGAGCTCCGTCAAGGACAGCTCACTTTCTCTCACGAACCATACACTGGCTGTGTGCTGCTGCTCTCTAGGTTTTTACCAATATAACCCCATCACAGCCCTCTGGGCCAGATGCTACTGCCAATAAGGAAGACACGGGGCAGAGCAGGAATACGCTCAACAAAATGGCTGTTGACCTAAGTGACTTCTTCCTCACAGCAACAACATGGTATTGTAGTGCTGGTGAAAACGATGCTCTCAGGTAGGGGAGGTTTGGCATGGAAAGGACGTTATCATCATAACGAAAATGGTGTTGGTTGTAGTCATAGAAATGGCAGTGAATGGCTAATGATATTGAGTTGGAGGGTTGGTAATGGTTGGTGGTGATGACAGTTTTGGAGATGGCAGTGACAACTGAGATGCAGTAACATCTCTGGGATGGTGGTGATGCTCTTGCTGATACAGAGCTGGCAGTGCTAATCTCATGGCAGTGCTGGTGGTGGTGGTGATGGCAGTGATGGTACTGGTGATGATGATAATGTTGCTACTAGTAGAAATGCTAATGCTGGTAATGGTGGCACAGGTGGTAATGGTGGTGGTGACAATGGCGGTCATGATGGTAACAGTCGTGGTAGTAATGGCCATGATGATAATGGTATTTATGGTTGTGGTACCAGTAATAGCAATGGTAGTGGTGTTAATGGCGGAAATGGTAGTAATGTCAATGGTGGTGGTGATAATGGTAATAACGGTGGTGGTGGTACATGTCATGATGGTAATAGCACCCATGGTGCTGATGCGGATGACAGTGCTGGTGACGGCAGTGTTAGTGACTGCAGTAGCAATACAATCGTAAGGATGATGGCAGCGGTTGTGACGGTGGAGGTGGTGGTAGCATTGGTGGTGACGGTACAAGCCTAACTGCAGTGGTGATAATGACGGGGGTGATCATTCCAGCAGGAATGACAGAAGGGAAGGTGGAGACAAGCACTGAACTAACCTGCTATAGCATGTATCAGGAAGCTGCCTAGAAACACAGCAGTAACCCCGTAACCCGGAGTGTCTACGCATGCTGTGCTGCGGGGCTAAACAATTATGGCAGGCACCGTGAACACAGACCGGGACACGGCCCTGGCTCTAGCTTCTCACTGACAACATTGTTAAAATGCTTTCTCCCAACCCCGAGGAATACCTCACCTCTGCTCCACCCAGCCAAACAGCTCAGGAAATATAATTACTAGCACCATCTAATCAATAGCTATTGCTCCTGGCCCTGTCTGTCAATACCAGTGTCTGGATCCCAGAATCCTGATATGCCCCCCTCAACCTGCCAATTTCTGCTTCGTGTTAGGAAAACCTGCATCTAGCAAACCCATCCGCTGATGGGATTGTAGAGTGTCGTTAATAATAAACATCTTAAAAATATGTCTTGACTAATAGAACATGAGGGGCGAGGTTGAAAATATTCTATATTTCCCATTGTATCCTTCCCAATTGCACCCAACATCAATGTTGTTTTGTGGAACACCCCACATCAATATTGTATTAAGCCACCCCACAAAGTCATCTTGAACTTTTAAGAGAAACCAACATGCACGGAGAGGAGCTCCATCTTGCTGGGCCTTCTGAGTTAGGGAGGGAGAGAGAGAGACTTACAGAGCAGTCTCTGTCGCCATGAAGAGGCTGCTTATGGGACCTCCCTATGAGCACGTGTCAAGGTCCAGAGCATGGGAGTACTTTGCCTTGACTTTGAGTCAAGTGTACTGAACAAAACTTGTTTTCGCCCGTGGCCAGTAGCCAGCTGCTTCTGCCTAACTGAGTGCACACACCCAGAGGTCCAGAATGCCCCCCCCAAACATAAAGCATTTCAAGGAAAAGCCAACGGCAAGGAGAGGAGCCTTGGGTCACTGGCCAGCTTGGGTTTTTGATGTGGAAATTCTAGTCTAATAGCTTTACTGTGCGTTTGCCCCGTACAGAAGTCGACTTCCCCTCTATTTGTCCCTTATTAGAAATACTCTTGCATTTGGGGACAAGGCTTTTAAACAGGCAGAGAGCACAGGAGGAAAGGCTCCTGTGAATATTAAGTCAGGAGTTGACCCTCGCTTTCTACTACAGTGTAGTCAAGAAAATTTCCCACTGGGAAGACCACAGGCCAATCTGATCATGGAGGTCTTCAACTGAGATTCCCTATTCCCATGTAACACTGGTTTACATCCAGCAGACAATAGAGCCAACCAGGAGAGACACTCCCCATTTCTTCCTTCCAAGTGTGTGCAGTATCCTGAATCACTCTTTAAATTTTCTCCCATTTCACTGGATCCTAGAAATAACTACACAGCCCGGCAGATAGAAGGTCACACCATAGGTTTCCTGAAAGTACCTGTGAGGTGCAGTCAGGAGTGTGTATACTCCTAGCTTTCTCTAATGTCAGTCAGATGCCCATGACCAAGGTAAAAAGCCCAAGCTACATCAACCTCATGGAAGAACGGTTTCTTGGAGGCAGGAGGTGTTGGCTTCTTCTATCTCCGTGGGTCAGTGCAAGACAGGCAGCACGGTGGGAAACAAGTGGACAGTAGGCTGCTCTCCTCACAAGGCTAGGGTCCCCTTCAAGAACACATTGTCAGTCACCCCCTTCCTCCTAAGGGTTTCCCATCTCCCAGTAGCACCACAGACTGATGCTTTAACTCATGGCCTTTGGGGGGGGAGGGGTCCACAGCATGTAATGAAGAGAAGAAACAAGACCATATGTGTGTACTGATGTGTTTGGGTACAGGGGACTCTACAAGTGTTTTCACGAATACTTCTACTGTGTTGTCAAGTCATATAAACATAGTATTTATTAAAGACATAAAGGTGGTAAAATTTAAAGCAAGTATAAGAAACATTGACTTGGGTTACCACATTGGCCTTTGGAGGTTTCCTGGTCATTGGCATGTAGAGTATTTTCTATACAGACTTGTCAGACGTTTACATGGTGAGTCACTACACTGGGTGCCATCTGCTGATCTCAAGTAATTATTGAACACAGCATTTCCCAGTGGCAGGAGCTTGCAGACCTGGATATAGGAAATACATGTAGAGGAAGCCACTGGATAGTAGATCTGAAAACATTGACATGTGGGGAAACTGAGGGAAGGTACATAGGGGAGAGGTCTTCAAGTGACCCCCATTGTCACCCTCCATCATGATGGAATGCTTGAGAAGCTGGTATTGATCTTGAATTCTCTCAGCTCTAAGGGGAAGGTTGTAGTTCCTGCCCACAAGCTACCCAGGGCATCTTGTGGGTCCCCAGAAACAGAGCATACCAAGAGTATTGTCTTAGGGTTTATATTGCAGTGAAGAGACATCATGACAACGCTTATAAAGGAAACCATTTAACTGAGGCTGGCTTACAGTTTCAGAGGTTTAGTCCATTATCATCATGGGTGGAGACATGGTGTCACACAGACAGATGTGATGCTGGAGAGGTAGCTTAGAGTTCTACATTTTGATCCTCAGGCAGCAGGAAGAGACAGTGACCCACTGGCCAGGCTTGAGCATCTGAGGCCTTAAAGCCCACCCTCAGTGACACACTTCTTCCAACAAGGCCACACCTGCTAATAGTACCCTTCTCTGTGAACCTATGGAGGCCATCCATTTTCATTCAAACCATCACAAGTATTGTGAGATTGAAATGAAGGACGCAGCTTCATGTCCCTTGCAGACAAGCAGAATTTAAGGAGAGGTGGCTGCTTCTGCTTTTGTCTTCTGTCTTTGTCCATATCCAGCAGGAAGTGTCCTGTCTCTTCCGTCACTCTGTGAGAGCCCCACATGAACAGGACTCAAGATTTCTCAAGACAGACAAGAAACCTTATCATCCTTCTTTATCACAGCCAAGTTTCGAGCCTGCATCTTGGCTGGTGTAAATGCTACACCATGACAGCCACTTGGTCACACTGATGGTGCAGTCATACTGAGGCAGAAAGACAAACAGCAGTGAGTGCCTTGGCCAGCGGCAGCATCTATGCATGAGCAAAACAAATAACTCAATAAGCTTTAGGACTGTAGCCATTGAGAAAATAGCACTAATATAAGACACATGTGGGTGCAGGCCAGGACACGTCCCCAGAGCTCTGGAGGAGCCCAAGCAAGGGATTGGGACTGAGAGCTCGACCTAGCTCACAACCTTTGCCATGATCTTAGGGCAGACGCCGCTAATGTAAATCAGGAAATCCGTGTATTCCCAGTGTCAACTCAAGAGGTTTTATCTTGACCTATGAGATCTGGAACTGTTGGCTTTCAAAATTCTAAAAGCTTTCCCTGCTGTTTTTCAGGGGAGTAACCCAGAAAGATTAAGTGACTTTCATAGGCCCCATGGTGAGCATAGCAGACCTCAAGAAATCGTCTAGATATTAATGATTTTTCTTTTTGCCAAAGAAGTGAAGCAACTGAGACATCATTTCTTTTTGAGTGTCTTGATCAGTTTGGGTGCCATTCAGAGGAGACTGCTACAACCACGTCTCTTAGCGAGGTGATCTGGAGCGTCTCAGTTTTCACGACTTGTTCCATTAGAAGGAACTTTTATCTTTACCTTTGCCTGTGATCTGGCTCCTGGCCAGATGGGTCCCAGTCAAAGAGCCTCGATTCAATGTCACCTTCCCCTCCAGTCTCCACTTCCAGGCTTCTAGACTTCATCCGTTTCCTTCACAGTAATCATGATGCTTGTTCATCCATTTGTTTACTTGCTGTCCTTTTGGCGTCCCACTCCGCTTTTATTTTTATGAGACAGGGACTCACTGTGTGGCCTCAGCTGACCTCAAATTTATGGTCCTCCAGCCTCAAACTCCTGAGTGCTAGGATTACAGATGTGCACCACCATCTTGGGAGACGGGGTGTGTGTGTGTGTGTGTGTGTGTGTGTGTGTGTGTGTGTGTGTGTATGAGCTTTCATGTTCAAACTTGTATTCCAAACCAAGCATCCAGTATGCACCCGATTTTGAATGCGAACAGGAATGGATTCCACCATGGATTCCGGTCCTCCCATTTAAAACTCACGAATCCACTTGGACATATTTGTAGGACTGGCCGGTTTGCCTGGCTCCTCCACCAGGCCAAGGACTTCTGGAACCAACTCCATCCAAGTCTGCATTTGTGTGCGATGCCATGCCCCAACTAGATTGGTTCTGAGATTGGCACATGGAGCAGAGCTTTGGGGCCTGTCCACAAAGAGACTCTATGCTAGCGGAAGGCATAAGTAGACAGAGAGCTTCCTGGGGGGTTGATGGCATGTTTTGGCCTCTTCCTTTCAGCTGCACTTCAAGGTGGGCACATCTGAAACTCTATGTCCAGCGTTCTTATTCTGGACCAAGAATTTGTTTTTGTCTCTGGAACAAGCTACCTCCAGCTGGCTTTGCTTAAGTGATCACAGGATAACATTTCTTCCTCATCTCTAGCCAAGGTGATGAAAGACTGCTTCATCTCTCATCCCCAGGGCCAGTACTCAGAGTTTCTCAGCCCAGGAGGAGTCATGAGACAGAGAGGGAGTCATCACCCACCCTCAGACAGCCAGAACACAAAAGACTGGCCCACACTCCTATGCAGAGAGGTTGTGGTGGTTTGAATATGCTTGGCCCAGGGGAGTGGCATTGTAAGGAGGTGTGGTCTTGTTGGAGGGAGTGTGTGACTGTGGGGCAGGATTTGAGACCCTTCTCCTAGCCATGTGGGAGCCCGTCTTCTACAGTTTGTACCCTTGGAAGAAGGTGTAAAACTCTCAGTTCCTCCAGCACCATGCCTGCCTGGGTTTTCCCATGCATCCTACTTCGATGATAACTCAAAACCAGTAAGCCAGCCCCAATGAAATGTTGTCCTTTGTAAGAGTTGCCTTAGTCATGGTGTCTGATCACAGCAGTAAAACCCTGACTAATACAGGGGTGGTTGCTCTTGTGGATTGGAGCTGAGGTCTATCCACAGCTCACTTAAAGAGCCAGTGGGATGTCAGTTTCTTCATCAGAAATGTGGGAGTCATAGATGGCCAACCCAGCTACTTCCTCCCACGCCCACAGCATGGCTGCTGCCTCTTCATGCGGCTCTCATGTCCTGGAGTCCTCCTCCCACGTCCTCATCCAGAGAGGCCCCAGCCTATTGCCTGCCTGCAGCCTGCTCCTCACCCCTAGCTCATCTTATCCTCAGTGCGGGTTCTAGTCATTCGGTGGTTTGGGGGTTTCTTCCTCCACACATGGTGCTCTGTACTCCCTCAGTCAAAGCCGGGTGCTGATCTGGATCCAGGAACCTACTGACGTTCCTGACGCTGCATCTCAAGCTCCTGGTGCACACCTGAGGCCCAATAAGGACAGGCTGAGGAAAGGGGCACATAGACAAACACAAATCCCCAAGCCACTCCCCCAAGGGTTCACAAGCCCTCATAACAGGACCTGTGATGTGTTTTACAAAGCCCAATACAGCTACAGTACTCCAAACCTTACGAGATCCAGCACAGTGACAGCAGACCCTTCAGTCAAGCCTGAGGACCTTTGTGATCAGGGCACAGATCTCCACCCGTGGAACCAGGCCTGCTTGGAATGCTTTTGGGGTCAGAGAGACTAGTGCTTTAGAGAGGGGGCGAGGATTTGAAAGTGGTCCCTAACCCACCCCCTATGGCCAGCCTCCGCAGACACAGTATGAGTCCCACTTTCTCTGCCCCTTCTCCCTGGCCTTCCCCTGGCCTCACCACCTGAGCCCTCCAGGAGGACGGTCCCAAATAGGCTCCACCCCTGCTCCAGAACTGCTTTGGGAGCCTTTCCATTTCTAAGCCCTCCTTTTGGGACATTATTTCAAAGAAGGGAACTCCCGAAGAGTGACGGGTAAGAAGGCCCTGATGCCAGAGAGGAAAATGCCTCTAATTCACCAGTACGGCAGAAGATAAGGGCATCCCAGTCTGGGAATAGGGCTCCCCTCAGCAAGCATCCCTTGGTAAGGGATGAACAAGGGCAGACTAGGCCCCCTTCAGCAATGATTTATCCAGACACCCAGTACAGTGCTATATAGAGCTGCTTGTGTTAGCCAGGTTCTCTGAAGGAATAGAACTGATATTAGCAGGGAATTTGTTAGACTGACTTACAGCATATGGTTGGGGTCCAACACTGGCCATCTCATGACAGAAAGGTCAAGAATCCAGTAGTTGTTCAGTCTGTGAGGCTGGATGTCTCTGCAGTCCCAACCTGGTGTTGGAGCTGCTGCGGAAATCCTGGCTCGCTGATGGTTTTCAGTGTGTACTGGAACCCTGAAGACAAAGTTTGATTTAATTACTGGTCACAGCAACACAGCAACACAGCCACAAATAAGCAATCTTGCCGTCGCCAGTGAGGGCAAACAAGGAAAAGGCCCCATGTCCTATGATATGGGCTCCAGAAGGTGTGATGCAGATTTAGGGTCGGTCTCCCCAGGTCAAACAATCTAACCAAGAAAAATCCCTCCAGGGCGTGCCCAGCTATTTGGGTTTTTAGTTGATTCCAGATCAGCCCTCACGCTCCTCTTAATCGAGCTGCTGTCCAGTTGAGCCACGTGTCTATGTGGTATCGTTTGTATAAACGCATCCTCGAGAGCAGAGCAGCACAGGCTCTCAGAAACCAGCTGCAAAGAAGCTTTGCAAGCAGCTGGAAGAACTTACAAGTGTTACCACTGGAGGCTCATGGAATTGGAAAGTCTTTCTCCTGCAAGCTTAGAATACAGCACATATCCCTTCAGACCTTGGTAGAATGCCCGGTAGAAAGCTCACCCTCTGGTGAGCCTTGGGCATCAAGGATGGGAAGGTATGAGGGTGGATTGAGACCTAGTGAGTCCCCAGATGACTGTTGCAGGGTGGGAAGCCATGTCCACTCTCTCCCCCAGCCCTGGGGCACAGGCTAAAGAAGTCATGCTCTTCCTTGGCTGAGCTCCTTCTAGGACCCCCATTAGAAGACACCTGGACTTGCGGACGGTGCCCATGTCCAGTGGATGTTTCTCAGCAGCCCACAGGACTCTGGGCCATTAAGGGCAGATCTGACCTTCACAGAGGTCTCGTGGTCCCTCACTTCAGGCCTGGATAAAGTTTTGCGCCCCGCCTTTCCACAGCTGCCTCTAGAAGTTCCCACAACTAGTAAGACTTGCTCTCCGTGCCAAGGAGGAGGTGGGTGAACTGACAAGGATGTCTGTGCCTGAAGCTTGCAGCAACCTGAAGTGACAGAGCCATGGAGTAGCCTGTCTGTGCTCAGCACCTTGAATGTGGCGGGGATGAATTCGCATGGCAGTGTGGGTAGCCAGATGCAAGTAAATCCTTTTTTCTCCCCTCAGACATAGAAACTGAGGTAGAGAAAAGTCACACGGTCCCGCCACTATCAGCTTTCCTCAGTGTGGCCCGGGAGGTCACTGACCTTACATTATCCATACCCCGTAGACTGGCTGATGTGAATGCCCACTTTGCAGATGAGGAAAATACAGTCCGAGTAGTTATAGACTAGAGTCAAGGATCCTGCAATTGAGATGAACCCTCCTGGGACGGGAACCATCTGAGGAAGCTCCTGCTTCCTTCCCAAAGCAAGGGTGCTGTGTCAAGTCCTGTTAGATGTGGGGACTTCGAAAGGCAGCCATGGAGAGTCAGGGTGCGGCACTTGACCCAGACTGAAGGGAAGATCCACAGGACCTCTGTGGATGTCAGATCTGCCATTAGCCACCCAGAGTCCTGTGGGCCACTGAGAGTCTCCCACTGGACATGGGCATCAGCCCATCTGCAAGTCCTACGTACTTTGTGATGGGGTCCGGGAAGGACCAAGAGAAAGCACATCCTGAGCCGATCTGTTGAAGGGGAGGGCCCCTCCCTCCCCCTGGTTGGTATAGGTAGAAATGAAAGACAGCAAAACCCAAGCAGGGAGCCTTCTCAACCAAGTTCTCCCATGGTGTCTACGGCTCCTGGAACTGGAAAAAGGCAGACATGCAGACCCCAGAACTTCTTCATATTCTAGCTGTGTTTTCCCAGAATGAGAGGGGCCCCTTTTAGACAGAGACCAGCCCAGTGTGCTGATGGAGGCCTCCAAGGCTAACCCCTCAAGGGGAAAGCTTCCTGCCCTTTGCAAGTCTGTCCTCTCAGAGTTTATTAACCAGAAGGCGGGGAGCCGATGCTGGGTTTGCAATACCATTTACCAGCTGGTGGAATCACATAGCAAAGCCCTGTGTCCTCAAACCAGCCTGGACAGCGTGCCAAGCCTCCAGATGGGCAGTGAGGTCTTCTAAACAGCTGCCATCCTCGGCATGCCCCTGCCGGAGTGTAAGATTAGTTTATGGAGATCATGGGTGAGCAGAGTCCTTCACACTGAGAATGAGAAGAGGTAGGTTTATAGTCCAAGTGTCTTGGGACCCTGGCTGCATCCCAGATTTAGCTTTTGAACTATATTAGTCAGGATTATCTAGAGGAACAGAATTTACAAACTGAATATATACAAATATACATATATCTAATAAATCCCATATATGTGCATATACATACATATGCATATATAACACACTATATATATTATATTATATGACTTATTAAAATGGCTACAGGTCCAGCTAGTCCAACAATAGAAGGTCCAAAAAATCCAGTAGTTGTTCAGTCCATGAGGCTGCATGTCTCAGCTGGTCTTCACTATACACCAGAATACCAAAGAAATAGGTTCTAATGTCAATAAAAGAATGAACTTGCTAGGGTGTCGAGAACAAACAGGTAAAGAGCAAAAGCATCCTTCCTCCATGTCCTTACATGGGCTGCCAGCAGAAGGTGTGGCCCAGATTAAAGGTGGATCTTCCCACCTCAAAAGATCTGGATTGAAAGTGGCTCCTCCCACTTCAGATGATTTAATTAAGAAAAAGAAATCCCTCACCGGTGTGCCTAGGCATTTGGGCTTTCTGGTTGACAACCAATACTAACCATCACAGGAACTCTATACTCTTGGATTCTGGGTCCAGACTGACAAATTGTGACCAGTAAGAATGCCAAAGCTAAGGACAGGCTGTTGGAGAATGCTTGTCCTCCAAGCACCAAGCCCAGAATTCCCTCTTCAGAATTCTATGTGGGGAAAGAAAAACCGAGTATGCTGCAACGTATTTGCAGTCCCAGCTCTGGGTAAGCAGGGATGAATGAACGACAGCCCTAAGGCTAGTTGAAGTCAGCCTAGCCTGCTTGATGAGTTTCAGGCCAACGAGAGACCCTGGATAGATAGATAGATAGATAGATAGATAGATAGATGGATGGATGGATGGATGGATGGATGGATGGATGGATGGGTGGATGGATGGATGCATGCATAGATAGATGTGTAGATACATAGATAATGACCTGTGACCAAGAAACAACACCTGAGGTTGTCCTCTCTTCCCTTGCCCCACACACCTGCATACTCACACTCACGTACACACTGAGAATTCTGTAGTAGCAACAGCCTCTTCAGATGAAACACCCCATGCGTTTAGAAGGTGCGACAATGCCATGGGCTGGCACTGCCATCCAGTCCATTCCATAGATGGGCTTTTGGGCCTGGGCACCATTAAGGACCAGAATTATACAGTTGGAGCTCAATACAGAGAGAGTCAAGTGCAGGTCACGCCATCAGTGACATTCTCCCTTCTTGCATATTCTCCAGTTGAGGAAGGCATGCCTACCTCCACGCTTGTCAGCACATGCATCTCACCTCCAGACTCTCCAAACTCTACGTCCCATGCTCTGCCTCAGTTTCCCCGGCCATAAAATAAAGACAGGAAGAATATTTCTTTGTAAATTTGTGTGGAGAAGTTCTGAGAACATTAAAGGCATGATGCTAAGCCCAGGGCTTGCTCTAGAGCAGGGATTCTCAACCCCCTGGGGAACTGCCAAATGGCCCTTTCACAGGGGTCACGTAAAGCCATCAGAAACCACAGATATTTGCATTACAATTCATAACAGCAGCAAAATCACAGTTGTGAAGTAACAATGAAATAATTTTATATTGGGGGGCACCACATGAGGAACCGTGTTAAGGGCTTTAGCATCAGGAAGGTTGAGAACCACTGACCTAGAGTAAGGTGGTGTTAAGGGTAACTCTTTCATTATGGCGGTTATTTGACAAGTAACAATGATCTGGGAAACAGTGTGAGTTAGCCCTTTGTTCTGGGCCTCTAAGACCATGTCAGTCCTGTCTATCCTGGGAACCTAATCCCACTTTGTTCCCTGGAGCCAGGCTAGGCCCTTCTGTCTTTTACTTTTTTTTTTTTCTTAAAGAAAGTTCTTAACATTCAAAGCAGATCCCGGTTAACCTTTGCTCAGCCTCCCTCTGCCCACTTCAAACCCCTCTGGCGAGGTCTGGCTTCCTTCATGCTCAGGCCATAAATGCTTGACTTTGATTTGAGATACATGACAATAAATTAGGAGACATTTATCAAAGCTGCCTTTTGCATAAGTTACTGCATTATACAAATACACTTAGCAGGCTTCTGCTTCTTTGATGTTTGAAGCGAAGATTTATGTGCACCGGGGTCCTTATTTATCTGCCCTGCTCACCCCTACAAGAGTCGGACATATCCCTCAATTAGTTCCATACTTCTGGAAATGACAGGTATCTCTACAACATGGGTGGAGGGCACAAAAATACTTAGACCCCATCGCAGTGGCCCTTTGGAGGAGAGGAGTTCTACCTGATTGGGGTGTCACCAGGCGCGTCTGAGAGCACACGTTTGAGTCTGCTATTTTGAAGCCTTCTCTCTTAGTGAGAGACTGAAGAGAAAGGATTTGCTCAGCCTCATCGCCTCTGTCATTCCACATCCTTCTGGTTACCACAGAAACATACCCGTCCATTCTCCATACTCCAGTAGGTTAGAGAGACAAGCCTTCCTCTGCAGGGGCTTCTGGTCTCTGTGTCCCAAAAAGTGATATCTGTGTCACCTGCTGGGACCCAGCAGCATATTTAGGCTCATTTGTCATTCAAGATATTCATTAATTTTTTTCTTTCTTTTTCTCTTTCTTTTTTTTCTTCCTTCCTTCCTTCCTTTGTCTTTTCCTTTTACTTCTTTCTTTCTCTGTCTCTGTCTCTGTGTGTGTATATGTGTATCTGTGTGTATGTGAGAGAGAGAGAGAGAGACAGACAGACAGACAGAGACAGAGACAGAGAGACTGAGAGAGATAAAGAAAGAGAGATAGAGCCAGGGAGAGAATATGAAAGGGAGCATGTGTGTGCCACAGCATGGGCGTGGAGGTCAAAGGGCAGCTTTCGGAGTTGATTCTCTCTCCGCCCACCTTCTTTTGAGACAGCGGCTCTCCTCTTATTTCTACTGCCATGCTGTACTGCAGGCTCTGATGACCCTGCCTCCCACAGGGCACTCATAGATTATCAGTTCGATTCTCAGAATCCCACAGAGATGACCTAGGGTGGTAGCTTCCCTGGGAGGACAAGGAAGATGGACAGAGAGCTGGGTGAGAGGACTCCAGCTGCATCAGGTAGGAACAAGGTACGTACATATTGAACGGCACAGAGACATGCAGGGACTGATTCCCATTACAGTCCTGGGAAATAGCCTCTGCACCTGCCCGAGGTATCCGCTGTCCAAGTCAGAAGCAAAAGCGCACCTCCATCCTTCCCCCAGATGCCCTGAGCACAGCTGCTATCTGCCCGTATTCTCTGGTGGACTCTCATCTCTAAAGTCCCAACTAAGCACAGACAGGGAACAGAAGCGAGAAGAATGCCCGACCCCTAGGAAGGACTGACAAAGTTTGGGTCAGCCCTTCAAAAAGGGAGCGTGCGCAATAGATCAAGGATGAAGATGGAGACTCTATCTTTCAGCCCTTCCCCTAGCCTATGAGGTAGAAAGTGCTATTGGGCCCATGCTGTGGAGGAGTAAGCTTACTCGTCCTGTGCCCCCCACAACAGAGCACTGAGCACAAGGCTGAGAAGAGGAGCTGCCCATGGAGAGAGACAGCGTCCTCTGTCTGAAAACCTCTCAGTCAGGAATGGCAGTGCGGCGGCTTCAGCAGGGCTCCCCAGCCGTTTCTGCAGGGTCTTTTAAGCTCCTCGTTTGATGATGTCACTTTTGTTGTTCTCCCAACTAGACAAGTCCTGCCATCTCTGTTAGATGCTGTAAGTGCTCAGTTTAGTGGTGTTGTGTTAACCCTCTTCTGTGTCTGTCTGCTTATTATTATTATTATTATTATTATTTATTTTATTTTATTTTATTTTATTTTTACTTTTGCTTGCTATGCACACAAGAAACTCATGCATTCAAAACCAAAAGTTCAACTGTCACAGACCTCTATATAGAGCATAAATGAAATGGACTCAGATTGGCTCTATTCATCTAACACCACATCAAGATTCATCTTTGTGCCTTAATAGTCAATTCATTTTAAAATGAGGAATAGCATTCCATTTTATAGCTAGACTACTATTTGTTCCCTAATTCACCTTCTGAAGACCATTGGTTGCTTCCACTTTTGGGTTGGTTCTTGATAAAGCCGCACAAACATTAATGTGAAGATTTTTATTTGCATTATTTTGGATTCAGTTAAGTAGATATCGAGAGGTCCAATTGTAAGATCGCACACTAAGACCATACTTAGCTTTGTAAGCCATCTACAGTCGTCCAAAGCCATTTTTTTGTGTGTTGTATTCCTAATAGCAATGGAAGAAAGTTCCAGAGGCTACACACCCAGCCAGTAGTGCCTCCAGGTTTTGGATTAATTCATTCAATTCAACTAGATGAGTAGTGATATCTCACTATTATTTCTACTTGCTTGAAGCTTGGTACTGATAAATGGTGTTGACTATTTTTCAATATGCTGGAGCTACCATCTGCATATATATATGTGTATATATATGTATATATATATGTATATGTATATGTGTATATATATACATATATATATATGTATATATATAAAATGTAGGGGAGTATACATTGCTCTCTTCAGACACACCAGAAGAGGGCATCAGATGCCATGACAGATGGTTGTGAGCCACCATGTGGTTGCTGGTTATTGAACTGAGGACCTCCAGAAGAGCAGTCAGTGCTCTTAACCACTAAACCATCTCTCCAGCAAAATCTGTGTCATCTCTTTTAGTGGGGTGTCTATTAAAATATCTTGCCCATTTCAAAATTGCATGGCGTGTGCTTTCTTATTATTGACTCAGGAGAGCTCTTTGTATATTGATACCATGTTCTTGTCGCTGGGCAAGCTCTGTCCATGTTACCCCTGATTCCCTGCATCTGCAGAGCCTGAGCTTAGAACACGTGGATCGATCTACTACCTGACCTCACATATCCAGGCTCAGGAAGTTTGTGAGGGCAATACTAGTATGATGAATACACACCTCGCTACCTCCCTGGGTATTTTGACTAAGGCAAAAACATTCAGACAGATTCCCTTCATTCCTTTTGGATGTCTCCAGGCCCCTGATAAGCACCCATCTCTGCCTGTGCCCCAGTTTCAGTGCTGACTCAACAACAGCGTCAGAGAAATGGCCATATATTTTGAATCGCAGGATCTCTAGAAAACCCCAGGACTGTTTTCTAGATGAAGCTCAGATCAGGGATATGGCTAGGCATTACACTAGGAAAGGATAAGCAGTGTTTGGCTTGTTTTGGATGGAGACAGATGACCTCTAGAGGTCCTAGCTAGTCACTCTGCAGAACCAACGGCACAAGAGAGCAGACAAACACGGGGACCCCCCACTCCAGACCAGCTGGACTGGACTCTGCTTTTTTAATGAGGTCACCTGCTTTTGATGGTTTGGATGTTAATTTGAACACTGTGCGATCCAGTGTAGCCTCTGATCATCGCCGAGTATCGAGTGTGTGGAGAAAGCTGATCTCATGAGAGGATGGTGTCAGAAAATCCATCTTGAGTGAATGGAGACATCATAGAAATTTGTCATGAGAAACTGTCCTCTGGACCCATGCTATTGATTTCTACAGTCAGGGAAGCGTCCTTACAAACTAGAGACCTGAAGAGCCTTTGATTTATCTATTTAATTTTTGGTATGTGTGTGCATACGTGACCTACACATACATGTTTCCTGTGTCTATGCAGACATGTGTGTGTGTCGAGGCCAGAAGTGGACAAGTGTCTTCATTTATTGCTTTCCTCCCTACTTAAAAAAAAAATCTGGAAATTCTTTTATTTTTGCTTCTATTATTTATTTATTTATTTATTTATTTATTTATTTACATATATCCCAAATGCTGCTCCCCCTCGTGGTCCCCCATTTCCCCCTCCTTCTCCCCTGAGAGGGTGGGGCCACCCTGAGTATCCCCCCCTTCCAGCACCTCTTCTCCCACTGATGCCAGACATGGCAGCCATGGAGACTGAGCTGCATGTCTGCTACATATGTGCCGGGGTGGGGCGGTGGGGGGGTGGAGGGATTGTTTTAGCCCTTGTATGTCCTTGGTTGATGGCTCAGTCTCTGAGAGCTCTCAGGGGTCCAGGTTAGTGGACCCCGTTGGTCCTCCCTGTGGGTGGGTCTTCCCACCCCCTTCAGAGCCTTCATGTCTACAGGGCAGACACTACCAAAAGAGCCATCTCCCCATGGCCGGGTAGGTGGGATTCATGGGGTAGGATAGAGCCTGTGCAGGTAGGATTTTTAAAAGAGGGTGAGGAACTGCAGGAATTCCCAAACTTTTTGCCTCTTGTGGCCCTGCAGGATGTTTTCAGATTCACCATTCCACAGAAAAAGCCCTCATCAAAAGGCTGTCTCAGAACTCACGTCACCTACCCAAAATCCAACAGCAGGGAGAGAGGAACTCAAACCCAATTCTTCTGCCTCCTGTTAGTCAAGACTGTACTCCTGCCCCCATCTTTGGGAGCACCCCACAATCGTTCAGAGAACTAAGGCCTTGGGCATCCAGCTGGCTGCCAGCCAGGCTGGACACACATGTGAGTTATTTTCATGGGGCAGCAAATTCTGGAAAATATGTGGTTTAGGAGCAACATAATTATAATCCTCTAAAATTAGGCTCATAGTCTAAACAACTCCAAGTCTCTCTCCTACAAAAAACAAACAATCGGAGGCAGGAAGCCTGCAGCGGTGGGTGTCACGTTGGCCAACAGGCCTTTGAGTTTCCCTGCTGAGCGAAAAAGGCAAACAGCATGCAAAAATGTAAATATTATATTATTTTCTCAAACACCACCTCTTCCATTCTCACCCCAGCTGCCTTCGCCTGTCCACCTCCGCACCAGGCAATGACCCCACCCGCCTACCCCCACGCTCCGGCCAGGGAAGATGGAGATATGTTTTTTTTTTTTTTCCAGAAGCCATTATCTAAACTGCCGCTGTAATAAGGCAGCAATATGAAATTCCCTTAATAACTCCCGCTTAGTTATTTATTGTGAACCGGGGTGCATGCTCCTTGATTCCATTTCCCAGAGAAACGTAAGTGCAGCTTTCATCGTGAGCGCCTGAATTTATGGCAAACAGGACCGAGTGACATTAAGAAAGCCGCACAATCCCTTCATTCAGGTTTTAATAAGGAAGCCGAGGAAAAATTATCCTAGCTGGTTTGCGGGTGACAGCACAAGAAGTTTCTGGAGTCAGAAAGTTAGCGCTGCACCTCCTTGTCAGCCCATTAAAAAGGAAAGCTGGCACCCCACGATATTAGAACCATGTGTGAGAAAGAATTTCTCCTCTGGTAAGACACTCCAAATACTGTCTCCCAGCCGAAGACTTTGGTGTTAGACTAATTTAAGCAGCATGCTGAACTCGGCGCTTGGGACTTTGATCATGCCGGGATCGTTTGTAACAAATTGAACTAACCCAGCCTCGATTTCTGGCGGATCAGAACTTTGGATTTGTTGAATTAAATGCCTCATTTAGTGCTGTTTGCACTTGAAAAGGAGCGCTGTGCTCAGGAATCTGATAGCGAATTTTTCACCTAACCAACAGGTCTACTTTTTTATTACTTTTAAACCTAATCCATACTCCATCCACACTGTTCCTAATGACCCCAGGGCTGTTCAGAGTAAAGTTTTAAATCAACTCCCATGTTATTGGGGGCTGGGGAGGCAGCGGCAGGGCAGTAGGGCTTGACTGAGCCATCCCTGAATTATCAAACCGTGTAATAAAGAACACATTGGAACCCGGGACTGAGAGAAAACGAGGGGAAAAGTAAAATAAATTAGTCCTCGGTTGTTATTTACTGTCTAAATAACCCGGTCTCCTCTCATGACAACCATGGGCTAAAATAACAGGTTGATTTGTGCAGAGCTACGATTTTTATATGTTGCCTGTCTAGTCCGGTTGAAACTTCGAGAGAGAAGGTTAAAAGGGCACAGGATAGGCCATTTCCACATATGGCTACACTTTCTCTAGATTTTTTGAAGTCCTAATATATTTAACTGTAGATAATGATATTATAAACTGTCATTTAGTGCATTTTAAGTACATTACATACACAACACACAGATCTAGGAGAAGCCGCTGCTGAGATCTTAACAAAAGCACTCGCAAGTGTGACTCAGATCTGACCTAGCAGGGGGTAGGCAGTGGGCGGGTCAAGGTGGAAGATTGACATAAATGAGGACAGCCTGTTTCCAGAAGGTAAAGCCAAGACTATCCAAGGACCGCTCTGTCTAAGTAACAGTCAGGGCACAACACGCAGCATTACGTGAGATTTTATCCCTGCTTTATTTGATTCGTCTATAACTTTGTTCCCCTGGGGAGGGTGTTCAAAAGCCATCCCTGTATCAGGAATTCTGCAGCCTTGGCATCTCAAATAAATGCACATATAGACACACACACTCACACACATACACACACACGCATACACACACATGCATGCACATATGCATACATTCACAATCACACACACAAACATGCATGCCCATGTGTTTTCACATACACATGAACACATGCACCCACTTATATACACAGATGAACTCAAACACATGCATGCAACTACATACATGCACGTGAGCTCAAATGTATGTATAACCATGTACACATAAATACGTAGATATGCATACACTTACAAACACAAGCACTCACTCATATGCACATGAGCACATGCACCCAGTCACAGGTGCACAAACACAGCCACATACCTCACATACATTCATACACTATCAATATTTAAAGATGCATTTTTTCCCCAAATCACTGTGTGCTGTTACATAAATAGTTACCTGCAGGCGTGAATGTCCTCGGGAATGAGTGCTGCCTTCATTTAAAAGGAACATAATAAGTTAATTATTATTTTAACATGTCACTGCTATTGCATGCCAGAAAAATCAACAGATGATTCTTCCTTTTTTATTGGCATGAAGATAGGCTTGGTTTCCCTCCCTCCTCTTTGGAGAGGGAAAACGGTTACGGAACAGATAGCGATAATAAATGTTTTATTGGTGAAAAAAAGAAAGATCAAATCTTTAATGGAATCAGGATGGGCTTAGAGATGAACTCCGCCTGAACTCACCAGGATTCACGGAACTTCAATTAAAACAATTTCAGAAGGGCATCTGACAGCAGGGGCTGGGACTGTAATTAAAATTGAGCAACATTTTAGCACCAGGCTTTCTCGAAGGATCCTGATTGTGTGGCGGCCCAGGGGAAGAAGGCCAGGGCACCAGAGAGCACAGATAGGAGATTCCCACGGGAGTATGAATTTTTTACCCTCTATTTTCTCTGTATCTGTATGCTTGTAAAAATCAAAATAAAACAAAACAAAAAACAAACAAACAACAACAACAACAAAACCTGGTTCTTCTCAGCCACAAACTGGCGTTTTCAACCCAAAGGCTTGAAAACAACAATAGCCTTTTGTGAAGTCACGTAAGAGGACCAGTTTAATGCAGGTTGCACACTGCTGTAGTTAAGGCACACACTAGAGAGCCAGGACACCTGTCCTCCAGTCCTGCTTTCCACAAGCTAAGCTTGCTCACCTTAGCCAAACTGACTTCTCTGGGCCGCACTGCCTCTCCTGTAAAGTAGGATGTTAACATCACCTAGAGCTGCAGTGGAGTCTGTGACACTGTCGTCTTCTAGTCAGCATGCGTAACTGTGGGCAAACGTTGTCCTTAGCAGGGCTGGAAGCCAGGGATGTTAACTGCAGGTGACCTGCTTCTCCTGTGAAGGTACAAATCCTCCTGTGGCATGTGGCCGCCCCAAAGTGCAGATAATAGGGAAGGTGATGGCTCACGTGGGGACTTGTGGGGCTCTTTGGTCCAAGGCTAGAGCTTAGCATCCAAATGAGAACCCACCGTCTTAAAGAAGTCCCGGCACATAGATTTGCTACAGAGACCCAGAAACCTTAAAGACTAGTGTTCAGCCTCCCTCAGTCAAGAGAGAAAGGGGGGAGAGGAATTAGAAAAGGAAGAGAGGGAGAGAGAATGGGGCTTGAATTCTTGTCACCTCTGCCCCATTGCCACAGGTCCCATAAGGGTCCCCTGCCTGGGACTCTTCTCAGGCTCGAGATGGCATGAGGAGATCCTATTCCTCCATCACCAGGAGCTCTCTGCGGGGCTCTGAGCTTTCTCAGGGAATGAAAGAGGGAAAAGAATCCATGCTCACACTTAACAAATCC
This sequence comes from Apodemus agrarius, assembly GCA_964023405.1. Taxonomy (NCBI): domain Eukaryota; kingdom Metazoa; phylum Chordata; class Mammalia; order Rodentia; family Muridae; genus Apodemus; species Apodemus agrarius. Next base: position 42,660,098 of record OZ030024.1, read on the forward strand.
AGAGAGGACCAAAGGCCCCGGGATCTGCCCTGGGGAGTATCCAAGCATGCCAGAGAATCACCCAGAGCAGATCAATACTCACTAACTGGCTGGCCCCAGTAGATCACCAGGTTCCTGAAGGGACACCCTTAAGACCCACTGTTGACCAGACCAGGCTGTTTGGAGTTGACTGATACTTTCTGGGGGCATTCAGCACCTGAAGGAATTGAAGGTAGGCACTGGGACCTGTCTCCTGGTATTTCTGTAAGTCAAATTTCTAATGGACTGGAGAATCCCAACCTAAAGATACCAGGGAAGAATTAATTACATGTCCTATGGCTTGCCCTCCAATATTTTTTTATGGCTGTGGCAGCAGAATTGTCTTCCAAATTCTATTGGTCCAAGTTATTAAAATGACTTTCGGTTCCAGGGAATATAGACAGAGACAACCAGGCAGGCAGCCGAGACACGGGGAGTCTTTACATTTCTCCAGGCCCAACCCCACCCCCTTAAACTTACTGCATATAGGCCACGTGCAGATAACTGAGAAGTGACTGCTTCCATTTTCAATTAATCCATTTCCTCTGGTGTCTGGTATTTAGCCCTCGACTTCTCCTGGTTTACAGTGCAAACCGACACTCTCTTAACACTCCAAATCCATTAGACACTTTTCGTTTGCTTCATGAACAAAGGAGAAATGTTTTCGTGCAACTTTATGGAAGCCATCAATCTCCTTGAAAGCCTTGCCACGCTCAACAGAATCCACATTATAACTTATGCAAAACAGAGGGCGGGCAGCATGGGGGGGAAAGCCCCGTTTTCTCAGAGCAGTAGCAACGCATTAAAGAAAACATGCTTTTCTGCTGGAATTCATATTGGTAAATGGATTTCCCATCTGAAACATTGTTTTTCACTAAGAGAAGCTTTTAATCCCCTTAAGTTCCTTTCTAATCTGCCTTGGAAGTGCTTGTCTCGGGAATATAACGACAATGATATAACAGATTTAATTTATTAGAATGAGGAGGCAGCAGCCATCAGAGTCCCTGAGAGAGCCTTGTGTGAGACTGGCATTCTCGTTCCCAAGTGGGTATAATCCCAAGTTAAGATGGCAACTCCTGGGGCTCTCCCTAGGGCAAGCCCTCCTTTTTCATAGGACACCTTCTACTGGCTAAGAAGTACAAGAGAGCCGAGGGAGTCAGGCTTCCAGACTGTCCCCTGCCTCCTTCCACTGTTCAGTCATCTGGGGAATGATCAACAGGTCTCAGGCAGCAAGTGCCAAGCCCAAGAGGGCCTGTGTGCTAAGATTGGAGAGGGAATCTCAGCGGGGTGCTCAGTTTGTCTGTGGACACCTTGGGTAGGTAGCATGTGACCCCAGTGACCCTAAAGTCAGAAGGACAGGAGAGGGCACTGCTGGTGTAACCAAATCTGACTTCACTCCCAGAGAAGACATAGAAGAAAATGACATGAAAATCAGTCAGCCCTACTCAAGTCCAAAGCCACCTGACTCAGGGAGGCATCCCTGTGACTTAGTTTGTTTTACTCAATCGATGGAATGGTTGACTAGACACCACCGTACTGGCATCAGATAGGCACAGAACTCAGGCTTCAGAACAGAACGCCTCTCATGTATTCACCCAGCTCCTGCTTATTGATGTGTGTTTTCAGGAGCCTGACCTGTAATAATCCTCTTCCGGTTCTAAGACATGACTTCCCGATTTTAGCACAGGGCAGTCATGAAACTATAATGTATAATGTATAATGTATAATGTATAATGTATAATGTATAATGCCTCTGCTGTCACAGTATCGCAGTCAAGAACATAGCTTCTGGAAGGAGAAACATATGAGTTCAAGTCTCAAACCTACTGCTTACAAGGGAAGACACAAATAAGTTAGCCCTCACTGTGAGAGTTAATCTCAGTTATCAACCTGATGTGGAGGATTGTCCTGGAAATGGTGTCCACATGGTATTAGGTGTGGAAACCAGGCAAGACGCAAGATCGAGAGGCTCATGAAGTCTTGCTTCAGAGAGCGGTTCAGGCAGAGCAATGAGTGCCAGGCTATTGTGTAAAGCTGTGAATGGAAGGCCTGAGTTGCAGTGGAGACCCTAGGATACTAGAGATGCCAGGACCATGAGACATCCACTGAAGAAAGCTGAAGGCATGGGATGGAGGCCCCCTAATTGACTAATTGCCCTGCAGGTGGCAGAAGTAGAGGAGTGAAGCTACCCAAAACCTTTAGGTCCCAGAAGATATTTTGAGTCCCAGATGCCAGACATGGAACCTCAAGATTTAGTGGTTGTTTTTTTTGTTTGTTTGTTTGTTTGTTTTGTTTTGTTTTCTGAGTTTTGGTATTGCTTTGTCCTGATCATCTCTTGCTATGTTCCAATTCTCTCCTTTTAGAATAGGAATGTTCGATGTGTGCCATCGTGTGCTGGAAGTTGTCCTTGATTTTATAGGAACTCACAGTTAACAGATCAACTCAAGTCTCAGATGGAACCTGAACTTTAGGTTTTTAAATTATTGGTGCAGTTAAAAGCACACACACCCAACAAACAAACAAATAACTATGGGGACAAGAGGTAAGATGTCATGATGTAAAGTGATACGTTTGGGTGCCATGTTTGACAGGGCATGGAATTTTAATGGTTAATCTCAATTATTTACTTGATAAGATCTAGAATCACCTGGGAGAGAAGTCTTTGGGCAATCTAAAGTGTACTATCTTTATTAGATTAAGTGAACTGGGAAGGCCCGACCACTACATTGTAGAACCATTCCCAAGGTTGAGATCCTGTATTGTATGAAAAAGGAAAGTGTAATCTGAACATGCATCTTGCCCATGAGTGATGGAGACCATGACCATGAAATACAATTGCATTTTCCAAGCTCCTGATGGTGTTTCCCCTACGACAACCATCTACAACCTCAAACTGTGAGATACAAGAAACTCTTCCTCAATTATTTTTGTCAGGAGATTTTAACACAAACCCAGAAATACAACTAAGATGATCAACAAACCTGTGCAGTCTCTTCTACAGAATCAGACAAGACGTTTACCACCAGCGAGAAATAAAAGCTCTGTGGATACTGTTTAATGTCAGCTGGTATCGCTGGGTGTGTGGGGGTGCGTGCTTTTAATCGCAGCATTTGGGAGGTAGAGGCGGGTAGATCTTTGAGTGTGAGGTCAGCCTGGTCTATAGAGTGAGTTCCAAGACAACCAGGGCTACACAGAGAAACCCTGTCTTAATAAATAAATAAATAAATAAATAAATAAATAAATAAATAATCTATAGCATTCCATGGTTAGTTTTACCTGTGCATATGTTTATTCTGTCCATTTGCCAGTTCTTCAGATACTTATTGTACACCTATGAGGAGCCTGGCTGGTAACAGCCGTGTGGTGATATCCTTCCCTTAGTCTCCCGTCCCTAACTAGGGGCACTATTTTTGGAAGATTGCAGACTATTCCTCAAGTGGGTCCACACTGGAGGAAGTGGATCATAGGGGCGGGGGAGGGGGGTCTTGAGGTTTTATGGTCTCTCCCTACTTTCTATTGACGCACTGTTTCCTAACAGCAGGTGCAATGTGACCAACCAATCCCCCCTTCCTGCTCTTGACAACAGGCATTTCCTGCTAGGATGCCTGAATCCTTCCATAATCCACGGGCTAGAATAAATGCTTACGTTGTTCCTGTCAGGTATTCATTCGGTCACAGCAACAAGAAAAGTGACTGATAAAAATAACCCTGGATAGTCCAGTGGGTGGTGTCTGCGCATACCTTTAATCCCAGCATTCAGAGGCAGAGGCATATAGATCTCTGAGTTCGAGGCCAGCTTGGTAGAGGGAGTTTCAGAACAGCCAAGAGTACACAGAGAAACCCTGCCTCAAAATGCCAAAACCAAACCAACCAACCAAACAAGCAACAAAAAAAATCTTGATGGAAGTACAGTTTTTATTCATTCTTTGATTTGAATTTTACACCCCATCATTCTTTCATGGTACCTATTTAGGGCAGATGTAATCACCTTCACTTTAAAAGGGGGCAGACAGTTCCTTCGGGATAAAGAAACTTTGTTATTGCCAGAGGTTAAATATCCAGGACATAGCATCTGAGGTAAGCCTCAGTTTGAACCTCTGCTTTGGGTAGGATTTTCCAGACAAGGTTCCTGGATCTAGGCAAGGTAATTGCAGTAACTCAACACCCCAGTGGACATAACCCCCACAGTGTCAAGACATACCCCATTCTGGGACAAGTGTGTGCTTCGTGGGAAACCCTGCCCCGTGCTCAGTGGGAGCTGGAGGTCTGCTGTGTCCGGGCACCATGAAGGAGGCCAGAGAAAAGAGTGCAGAGCGGCGGGAACTTGACGCTTATTAAAATCAGTTGCTGGCAGCTGTGCTCAGGCCCCATGCTGCCCAGAGTCAGGAAGCAGGGCGCAGTGGGGATCAGTGGCTCATCCTGACAGGCAGGAGCTGGGGAGTCTGGACTAAAGATGGATGAGGGGACCAACCAGCCCCCTCAGTCCTAATCTTCCTGGCCCAGCAAGGCAGGTTTCCAGTCTGGCCACTTCCCCCAGCTCTTTCTTTGCAGGCCTAGAATGAAGGGGTGGGGTGGCCTCTCATCATCTCAGATACGAATAACTTCAAGACAGTGACAACCTTACATCTGAAAGTTAACTACTCGCTGCCACCCGAAACTCTCTGTGGCCAGATTAAGGTCCCAGGGAAAGAATTGTCTGTGGGAGGCAAAGATCCAGCCACATGAAGACTCCTGAGGCTCTGCCATCAGGGGGTCCCTGGTTAAAGTCTTGTTTAGAAGCAAGTCTGTTTCATGCCTCCTCCTGGCTCCGAACACTGGACTTCACACCCTGCTGGACTGACAGACGGCTCTGCCTTACCTTTGAAGGAATGAAGGCTCCAAACCAAGGTGTTCCCCTCTCAGAAACCCACCTATTATATCCAAGCCACACCTTCCTTCAACCTGGATATAGTGCAAGCCGTGTCTCTCTTCTCCGTAAGAGCCACCCTCTTCCTGACTTCACCTCCTCCCCAGTCCCACCCTTCACACAGGCCAACCACTCATTGTTTTGAATTCTCACCAGAAATTCTACATACACAACTCCCTTCCAAACACAGCAAACCAGGCATGGCTCCCCCCACCCTTGCTCTAAACCTCCCCCCTTGCTGTAAATATGTCTAATTCTCTTCCTTCTCCTTTGGGTGAAGTTCCTAGCAAGTGTCATCTTCCAGTTCTGGCACTGTTTCTTTGGCTAAGCCTAACCTGGCTGTGGGCCATTCCATAGAAACTGGCTAAATGTCTTAGCTAAGTCCACCAGTGAGCCCTGGGCAGTCAAGTACACAGGTCCCTCCTTCAAATTAGTTCTCAGATATCCCGAACTTCTTCCTGTGTTTTTTCTCTTGACTTCTGCCTCACCCTGTCACTCCTCCAGCAGCCATTTCTTGTCCCCCCCCAAAACACTCTCCAGCCCCCGCCTTACTTTCATTAGGTTCTAGAAGCTAGCCTGTTTCTCAGTTCCGCCATCTCTCAAAGGTGAGCTCATTTGTTCCCATGGTTTGAAATATCAATATAGAGTGACTCTCAAATTCTTACCCCATTCCAGAAACCCATCCCCAAAGCTCTGCTTCAGACATCAGCAATCTTTATGTGGACATTTAATAGACACCCCCCATCTCATCAAGATCATAACCAGTCTGTGAAGCAAGAAATATAAATAAGCTCTCTAGATGCCTCAAAGATGTCCAGCTCCAGTGGAAATGAACAAGATGGAAACCACCATGGCGAAAGTGGGGTATGCTCATCAGTCTGTCAAAGGGAGAACAAAGCACTCTCTTAAGCATGGCGGTGATGGGTGTTTTTGGAGATGGGTACCTTGTGGAGACTGGTAAGGAAAATACATTGGTGGAATCTCTGCCTAGGTAAATTGGAGAGTTCATATCCCTTTTGACCCAGCAACCGTACTTCTTAGACCATGGGCAATGGATTTACCCCACTATATACTCAATATGTGTGTTCTCCTTCCTTAGTATCTGCTGGACCGACGCGGTCATCTCTCGCAGGTGGACGCTGAAAGTGCTCAGGATACCACCTGCTGTCCGCATTTTCTTAATTAATGATTGATGTGAGAGGGCCCGCCCCAATGTGGGTGAGGCCACCCCCGGGCTGCTGTACCTAGATTCTATAAGACAGCAGCTGAGCACGCCATGGGGAGCACGCCAGTCAGCAGCGCTCTGTTGTGGCCCCTGCATTAACTCCTGCCTCCAGGTTCCTTCCCTGTTTGAGTTCCTATCCTGACTGCCTTTGATATTTATCTGTGACATGAAAGAATAAGTAACAGAAACCCTTTCCTCCCCAACTTACTTTTTGGTCCTGATGTTTCATCACAGCTAGAGAACTATGATTGGGACACCAAGCTACTGGAGGAGAAAACAGTCATCAGTCTCATCCAGCTATTAATCTTGCGTGCAACAATAATGACTCACCTGGAAAGACATGCCCACTCCTACAACAGTAGGACTAACATGGTTCCAAGGGGAGTTACCATACTCACTGATGGACAAACGGAAAGTGTGGTGGTTTGAATATGCTTGGCCCAGGAATGGCACTATTACATAGGTGTGGCCTTGTTGGAGGAGGTGTGGCCTTGTTGGGCTTTGAGACCCTCCTCCTAGCTGCCCATGAGACAGTCTTCTCCTCTTTGCCTTCAGAACAAGATATAGAACTCTCAGCTCTTTTTCTAGGGCCATGCTTGCCTGGATGCTGCCATGCTTCCCGCCAATAACGAGCTGAGCCTCTGAACCTGTAAGTCAGCCACAATTAAATGTCCTTTATAAGAGTTGCCTTGGTCACAGTGTCTCTTCACAGCAATGGAAACCCTAAGACAGAAGGTAACTTTACAAGCCTTTCCAGGATCATTCCTAAAATTTAATATGACATTAAAAAAGATTTATATATCATTACATCTAAGTACACTGTAGCTGTCTTCAGATGCACCAGAAGAGAGTGTCAGATCTCTTTACAGATGGTTGTGAACGTCCATGTAGTTGCTGGGATTAGAACTCAGGACGTTCAGAAGAGCAGTCAGTGCTCTTAACCATTGAGCCATCTCTCCAGCCCCCTTAATAAGACATTAAAAAATTAAGGTGCAGTAGGTCCTATACAATCTGCTCCGACAGGAATCTTCAAGGGAGACAAAGACTGAGACATTCCATGGATGTGCTTATACAGATCAAGAGTGGCTAGGAGATACACCCCTTTGTTCCAGGGCCTGCCTCTGGGGCAAAGGCACGGTGTCTAAGGGGCTGGGAGACTACCCTTGTGTGTGGTTGCTTCGTTTCCTTGTGTGTTCATTTGTTGGGCCTTCAGTGTTAACCTGGAGTGATGTCTCCTCTCCCGGTCTCTCACCTCTGAGTCCTCCACTTGATTGGCTCCTCCCTGGACCATTCTACACACCGCAAGCCCCTCTTTTCTCTGTCTGCCACAGAGTAGTTCCTCCAACTGCTGTTTAGAATATTGGGTTTTCAGGGAAGATTAGTTCAAAGATCTCTGCCCAGAGATTTTTTTTTCCCCTTTCAGAAGTAGCGTCCTTCCTGGTCACCCCCCAGCCAGCCCTTGCTCCTGCCCCTTTATTTCAGTGCATTCATCACTAATGTGACATACCATTTTGGGGGGGTTGTTGCTCATCGCTGGGCAGGGGCTCTGGCCCATTCCTCTCACAGCTCTGTCCTCTGTTGTAGAATAGCGCCGAGTGTTCCGCAGACTCTCAAGAGAGGTGGGCTAACTCTACAAACGATTCGATAGCACAGGGAAAAAAATAGTAAAGACAAAAAAAATTAGTAAGGACATTTAGAGGCCACCCAGCTGGAAGAAGGGCTATGGGACGCTATGAGCTTAGAGCTGGGTCAGAACCCCGCAGTCAGCCGCAGCTTCCCAGTCTGCCTGCACGGACAGCAGTTTCCTGAGCATCACCAAGGGACAGACTGGAGCTGCCAGGGGACTTGGAGCCAGAGATCTTTGAACTGAATCTTCCCTGGAAACCCAGTGTTCTAAACAGCTGTTGGAGGAGCTGAGAATGAGTCTGAGAGAACTGGGAATAAGGACAGATAGACAGACACACAGACACACAGACAGACAGATAGACAGACAGACAGACAGACAGACAGACAGACAGACAGAGAGGCAAAAAGTCTAGCAGACTGGAAAGTAATGGGAGGTACTTCCCCAGAGGTGTCCTTCCTTGCTGCACCCCTGTCTAAGGGGAGGTTGAAGCTGGAGAGATAAGAATTCGTGAAGAGCTGGGCGGTGGTGGCGCACACCTTTAATCCCAGCACTTGGGAGGCAGAGGCAGGAGGATTTCTGAGTTCGAGGCCAGCCTGGTCTACAGAGTGAGTTCCAGGACAGCCAGAACTACACAGAGAAACCCTTTCTCAACAAACAAACAAACAAACAAACAAAAACAAAAAACAAAAAACAAGAATTCGTGAAGAGGCAGGCAGGCTCTTGCTTGGGCCTTTCTGCTACCCCATCGTGTCACAGCCCACGTTGCTAAGGAGGGATGGAATGAGTCATTACCCTGTTCCAAACTCCAGTACCCGGATGAAAGTAGGAGAGCAATGAGTCTGTTAGTCACTAGGAGTCAGAATGGTCCGTCCTCAGTCGAAGCATCCTGAGGGAGGTGGGCATAGGAGGAACCACAGCTTTGAGGAACGCTGGTCCAGAGTGTCCTGTTCAGACTCGGGCCCTCTTCAGGGGGCCTTTTGACTGAGGCAAGGCCAGACAAACATACCAGCTTCAGATAACTGTTCATCCCCAGAGTTCCAGTGCTGGTGTCTCTCCTCGGGGGCCTCCTGGGAAACCTTGTGTCTTTCTAAATAGCACTTTCAAGTTCAGCAGGCCCTGGGGCTACCTGGTTAAAAGTTGACATTAAAAAAAAACAATCCTCTGTAATTGGTTCCTTTGAAAATTGTCTTCCACAGAACCATCAAGGCAGGCTTGTTCATTAGCCGCCCGTTCCCGTAAAGCAGCCAGATGTCAATCAGTCCAAACATTCAGAACCTTTGGTGGGGGGGGGCTTCCTCTGGCCGGACTGCGTGCAGGCGTGGCTGAGGGCAGGAAGGATGAGCACAGTGCAGCCTGCGAACGTGCAGCCTCTCCTGCTGGCACGGCCACCACCGAGTGACAGAAGACCTGTGTGCAGTCCTACAAAGTGTAGGGTATTTACCGTCGGTTCTAGCCTCGGCCCACTAGATGCCAAGATCCCCTTGGGAAAGAAAACCAGCCTGAGAACCAGTCTTGTAAAAGTTTCTCTCTATTTGCACAGCTGAAGGTTCAGGACAGAGCGCCACCAGTTCAGAAAGGCTAGCTCTGGAGGGTGTTGTACTAGAAGGCAGGTCCTGTGTTAAAAGCATCAGCCATGGGCAAAACCCAAGTAGTGTCATGTGGCCCTGGGCTGCTGCTGTGGAAGAGGGTGCTAAGCCCTTAGCTGCGTACTAATGACTTGGTTCTCTGTGGGAGATTTTCAGTGGGAGGTAAAGGCAGGGTGACGTTGGGTGACCCATCAGGAGAGAATGGAGGTGGATCAGTGCTTGGGAAACTCCTCTGGGGAAGAGCGCCAACCATTGCCAACCTCATGTGGAATTAAAAGCCCCAGGCCTTGAGAAGGAGTGACAGTCATCCAGTCTGGTAGTGAGACTGAGTTGATTATGGAGATCAGTTGGTAAAGCTGGTAGAGTTGAACTTGTCACATCAGATAGCCTTGATGACATGAGGGAGGACATTCTCTTCACAAATGGCCCTGCCATGGCTACAGAGCCTCACTGCTCTGAGGCTGTCCCAGGAGACAGAGATACCTTCATGGGAAACAAGGGACATCGCCCCTTTAGTGCAAGGCAGCACCGTTTCCCCACACCGTGTTCTTGGAGGCTGATGGGTAAGCCCAGCACAACCGTCCTGAAAGCAGAAGCTTCTTGACTGGCTGTGGAAGGCGGGTGGAGAGGGTAACACAGACATGATGGGCACTTTCATTGCTGAAGGGCTCATTCAAGAAAAAAAAAAAAAAAAAACCCAACACGATCCCAAGAACTTGGCCCTGGCAAAGCCCAAAATGCCCAGAGAGCTTCAGAGCCAGGTGTTCAGGCTGCCTGGGAAATATCAAGGGCTGTGGACGTACAAGAAACAGGAAAATGTGGTTACCTGGTAGTGATCTCAAACAGACTGCAAAGAGATTTGAATGTGAGGACTGGAGGTCTAGGAGGGACAGTTAATCTGAGGAGAACATCTCGCCTCAGTGTGGCACCATTATCTCAAGGGAGCCCAGAGATGGTCTGGGGTGAGTTGAGGGCACAGCCTTCCTAACTTTGGGTCACATAGGAAGACAGACATTCCTTTCAACTCTACCTATGTGCATCTGAGAAGGGCCAAGAGACACTCAGTCTGGTATTAAGAAACTGTCCATTTCTGCCTCCCCATTTGCTTATCTGTTTTGAGAAAGCAAAAAAGAACCCTTGGGCTCAAACCTTGTGCAGGGAAGATGCTCTGGCCAGAACCCAACAGACCAAGCAAATTTTACACTATACTTCACCTCTTTGTAATGCACAATTTTATGAGTTTTGACAAACACAGGCAATTGTAGAACTATAATCCCAATAAAAAAAAACTCAAGAAATAGAAGATTTCTACCACCAAAGCGCCTTCCCATATGCCTCAAGGTCAACCTCCAGCCCCAGAAACCAATTATTTCTTCTGTGTGGAGGTAAGGGGGTGGGGAGTGTGTGTGTGTGTGTGTGTGTGTGTGTGTATGTGTGTGGTGTGTGTCTGTGTGGTGTGTGTGTCTGTTTGTGTGTCTGTGTCTGTGTGTCTGTGTGAGTATCTACTTTTACCAGCAAATTCAGTCTATAGTTTTCTTTTAAATTATCTGGTTTGGTTATCCAGGTAATTGTCATCATTGATTGAGCTGGGTGGCATACCTTGCTTTTCTAGTTTATTGAACAGTTTGAGGATTGTAGGAGTTAGCTCTTCTTGAAATGCAGTAATGAAATCATCCTGTTCTTTCTTGCAAACTTCTCATTATTGCTTCAGTACCTTTGCTTGCTATCTATGTAAATTGCTGTGTCCTCGTTTTAGTTTTTAGTTTTGATAGGTCAATTGTATCCAGAATTTTTCCTATTTCTTCTATGTTATCCAGTGTTTTAAAGTAAAGCACTTTGGAATCAAAGTGCTTCCTAGTAACATTCTGGATTTCATTGGAATATTTTCTTTCTTCATGTCTAATTTCATTAACTTGGGTCTTTTGCTTGGTTGAAATGGCTTGGCGTTTGTCAATCTCATTTTTTGAAAGAGCCAACTCTTTGACTGATTTTATATATTGTTTTTTCGGTCTCCATTTCAATTATTTCTGCCCTGGTCTTTGGTCTTGTTGCACTGGGAGTTGGCTTCTTGTTTGTCTGAGACTTTAAGAGGCATAATTTGGCTACTGACTTGCATTCCTTCTGACTTTTGAATCTGACCGTTCACAGTTATGGGCTTTCATCTTGGCACCATCTTAGCTAAAACCCAAAGGTCATGAGAAGGTGTGCTCTCGTTTTCATTTGAGTTTAGGAAATTGTCTGCTTCCTCTCTGGCTTCTTCAGTGACCCCGCAGTCCAAGCATGAGCTCTGCTTGATCTTTGTCGCTCCTTCCTTTAGCCCACTCCTTCCTTTCTCAGTGAGCGTCTTCTCGGCCGTAAGCAGCCATCGCTGCGTTGCCAGCTCCTTGGAAGAGGAAAGCTCTGTGTTAGGAGAAGGACGGTGCTTTCCAAAGACTGAGAACTTTGTGCCACTTAAATAGTCGCTGATGATGAAGACTGAGCAAGGGTGAGAGACAGCTGACCATGCAGAGAAAAGGTGAGCGATGGCGTTCCTGAAGGATGGCTGCATCAGAGGCGGGTGGGAAGGCCAGGTTGGGTATAGATAGTGTCCTAGGTAGCTTTAGCTGTTAATCTGATAACAGCCCCATTGTCCCGATAAGATCGACTTGTGGCCATGTTTGTGAGGGATTGTCTTGATTGGTGATTGATGTGACAGGGCCCAGCACACTGTAGGCAGCGCATTCTTTGGTAGGTAAACCTGGACTGTTTAAGAAAAGCTATGAGAGAACAGAAGGCCAGAGTGAGGTAGGAAGCGACTCTCTTCCGTGTGTGGCTCCTGCTTTTGCTATTTGAGTTCCTGACCTGACTTCCTTTAATGGCGAAATGTGACCTAGAATTTATGAGCTGACATAAACCCTTCCCTCCTGCAAAGCGTGTTGGCTCATGGTGTTTATCACAGCAACAGAAAAACAAAGTCGGTCTGACCAAACCTGGAAGGTCACACTCAGGAATGTGTTGTCTGTACATGTTTTAGGACTCCGGGTCAAAAATAGTCCATGACCTCAGAGCAAACAAACTCCAATTAAAATAAAAACCGCATGTGTTTATATAACTATGAAGTCTTCAGGTATGGGTGGACCTTGATACCAGGTTTTAGTTCTGACTTTTATCCTCTGTCTTATTTTTCTCTTAGGCCTTTCCCTTCTGGTGAAAAGTTAGCCTTTGACTCCTAAAGGACATCTCTCCTCACTTAATAAGGAAAAAAGAAGTGTATTTCTTTCCTAGTTATTCCCTCAGAGAGTTTGGGGATTGCATTTTTGAACTGCCTTTAAACTGTCTCTAAAACAATTACCAAGAGATTTACTATTCCATCACCAGCTGGCAATTAACCAATCATGGATGGCCAAGAACTGCCCTGACCCAATCATGGGACAGAAGCCTTGAGAGTCTGGATAAGCAAGTTGTGGGTCATATGCCCAGAACAGATAGGAGGTCTACAGTTGACTTCTTTGGCCCTGTTGGTCGGGTTGTGAGAGAAAGAAGAGAGCATCTCCAGCCACAGCTCCAAGAACATGTTCAAACCTCACCTACAAGGCAAGGAACGAAAGTCCAGGAGAGACTGCTGTGCTGAAGACAGCCATCCCGTGTCCCTTGGGTCTTTAAAGGAGGCCCCTCTGGTCCACCTGGAATACAGGACTCCACCTCAAGGGCAGCTGTCGGCCCTAGATCCTCATTTTGGTCCAGGTACACGACGGAAGCACTGAGTAATGAGCTGACACAGGCCACCCAAGCCCAAGATGGCGGCGGCGGGAGGAATGATGCCTACTCTTGCCTAAGAGGCACCAGCACAGCCATCCTGGCCAGGACTCCCTTCCCAGCTGCCCCGCTGCCCCTCCCTCTTGCCTCCATGCCCTCCAGAGCAGCTAATCTTTGGAACAGGTGAGTGTCCTGAGCCAGCTCTCAGCTTTCACAGCTGGGAGTGCAGCAGGGGGAAACTCATTACATGGGTTTAACAGGGTTTAGAGGGGGGTGTTAAATAGTCCTGTGGGCCAAATCAAGAGCCCTCCACTTGCGAGCTGGGTTATGAAGAGCTCCAAGGCGTGTTTAGGCTCAGCAGGAGCCCAACAGTTGAGCCAATGCAGTTGCAAAGAGACAAAAAAAAAAAAAAAAAAAAAAAAAAAAAAAAAAAAAAAAAAACAAAAAACCCAACATTCATTCAGGGACTTCCCAAATGGTTAAAGGAGCAAGAAGTGCTGGAGGCTGGAATCTCAGCCCTGGGGTGGAAGGCTAGAGGAAGCCATTGGGCGTTTCTTTCCTTTCTTCTCCTTCCAGATCACATTAGCAAGAGTCAACTGCTTCAACTAAATCAAGGCACACCTTCATACTGAAGGCTGCATCACAGCCCTTACAAAGGATGAAGTGTGTCTTCAGGAATTAGCACAAAGGGGCGCATCAGTTTAGAGTGCTTGCTGCTGCCCTTTCGGAAGATCTGAGTTCAGTTCCAAGCACGCAGGTCAGGCGGCTCTAGCTCCAGGAGATCCAGAGCCCTCTTCTAGCCTTCATGGACACCTGCATTCACGCACACATATTTACACACACACACACACACACACACACACACACGGGCGGAGAGAAAGAGAGTCAGAGACTTAAAATCAAATAAATAAGTTTTATAAAAGAATTGCTACAGCATGGTTTCCAAAGGGAAAGTATTAGACTAAAAAAGAAATAAGCCAGAGGGGCTGACCCAGTTCCCATGATCCTATTTACTCAGAAGACTGAGGCAGGGGGATTGTCCGAGCCTTGGTGTTTGAGATAATCCTGAACAACCTAGCAAAATTTGACCTCAAAAAGAAAGGGGTGGTGGGAAGAGGGAAAAAGAAAGAGAGAGAGAGAGAGAGAGAGAGAGAGAGAGAGAGAGAGAGAGAGAGGAGAGGAGAGGAGAGGAGAGGAGAGAGAAGGGAGGGAGGGAGGGAGGGAGGGAGGGAGGGAGGGAGAGAGGGAGGGAGGAAGGAAGGAAGGAAGGAAGGAAGGAAGGAAGGAAGGAAGGAAGAAGAAAGGAAGGCAGGTACAGAGGGAGGGAGGGAGGAAAAAGAAAGGAAGGGAGGGGAGGGAAGGGAAGGGAAGGGAAGGGAAGGGAAGGGAAGGGAAGGGAAGGGAAGGGAAGGGAAGGGAAGGGAAGGGAAGGGAAAGGAAGGGAAGGGAAGAATTGTGCTGAGCATGTTGATGCAGACTTGCAGTCCCAACATTTAGGTCTCTAGGAAGGGGGATCTTGAGTTATAGACATGTTACACTACAGAGTGTCTAACATGTCTCAAAACAAACAAACAAACCCGATGTTGAATTCCATATATCACAGGCTATTGCTTATACAAGTACATAGCAAAGCTCATGACTGCTCATCCTTGTAGATGATGAATGCCCTGCTATTTATATGTTTCTGTCATATGGTTTCTGTCATATGTCGAGTTCTGCAAAGACCGTCTTTGTCACATCAGTGAAGGTCAGGTGACCCTGGCTTCCTCTGGAAACACCCGATGGGACTTGCTTCCACAGTGGGAGAAATGGGGACTTTCTAGTAGCTTCTCAGCTGTGCTTCCTTTGGATTTTTGTGGGAGCCCAGGAGGATGTTCCCAACATTTCCACCTACCCCTTTAGTCCCTGTCCTTCACCCTCAGCCCTGTCTCTGCTGCTACAGGAGTCAATGGGAAGCTGGGTACAGCTGCTGGAAGCTATTGGTGGGGGGCCTCTTAGTCAAATCCTTCCCAGAAAAAAAGGCCCCGTGGCAGGATGGAGAACACAGAATCAGCAGGAGCGTAGGGCTCAGAGCAAGCTGCCACTCTACCCACCCCCCAGACTTCAGCCTTTGCTGATTGGTTGTTTTGATAAGAACAGTTCTCATAGGGAAAATGGGATTTTCATTGGTCACAGTTAATATGCATTTTATAAATGGTAGGTAGGAAAGAAGCAGAGAATACTAGCATTCTCCACTGCCATGGACCTCAGAAGGAGTTAGGGTCACATACACTGCAAATCCCAAAGTGTTTAAGGGCTGGAACACACCAAAAAAATTATCATGTATGAGTGACTAGACCTCAAGGGGACTGGAAAACACAGTAGCCCTGCTCCAAGATTTCTCATGGACTTCAAGCAAGCTGGACTGTTATCGACTGCTGCCAGCCACCTTGGGGTAGGAGGGCTAATTTTCAGAGACTTCTAGCCTATTACAAACAGCAGACCTGACCCCTCCCCTCCAAAAACCCTCTCTAGTCAAAGAAAGACCTGGGCCAAAGAACACACCCACGCGATACTGGCGTGGTGGGCTCAGAGCATTCGTTGTATCATCCAGGGCATATAAAACTATGGAGGCAATGCGGGCGTCAGGTGACCCAGCACAGGAGAAGCAGGTTTGGAAACAGGCTGCCTGGCTCTGCCTCCTGATGTGCTCAGTCGCCAGCCATTGGACTTACCTTGGGCAGTTCTGCCATGTTCTGCCTCAGTTTCCTCTTCTGTAAAAGGTGTTAGTATCTGCCTTGTAGGCCGGCTGGAAGATCTAATGGAACAGTTCATTCAAGGGCTCAGAATAGTGCCGGCCTCTCCCTGCCTGTGCTCCACGGGAAGCCATCCCACCCCCACCTCTGTGGGGTCTGTCTCCTCATGAGCAGGCGACTTTCTCTCAAACTCAGTCATCCTACTGATGCCTATAGGATAGCACTTCCTGCCTTCCCTTAGAAATCAGACTTCCCATGACCAAGGGCCTGGCAGAACCCTGGGCCACGCCCTCTTTGGGCTCCAAGTGATGCTGCCTGACACTCAATATCATATCTGGGCATAGTGGCGTTCTGGCCTCTGTTGGAATCCAGTTGCGGGCCAGTTCTGAGCGCCTGACCTCTGGGAGAACAATGTCCCCTCTGTTCCCTGCAGCCGTTCATGGGTACTTTTATTTCAGCCTAAAATAACATGGCACTAGAGGGTATTTTCTTAACACCACAGACTCTGTGGAAAATGTGGTGGGTTGTAGCTTCTTGGGGTCGCTCGCTAGGGTGATAAGGATGTCATAAGGTACAGGGAAACTCTGCTCTTCCAGAGCCAGGGTGACCCTAGGATTAGGGCCATACTTATCTCGCAAGACATCTTAGAGCGTCTGGGATTGCATTTCATGACAGAGGCCCTGGGGGCTGAAGTTATGTTATGTGCCTATGAACAAAGTGGGCTGTTCTCAGCAGGGCTGGAGTGGATTACGGTTGATGGCTTGGCCTAAACCAAGGACATCTGAGACTGCTGAAGAAAAGGACGGGATTCCACAAACCCAAACAAACAGGACTTCAACAAAGACTCAGCACCAAGCATTTACAAAGGTCCTGGTGGGGAAAGGAGGATCCTAGAAAAGTGTTTTCTCGCCACCAAAACCCTGATGGATGTCTCTAATCAACCTCCCTCAGCACAGACTCACAAGTCTGGCCATCAGATGCCAGCAACTTTAAACCAAAAGGTACAGCTTTGAAAAAATTAAAAACCGAGTTGTCCAAAGAACCTTGAAAACTAAAAAAACTTTGAACCTGCCACATTCTTTATTGAAGTTCACAGAAAATAAATATTCAGTTTCTTTCAACCTGAATTTTCTCTGCAACAAAGCTCATGGAAACCAGAGATGAAGGGGGGAAGGGGGGCTGGGGAGGACCCTCAGTAGGTAACTTTTCCATAATTTGTGCAGGAAATTTTGCTGCCACTGTCCCTGCAAAGTCACCATCACATTTGCTTTCAAGAAATCACACGGAATCCCACAAACTGATGGTTGACAAGCAACCCTGGTTCTAGAAACTTCTAAAAAAAAATGTTCAGAAAGGGGAAAATGTTTTTAACCTTCCCTTTAATTACAGGCAAGCTTTCCCCTTCGATTTAGTTCAGCTCAGTCATGAAATGGATTTGAACTTCCTTTCTGATTCATTCTTCAAAACCTCAATGTCAGTTTTATCAGAAACAGATCTGACACTTACAACACAGTGGGGGTCAGACCCAGACCCGGGTCTTCATTAAAGCTCTCTGTTTGGTTTGCTTAAGGAGAAATCATAACAGATCGGGTTCGATTTCTTTTCTTTTTGTGGAAAAAAAAATGTGCTGACCTTTTCCTTGCCTTATTAGGATAACTGGAGGCGACAAAAGTCACAAAACATGATATTTTCCTAAGAATACCTCAAAGGTTCGCTGGAAACTCACAGCGCCAAGTTCTTACTGATTTCTGGGTCACAGGGCCTGGGCCACTGAGTCATGTGGCTGCCTATCACGGAAGTTTGATCTCTGCCTTTCAGAAATACTCAGGTGGCCACAGATGTCCCTGAGAGTGGCTAAAAACCGACTGGAGCCCCTCCCCCCGACCCGAGATCCCCTTCTCACTAACCTTAACTAAGCCACTTAAAGAGAAAGTGGAGGGGGAGTTGGGAATTCTTTCTAGATCGTCATCAAAACCTGACCACAAATGGTTCCAATTTGCTGCAGTGATTAAATCTATGTGAGTTTAAGGGTTTTCACTCCGGTCATTTGCTACTTTGGAATTTTGCTGCGTGCCTTGCTAAGAAAATGAACTTATGAGTCACTAGCCGGCGTGAAGAAGGAAGGTCCCTAAACAAACTCCAAGCCAAGCTTAAGTGGCTTCAGGAAGTAGAGACTAAATAAGGATAAAGACCAAGGCAGGGGAGATTATAGCAGCTTTGGGCCCTGGGGAGAGTGTGCGCCCCCCACCCCCACCCCGAGACCTCTTGGATTGTCTTTTCAGAGCTGGCAGCCTGGGATCAAAGCACCAGCCTCCAGTTTGTCAATATGCTAAGCTGGATGTTTACACAGAAGTGCAAGGCTGGCTCTCTATTATAGGGGAGCCCCGTACACTGGACATTAATTGCCTCAAAGCAGAAATTATAGGTTAGTACCAACTTGGGGGACAGTCTTCTAGGAAGGACTTTCCTGGTTCCAGGCTGCCAGATTTAGTTAGGGACCAAGGATCAAGGTTCCTCTGTTTATTCTCCATGATGATCCTTCCACCTGCCGCACCCCCTCTTGTGTGGCCCGAACCCCTGTGAGGCTGACCCCTCCCGTAGCATTCTTGGAGTTCCCTGCTTCCTGGCTTTCCATGGAGGCCCAACAGGACGTGGAGCAGAGACACAGACAAATGGCTAGTGTATTCTCTCCATCTACTCTGAGCTGCAAGTGGCCAGGTGGCAGAGGCCACGGCCTCTCCCAAGGGGAAGCTTCTCCTGAGAATCCCCGCTCCAGACCCACCCTTACATAGGTCAGAGTTGATCTTCCCTTCCTCACCCTTTGAGGTTCTAAGGTAATACCAGCACCTGCAGAACTCAAAAGCAAGCACAGTTTTAAGAGCGTCCGGACCTCCTGGATCAACATCTAATCCCTGTGCTCTAACCAGAGGACCATAAGCTAACTGCATAGGTGAAGAGTTGGGAAAATGCATGGCTATTAATAATATATAGATAGTTCTATATAGAATGATTTATAGATAGGTAGTTTTATATAAATATATTAATGATAGTTCAAGTCGTTCCATATGGAACATATACATGCATATTATTTTATATCTGCTCACTCCCTTTCCCTCCCAATATTCGGAAATACCAACTAGCAGAGCTTGGGCCTTGACCCTGGAGGTTGTCTGTGTCCCTGAAGCCTACCTTCACAGCTCTGGAGTTTTCTTCCTACCCACAACACTGCAAACCCTGTCACTTTGCAGAAGGGCCTTCCACATGCATCTGCAGTCCCCAGCCCTTAGGACTTCATGTTCTCTACCCACAGTAACAGCTGTACCCACACCTCAGGACCAAACTGGCCAGTGTCCTTCAAGTTTGTACACTGCAGTTTGTCCTCAGGGCAGAGAAGGGGGGAGGGGAGGTAGCCACTGTGAAAATAGTCTGATGGGATGTACTAGCAGTCTTTGGAGTCTACTCATTTCTCAGGATTCATTCATTTTTATCTGCACCAGGCCAAGAGTCTGAACACAATGCTTTGGAGGATAAATCAACCACAGATGGATTGTGGTTTTGAGAAACAGGGTGAGGTAGGGGACCACAACAGCACAAAACCACACCAGTGTGCTCAGTCCCTATTGCTTGGAGGGACTCAAATTTGATAGAAAGAAACAGCTGGATCTCTGAGCCTCAGGATGGTGAATGACCCTCCAGAGGATGCTTTTTACAGCCTCTAGAGGATCCAGAGATGGTTTCTGAAAGCCATGTCACCGCTCACACAGCTGGCAGCTAACTGTGGGACAGTGTTCTCGGGGGACTGAATGGTACAGAATGTATACACTGCCAAGGCTGCCAGGGGCACGCTTCCTGGCAGGAGGCTCGGTGAGATAACTCCTGGAGATTCAACATGCTGTCCAACAAGAATGGGCTGGCTAGCATCTGTGAGGCCAGGGCGTGCTTCCCAGGGGCCCTGTTCTCCTCCCTTGCCTGTTTCCCATCTTGATCGTATCCACAGTTGCAAAATGGAACTACTGATATCGGTCCCATCAGATGCCCTGGGATCTGATTAATGATATAGCCCAGCTAATGAGCCTGCTGAGCACAGCCCAGTAGTACCTGGAAGCTCCCTCTGGGTACAGGGTGCCCAGCAAAAGGCAGAGCCCAAATGTTCTCAGAGAATTGATAGGGACCAAAGAGAAGAAGTCCTCCTTTTATAAAGTTCCAAGTAGCCACAGACATTTAAGAAAATTCTCACCCTCCCAACATGGGTGAGGAAGGCTGTGACTTGGGTGACAGATGGGGAGGATGTTTTAAAATAACAATTATAAATGAGGCAAGCACAGGGGTCATTCACCTTCCACACCGTACCAAGTATGCCTAGCAAGGGCATCTGCAGATGGCTCGCTGGGTCCTCCTGGTCTCTGTCACTGCGTGCCTTATGAAGATGAGCTTTTAAAGCCTCAACGTGGGTACGGAAGTCCTGTCGGGTAGATTTTGTGAAGCTGCCAGCCTTTTGCACCAAAGACAGAAAGAGAGAGAAGGAAATCAAAATCAAAGCAGTAACTAACTCAACTAGGGCAAAACAACCCTATCGGAGTTGATGAGGAGGCTTTGAACGGAACACTACAGACCTTTCCATGGGCAACTCCAGAAGCTGTTGGAGGGCGTGGAGTGAGCAGAGTTGCTGAGGACGCCTGTCCGTGTTCTGTGCTTCTTGAAAAAGTGAAGAGGTGATGGAGACCCTGGCTCACTCAATGGCTCACACGAGTGTCTACTAATTTGGTCGACTTTGTACATATGTAGGACTCTGCTTTTTTACGACTTGAAAGTTTTCATGATCCGGACCATCAAGGGCCATCAGATGGGCAGTGTAGAACCAGGGGAAGCACCACAGTGTAGAACGACACAGCCATGAACTGCCCATGCTCGGCCTCCACTGAGTTCCACAACTCCCAACTGCCGGCAGAGGAGATAACCTGCCGGTGGGCATTGGTGTGAAAATGTAAGCGCAGTCAAGAGTAGGCAAACCCAGTAGCCCAGCTCTTCTTCCACAGTGTGGCCAGTGTTTCTTTAGTGACTTCCAAGGGACCAAGCTCCACCCATCAACCCCCAGGTACCACTACAGGGTCCAGATCATGGTGCCTGTTCTACAAATGAAGAAAGTGGCCTGTACTAGGGCTAGATAATTGGCCCAGGCAGGCACCCAGCTATTTGGGACCACCAGCAGGATTTGACCCAGAGTCACCCACTCAAGAGACTCATTACTCACAGCTACGCACAGAGGCCAGACACTGCAAGAGTCCTTATTATAAAGAACCCAGGAGTCCAGGCCTCAGATACTCAGCTTGTATGCATGTGTGAAAGGCAAAGGGGAGATGACATGCAGTGACTACATTAAGGACCATTGGCTATTGACTACTTGTGTCAGTTTGTCTCCCAAAGACACTCTGCCTGCTGCACTAGCAATCCCAGCATGCTTCTCTTTGAGCTTGCTTCTTCTTCCGTGTGACACACTGCTCAGAGAGTGTTTTACCAAGGAGCCAGGTGGCCTTCCAGGTGCTTGGGGCGCGCAGCAGGAGGAGAGGAGTACCCATTGTTCACCAGCCTATCTCTACACCATCTCAGCTCCACCTAGCTCCTCCCACCTTCCAGAAACCTAGAGGGAGCGACGAGCCTGACTCATCTATCTCTAGCTGACATGGAACCCTCCGTCCCTTCCTGACCCACGCTCAGCCAAGAAAGAGGCTTCAGTGTCCACACCCTGTGGGATGTCATGGCTCCTTGCAGCCTGGCAGACACTCACAGAGCAGACCTGTTCATCAGTGCCCCCCTTGCTGAGCCCCTCCTGGGGTCACATCACAGTCTGAGGGAGGTGGCCCCGGTAGCTTCATTTGCATACTTCCTGGAAAGACAAGACGCCCTCTGTGACTGTGACTTGCCTCCAAGCCTGAGGGGAAATGAGCCTCAAGACAATCCTGTTTTGCGTGTCCTTACCAAATGTCCTTGGAGAGGAACCAAGATGAACTTGCCTTATCTTGAATTTGGCTTAGCAATCAGCTAGGACGGGGGAAGTGCCAGCTACTAGGAGAAATTCAGAACTCTTGAGGCTTGCATGATCTGACAGGTGCACCTGGGCCTTCCTCCCCTATCTTGTATTGAGGACTGAGACACCCTCCCCCCTCCTCCCACCCCACCTGCTGAGCGCTCCAAGAAAATATAGTAAAGTTTCGGGGGGGGGGCTGGGAAACACCCTTAGGCCTTGGTAACAGGTAAGAGGCTGGCAGGAAGAAACAATATCCAATCCAGGCCTTCAAGTGAGGGTGGATGTGGTCTCGACTAAAGTAGACAACAGTGAGTCCAGCCTAGGGGTCTACAAAGAGAACAGAAGACATTGGCCCTGCAAGGTGTGTGTGTGTGTGTGTGTGTGTGTGTGTGTGTATCTTGTTGGAACACAGATGGAAGATGGTTCCTGTGAATGGTTCTTAATGACTGTAGAAAATGGTATCTTAAACCATCATGGGTTTAAAGTAGATTCGTCCACATGCCACATGCATGCCATACTCATCACACATAGCAAAGACACACACCAGACACACACATCTACCAACAACAACACACACACACACACACACACACACACACACACACACACTCCCAAACCCCCAACACAGAACACACCTGTACCAAACACACATGCACATAAAACACACAACTCATGTTCATACACACACACACACACACACACACACACACACACACAAAACACTGCCACCACCACCACCACCACCAAAACAAAACAAAACAAAACAAAAAGAAAACCACATGTCAATATCCCAAATAAACATAGATTCAAAATTCCTCAATAAATTACCTGCAATCTGGACTGAATGCAGACATATATAAGAAAAATTATTTACCATGGCCAAGTTGGCTTTATCCCAGAGACTCAGAAATATGCAAGTCAATAAATATAATAAACCACATAAATAGACTTCAAGACAAAAATAATATGATCATCCCAATAGATGGGAAAAAAAACTTTGACAAAATCCAACATTACTTCGTGATAAAAGCCCTGAAGAAAGTAGTTTGGAGGTGACATACCGCAACACATAGGGAAAGAGGGAGTCAAACTGTCCTTACTTGCCAATGACATTTTATATATAAGCTATGCTGAAAAGTCTATTCTAGGATTTCTAAAGAGGATCAACACTATCAGCGCTGAGGTGGGATACAGAATCAGCTCGCAGAAACAAACGACCGGGTCTCCACATCACTTGCAAACACACAGAGAGCGGCACACCTTTGCTATGACACTGTATCTCCTAGAAGCGTCAGATGCTACACCCATGAAGTCTCATCCACACGGCTGCCTGAGACAGGGGCTGATCAATAGCGTCCCCAGCATGCATGCTAATGTAGGGGAAAGCTCACGGGCCCAACTCAACACAAAGGAGAAGAAGGACTCCAAGAGTGGGAGAGGCAGTCTTCGTCAGAGAAAAGCCCCGGATTGTTTCTCCAATACCAAGTGGTCAGCCCCAGAATCGTATACATTCGAGTTAACATTATGTGGGCCGATCAGGTTGTATTTATATATTTAGGAGTTTGAGAGACAGTGAAGAGGAGAGGTTGATGTGAATGGTGGGAGGGAGGAAAGAGATGTTATGTTTTAAGTTCAAAATACAAATGTATATAAAATGGAAACAAACAGAAAACTCGCGCGCGCGCACACACACACACACACACACACACACACACACAAGTAAATAGGTTGGGTAAAGGACAGGGGTCAAGGCCATAAGCAGTGTCCCTCCATGGTCTCTGCGCCACTGCCTGCTTGTGGGTTCCTGCCTCCCGTTTCTTCTGTAGCATCCCTCCCCAAAGGGCTGTGAGCTATGACATGAAATAAGCCCTTTCCTCCTCCCAAGTTGGTTTTTGGTCATAGTATTTATCCAGGCAACAGACAACAACTAGGACACCCAGGCTGGCCTTGAACTTGCAACCTGCTGCCTCAGCCACCCAAGTATCTGGTGTCATAAGCCTGTGCCGCCAAGCCAGCTGTCATATGCCTTTTCTAAGAAGGTGGTTATAGATAGATTCCCAGCGGATGGCCCTTGGTGCTTTCTGATTTCTCATATTCACCCCATTTTTATAAGGCAATACATATATAAATATATAAAAATATATAACACATGTTGCCTGTGTGCTCTTCCTAGCTCTCTATCTAGGATGTGAAGCGGTTCTGTGCACCTGCTCATGGGTATTCAAGTGGCCCATGACCACTGAGCATGCGTGAGAAAGAATGTGTGTGGATATTTCCACCGCTCTGAGCTCCTATGAGTGGTATCTGTAGATCACACGGTACATGTACGTTTCAAGAACATTTTAAATGTAGTGTATTCATTTTGACAGAAAATTTTATGCCATTCCTCTGATTGGAAGTAGAGATGTGCTTAAGTCAAAGCTTCCCATAATAATAATAATATGTCCGTGACTTTTTAAATGACGTGACAGACGTGTGTGTTGCATGTAAATGCTGTATGGGTGAGATCACAGGCAAAGCGCTGTTCTTGTCTGTGAGATGCTACTGCCTGCCAGAAGCTCTGAGCCAGAGGTCGGTTCCAAGAACCCTGCTCGCTGAAAGGGAGATTGGCTGGTGCTGGAGGGGTGCTAAAGTTGGGCTAGACCCCCCTTGGGGGAAAGGGGACTTCTGTTCAATGTCAGTCTTACCAACATGTCATCTGTAACCAGGTAACATCTCACAGAGCAAGCAGGGGAAAGGACTCTGCCAGTCTGGGGCTCTCCTCCTTTTGTGCAGAGCTCCGTTGAGGAGAAGGCCCTTTTCCTGACGCACGTGTTAGAATCAAGTTTCCTCCGTGGGCCAGGTGCTGCACTGTGATGCAAGTGTCCGTTCACTTATCTCCAGCTAGGTAGAGCTCCCTGACAAGCAGGGAGGAGGTTACACACACACACACACACACACACACACACACACACACACTGCTCCGTTGTGTCCCATGTGGTTGTGGTTTGTGATCTAGCTAAGCCTCGTTCCAAGCTTTGTGCTCAGGAGAGAACAGAGCCCCAGCCCCAGGCAGAACCGAAAGATCACTCCCAGAAGCCGGATGCCAGCTTCCAGCCCACGGCAGCTAGAGTCTGCTCACAAACTCAGAACCTACAGCCTTGACACCCAGAGAAGCGCCTCCTTAGGGGAGTGTGGTTCCGTGGAGCCTCGGGCTTATGGACTGGGTGTTTGTGCCACCCCATCCTTCTAATTCCTGTGCTGGCACTGGTTCTAGAAGGATGGCTGGGGGATGAAAATGAAACCTCTTGTGTGAGATGGAAGATCCTAGTTTATCTCCAACGGACTCATCACCTCGCTGAGCACTTTCATTCCTCTGTGCATGCATGTGTGAGGACCCAGAAGAAGAGAAGCCATCAACAAACCTCAGGAGAGAGGCCAGTCTCCTAGCACCTGGCCTCTAACTTTCCCAGCCCCAAGAACCATGAGAAAGAATGCTGTTTCAGCTGTCCGGGTTGAATGAACTGTGGCGTCGGTTCCCTACCTGTGAGGCGGGGCTTACGTGGGTCCTGCTCAGGAGCTCTGCCTGTCCACAGGGAGGATGGCCTGACCTTCTGAGGGACAGGCCTGCAGCGAGGTCCTGACAAGCCGTCCTAGTGCATGTCAAACACCGTTGCTCATACGACTGTCACAGCAACAGGGTGAGACACGGGGACACAGAGTACTCCTGACAAGCAGGCTTAGGAATCAGTGTATCAGCAAGTCGTGGGGTTTCAACAGCCACGGTGCTTTAAAGCTGTGGATGCCCAGCGATGGAAAAAGAAAATGGCAGGCCCGGCCTAGGCCTAACCATCATAAGATTTGCATCCAGCAGGAAACACAATTAGCAATAGGCAAGAAACACCATGTTCCAGCTAGAGCCATGAAGATGCTGAAGGAGAAGAGCCCTGGGAGGAACCTGGAGTGAGACACCACCCAGCAAAGGCCTTCCCGGTGACCTAGGGTGTTTAGAGTTAAGTGACATCCAAGATTCCTTGAAAAGATGAGGCGGTTGCCAGAGAGTAGACTAGGGGATGACAGTGAGCCTTCTGAGATGAACGTTTATGACGTGCAAAGGCCCTGAGCTTGAAGCGGCTGAGCCAGAGCTGGGAGGTATGCGGAAGTCTAACCCTTCAGAGCCTGGAAGACACCCAGGAAGTTAGCGCGCCATCCCGATAAAGCAGAACTATTTTCCTGAAAGGACGTGGCTGCAGGAGTGTCTCAGCAGGAACTCAGTGGGCAGAACTCAAGCCCCAGGGCCGAGAGCAAAGGAGGCCCACTTGAAGGACGTCAAAGGAATCCAGGTGAGGGGGCGCATGTGGCAGAGCGACATGGCGCAGACGGTGGAAAGTGACCCCCATACGGGATGGCTGTTAAAGGCCTAGAGGGCAGACATGGTGACATATTAGATACAGAGTGTGGCTGCTTGGGCAGGACGCGAGGACAAATCAGTTCGAGCTATCTGCTTCACCCTAAGCCGTTATGCACTGTTGCTGCTTCCCAGGATAGAGAATGGGGCAGGGAATTTGGAGGATATTCACTGAGGCTGAGATGTCTGTTAGATGTTTGTGAAGTACTGGACAGTAGTATGTGATGGCCAGGGAGAGTTCTAGATTTGAAGTTCCAATTTTAGATTTAAAAAAAAAAAATGCCAAGTATTTTAGAGCTATGGTAGCTGGTAACGCCACCCATAGTGACTGAATGGTCTGATAATGAGAGCCCCAGGTCTTTAGTGCTCAGCAGTATGGATGAGAAATATGTATACTACACCCCCCCCTGGAGACCCCAGTATGCTCATTAAAAAGTCCCCGATAAGTTCTGCAGCCCCCCAAAAAACCCAAAACAAATAACAACACACACACACACACACACACACACACACACACACACACCAAAAGAAAAAAAAAAACATGCTGGATACATCTTTTACTAAAGACATCCTTGTTTGTTGTATTTGCTCATGGAAATATTTTTCAATATACTATTGATTAACATCCCAAGTACCAAGCAGGTCAAGGGTCAACTAGGGTCTTCAGGAATGAGTGGGACCCACGTGCCATTGGTCCAGGAGAGTATCTGGAGCAGAGGTCATCTGGCTTCTGCAGTAGCATACCAGGGAGGGTGTGATTTTTAGCCTTGTGGCCATAGGGTGTGTGTGTTGCAACTCCTGACCTCTGCTACGATAGCACAGGAGCCTCAGACGACATGTAGACACCTGGGCCCAGCCAAGCCAGATGTGGCCCATGGGCCCGTAGGTGTTGACGTCACTCCCTGATGCCCAGATAAGGAAGATTCAAAGAAGGTAAAAGGCAGAAAGAGAAGGGAGACCAAGGGCGTGGGAGAGGTGACTGGCACCTGGAGGAGATCCAGGAGACGGCAGAAGGAGGGAGACAGTCTCCTCGAAGCACGGATCATCTCAACGGCCTGGGTATCCTAGTTCGGGTTTCTGTGATGAAACACTATGACCAAAGTAGCTGGGGGCGGAAAGGGTCTGTTTGGTTCACACTTCCATATCACTGGTCATCCTTGAAGGAAGTCAGGGTGGGAACTCAATCAGGGCAGGAGCCTGAAGGCAGGGGCTGATTCGGAGGCTGTGGAGGAACACTGCTTCCTGGTTTGCCCCTCGTGGCTTGATCAGCCTGCTTACTTATAGAAACCCAAGACCACCCTAAGAATGGCGCCCCCCCACAATGGGATAAACCCTCCCCCATCAATCGCTACTTAAGGAAATTCCTCAGTCTCACCTTTCTATTGAGGTTCCCTCCTTCCAGATAACTCTAGCTTGTGACAAGTTGACAAAGAAGTTAGCCAGCACTTTATCCTGAGTGACCGCTGTCTACCTCTCTGAGAGGTCACTGACCCATATTCTGAGGAGAATACAAGAAGATAAGGCCCCAGCCTGACTCTGCCTCCCTCCTGAGTAGGACTATAGCAAAGCCCACCTCCCTCCCACACTCAGCCTAGGACCAGACCACAAGCCTTCCCCAACCCCTGTCCCCCCACCCCCCACCCCCCGCCAGCTATGCTTCCTGGTCCCTCCGTCCCTGTCACATTGAGAGGGAACTTGGCCAGGAAACAGCTGATCAGAGAATTAACAAACGCCACCATCTCTGGTGCCCACGACGACAGCGCGGAGAGATCCAAGAAGACGCTGATGTTTATTTATCTCGCGTTTTCTTTCAGATCTAGCGATGTGACAATAACACTTGTCACTCTCAGTCCAGGCCCTGCTGGCAGGCAACACCTTGAAAACTATGCCGAGGTTCAGAAAATAAACAGCAGCCTCTCTGATTCCAGCGATAAGACGCTGGTGTAAGGCGAACCTCCTGGGATCCACAATCTGGAATCGTCAAGGGACTGGAATTGTCTGCCTTTTTGATAAAAGCTGTCAGCTCCCCCTTCTCGGTCTGGAACAGAAAGAAGCCTTCTGATTCTGACACTACTTGTGTGTCACCAAGTCTGTGGAAAAAAAAATCTCGCTTATGGTAAATATACTTCCTGTGTCCATCAAAGTCCTTATTTTTTTTTTTTTCAGGAGAAAACTCAGCCAAATTGGAGTATGGAAAGTGCACAGTCCGAAGCCCTTGTTCTGCCTGGAGAGGCTGCTCCAGGCAGAGGAAGGTTCTTGATTGTTACCTCATTCAAAGGCCTTCAAAACCCACTCCAGAATTGGCAATTGTTCTCTCTTTAAGAGGACCGGGACTAATTAACCCTGAGAGAGTTAGTTCGGCTGTTCGTGGTCTATGGCTGTTGTACGGTTTGTTTTGCCTTGAAAAAAATACTGCAATTTCTTTTTTCCCCCTCATTTGAAATTCAACAAAGCAAAAAAAAAAAAAAAAAAAAAGAAAAAGAACCCTAACAGGAATCAGCAGCAGACTGCTTCACACATAAGAAACCCTGAAGAAATAAATAGTTAGTGAATGAGAGCCTGAACCAGGACAAGAGATTAGATCCAAAAGGAAAAACCAAGTGACATCAGAGACTGCTGACTCAGGCAAGCTAGAGCACAGGTGTGCTCACACCCACCCCCTCCAGGACACTACCAGAAGTCATCCATCCATTCACCCAACAAGCATGCATAGTACATCCGGTCTGTTCTCGATTCCCCAAAGTGTTCTGAGGTGGTACAGAGCAGGAAGCCACAGCCTCTTGACCGAAAGCAACTATCTATTGGGTAGGAGAGAGGGAGAAAGCAGACAGAACCTAAGGACACAAATGACCGCAGACTTAATATGAATACAAGCACTGCCTCCCTGACTATCTTTTGAAGATTTGGGTCCCCAGCTGATGGCCATATTTTTGAAGGCTGTAAAAATTTGAAGAGGTGAGGTCAAGCTGGAAGAAGTGTGTGTGTGTGTGTGTGTGTGTGTGTGTGTGTGTGTGTGTGGCGGGGGGAGCATATATTATTGGTACCTACTTCCTGTCCCAGTACCTGCTTCCTGTTCAGTCATAAGGAGTCCCCTCTACCACACGTTCTAGCCACCATGCACGTGGGGTCAAGCACCATGGAGTGGGAACGCCCTCCCTGTCCCCCCAAGAGCCACAAACTGTCTAACAAAACTCCAGTGCTTTTGCACGGGGAAGTTGCTAAAACGATATAGACTATTTCAATAGCCCTTGGCTTTCTTCCAGATCTGGAAGGTAAAGCCCTATTGCAAAAGAAACAACACACTTTAGGCGCACAAGACATGGAGGAGTCAAGCCAAAACAGACATAGAAGCATCCTTCCTGAGGACTAGATCTCACAGTATCTGAAGAGGCACAGTAAGATTCTGAGGGAGAAAGTCAATCAATATGTCAAACTATATGTCTATGAGTCACAATGACTGGCTTGAGAAGTCAGCCTCAGTGGTATAATAGCACTTTTATCTCGGGGCAATCAACAGCGGTCCAATTGGACTTAAGGAAGGTCTACTCAATAGGAAGGTGCCATGTTTGGTACTGTAAACCTAGACAAATACTATGACTGCTCATCACAGACCCTAGTGGAGAAGCTACTGCTTCTATTTTCCTAAACCAGTGTAACTTCTACCTGCATTACAAATATTCATCCTTACACCTACATATACATGTAGGTCTCACCCCCTCATTAATGAACTTTCTTTTTGTAGCAGATGGAGACCATTACAGAGATCCGCAACTGGTCAGAATGTGGAGAATACACTCCGGGAGAGTGCCCATTTGGTGTATCTACAATTCAACCATTAGGCTCGGGAAACATTGTGGAAAAGAGTGCAGACCCGTAAAAACCACGCCCTGATGCCCGCTGTTACAAGATGTCTTCTAGACATGACAGGGAAGCTGTACCAATGAAACCTCAAAAGTGCGCTTGCCCAAACAGGTCTTGTATCACGATAACATCAGTTAACATGTCGTTGTGGATGGAAGAACTTTCATAAGGTCCTGCTCCTGAATGAAGCGCTAGCGGCAGTCAATGGCTAAAAAGAGGGGGAGGAGCCATTCTTCTCCAGGGACCAGTTCCCTGATAGGAGATCCAAGCCCAGATGGCCAGCTCTAAACACATGTAAGTGTGAACAACACAAAATGGACTCGGTAGAATATATATTTATACATAATTATTATGTATATATGTAATGAAAGAAGAGGTCATGGACTTGTGGAGGAGGCAGGGCATGGAAGGAGGTGGACCAGTGAGAGGGGGAGGGGTGGGAATTAGGTACATACAGTACTCATGTATGAAATTATCAAAAAAAATAAAATTAAAATTTGAAATAAAAAGGAAGAGGGGCAGAGGTGACAGAGAGTGTAACAGCTAGGAGAAGGCTGCTCGCCCAGTATTTGTGAACAGTTGAGTTCACCCCTCAGTACTGATGAAAGAAACAAGCCAAATCCAAAGAAATCCTGAAGGCTTGTTTGACAAAAGGGCAGCCCGCTTCCCAGATCTTGTGTTCATCTCAGTCGGCTTGCCTGGAGGAAGCCACTGCCTCAGGCTTTGGCTAAATGGCCACCCTCCCTCATATTATTAAGAGGATTTGCCATCATGTATGAAGGTAGATGAGGGTCTCCATTCTTTCTGGAGTCATTTCCCGCAGCTGCTGGACCTACGCTAGCCCAGCATCCGTCCATCTTGATGAGAAGCGATTGCCTCAGTTCGACCGGCGCAGGCGTCGCCCTGCGCCATTTATTTATTTTAACAAGTTCATCAGAGCACACATGGCTGGTGTGTCACCACCATGCTGTTTTTCTTTCGCTGTCTGTGCTAATTGTATAAATGTGCCCAGAGGCTTGATAGAACTCCTAAGGCAACCTACCATTCAGTGTCCCACTCGGGGAGTGGCTGTGGCTCTTTCAAAGCAGGGCATGTTTCTCTTGAGGCCGGCAGTCTCTAGTCTCTTGATGACATTTGGATGCTGAGCCTTTTTTGAAGCACTTAGACACAAGAGGAAGGTTCTGCAAGAGTCAGCTGTCCTTGTTTGCACTCTAGTTCCAGAAGATACCAAGTCTTATCCCTCTCCCCCTCTGTCTTGGGATTATGTTGTAGGGCGAATGGGCCAACACAGGGCTCAAGGGCTGGCCACCTTGAGGGCTGAATGCTTCTGCCATGCTGTGTTCAGACCGCTGTCACCAGTGATTGATGGTGAGGTGGCGGGAGGCTGTTGGACTGGGGCCAGTCCTTGGGAACAGATGATAAATTTGGGACCCATATTGCAGGTGGTGGAGAAGAGGGTGAAATGAAATAAATGTGACCAAGTTTTAGTCTGAAAGCATGGGTTTGGGGATTTCCTGGCTTATGCTGGGGGCCTCCTCTGGTTTAAGCCCCCTGTCTCCCCCATATCCACGTCCACATCCTAACCTATAAATTTCATTTTAATAAAAGAGGTGTCTAGCCAAGAGATGGAGCAATTTTTAAGGCCACAAATGTCTCCCTTGGCTGACCCCCATGTCTCACACATTTCATCTCTAGCTCTAGATGTCCCCTCTGTGTCATGGGTAGGCCAAAAACAAAACAAAACAAACAAGAAACAACAGCAAAAGAGAACAAAAAACAAAATCACAAAAGCAATAAACCACCGTGCTTTGAAACGTCCCGACAAGGAACATATCAGCCTGAGGAGGGACTCTTGGCTTGGAACTGGGATGATGGGCTGAGGGGAATGGAAACCCGGGACCCAGAGAGGCAAGGACCAGGGCAGTAGCCAGGGAGCTTGGACCACTGTCTGTGGCTACTCTGACTCATCGCTCACACCCCACCCCACCCAAACCTACTTAGGTCTCAGACCCACCTGTTGGCACAGCTGGGACACATCTTGCTGTCACGTTCCTAATGTGCTTCCAGGGCTCGAGTTACAGGCTGTGCTGGGGCCCTGGACAAAGCCAGGGAGAGGCACCTTCTAGATCTTTCTGCTCACTGGCGGATTTTTATTCCCCAGTGCTGACCGCAAGCTTCCTGTTCTAGGACCAACCTCCTAAGCCACCAGCCTTGCTAGTATGTACCAAAAGCGAGTCCTCAGGCCCATGCCAGCCAAAGCATTTAAACTTCAGGAGTACAGAAGACTGCCCTGGGTATGGGAAACACATCACACATCACACAAACCTTTGTCCCACAGGCCTCTTTTCACGAAACCTGTCACCATATCACCCTGTGGCCAAAACCTCCCAGGGCGTGACCACCCCTCAACGTGGCCCCTCCACACCCTTGAGTCTCTTATGGACGAAAAGTATTTCTAGTTAGAGTTTTGCTGAGGCGCTTGGCTTTGATCCAGCCATTTGGAAGGTTGAGGCAAGGGGATGGCAAATTAGAGCCACATAGGTCGCTCAGTGAGTTCAAGCTTACTTGGGGTCCATAACCAGGCCCATTCTCTGATGCCTCCTCCACCACAGATTTGGATTTGGAAGGGGAGATGGAGAATATTCTCTTTGTAAGGGACGATGACGCCATGAAGTTGTCTTCTTTTAAATAGGTGTATTCCAGGGCAACGGATCCCTCTCAGAAGGGAAGCAGAAGCCTGGGGGTGCGAGGCAGGCAAGGGGGAGGCCACCCGGCATGCCAGCTGCGAGCACAAGGCTGAAGCGAAGCCCCAGCTTTGGTTTTTAGTAGCAGGGGCAGCGTAGCTTAGGATGCAGGACACAGGGCTGATGGCCCTCCGTGTGGGAGCACCGTGACTGGGGTGCTCCAGACCTCTGAGGTACCCATACTTCTGGAACAACAAGATCTGGGTCATACCTTCTTTTCCCTGTGGGCAGAGCCAGAACCTCTCACCCCGGCTCTCAGGCTGAGCTGACCTGCTTCTATTCGGTTTTTGCAGCCTCTTCCCCTGTCATTGGTCACTCCTTCTGACCCGTATCCCAAGCCACCTGTCTGGCTCGAGTCCCTAAGCTCCCGCTTCCGTCCTGCCCTCTGCCAAACGGTTCCTTTCTCTTGTCCATGAGGCAAACCCTGGCGTTCACAGGCTTGTGTGCATATCAGCCCCCTCCGTGTGCGCTACCGGCATGCGGCTTCCATTCCAGCATTCTGTGGACTGAGAAAGACAGATCAAGAGTTCGAGGCCAGCCTGGACTGTAGACCAAGGCTGATCTTCAAAACAAGCCGGTTCCTCTCAAGAACACTGATAGTGCTCCGTCACAGTTGGGATGAGACCCCAGAAAGAGCAGGACCTCACGGAAATGTTGCCACCAAATTGTGAAAAAGAGCTAAACTGCTCCTAAATCTGACGATGTTTTTCCTTCATTCATTAACAAAAGTTCATGCTAATGAATCAGAAGAGCTTAATTTATATCTTTATTTTGGAAAAAAAAAATAAAGTGAAATTGTTCCGGCGCCCATTTGCCCAGTGTTGGCGCCATCTAAAGTATCAAGTATGTGCTCGTTCTGGGTACCAAAGGAGAGCAATGCGCTCTCGGCTGATAATCCTGTAAAATCGTAAGCGGGCATAACGCAGTGGCATTCCCGGCATGCTGCAGTGAACAGCGGGCTGGTGAGGAGACACTTGAGCGGAGTTCTGCTCCTTCCTCAAGAGCCTTGCCTTGCCTTGGTCGCCAGTGCCAACTGTCTGCTCCTGTGTTTGCAATCCACTCCACAGGGCCGGCTGGGGCTTGGGCCTAGCCTCGAGGATCATTCCAAGAGACTCGACCTCATCTGCACTTGTGTCCTAAACCCCTACATTTTCTACAGAACCAGCGATTTCCATTTCCTGCGTCATAAGACGTTTCCTTGTGACAACCAAGAGGCTGAAGACAAAGGTCTGTATCGAGCTTGACTCTGGGCACCCAGTGCAAAGAGCAGATGGCTGGGATCCCTGTCACTCGAAGTTCTACCTACCGCTGGCACTGTAAATGGACACCGTCATGCTGGGGCGTGTTTGAAGTGGACCTGCAGTACCCTCCGTTCCCTTGGGCTTCATCTCTGGCCCTGTGTTCTTCCCACCCCGTCTCCCTGATGCAGATGGAAGCATATACCCTTTCCTCATTTCTGCTTCAGAGGGTGAGGTGAGGGCTCCCTTTGCCAACACCAGAAATAGTGTCAATATTCTCATTATCACACTAAGTCTTATCAAGGGACATACCACAGGAACTAGAGTCTGGGACTAAGTAATGGCCCCCAGGGGACAGACCAACAATTATGGATCGCTCTCAGCTGGCTGATCCCAGGAGACTGGCACTTCTCATTATTCATTTCAGGACCCCAGACACACGGACGGTGCCACCCACATTCATAGTAGATCCCCTCTCCTCCGTTAAGCCTCTCTAGAAGCTCCCTCAGAGACATCAAGAAGTTGTCTCAGAAGCTGGACGGTGGTGGCACACACCTGTAATCCCAGCACTTGGGAGGCAGAGGCAGGCAGATTTCTGAGTTCGGGGCCAGCCTGGTCTACAGAGTGAGTTCCAGGACAGCCAGGCCTACACAGAGAAACCCTGTCTCGAAAAACCAAAAAAAAAAAAAAAAAAAAAAAAGAAGAAGAAGTTGTCTCGGGGCTGACAATGCACAGCCATTGCATAGCCCTTAGTCACGACTGACAGTCCATGCCGACGTGAGGGGATTGCGAATGGGAATGACTCCTGCAGAGGTGACAGCTGCCCCAGGAGATGACGGTGACCCTGAGACCGTTGTTGCCCCATTCATTATTGCTGGGCTATTCCCGCTGCACATTACACTGGGTGTCAGGAGCATCTCTGTGGACTGGGGACTGGCCTTGGTTCAGGTTCAAGTACTTCCTAGGGAAGTGTCTGGAGGTAGAATCGTTGGATCAGTTTCACTTTTAATTTCAGAACTCAAGCCAGATTTTCCTCAGTCAGATTTCTCTTCCCTGGACCAAGAAAGAAGTAGGAAAATGCCTGAGACAAGGGGGGGGGGAGCACGTGGGACAAAGTTCAGTGGTGGAGTAATTGCCTGGCATGTCCAAGGCCTGTTTCATGACAACAAAAAAAGATAAATAAAAGGTTTGTTTTTTTCCACATCACGCAATGCTAAACTATTAAAAATTAAAATCAGTTGCACTCTGATGGGTAAACACACTGTTTTGTTGCATTTCCTTGGTAGTTAATGAATCTGAATTATTATTATTTTCTTTATTTTGATCGTGTGTGTGTGTGTGTGTGTGTGTGTGTGTGTGTGTGTTGTTTGAGGTCAAGCCTGTCCGCTATGCTAAAGAGGAACTCTTCCACTAAACTCTATCCCTTCACTTGAACACTTTAATTCTTTTGGGCTCGTCACTGAGGTCATGCCCCGCCCCTTCCTGTTACTACCAAACCATGGTGACGCTGTGACCTGAGTGGCCGAAATTTGATGCTCTGTGGTAGAATTCTAACAAAACCACTGGCATTGGTCCCGACTTCAAGTCTTTTGGTTCCAACAGAATTATAATTTCTTCAACATTTCAATCAGGATAGACTTGTTGAGGAAGAGTCTAAGAGTCTAAGTCTACTCTTCCTGGGAAGAGTAGCCGTTCCAGTTGAGAGGGTATGACAGTACAATGTGGCCTCCCCATCCTTCCACACACACCTCTTTCTGGTTACAGAACCTCATTACAAAATGTGCTATTAGGCTGACAGCCCAGTTCACCAGGGCTGGGCTCCCCGGGACCCAGTGTACCTCAGAGAACTGGCACCAGCCCCAAGAGAGGGCACGGCTGTGAAAGCTAATGTTACAGGTAATTCTGGCAATTAAGAACCATGTTCAATTAAATGGATTTGTATCTCATTACTTGGGAGGCCCAGCAGTCCTGGGTGGGTCCCCAGCGGAATTAGGCATCGAGGACTCACAGTTCTTAGTCCAAGCTCCCCATTGTATCTCCTGTCTAGAAATGTCCTTCCCTGCCCTGTCCGGCAGCTCACAACAAGACACATGTGCCTTGGACCTTCCCAGCACGCCATGCCTCTACCCACACGTTTGACAGAGCACACACTGAAGTTAGCTATAACCTTGAATCCTTGTCTACAGAAAAAGGAACTAAATCTGAGAACTATAAACGGCGACTTATCACTCTGTTAACTCAAAGCCAAGAGCCGGAGACCCACATTCTCTCATTTAAGCAGTTGAACGTGGAGTTCTGTCTGCTACTTTTGTATTTTCTGTGCCCGGCTGTGCCACAATTTCCTTACTAGATGTAAACCAATTCACTCAGAAGAGTTTTCCTTGAGTGGGGAGACTTGGGAAATCACGGGGCTGGTGCGCGCTCTGAGCTTGTTTACTTAGGTCTGTGTGTATGGTCTGAAAACAACTAGTGCTGCAAGGCTCGTCTCATTAACTGCCAGGATTCCACATGAGCCTTCCTTAGGAAGCGATGGGGGAATACCTGGATGTTTCCAAGGAGGGCAGCCCCACCTCAGGCTAGCTCTCTAGCTGGGAGCAGAGATGTGAGGGACAGAGACCCTCCAGTGTCCCCCGGCCTTGACTCCATCTTTTTCCTTTCTCCTTCCCTCACTCTCTCCCTTCCTTCTCCACGTCCTCCCTCCTGTGTTTCTTACCTTCTCTCCCTCCCCTTCTCTCTTCCCCCTTTACCCCTTCCCTTCCTTATTCTCTCCCTCCCTTCCTTCTTTCCTTTTCTGTTTGGTTTGGGGACAGAGTCTTGCTCTGTGGCCCAGTATAGCTTCAAACTCTTGGGCCTCCTGCCTCTCCCTGTGCCTCCTAAATACTAGAAGTATTACTTACAGACTCCATCACCCCTAGCTTTCTAGACCTTGCAATGCTTGAGCCTCAGTGTCTGTCTATACATTGACAAGAGCATCCTTCCTATAGCACAGTGTGCTGAGTGACTCGAGGATAGCCCTGGTTAGATCTCTGATTATTGGGGTTGGAGGTCAACAAGTGTAGACATAGCCCATGACCTTGTGCCTGCTTTATAAAAATCCAGGGCACAGTTCGAGGAAGGACCTGCTACTGTTCAATAACTGTGTTCTCCCCTTAGGCTGGTTGTCCTCCAAGGATAAGGCAGATCTTCAGTCAATGTTAAGCTTTTGCCTTGGGCTCAAGTCATGGTCAAACCATAAGCCCAGTTCAAAGTACTAACCCCAGACCCGTGGGTCCATCCTCACCCCCCCCCTCATTGCCCATCTCCACACAAGAAGAGCAACTGAGCCAGAGCGGCACGGGCAGCACCTTCTACATAGTCCCAAACCATCAAGCCTCATCCACTGACTTAAGCAGCAACTCTACCTCACCTTCCTGGGGAGTCTTGTCCTTGCTGTCTTTCAGGGTGGGAGTGTAGACAAGGCCATTAATGATGTCATTTGTGATCTGAAGCAACTTTTTCTCGGGGGCCTCTCCTCCATTAAAATAAAAAACCCTGTGAAATACATTTTACAACTTACTTGACCTGAAGACAGAATCCACCCTGCATTCACATTGCATATTTTATTCTTATTGCTTTCATCTTTTCTTCTGATGAGAATAAGCTAACATCAAGATGTTTTTCATGAAGTGCCATGAAGCTAAGGGTAAGCTGTCTCCAAGACAGAGTGAGGTAGCCACGCCTCATGGGGGCATCCCAGGGAGAAAATGACCTGGGAGAGGGCATGCCCAAGCTCACCCTAAGGAGCTCCAGGGCTGTTGAGTTTGTGCAAGAGCTGGAAAAGAGTTTCGTTACCTGGTCTGCAGCTCAAAGTGAGGCGATCCCTGGACATCTCCACTCTGGGTACAAATCTGCTCTCAAAGCCATGTGAGCCTCAACAGACTCCCAGTGAAGAAGTCTGTATCCCCCAAGGTGTGAGGGTCAGCCTCAGTTGTCATCTGTCAAGAACCTGGATCAACAATGACTGTCTGGATTAAGTTGGTCTGGAGTATGGCTGCGAGGGGCCTGCTTAACCCATTTGATTGACACGGGAAGACCTGCCCACTGTGGGCGACACCATTCCTTAGGGAGGGGATCCAGGTCATTGTAAGGCCCAGGTGAGTTGGCTCAATGAATAGAGGCACGCAAACATATACACTTGCAGGCAGAGTAAATAAATAATTGCAACAATAATAAACACACAAATTTTAGAAGTAGAGGAAGTGACCACTGCCACGCGTGCATTTATTCTCTTCTTACAACGGGTATAGCACAGCCACCTGCTGCAAGCTCACTGCTTGGACCTCCCCTCCCCACCATGACAGTCTCTTCCTTGGACTTCCAGAGAAACCCTATGTTCCTTAGGCTGCTGTTGTCCCAATTGTTTGCTTTTATTTTTTTAATCATTAGGGCAACAGAAAAAGAAAGGCAGACATCCAGCAATCATCAACACAGCTTAGGGCGGGTCACTGTCCACCCCGGCTCTGAGCAAAACACATCATCACTGGTCTTTGCTTAGGGCATCTTTCCCAGATGAAAGAGGCACAACCAACCCAAACTGCTTAAATGAAAAGGAGGGACAAGGCCCAGGGCTTCAGTGCCTCAGAGAAACCCAAGGCGGGAGAACAGTCTTTCTTCTGGAAGACCTGCACAGGAACCAGAAATCTATCTAGGGTGGAGTGGCCCTCTGAGGATGGTCTCTTTCCATCCCTCACTGCAAATAACTGGCGAGTTCCACAATCTACCATCTGGGGGCACCCATGACTCCTCCATATCTGCTTCATCTTAAATTCCTAGCCTGCAGGAGACACAAGCTTGAAACACCTACCAGGGTGGCAGGGACATCCATGGCCAATAGCTCTTCTGGGAGCCTTTGTCCTATGCGTGGAAATACAGTCCCTGCAGAAAGTCCTAAGGAGCCAAGGCCACTCAGATAGCCACCCACTTGAACCAT
Source organism: Apodemus agrarius (assembly GCA_964023405.1). Lineage (NCBI taxonomy): Eukaryota > Metazoa > Chordata > Mammalia > Rodentia > Muridae > Apodemus > Apodemus agrarius. The sequence continues at coordinate 42,699,154 of OZ030024.1, forward strand.
TCAGTCCCTCTGAAACAGACGAGGGTTATGAGTGGGTGTCAGAAATGAATGTTATTCTCTGGTTGACTGTACCACAGGAGGAGGCAGACAGACCATCGTGGCACAGCTGTCGTTATGAATGTCGCCACAGCTCCTCAACCAGAGTGTGACATTTACCCACTGGCTACCCCTAGGGTCTTAGTCACAAACACACATTGAGGACCAGCTTATATCTAACCCTGGGGCTTCAGGCTCATGGTGAGGCCTGGACTCAGCATGTTTCCAAATCTTGGGGTACCTCCCTTACCGGCATCCTTCTCCCCCACCAGCTGCTGGGTGAGGGGCAGCAGGGGAAGACTAGATTCTGGCTGCGCAGTCTGTGATCCAGGCAGGAGACAGCATCTCCCAGCCAGTGGCTCAGCCTGGGCAGTGGCAGGGGTCTCCAAGCCAAGAGAAGCTTCAGCCAACATACCAGCAGCCCAGACGCTGAGCAGATGACGTCGCTCTGCTGCCATCTCTCTCAGGGAGCCTGCCAAGTCCCCAGGTCCAGCCAGCGCTGACATTTAAAGCAACGCGTGTGTCAACCATATTAAACCATACGCCAAGCTGTGGGTTATTAAGCACGGGGCAAATTGACCACAGCAATTAAACTGAGATTAGAAAGAGAGAGACAACCAGAGTCTCTGGATGGGTAAGCTGCAACCTACAGAACCTGAGCACTACACCACAGCTGGAGGAGCACTCAGCTCAAAGGAAACTCAGCTAGCCCTCCAGCCTTCCATCGCCACCCCCACCCCCCACACACATGAGTTTCTTGTTTTGATAATCTGGTTTGCTCAAGGAGACTCGACTAGGCAGAGCTTGTGTGTGACATCAGGAAGTTTTGAAGACAGGGAGAGCCAGAGCTCTTCTGTTGTGCAGATGCTTCTCTTCATCCTCACAACACCTTCTCAGTGGGGGTCATTCACAGACCCGAGGGTAGAGGAAGGTTACTCAGAGAGACTTCTAGAAACAGAGAGTGCTTGCCCTCAGCCCACCAATGTCCGGCAGCAAAAGGAGGGTTCCAGATGGGGCCAACCTTACACCACACAACTAGCTAGAGCACACAAGGGTAGAGGATGACACCCTGGCACAGGGGGTGCCACCCCTCATCTCAGAAAGATCAGACTCCCCTCTGAGTCGCTGCATCTGGCTGCTGAGGATACAAGGCTGTGGTTTTCTCAACTGTGTGTTGGCTTGCCCCAGACCTTCAGGCATAGCTTGGTGTGTGTGGGGGGAGAAGCTGTCTTTAGGGGAGGCTCTGACGACTGAGTAGGGCAGAACTGGGATTTGTTTCCTCCTAAGGGTTCCCAGGCCCCACAGCTGTGCTGGCAGGTACCTCGTGGCTCAGAGGGCTGCTGGGGACTGGGCTTAGCGATGGAGGAGGTGGGGTTTGAGGAGGCACCCTGTGTTCGGGTTCTGATCTTATTTATCGTTCACTGATGACTTCTCTGTGATGACCTTTGCCTGACCCCAGCTTCCTCCCCTGTGAAATGGCGCATTATGCATCCTCCATCAGAGTGAATGGCTCATGCCAGCAAGGACCTGGCCAGGGATGGGGCACGTCATTGGGCAGGTATCTGTGGCCTCTAGCATGCAGGGATGAGAGTGCTGGTTTTGTCCACTGCAGGGGATCCCAAGTAAATTCACTGTTCCCAGAATAAAGTCTCAGTTGTCCGTCCACCTGTCTGTCTGTCCACCTGTCTATGTCTGTCCACCTGTCCACCTGTCTGCCTGTGGTCTGCCCCCGGCATGAAGACTCCTCTAAAAAGACTTGGAGCCCCTGGAGGCCCTGCCTGGACTCTGATCTCCCACTCCCTTGCCAGAGACCCATGTGTCACAATCACCCCAGTGGGAGAGCAGAGAACTTCTTGGCATTTAACTTTTAAAAGATGCTGTCCCTACATGCTTGCCCTGGATGGAGTCTCTGTGAGCAGAAGTCCCATCCCCTTGTATCCCCACTGCTTGATGAGTGTGCACCACGGACATCTGTTAAGGAGCCTGTGCTTTGAAGAAAAGCCCATTGGGAAGCAACCTTCTCTCAGGAAGAGGTTCCAGGATTGCTGTGCGTTGACCGAGGGGGCAACTGTATCACTTTGTCTCACCATAACAGTGCCCAAGAGCTGGTTGAGGGAGCAGTTTCCATCTGTGCCTCCTGCAAGGCTGAAGCAAGTCTGTCTCGGGATCCAGTCCAAGTAGCCCACTGTAGGACGGGATGCATAAGCCAGGCTCACAGGCCTCAGCTCTTGGCTTCAATCCTACCCAAACTTTCTATGCTACCACCACTCTTCCGTCCTCTGCTCCTTAAAGTAGAGGCGGGAGTTGTAGGGAAAACATCTTGTTTTCTGCAACATTTATCTTTATAAATTGCCAGAAGAATCCTCTGGTTAAAAGGCAATCCGAGAAAATGATGCTATAATAATGTGTCTCAGGATGGGGAAAATGGTAGAACCCCAAGTGCTAGGCCCATCTGTAAGTGGACCCCTGAGATTCAAGATATCCTGACCCCAAGCCCTGACGCTATTAATAATACTCTGCTATGCTTGCAGACAGGAACCTAGCATAACTGTCTCCTGAGAGGCTTCATCCAACAGCGGGTGGAAACAGATGCAGAAACCCACGGCCAAACATCAGGAAGAGCTCAGGGAGTCTCGTGGAAGAGTGGGGGATAGATTGAGAGAGCCTGAGGGGGTCAAGGACACCACAAGAAGACCTACAGAGTCAACTAAATGGGGGCTCACAGAGACCGAACTATCATTCAAAGAACATGCGGGGGCTGGACCTAGGCCCCTCCACATTTATAGCAGATGTGCAGCGTGGTCTTCATGTGGGTGCCCTAACCTCTGGGTCCCCTAACCCCTAGGCTGTATCTGATTCTGTTGCCTGCCATTAGACCCCCTTCTCCTAACTAGACTGCCTGCTCAGGCCTCCCTCAATGAGAGAGGATGTGCTCAGTCCTGCTGGGGCTAGATGTCCCAGGGTGGGGCGTACCCAAGACGGGGACTCCCCTTTCCTAAGGAAAGGGGAAGGAGGAAGGAGGAGAGGGATTTGTGAGTGTGGGACTGGGAGGAGAGAAGAGGTGGGGACAGGGGAGGGGGCGTGATCATAGACACCAGGGGGCTGTGGTTTACAGAGCCTCTGAAGGTGCCATCCTGGCTACAGTTCTGTCAAAGTGGAACACTGAACAGGTGGCATTTGTTGCCTGGGTTCCTGATTTCCAGTAGTTGGTTGAAAAATGGTCTCTTGAGTCTCTTTAACCCAAAAGTTAATTCCTCGCATCTGAATTCCTTCGCTTACTATTCAGATAACTTTAAAATAAGACCCTGAGCTCAGCCTTATTATCCATCACTCTCTGGGCAGAAGCAGAAAGGCCAGGCTGGCTCTGTTGCTATTAGCGCTAAGTGGTACCCAACCATCACTAAGTGCCAGCCTGTGACTATAACCACAGGCCATTATTCTCACCTCGATGAGACAGGTGAGGTAGCAGACTCACACCACATGGACGGGTTGGGGCAGGGTTCAAAGCCAAGGAAGCCATGTCTTAAGCCACAGATTCATGTTGGGGAGACATGTCCCCGCGCAAGCCACAGGTGTTACTCTCACAATACAGATGGGAAAACTAGGCTCAGAAAGGGCGAGTGACTTGACTGAGGTCACACAGACAGTAAGTGGCCTCTGGAGCCCATCCCACCCCCTTGGTCACCACTCTGTGGCCCCTGGCTCCTGCGACCCTAGAAGTGCCTCTCCCCCACCCTCTCTCCATCTCTATCTCGGGGACCCACCTTATCATCCTTGGCCATTAGCTCCGGAAGCTGACAGCCTCGGACAGACAGGAGAAGAATCCAGAGAGTGAGCAAGCAGCCAGTCCTTCTTCCTCCTCCACGAAAATAAAAGTCAAGAGAGCCAAAGACTCTCAATCTGACCCCCAAAATAAACTTCCTTTCTTCTGGGCCGAGGCGGTAGATGCCAAGTTCTGCTTCAGGTCATTAAAAACCCAAACCAAACCAAACACTGCTAAAGCCTTCAGCTCCTTCATGATTCCGTTTGTAATGAAAACACACAGACTTCCCCTCTTCCCGGGTGGGGGAGTCGCTGTGGTCAGATACAATGTTTTCCCAGTCAGCTAATTAGCCCCTTCAAGAACCGCTGATGACCTAACTTCCCGCCCTTGACTTGGCCTGAGAGCTCCTGGCTTTGCTGACCACTGAATTGAAGGAGGATCAGGGGTTCAGAGGTGAGGACCACTTGGACAAAGCCGGACGGATCTGTACACGCCTGCGCTGAGCACCGCAGTGAACTCCTGCCTCTGCCAGCTCCAGTCGGCACAAGTGATTTTCCCTTCCAGCCTCCATCTCCTCAATCTGTAAAATGGGGACACTGATGGCGCTCTCACTTTAAGATAGTATTTGAAATCCTGGAGTCTGCTCAGCAAGCGCTCGGTTTCTTGACTCTTTCTTCCTCTTCCTCTACTTCCTAGACACCCCAGCACTGAAGATCCAAAGTTTCCAGCAGGAATGAGTATTGATTTGGTTTGTAGCTGTCAGCCAAAAAAAAACAGACCTGTATCTGCCCATTTTACAGAAGGCATAAGCGAGACTCAGCGCCCCAGCTAGGGAAGAGTAAAAACCCAGATATCATGCCAAAGTCATGCCTAACACTTTAGATTTTTTTGCTTGTACACCTGGTATTTCTGTTGTGGAATAAATCCTTATAATTTATTTCCATGCATACAACACTAGTAAGCTCTTTTTCTGTTGTGCCTGGCCCTGGCCCTTGAAGATTCTCAATTTTGGTGACAAATATACCCTGATGCTTTCTTTCATGGAGTTGAAGCCGGACTGGGGGCTCTGTTGTCCCTGGGGCTTCTCCTCCCCTCCCCTCTGGTTTCTCTTATCCTTCACTCCTTTGGTTGTTCTTCTCGTTATGGGAGGGTTGGGTGCTCCCAAGATGACTGCATTTGTGACGGGATGACCAAGGTCATAAGATGAGTCCTAGTCAGATAGCCCCGGGGCCCTAAATAAAGAAGACATCAGCTGTGCCATGAGGCACAGCAGGAAGGGACTGTCCAAAACCAACACGAGACCCTCACCAGAATGCTCTGTCCAGACCTTCATCCTCTAGTGCTGAGAGGAAGTAAATGTCTGGTGTTTGTCGAGGAAGCCCACGCTGACTGAGACAACTCTAATTTGCTAAAATAAATCTTTCGCTAACACCTGGGAGCTGTTTTTTTTTTCTTCATCGTTCACATCCTTCATACAAAGAATTTTGCTAAACACAGAATTCTTAGAATTTTATATAGAGAATTCTATACCTTTACGTTTATGAGCCTTCTGTCTACATGTGGGTCTGTGCACCACGATGTGCCCGGTACCCAAAGAGGCCAGAAGAGGGCATCGAATCCTCTGGAACTGGATGCAGACGGGTGTGAACCACCATGTGGATGCTGGGGATCAAAGTCCCGTCCTCTGGAAGAGCAGAACAGACATACAGTGCTCAGACACGCACTGAGCCTCCTCTCCACTCTCCGTTGTGATTTTTATTTCCAGTTTTTAAAAAAGACATTTGTTTCTTTCTCTTCTCTCTCTCTCTCTCTCTCTCTCTCTCTCTCTCTCTCTCTCTCTCTCTCTCCTCTCTCTCCTCTCTCTCCTCTCTCTCTCTCTCTGTCTCTCTCCAGGGTTTCTCCGTGTAGCCCTGGCTGTCCTAGAACTCACTCTATCAACTAGGCTGGCCTTAGACTCACATAGATCCTCCTGTCTCTGCCTCCCGAGTGCTGGGTTAAAGGCATGCACCACCGTGCCTGGCTTAGAGTCTTCATCTTGATCATTCTGAAACTGTTCTGTTCGGAGCATAGGGTAACTTTGTTTCTCTATTCCTTATGGGAAGGAGTGAATGCCTAGTTTAATTTTAAGATTTCTGAGCAGTTTTCTTGTACTTTTTTCCTCCCATGGCTTGTGTCCCTCCTTGCCGTGTGAAGGCTCCTTAAACATTCATACAAGGAACACGAGGATTTAGCCTTTCAAACAGTTCTTTCCTTCCACTGGGCTTCTTTCAGGCTGACTGTCTTGCTGATTTTTACAGCCTTTTTCCCTAAGAATATGAAATTCTCTCATCACTCTGAAAATGAGAGTCTTTTTAGACTTTTCTTCTAATTGTCTTCATTTCCAGCCCTTCTTAGGAGAACTGTCACTATTTATTTATTATTCGCTTATTTTTACACTGTAAACATCTCAAATCTCTGAAGGTTTTTTTTTTTTTTTGGCTGTTTATAATTTAACAGACAAGATCTAAAATATAAAGGGTGTGTGTTTGTGGTTGAGCAGGGGCCATATTTTTCTTGAGGGACTCTGTAGATGGCATTCCTACTTTCCAGAGCCGAGCCTTCTGACATATTAAAATGCGGAAGTCCGAACAAATGGAGAGATTTGCTGGAATAAAAATACCACTGATGGGAAAATAAAGCACAAACAGTGGCTCACAGGTCTGGAGACTGGAGGCTCATGAGTACCGGGAGGGCCTGCTTCCGGGTTCACGGACGGGTCGCTTCTGTCTGCTCTCTCACAGGGCAGGAGGAAGGAGGAAACTCTTGGGCCTCGTTCATTAGGACTCCAGTTCCATCCATGAACCACCTCCCAAAGGCCTACCTCCCAATGATGTACTCTGAGGAATAGCTTCACCAAAGGGGCTTAGATGCAACCAAACCAGATGAATCACTGTGACAGCCTCGGAGTCGCTGGGAACAGACAAGGAAAAAGGGGTGCGCATGGAGACGCGCCTTGCGGGTACCGCGCTTAACTTTGTCAGAGAACTCCAACGCTTTCCTCTCCCTACAGCTCTGCCGTGATGTCCATGTCAGGAGGCCTCGCCTGGGTTACAATTCTGTTAAGTTCTCCCCTGGAAACTTTCCAAAGGGGCGTCGCGAACAGTGGTAATAAATTCCACAGATGCTTAAAGAGTATTTCTTCACAATTTCGTTTTTTAAAGGAGGTAATTTGGGTCATTAAGTTCTGAAGTTCATTACTTCTGTTTTAATATTAAGCTTTTCCCCACTGTACAAGAAAATGTGCTCACTGTAGACAATCTTGTCCATTGCTGTTTGGACTGGGGGAGGAACAGTCCCCTTTATAGATGTTCTTCTCTTTTTCTTTTTCTTTTTCTTTTTCTTTTTCTTCTTCTTTTCTTTCTTTCTTTCTTTCTTCTTTTTTATGATTTGTTTTTTTTTTCGAGACAGGGTTTCTCTGTGTAGTCCTGGCTGTCCTGGAACTCACTCTGTAGACCAGGCTAGTCTCAAACTCAGAAATCCACCTGCCTCTGCCTCCCAAGTGCTGGGATTACAGGTGTGCGCCACCACTGCCTGGCTGATGCTCTTCTCAATGGTCATCTTTACCCTGAGAAATTGGTGCTGAGGCTTTGCTGCTATTTGGCCCTCACACCAACACTCTGAGGGCACCTCCATCCCCATCACTTGGTGTCTGTGTCAGACCCCAGACTAAGTATCTTCAATATCCACCTGAGTGATATTTGCTGCTTAAAAGCATTTCCTGCTCTTCTGGGGGGTCAGAGGATGATCCTCAGTGCCTGTGTCAGATGGTTCCCAACCACCTGAAACTCCAGCTCTGGGTATCCAATGTCTTCTGCAGGGATTGCCCACACAGATCACGCACGGACACACACACACAAATAAAAATATGAAAATCAATTCTATCGCAATATTAGAATTCTGCAGGTCGGTGCAGTCCAACACTCCTGTACATTCCTTAAAAAGACAGTTGCTAGCCGGGCGTGGTGGCACACGCCTGTAATCCCAGCACTTGGGAGGCAGGCGGATTTCTGAGTTCGAGGCCAGCCTGGTCTCCAGAGTGAGTTCCAGGACAGCCAGGGCTACACAGAGAAACCCTGTCTCGAAAAAAACAAAAACAAAAACAAAAAAAAGACAGTTGCTACTTATGAAGTATTCACATTTTCTACAAGTGTGAAATCACTTCTCAGAAAAGCAAGTTTAATCCTGACTGCAAAATAAAAGAACGCCTCTTGGCCATCGAAGATCTCTTTAACAAGTACATTTTACAAGTTATCGTGAATTCGTAGACTCCTAAGCAACACACAGGACCAACAGAATCCGTGTGCTTTCTTGAACATTGCATTGAGTGACGTCAGATCCCTGGTCTTTAGCTTTTCTTCCCTGGATGTGTGCCCTGTGGATGTAGGAGGTGGACTGAGAAAGACGAGTCTGTAGATACAAAGACGGGAGCTGCCCGATTACCGATTACCGTCGCCTTCTTCTTGGTTCCAGAGCATTCTGTCTTGCTAAGAGCATCTGCAGGACCCATCTTCCACCGAGTACTACACTCTCTGGCCTGGAGTTCTGGAACAAAATCCCTGGTTCCAGTGATCTCTGTAAGAAACTCAGCTGACCAGTTCTTCAGAACAGATTTGAGGGGTCATGGTCAGACAGGGGTGGGGGGCTGTCATCACACACCATGGGGTTCCCACTCAAGAATCCTGCCTAGTGAAGATTAAAGCTGGGGGATGGCTCACTTGAGGGGGTGGAGCATTTGTAGAAGTTATCCTAATTGGTGTAGAGAAGACAGTTTGGTGGATAAAATGTTTGTTGCTCAAGTGGTGAGGATTAGAATTCAGATTCCTCAGGACCCGTGTGAAGAAGACAGGGACTCCCCAGGATTAGCAGAACCAGCAAAATCCAGGTTTAGTGAAAGATTGTCTCAGTCATCAAGGAAGATACTGATGTTGACCTAAGGCTTGCATGCACAGGTGAGGGCTCTCAAGGGCATGCTTGCGTATGTACACACACACACACACACACACACACACACACACACTCCATGTAACAAAGAAGTAACAATGCTAAAGGTTATTAAGTAGCCATATACATAATAGCACATATAGGGAAAACAAATCAAAACCTCACATAGTGAATGTGCCTTAATGAGGCACGGTAAGACACGGAGAAGAAACTAAAGTTCCCTCAGTAAAGGAAGTTCGCGGGCAATAGCTTTTCTGTGAGAAGGCGTTTTGAGATGATGACGGCTGATTTTAGAGAGAACACAGATGAGGAGGACCATCCAAGAAAGGTGATCCTGAAATAAGGAGTTGCAGCCCACAGGGCTTAAAGGACACCATTTAACCTTCACAGGAGATGACAAAGTCAAAGCATTCATTACCCCCATGATGTCCAAGGACACTTTGGCTAATTTGTACATGTCAGGTTCATAATGGGTTATTTTGAGAAAGCTAAGAATTTGGAGGAAGAAACATCTGTGACCTTTGGAAGCTGACATGGGGAAAGGAAATTACCTTGTCCCTCTTTCTTAGGGACTCAAGTTTAGCCCTTTCTTTAAAGGTCTCCGAGGGAGTGATCCTCATTTCCCTAATAGCCTGCCTCCCGCTGTGCCACCGGTCACTCTCCGGGAAAGGCCAGTCTCTGACCCTTCAACACTGCTTTTCCCTCTCCAACTAGAGTGAAAATTAACAGCTGGGAACTTTCTCTTCTCTTATTCATCACCCTGAAAAGCACAGGGGAGAGATCCACCTAACTTCAGAAAGCTCAGGACACTCCCTCTGACAATCGGTTTCTAACCATCTTCCAGGACAAGGCTGTATTTCAGATTTTGAGCATTCACACTAACATTGGTGCATGGAGGGGGGAAAACTCCATCCTGAAAACGTGTCTTGGCTACTTTTCTCCTGTTGAAGCAATTTAAGGAAGAAAACCTTTTGTGTGTTTCTCCTGGCAGTGTCCCTAGCAGCAGGAGCGGCTTCCATTCACAGCAGGGGTGAGAACGAGAGGCCCCTCGATGGATCAGAAGAGGGAGCTCAGATCAGAACTGAGGCCAGTAGGGTTATTTCTCCCCTAACCTAGCCTCTTGAAAAACCTCACATTCTCCAGCTAGGCCTCAGCTCCTAAACAGCAACACCAACTGGGGACACACTTGAGTCTATTGTGTATGGGGGGTCGGGGAGGGGGAGGCTTCACATTACAATCATAAAAGAGGAGCACTCAGCGTCAGCAGCACAGGTTTTATTAAAATGGCTTTCATATGTATTCTCTTTCCAGTGGCCTCTTTCCCATCTGGGTATCTAAGATCACAAAGACACTGGGGCCTAGTCCCTGGGCATAGTAAGCACAGAGAAGAAAGCACAGAGACCCCTTAAGGTGAGTACTCTGCGCTCTTGTTTACTCTTCCAACCTTGTCAGAGAATGTGGCCTCACAGGAAGGCCTGTCAAGAGGAGTGAATGCCTGACCCCAGCCAGGCTCACACTGCATGTTCAAGAAATGAGTCAAAGCTGATATTAGCACCTGTGTTGTTGTTTTCTTCTTCTTCTTCTTCTTCTTCTTCTTCTTCTTCTTCTTCTTCTTCTTCTTCTTCTTCTTCTTCTTCTTCTTCTTCTCCTTCTCCTTCTCCTTCTCCTTCTCCTTCTCCTTCTCCTTCTTCTCCTTCTTCTTTCTCTTCTTCTTTCTCTTCTTCTTCTCCTCCTCCTCCTCCTCCTCCTCCTCCTCCTTTTTCTCCTCCTCTTCCTCCTCCTCCTTTTTCTCCTCCTCCTCCTCCTCCTCCTCCTCCTCCTCCTCCTTCTCCTCCTCCTCCTCTTCTTTGCTCTACCCATGTCTTCCTGTTCCATTCCATACTGGGTACCTTTTACCAACTTGTAAGAGTCAGCTGATAGTATAGAGGGTTCTGGAAAGATTACTCTCCTGCAGATGAAACTCCTGGATTTTGAGCGTGCAGAAATGTGTATCCCAGTGTGTATCTGTATGCAGACTTTTGTCTTGTTTGCGACCATATGTGAACCCTTCTAGAACACTCTCCAAATGCATCCTGAGACCCTTCCAAAAATACGTCTTCCTTAGTTATGCAGAAAGCATCTTTCCCACAAGGTTGCCAAAAGTGCTATTATAGGAACTGAAGCAGAACGGAGACTAGTTTTCCTCTCTTGCACCAACAGTGCATCTTTGGTTTTAAATTTCTCCATTCTCCATGGGTATTGGCAATGCTGGATTAGTAATGCTAAAAAATTTATCTTTACAACCTATTGTCTTAGGTAAGATTGTATCAACAGCTCCAGATGGACCAATCTCCAAGAATAATTTCACTTCCTCTTATCACTGACAGGAATCACATTTACATATTCTACTGGTGGGCAAGATAGTGCAGAGATGATTAATGTCCCTCGATGTGCAGATACCTGTAGACTGTTTGATCAATGTCTCCCCAAGAAAGTGTCTTTCATTCTAGATGCTCCGAGTCCCAAAGTGCTCTGTGATTAATGTAACTAAATGTTTGGGGTCGGCAGGAGCTGTGAGCTCCATTTCTGTGTCCCCATCACACTAAAGGGAGGTCATGGGATACTGGATTAGTCATGTGGAGAAAAAGTCTGCGGGCTATGTGTGGCGCGAGGGTACCCAATGTCCTCTCAGAGGCATAAACTGAGTCTACCCTGGGATCTCACCTTCATAGCTCTGAGAGGGAGCAATACGTTCTTCTGAGGTGCACGGAACCCCCATTTAGAAAACCAAATGGGTCTGGCACTGTGTGTTGTATCCAATCTGGGGTGTATTCTGATTCATGTCACAATTTGTTAACCAAAGGTGTCTGGCCTTCTCCAGCCACTCCTGAGAGAGGCAATGGGCCAGCTGGGCTCATAAGGAAAGGTATGAAGAGTATCAGACAGACACGCATCTGCCTCTTGTACCCCAGGTCCACTTCACTGTTTTCTCTGAGATGTCTCTGAAGATGACTCAGTGGTGGGGAGCTGGGGGGGGCGCTATGGGGTCACCCTCAACTAAAATCACACGTGCCAGAAATGGCTGCAAGCTAAGCAACGTTGGCACATGTTTCCAGCCTTCTCCATGCCTCAGTTTACTTACCTGTAACCTGGGGTTATGGTTTTAAGGACTTCCTTTCTTACCAGCTTAGATCTGCGTGTGTCATATAGCAATTAGCCCATGAATCCCATTCCTTGCCGTCTTCATCAGTCCTAAACACACATCTTGTGTGGACAGCACAGCTTTCTTTAGGGGCTGCTGGGCAAGGTCCCTCCTGTAAGCAGATCTATTTTCCATTGGAAAATGTTTTTAAGGAAATTATATTCAATTCCAGCACATTTGCATAATAATATGCATATCTAAAACCTGACTAAGCCTGGCCGCCCTAGCCATGGGAGCCAAAGAGGCCCTATTTAGGAATACAAATTACTTCAGGAATATGTTTCTGGGCCCTGGGCTGCTCCCAAGGAAGGCTGTGGGTCGTGATTAAATCACAAAACCAGGAGATAGTAGATGAATTGAGAAATAAAACCCAGAATGTCAGACAGTGGTCAGATCCAAAAGGTGGAGTTTAGGATGGATGAATACGAAGGCTTTCTGAAAGAGGGGTGTGTGGGTCCCGGGATGGAGCAGAGCCATTCGTTCATGCAGCCATACATGCATTCAACAGACATGTGCTGGATGGTAGGGGGTAGTCTAAGCACAGTAAACACGATAAGTTCCTGCTCTTAGGATATTCACAGTAGCAGACACCACACAGGCCTAGCAGACAGCGACTGAGGCCGTGCTAGCCAGGGCCAAAATGTGCTTCCTGTGTGTTGTGAGGAGAATAGAGTCAGCCCGATTCTCCCTCTCAGAGGAGATATGTCATGAAGAAGCAGCTCAGAAGTGCTTCCAGAACCACAGTCTCCTCTTATCCTTCATGGCTTTGGAGAACTCGATCCTGCTTGGAGCTTTCCTCCCTTCAAAGCAGGAGACCCATAGTTCCAAGTTCCCAACCAATGGATACAAGCTCAGCTGGGGTGGAGGGGGAGGGGAGGGGGGAGGAGTGGAGGGGGACTCACAAGACAGTCACAAGACAGTCACAGCCACATTGAAGGAGTATTGCCCATGGCTGTGCATGACTTAAGTGTTCCCCCCAAGGTTCACGGTGACTGGAGGGTGGGTACTGAAGGAGATCCTTTGTGGTGTTGCTGTTGTCATTGTTGTTTTGTTTGCTTTTGGTTTTGTTGTTGTTGTTGTTGTTGTTGTTTTTCAAGACAGGGTTTCTCTATGTAGCCCAAGCTGTCCTGGAACTTACTCTGTAGACCAGGCTGGTTTCTAACTCAGAAATCCACCTGCCTCTGCCTCCCAAGTGCTGGGATTAAAGGCATGTGCCATCACTGCCCGGCTGAAGGAAGATCCTTAGTGTCCAGTGTATACTCTTAGAAGTTCCAGTAGGACCCTTTAGCCCTTGCTGTCATAGCACTTTGATTCTGAGTTCAAGACAGGCTCTGGATAAAAGTCTATCTGCCACAGCTGCCCTCTTTGAAATGTACCAAGAGAATGTCCTCACACTGAGCTTGGGCTCTAAATGACAATCATGAGCCGAATTAACCTCTTTTCTTCATAAGTTACCTGTTTGGGGCATTTGGTTACAGTAATGAAAAGCTCACTAGTCCACATTGATTGTTTTGGTTGGAAGGGCCCCTGCTTTCACATGCGTCAAACATTTGGCCCCCAGACAGAGCTCTCCTGGCGATCCACGGGGCCTTTGAAACATGAGGCTTAGCTGACATTTTCAACCCTCTAAGGACAGTGCCCACCTCTGCTTCTGGTTGGTTTAGAGTGGTTTCCTGATCCAGCTGTGATGTGAGGAGTCTGCCCCAAGTTCCACAAAGCTGTCATAAACCACTGCCCCATGCCTTCCCTGCCATTATGGACAGAGCCTCTGACACAATAAGCCCTAATAAACAGCTTCTCTGTAAGCTGCTTCTGTCAGGCATTTTGGTTAGGAAAGTAACAAACTATCAAGGCTGCTTCTGAGTTACCTTTGCTCCAGGGAAGACCCATCGGTCAATCTGCTTGGCACCCAACCCTTAGCCTCTGCAAAGGATGAAGTAATCAAAGGCCAAAAGATCTCAGCTCCTCTTGCTTATAGGTAAAATCAGATGGTATTATTATTATTATTATTATTATTATTATTATTTTGTTTTGTTTGTTTTTCCAGACAGGGTTTCTCTGTAGTCCTGGCTGTCCTGGAACTTGCTCCGTAGACCAGGTTGGCTTCAGAGATCCACCTGCCTCTGCCTCCCAAGTGCTGGGATCAAAGGCATGCGCCACCACTGCCCGGCGATCAGACGGTATTATTAAGCTAGGTCAGGACTGGGGGAAATCTAAGCTTGACCTTCCAACAATCATAACCCTCTCCCTACAGACAACTTACCACCAGGGTGCCAGGATCCTGACTGGGGACCTTAGGGTCTTATAAACGCAGCCATTGTGGCTTTGTGACTTCCCATATTTTTGACACCACCCAGATACACTTCCCTCAGAACATTTTCCTCTGAGACAACACTGCAAGAATTTGGGGGGGGGCGGTGCTTGGCAAGCCTAGGCTTGAATCTTGACTACTTGAGACTTTTCCCTAAGCCTTAATTTTGTCGTAGATAAAACAGAGGCATTAGAGGAGTGAACACTGGGTAAGCTAACGCCTCCACAGCCTCAGTCAGTACTACTGCTACCATCACAGCCTGACCAACCCTAACCTCCCGCGGTATTAGGTACTCCAAGACCTGAAACTCACTGAGTATGAACATAATGGCACAGTGGAAAAATCCCACAACATAAAGCGTGGTTTCGCACACAAAACCAATAAGAATGGATTGTGCAAAGGGCTGGATGCTGTGGCCTGTGGATGTAATGCCTGCTACTTGGAAGACTGAAGGAGAGTCCCTTGAGCCCATAAGTTATAGACCAGCCTGGGCAACATAGTAAGACCTGCTCCCGGATAATAAAATAGTATTCTGTAAGCATGCCTCTGGCTACACGTACACAGTACATACGTATGGTGTATATTTGGTGTTCAAACTTGGGGCCTGCCCTCCTCATTATGCATAGGCAAATATTCCAAAATCTGAAAAAGCCAAAACTGGAATATTATTTCCAATCCAGAGCATTTTGGACAAAGCATTCAGCTGGCATTTCTGATAGTATTTGTTAAACAAGGATGAAGCGCCCACCTCAAAGACGAGACAGCAAATCCACCAACTTGCCTGATATGAAGCGGGTTCTCAGTAACTTTTTATTCTTTCCTCTTCTGCCATCTCCCACTGTAAGAAGGCAGATGTATGTGTCCTCAGTTTGGGGGAACTAAAGAAAGGAGAGAGGCCAGGGACAATTCCACGTGGTGGAAAGGCAGGAAGCTGGGTGTGCTGGCCAGGTCAGTAGCTCCCGCCTCAGCTCTGATGTTTGCTAAGAGCCGTGCTGTGTGGTGGAGTACATTGGCTTCAGTCCGGCCTTGACCGGCAGGGCAAAAGTCTGCCCTTGCACACAGAGGTTTGGGGAAGGCTCTACACTTTTTTTTTTTCCAGTAAGCATGTATGTATGTGGGAGGGGGTGTGGCGGAGCAGAAGAAAGGGTAACAGCGGGAGGCCTTGTCTCTAGCTTTAAAAAAAAAATGAAGAAAAATACACATTCAATAAACGGGAAAATTATTTAAATAAGCAATCCTAAGGAAAAAATATGGAAGCCAATTTTATTCATAAAACAACTGATTTACAGCATTCTAGCTAAGAGCAGCTTTTAACTCAAGCCTCTGAGACCCTATTTATTATTCAGTAAAATATTCAAGATTAATAAAGGTATCTTTAATGCTAATATGGCAGCAAGAGCTAATATATGTAAAATAATTATTATGAAAAGTGTTATCAATATTTGGGGGAAGTAATGCACATGCATAATGAATGAATTTTGCCCCTGGGTTTCAGCTTCTATCTTGGCCTGATTTTGCATGGAGAAATTCTGCATTCTAATGAAAGGAGAAATGATCACACATTAGAACTGTGAGCTTTTCATCACTGCTCAGAAGGATCTTAAAACTGTCACCCAAACAGGAAGATATATATGTGTGTGTATATATACACATACATATAGATGTATAAAATATATCATATATATGTGCATATATAGGCTGTCCTCTGAGTGGTAGAAAATACATGAACACACACACACACACACACACACACACACACACACACGGCTTTTAAAATGAAATAATCAACTTTGAAGAACCTACGTTTTTAAAGTAGAAAATCCCACATCAATCCAACCAACTTTTAGGCAAAGAAAGCTTTATTCGAATTTGCTTTTCGGTCCCTGCAGCTGAGGTTGCCCAGTGATTCTCAAGTGGCATATTCAAGCAAAACTTCCTGTGTTTAAAAAAGAAATAACTTCTATTAGGTTTATTTTATGTGTATGTGTGTGCGTGCCTTAGTGTACGTCTGTGTACCACATGTGTATGAGCCAGAGGAGCTCAGACGAGGGCATCAGATCCCTGGAAACGCAGTTGCAGGCACTTGTGAGCATCTGGGTGGGTTCTGCGAACTGGACCCGAGTCTCCCACAAGGTCAGCCAGTGCCATTATCCACTGAGTCATCTCTGCAGCCCTTTAAGGAGTAATTCTTATCATCATGACCACAGAAGAACTTCCCAAGGCCCAAAGAAATAGCTCAGGGTATAAAGCATTTGCTTTACAAAGCATGCACAAACATGGGGGTCTGTGTTTGGATGCCTACCACCTATATAATAAGCTGGTGCAGTGACTCAAGTCAGGTGGATAGATCCCAGGGGCTCAAAGGACGGCTAACAAATGAAGGGAGCTCCAGATTCATTGAGAGTCCTGGCATCAAAGAGCGAAATGGGGAAGCAATTAAGCAAGATTTGCTAATTCCTCAGTGCTAATTCCTACCTTCACATGTAGCCACATAGGCAAACACAATTGCCCACATACGTACACATACAAACACACCCCAAAACACACATACCTCACACACACACACTAATAAATACAAAGTAACTTTTCAAACATAAAAGACAACTTTCCTCCTCATTCCAAAGTCTTGGAGCAAAACAATCTAACTCTGGGCAAGGTAACTATTTCATCCCGTAAAGGCACTTGCTACCAAAGTCTGCAGACCTGAGTTTAATCCCCAGAACCCGCATAATGGTGGGAGGAGAGGACTGAGTTCACAAGAGTTGTCTTCTGACCTTCACACACGTATGATGGCACATGTGCCTGCACACATGTGCGCACACACATGTCATGCATACACAGGTAGCGCAATCACGATAAAGAAAAAATTTTTAATCAAATTCTTTTTAATTTTTATAAACTCTATTATTTAAAAAAAAAACCTTGCCAATAACTAAAAACATTACCTCTAACTGCATATGAGTTCATTAAGTTGATAAAAATCAAACTCTATCCAAAAGACACGGCCCTTGGCACCAAACTGTGAAAACACAAAGAAAAGCTGTCTTCTCTTCTGGAACATGGAACCCAAAAGACATTTCTGCAACAGGGACCTGTCCCGTCCTTCACTCCATCCATCAGGGCACTGAGGCCCGGACGTGATGCACACTTTCCAAGCTCCCCATCCTAGATCTTCAGACTTTCCATCAGATGGTGTCTACCTATCTACCAACTTTCCTGCATCAACCAGTGAAGAAGGTATGATGTCCTCTAACGTCAACTGTTTCCAGGGCTGAAGGACCTTCTGGCGAAGCTGCAAACACCCGTCACCACTCTGAGCTCAGTTTCCTCAAACTCCAGTTTCCACCAACCAACTAAGTATCTGGTGGGCACACCTCTGTTGAGCATTACACTCAAGGGCCTTTGCACGTGACAGGCCCTTTCAGAAGCGAAGGCTCCAACCTTCCACGGACCCTGAGATGAGGTGGGCATGTTCAATGTCACCAAAAGAAAACACAAGTTTCCAAACATTTGCTTTCGCTGGAATTTATGTTTGAGAGGTCTTGTTTCTTATGTTAAATGATTAGGTTGTAAATCTCACAAAGTACATAAATCAGACCTGATTCTGTCCCCATGATTAAGGCCAGGGCCGATTTATAGCCAGGCAGGAGAGAACGGTGGAGTTTGTTTATTTTACCAGCTGGCATTTGCACACAGAAGCCTCGGGAGGGCTGACCTGCAAGGCCAGGGGACAGCTCACAAGGCTGCCATAAATCCACCTGCGAACCTCACCCTTGAGGTTGAGAGTGGGGCCTCTGCCTCAGTTCTAGGGAAAGATGCTGTCGTACTGTAAGCCCAGAGTGACAATGCTGCCTTCTTGCTTAGTTTTCCTTGGTCACTGCTACTTAAGAGAATAGCTTTAGTTAGGGCTATCCCTCCTCCTTAGGTTTGTGGTTCCTGTGGGATGCAAGAGATCACATGAAACCTACAGACGGGGAATGTAGCTCAGGAGTACAGCTCTTGCCTGGCACGTATGAGGACCTGGGTGCAACTCATAGCAACCCTCTTTCCAAAAGAGATCAACACAGAAAGAACATTTTAGGGAACATATTTTTGTTTTGGTTCGGTTTGGTTTTTGGGTTTGTTGTTTTGTTTGTTAGGGTTTTGGGAGGGAGTTGTTGACTTTTTGTTTATTTTGTTTTGTTTGTTAAGACGGGATTTGGATGGGGGGAAAACATCTTATGAACTTTGAAATCATGACAATTCACCATCAAGAGTCCAATGTCATTAACGTATTCTCAGGAAATCCTGTCATTAGTGTAGTAGTCACTGATGAAACACATCTTCTCAAATTTTTAACACTTATTTATTCACTTAACATACGTTTGCACACATGGGCCACAGTACACATATGGAAGCCAGAGGACCACTGTGGGCATCAGTTCTACCATGGCTTGTGGTTTGGGAGGCGATTGAACTCAAGACATCATACTTGATGGTAAACACCTTTACCCATCAGTAAACATTCAACTATTTACAATATGTAATAGGTATAGTCTACATGGACAGACAGCATTTGATAGATCTTACAAGCTAGCAGCAGGAGGCAGAAGATAGAGAAAATACTGGGCCAGTCAATGAACACTAGCATGAAAACTTAACAAGGTGACGGAAGTAGTTCGGGGGCCACGTGGTCAAGGATGTGTCTTGATATAATGACCTTAGGTATTTAGATTTCCCCTCTATACATGTATGTGCATCATGTGCTTGCCTGGTGCCGTCAGAGCCAAAAGAGGCGCCGCATCCCCTGGAACTGGGCTTACGGATGGCTGTGAGCCGCTCACCGTGTGTGCCAGGGCTAGAAGCAGACCCTGAGCTGTCTATCAGAGCAGCCAATGCTCTCAATCTTAAAGCTTTCTTTCTAGCCATGACAACGAGAGGCCCCAGTGAAGTGAAGGAAGCAGTTGTGCCCACAAGAAGTTGTGCCACACAGAAGTCAGGGGACAGCCAGCTCAGCGGCTGAAGGAGGAACACCTGGGAGACAAAGGCAGTTGGTGGGGAATGAGGAAGAACTCGTAGTAAGAAACAGAGCAGAGGTGACTAG
Organism: Apodemus agrarius; assembly: GCA_964023405.1. NCBI lineage: Eukaryota > Metazoa > Chordata > Mammalia > Rodentia > Muridae > Apodemus > Apodemus agrarius. The sequence goes on from OZ030024.1 coordinate 42,718,508, forward strand.
GGGTGCGGTGGTTTGAATGAAAATGCTCTCCTCCCCCCCACCTCCACCGCAAACAGGAACTATTAGGAGGTGTGACCTTGTTGGAGTGGGTGTGGCATTGTTGGAGGAAGTGTGTCATTGAGGGGGGTGGGCTTTGAAGTCTCAGATGCCCAAGCCAGACCCAATGCGGTAGTCTCTTCCTGGCGATCCAGAGGTAGAACTTTCAGCTTCTCCTCCAGTGCAGCCTCTGCCTCCATGTCTTCACGCGTGTCCCCATAAACCTCTGACCTGCAAGCCAGCCCTAACTACATGTTTTCCTTTCTAAAAGTTGTTGTGGTCATGCTTGTCTCTTCACAGCGACTGAAGCTCTCAAGACAAGGGATGAGTTCCTACAGGACCCAGTGGGCCACAGGCACCTCTCCAACCTTAGCTGAGGACGTGGCAGAGCAGAGGGAGGCCCGAGCAGAGGATGAAACAATGTGCCAAATGCTTCGGAGGCTTTCCTGGGCCTGGAGAGCAGAAGCCCGGGCTCGGGCTACTGCCAAGTCCAAGCCAAAGCAAACGGCTGCGGGCGGTGAGCTTGCCCGGATGGCTCTTTGGTCTAATGGGATCGCTCACTGTTCTGGTTTTTTGGACCTGCTTTAAGAAACACCGAGAGAGGTGAAGCCTACAGCCGGAGAACTGGGAGCTGGACACGGAGAAAGAGCATCCCCTAAAGAGGATCCTACCGCTCCCTTCTGATTCACCAGTTTGTTGCTGCGTACTTCTGGCTTTGAGAGAGAGAGAGAGAGAGAGAGAGAGAGAGAGAGAGAGAGAGAGAGAGAGATGGAGACTAGCGCATCAGGGAAATAGTACCAAGACCTCACTGGACTTAATTAGAGCCACCAACGCAGTTCATAGACAGGGGACAGAGCACACTGAGGAGGGCGAGAGCGGAACTGTCCTACGAAATTCTCCCTCTGGTAAATTACTTTCTTGGCTGTGTGAGCCCACTGGGAAGAGCACTCCAGAGTGATTACCGAGGACGGGGACGACCGGACAGTGAAGAATGGGGTCAAATGAGAGAGAGTGGACAAATTAATGATTCAGGAAGGTTCTTTTTTTCTTTCTTTCTTTTAGGAGTGGTGTCCAGCCTGGCCTCCCCGATTTGATCAATCTTTCACTGTCAAGAGAGCCTGGGAGATGGATTCAATTAAGATTAGCGAGACCGGAAAATGGCACGGGGTGGGGGTGTGGGTGGGGCGCCGGATAGGTGCTGTCTTCTCTCTCATCTCTGGGTGTTCGTGGCCCAGACAAGTCTCAGGGAGGCAATGCAGGCATCCGAGTGGGGCAGGAGTGTCCTTCCGCAGAGGAGGACCCTCTGTCTTATTTACTTCTGAGTTAGCTCACATGTGTCCTCCTCTGGTATGGCTTTCTCATAATTAGCAACTTCTGAAGGGACACCAGAGTGCTGAGAGTCACTGTTATCTGAGGGGTGGGGACATCTGTGCTAGGTATAATTCCTTGAAGCAAATACGTGTAATTGGAATCTCATTAATTCCTAGTGATGCCCAGGTGCCCTCTCTGCCGTGTCAGGGTCAGCAGAACTCCCCTGGAGATGGAGGAGACCATGGAAACAGAGAGTAGAGCAACCCAGGATCTACATGGCTAGGGTGCAGAGTAGAGCGGCTTTTCCCTACCAGCCACTGTGCCAGGATCCCACAGCCACCCAGTGGGTGGATTTCCACCCTGGGGGTCTTTTCCCAGGGAAGCCTCAGCAACTGTCTCAGACATGCAAATTGCCTCCAACTCCAAATTGGTATTCGGCCCTTGTTGCTGGATGAGTTTAATGAAAGTGGTACTTTCCATGAGGTCCCTGGTGGAATTAGTTCACATTACAAAATCATTATACATAATGTGACTCTATTGTGTGCCGTTAGCTTAGGGGAAAAGCCTGTTTTACAGCTCTCAGAGACAGAGGTTCCTCCAGATAAGGTTGAGCTTTAAGAGAGGGAAAGAATGGCCTCCTCTAGTTAATAAGAACTTCAATGCTCCAGGCAGCTACTGGCTTTCCACAGGGCAAGATGGATATGTAGTCCCAGCAGAGAAAATAGTGAAGAGGAATAGACAGTGGTCTGGACCCTAATACCCCAGGGTACTCCATTCATTTGCACTTTAAAGATCTTTCCTGACACCTCCAATATTTAATTGATGTTTTATTCTGGCACATCCTGCCTTGATATTTGGCACAACTTTCTGTGTTTGGTTCCAAACTATTCCATACTGTTCCTTGATGCCTACACAGGGTAGCCATGTCTATAGTTTTGACATATCTATAGTTTGGACAAGTGAAATCTCCTAAGCTGTTAGAATCGAACATAAGTAGCCTAGGCCACTGGGTCCCTCCGTCCACTGCTGACATATTAGTCGGTCCCTGGGATTTGCAAAAGAACCTGGCTCCATGACAGGCACCTACGAGTGTACATGTCAGAGCCGTAAGGACTGACATGCCTATCAGAAGACAAGACCTCCTGAGGGACAAGTAAAGAAAATATGGTCATGAAGATGGGGCCAAGTAGATAAACTAAATCTACTAATAAGTAAATAAGTGGGACAGGGACATGCCTGTTGTTACGGGAGGAGGAGGAAGGAGAAGGAGAAGGAGGAGGAAGAGGAGGAGGAAGAAAAGGAAGAGGAGGAAAAGCAGGAGGAGGAGCAGGAGGAGGAAGAGGAGGAGCAGGAGGAGGAAGAGGAGGGAAGGGGGAGGATGCAGAGAAGAGGAGGAGAGGAGGAAGAGGGGGAGAGGAGGAGGAGGAGGAGGAGTCGGCACTCTGGGCAGGAAGACCAGCCTCATCAGAAGCCAGTCAGTGGACGTATGCACATGCCTAGCACACACCAGGAACTCAGAAGACAGTCTCCGATGTTAATCCTTGCACCAGTCTCTCAGTGGCTCACTGTGGCATCGAATAGATGGCCTGTGAGCTCCTGAGGAGTCTCCCTTCTAATTCCACCACAGGCACACTGATAGCACAGAAATGCACTGCCGCTCCCAGGTTTATGTGAGTTCCGGGGAGTCTCCATGCTTGCCTAGAAAGCACTGGTCCATGGAGCTGTCTCCCCCCAGCCCTCGGTGCAACTTTTAAAAAATATTTTCAATGGTTTGTCAAATATGCTAAAGCGGAACATAGGGATACTTTGTACCCTCAGCTGCTAGCATCCTTTCTTATTAAAAACAAACAAAAAACCCAAACAACTTACCCTTTCCTGTATCTGACTTCCAAAGGTGCATGCAGCAGAAATAGAGTCCACAGTGATCCGCCTGCTGGAGCTTATGGTCCCAGGTGACATCTTTGACTCATCTCTCTTCTTTGAATAACCTGGTGGCCCATCCCTTTGGATCCCACCTCTTGAGGTATGGTACCTGGCTCTTTTCTCCACCCTTATCGACTCTCCTTTAGTTCAGAGTACGACCCAGTTCTCGCCTGGACCACCCTTCAAGCATGTTATGAACCAGACATCTTACCTGCTCACCTCTCTGGAGTTAATGAGGCTTTATTAGAGCTGTGATCACATCCCTGTTGGATTGCATTACCTCAGTGTGTTTTACAAGCCTTGGATGAACCTAACTCCTCTGGGTCTAACCTTGTCCTTCTAGCTTTCATACATACCTCCATTACCCCGAACCATGCCTCTCCGTCCTTCTTTGGACCAACTCTTGCCCAGCCTCTTGAAAATGAATCGCTCATATAGACCTTGTGGGATGTCACTGTGGCACACTTGAACGTCGTGAGATGTGGGCTACTCGACTCTCCGGATGCAATTTGCCGAGATTCTTCAGAATAGTGACAGTCTCTGAGATCTGAAATCCATCTCTCCATGAACTCTGCTCCTGGATCCTTCATTCTTCTCCAGGCCCCGCGGTGCCCTTCCCAGTTTTCCTATTTCCTTTTAGCTGTGGGATCTGATGCTATCTTCTCATTCACAATGGGACTCAGTGGTCCCGCATCTAAGGGGCCAATACACAGTGTGTGGCCAGTAAACATGTGTAGAATACAGGAGAATGGCTGGACTGGAATGTTAGCACTAGAAGGGGCCCCAACAGTCCAGCATCCCCATATCATGAGAATTAAGGGTTGGCCACAAAGAGGGCATGGCCTCAGCTCACACGGTGAGCATGGCTGTCCCCAGGAGAATGTGTAGATGCCTGGTGCTTAGGAAGGACTGAAGGCAGCCTGGCAAACATGATGCACTTGGGCATTTTCTGACCTAGAAGTTGACAGCCTCTCCCTCACAGGGATCCTTGGAGCATTCAAATGTTCCCACTATTCCAAGGAGCAGGATGCAGGAATCCATGAGATTTCCAACACTGTCCAGTTCCAGTATTTCGGAAACCAGAGTGAATGGCAGGATCCTGCCTGTCCCCTAGATGGAGACAGATGTGCTTGGAACATTGCAGGCAGCAAGGAAGGCCTCCTGGGAAATCTCCATCTATGGAGGTAAGTCTGGCCTAAGTCAGGCAAGAGAACAAGAGTCCCACATAGCTCTTTCATATTCCAGAATGTTCCCAGGGATACATCATCAAGGGTAGAAAGGACATTCCAGATGTTACAGAGGTGTCAACTGCTCCTGAACCAGGGACTAACTCCACCCAAAATCCTTTCCCCACCCACCCTCAAGACTACATCCCCTCCAACAAAGAGGAAGAAAAGTTCACTCTATTCTAAAGCCAAGAGAGGGAGGTGATAGCAGGCTTGCTGGTACATGAGTCGAGGAGTCAGAGGTAGGGAGGTCTTAACTTTGAGACCAGCTTGAGCTATAGAATGAGATAGTCAAAGGGAGCAGGGGAGAAGACCCAGACCCAGAGACACACAGAGAAAGAGACAGATTTAAAAAAGGACCATAAATCGCCCAGTGCAGAGACTGGCTATGAGACAGACAGACTCTCAACAGCTTTCAATTTTAAGGAGAACAAATTAATCATTCAAAGAGAGACCTGACCCAGGGAAAGATGTTATAGGCATGTGTGTGGCTACTCTTCCCCAGTTCTGTCCTCTCTTTCTCTTTTCCTTCTTCTCCACTTCTCTCTCTGTCTCTATCAGAGCAGACTTCTTGGGCCCACAATGGAAGTACAATGCTCATCCTTAGACTCAGTCACAGAACTCGACAGCCATCGGGTCATGGTGGTTATGTTGGGTGACACAGAGTGCAGTGCAGACTCTGTTCCAGGTCTCTGTATAGATTTTCCTCTCTGCATCTCCTTCTCCCAGACATTAAGCGTTCCAGAGAGCCCCCTCTATGGGACATGGTATCTCAGAGAGGGGCACCGGAGCTGGTCCTGAGGGCACCAGAGTCTCACCAGTGTCCCTCTTTTGGGTCCAGAGCCTTTCTTGTTGTCTCCAAAGGAAGCTTGTCAATAGAGCTCTAGAAACCCCCAATAATCTCAGGATGGGACTCCTCTTCTGGTGTCCATACCTCCTACCCCCAGATGATTTCTGAGCTCAGAAGACTGCTTTGATGATGAAGGCCTTCTTATCAACAAAAAGCTGACCCTAAAAGGGCTGAAAATTGCCCTTGTGTGGGGTTGCCTGGGGACTTCCACACCCTACTTTTGGAACTACCTAACAGGCAGAGGAGAGGGACACATACTTCCGTGGGATGCATAGAGCCCAAAGACATGCCAAACAAACTCCACATTTCCCACAAGTCTTCTTGCCTCTGCAAATTCATGGGGACCTTAGTCTCTGTGACAGCAGAAATTAATGTTCCAAATGACTTGCCTTGCAATAAAAGGTTACCTCAAAAGATGACCCTGTATGTCCTCTGGCCTTCCATAATTTATATCAGAGAAGAAAACCATCCATTGAGACACTCAGGACAGGTTCAGTTATCATCCACCATTGACAAAACTCAGTGTCAAGGTTAAGTCCCAGAGAGGTGAAGTGATTTGCCAAAGTCTTCACAGCAGGTCTAGATGTGCCAAACCCAGACCTAGAATCTCTATACTACACAAGGATTGACAACCCAGTCAGTGGAGCTGAAAGTGATAGGCATGAAGCTATACAGCAAAACGTGGGAGCTGGCACCCCTGGCCTGGGCTATGCCCACACCCTACTTTTTTGGGTTTCAACTTTCACACTGTCAAGAAGAGATGTTCACAGTGTGGACCCCAGGGTCCAGTGTGAGGTTTGAGACCTCACAAAGTCTTTACTCAATAAAACACAACTTTCAATGTTTACTCAAGAGAAAAGATTCTCATTATCTGTCTGATATCTAGCTCCTCTCTGAGATTGGCAAGGCTAGGGAAGAGACCCAGGAAAGCCTTCTATTGCCTACCCGGGCTAGTGTTAGGTTTATTTTTGAGAAAGCCACTTCTAGCCCTTCAGAGACACATGTCTGCACCTAGGCATGAGTTGACTCTAACGCACGTGGCAGGACCGACTTCTTGTTGGCCTCGGACTCCTTCTGGAAATGGAGCCCCCAGCTGTGGGCTCACGTGGTGCTGACTGGTTGTTGCTCCTAGTATCTTCTGAGAAAGGAAGAACTGTCCCCGTAAAGGTAGCACGGGACAGAGTTCCTCAAACTGTCATGAGGAAAAACTTCTTAATCTTATCAAGCTCGGTTTTCACCTCCAAAATTGCCCCAGATCCTCTCCTGAAGGCAACTGTGCTGGGAGGGGAGGAGGGGGGTGTTAGAGGGAGGATGGAGGGAGGGGAGGAGGGGGGTGTTGGAGGGAGGACGGAGAGACAGGCCCTCTGGCTCCATTCAAAGTCTCCTTTCTTGGCTTTGGCACTTTTATGGCCTTTAATGACCTCTTATTGTGCCCCGATTGCCAATCAGGGCACACGTAATGACCAGGCAGCATCACTTAGCCCCTATCCCGATGACAATGGCCAGAGCGGCCAGCTCTCTGTTTTGACATGAGCGGGGTCACAGGGAAGGATCTCAAGCCAGTGACATAAAGATCACTGACCAGTCAGTACCCTGGACGCCTCCCGTTGCCAGGGCTGGGACAAAAGAACGAACTCTGAACTTTTCCTTTGACAAATGGAGGTCATTAAAACCGTGGTGGGGGCCCCTTCAAAGGCAGGTGTAGACCACGACGTCCCTCAAAGCGCCTAATAAAGAGAGAACAGGCGATTGTGTGGGACTCAGAGGAGGGAACTTCTGAGCGATTCAGTCAAGTGTTCAAAGAAGTCAAGGATCTTGGGAGAAGGATTGACAGGGGCCAGAAGTGCCTGGCCGGCCCACCATCGCCCATTCAATGGGTGGCTGCCCCAATTGTTCCCAAGCAGAGGCCAGCACAATAAATGCTTCTAAGTCCTTTCAGAGGTATCCTGGGTTCCAGGGCCTTGGGCTGGCAAGAAAATCCAGAGAAAGCATTACCACCAACTGGCTCTCTCAATTGCAGCCGTGTTAATAAAGTGCCGAGAGGCCTCCGAGCGGCTTAAAATACTAAAGATTTCTTTTAAACACCTGGAAGATAGCATCTAATCGCTAGATATTGCCCCTAGTTATAATATGTAAGCATATCAACCCCACCCCCCCCCAACACAAGCAAATCCCAAACTGAAGCTCTCCCTGAAAAGCTCCATTTCTACAAACACAGGGCACCCTGCAAACCCACAAGGTGGCATCCAGACAACATAGACCCTCCCTCTGCTCCCATGTCCATCACCACAGAGCCAGCTGGGGCCACATGCTGCCCCTGGAGGGGCAGAACCAGCAGCGCTGAACCCCCTGGCCATCAGCAGGACCCGCCAACTAAATAGATTGTCTGCAAATGATTTGAGAGTCATCGAAGTTCAACCATGAAGGGAAATAAAAGCTTGGGGAATTTTGCCGTGTGCGTGTGTGTGTGTGTGTGTGTGTGTGTGTACATATGTTTTCAAAAAGTACTTTTGCTTTTCACAAGAGTCAGGAATGTTGATCCCCCAAAGTCTGTGTGGGAAGATGGATGGATTTGGATGAGACGGAAGCTGGGTCTTGTGGGAGCAGAGCTCTGAATGCATCATTAAGGGCATTTGCTGGACACATTAACACACATGCACCCAGGGTACAGAATTCCTAACCAATGTGAGGGTTATTAATGGTGACTCGATCAGAGGAGAAGGGGGGATAGGCAGCCTCAAAGCACAGAGGAAACAATTGTGGAGACAAATAAACAGAGGGTTCACCTCCCGAAAATGTGCCCACAGACAGAGTCACGTCCTTCGCATGGTCCAAGAACAAATCATTGTGGGTTCTTGGGCAGACAGTGGTGTCGGCAAGGCTAAAGGAAAGAGTGATGACTTGCAGATCCCAGGGTGGGACACACAAAGGAACTCTGACAGAAGTCCACTGAGATCCTTGTCCCCATCAGACAGAAGAGCAGAATTGCGCTCACTGGGCCACAGAAAGGCAAAATGCAGGAGTCTGGAGTGGGAGTAAGGATGTTCCCTCTTCCCAAAGTGTTTGAGAACCTGGCCTGAGTCACTAGGACAAGTCACTGCAGTGCATGTCATAAACATCTTCTACACAGAGGAAACAGCACCTTCTCCTTAGCTTCAGGAGAGCATAATGTAGCCACAGATAACCCAATCGTAGGCAGGTCAACTGGAAAAAAATCTGTCTGAATTACAAGCAAGTGAGGTATTCTCTCTTATCCACCACAGAGTCAGACAGGGCCCCAGCAGATGTGCCATTATGGAGCAGTACTTCCTCCAACGCACGTGTGCCTGATGACGTCAGGCACAGCAGAGGTCAGCCCGCTAAGTAATAACATAGAACAGTGTGGCAATCAGCTATGTTGCTAAAACATTTTAACTATTCTGAAGTTTCCGACTTAAAACTTTCAGAACATGGTTAATGATAAGTAATTGGGTCTGTCAACAGAGAAAGCGCACACTAGATGACACTGTAGGTCTTCCTGAGCTATGGGAATAGCTAGAGCTAGCCCCATGTCCTTGGCTTCTTCAAACAGCCATCTCAAACATTCTGAAGAAGCCTCACATTTTCATGCAGTGGTTCCTAAGGGTGATATACCTTGAGCCCCAACAGATGAAAAAGACCAACAGAGCTGTCACCTTCACTGGGAAAATAGACACTGAGCAGATTCTCAAGTAATAAGTTTAACTATTATCTGAAATATAATATTACCTGAAATATAAGTAATATTATCTGAAAACTAAGAGTAATCTGAAGGTCTGTCCCCAACTAGAGGATGGGAAAGGTCTGGGGAGAGGTCCTGTGGCATAGGACACCAGAGAGGGCACTAATACAGACAGAGGTGGCCCGGGCAGAGGAAAGGATGTCTACAAAGAGCTTGCCACAAGAGATGACGGCTTAGAGTTTCCTATCTAGGAGCAAAAAGACCTGCATGGAGTAGCAGGAAACTTCCATTCCCGGCTGCCTCAGTTTCTCTGTACATTCAAACATTAAAATCTGGGCTGGATTGAGATGGCAGGAACACCTAGGACAGGAAACAGAGGAGTGGGCTACCACTCCAGTGACATTACCACTTTGCTATGAGGCCAGATGGGGGACAGAAGGGAGAGAGGGGGAAGGGGGAGGCATGAGCGAAGATGAGGAGGAAGAGGTGTAGAGTAGAGAAGGAAGAGAAGAAGATGAAGGGAAGGGAGAAGATGGGGAGGAAGGAAAGAAGAGACAAGGAAATGGGGGGGGGAAGAAAATGATGGAGAGAAGAGGGAAGGAAGACAGGGAGGAGACAGAGACATTTTGAAAGGAAAGTTTAGGCTGTGGGATTTGGCCTTTTCAGGAGTTGAGACAGAAGTGTCTAGAAACGTGTAGCAAATGGAAATCTGCCCAATTCTTAGGTATGCTCAACTGTCGTGGACGAAAACATTCACCAGTAATTGATATGAGCTCACCCGCCCCCACCTCTCAGTCTGGAGCCCAACGTGGGATGCCATTGCTGTGTAGCAACAGCCCGTCCCTGTAGCGAGGCTTTCAATCTACCCACCTCTGAGCATGCGCGGGGGGAGCCATCGTTAATTATTACCAGTACTAGCGCCCCATCTCCTCCAGTTGTGTATAGGCCTCACAAACCCACATCCCACTAAACTCTCATATTTGTGTCAAGGTGTAGAGACATTGATCCAGGTATGAAGATGCATAATCATGATCCCACCACGTGGGAGGCAGAAGCAGAAAGATCATGAGTTCAAAGCCGGCCTGGGCTACATAAAGAGATTCTGTCTTGAAAGAAAAAAGCAGGGAAGGACAGAGGGACAGAGAGAAAGGGGGAAGCTTTAGAAGACGTGGTTTTCTGAGACTCCCATTTCTGAGCCTCGTAGAGTAGACAGCATCACAGGACACCGTGCCATTTGGAAAGGCCTCTGCGTGGTGTCTGCTCAGAGCACTTTGCGTGTTTTTCCAGGAAACGTCTCCGTTAAATATGCAAGCATGTTTAATTGCAGGGGCTCAAGCAACTTGTTTATCTTCCTCGCACACCGCCAGGGTGGCTCTCGTTTGTTATCTGGGGTGTGAAATGAACGCTGACAACAATTAATACCTCCTCCCAGGCAGCTCGGCGGCGCTCTGCCGGGAAGCTGTGTACTTCCGAGCAGGCAGCTGAGGAGGTGGCGGGGCCTGACTGTCACTCAGGATCCGAGGGGCAGCAGAGTGACAGTGGCAGCTGACGGCCCCTCCCGCCGCCTCCGGAGAGGCCCCCATGATAAAGCGTCCTGCTTTGTGGTGTAATCAACTTGCTTTACATGCTTACTTCCTAATGAGCGCCGTGTTTAAACAAGTGTAGAGAACACATCTGTCCGGGCCTGGGGACTCGAGGCTGTGTGACCAATTTCAGCATCTGAAAGTTAAATTAATGGTAAAGGGTTTAATTGTGAGTAAACAATACCGCATTAAGGGGCAGTAAACACAGCAGTGGGGACCCACCGGCCGGCTCTGGTACCACAGATGTGGCTGCCTCCCTGTGACCATTAATAGTCGCCCCGCCTGGACTCTCTGACAGCGCCTGGAAGCCCATTTGTCATCTAAATGGTCCGTCCCCTTCTCAAACATAATTTTGGCTCATGGTCCATTTGGGGGGCTGGTAGGGTATGTTCCTTGAAAGATGGGCCAAAAAAAATTTTTTTCCCCAAGCAAATGGGAAAAGTTCCAGTTTCTTTTCGGAGACTTGAAGTGAGCAGGAGGTTCATGGCTCCCTCGCCCCAAACCAACCTGGGTCCCGAGGACTGAGTCTGGCTTAAGGCAGGCTTTGATGGCAGTGATTCCCAAACTGGTTTGTAAGCACCCTGGGGTGTCACTAACTAACAAAGGACGCCTCTGAACCAAATTAAGCTCCCTTAATTAAAGATCATAAAACACATCACCGAACATTCTGTTACAATAGGGGGAAGGAAGCGACTGTCACATAAAACAAACAAGGTCCCACAATCCAAAAATTAAGAGTTATACACAACTGCGGGCTCAGCACCTCCCTGAGTTGGTGCTTATTCTCACTGCCACCAGGAGAACCAGGCCTGGCTGCTGGGGTGCTGGGCAGACTGGGCTAGAGGAACACGGAGGCTCTCCTCAGTCAGGCTCTCCATCGTCCTTGGTGATAGAAGATATCTTGGTGTCCAGGTGCTGGGGAAGGATCCCGGGAGCACAGGGCTCTGTGGGGGAGGCTCACTCTGAACAGTCAGCCCTTCCGTCTGTGGAGGACTGTGGTAAGTGTCTCAGCCATCTTTTTCTCCCTTACCATCCCTCAGGCCTTTATTGAGCAAAGACGGCGCTATTATCTTCCGGGAGTACTGATACTGTAGTCTGCTGGGATGTAGGGTCCCTATAAACAGAGAATCCTGCTGCCCCAAGGAAAGGGCCCCCCCCCAACTATGGTCAAGATAACATATCCAAGGTCCCCATCACTGCCCTTCCTTTAAACGTGATGGTCTCTGTGGCTTCAAAGGAAACTAGCCTCAGGGTTATACTACCTCTAGATTCTGAGTCCTGTCTTGAATATCAACATACTCCTCTGTGAAATGAGATGGGAGCATAGAATCAAGCCCCTTCGTGAATGGGGAGGGCTCTGGGCAGAGTGTGGCAGAGTGAAAGTTCCTGAAATGTGTGACAAGCTGTGACAGCATCTCTTGAGAGAGACCTAATGAAGCCAGCAGGTAAGACACAGACAGAGAAATGTGGGGCCACCGGTGGGCCAAAGTAGCAGATGGTCTGAGCAGGGCCAATATGTGTTCCGTATTGTGTGGCCTATCTATCTTGCAGCCAACGGCACCCAGCACCTAGCACCTAGCACCCAGAATCCAGCACTCAGCACCCAGCACCTCTGGCTATCTATCAGCTATTGGATGTGGTGGTTAGTCAAGATAGCTGCTCACAGCTCCCAAGAGTGAGCTAGCTCATGTCGGCTCCTGCCATCTCTCCCCAGTCAAAACCAGCTACCGAGAAAACTCTCCAGACAGTTGGTTTATATCTTCTTGTGCTGCAACGCTGGTACGCCTGTTTCTAACAGCTTCTGGACAGGGAGGCTTCCTATAGGTCGACGGTGAGACCCCATGTACATCCCACAAACTCCAGACTCTCAAAGCGGGAAGGGGCTCTTGCTTGCAGACTTACAAGAAGACAATTTTCTGGGGCCTGAGCACTTCCATGCCGCAGTGGCTTGGGCAGAAGCCAGGCACTTCCTTCCTCAGATGCCCGCTCAGGAGGACCCTTTGCCCCTTTGGCACTGTCATAGGTTGCTTTCCATTGCTGGGACAAAGACCAGGGCCAGAAGCAACTTGAGGAGGAAAGGGTTAATTCTAGCTGTCAGGTAGCAGCCCGTCATCAGGGGAAGCCAGGCAGAATCTGGAAGAGTCAGGAAGGAAAGTACTCTCAGGCTACGTTTCATACATGCCCGGGTGGCACTGCCCACCGTGAACAACCTATGGCACTCATCCGTCAAGAACATTCCCTCCCCACACACAAACTTACCTGCAGGCCAATCTGACGGGGGCATTTTTCTTAACTAAGGTCCCCCCTTCCCAGGTGACCCAGCTTGTATCAAGTGGACAACAACGAACAGCACAGGGGCCCATGACCAGATGATCTGATCCTTCAATAGAGTCTCATGTAACTAATGCCCAGTCTTGCCACGCAGACTGGACCATGTGATTTTACCACCACACACACAAAAAAAAAAAGCAAAGCAAAACAAACAAAAATAAAAAACAAAAAAAAACAAAACGGGCGTGTTTGTATCCTGAGCTTTTGCTGTCCTCGTCTCTTGGTTTTCCAGACCTTGCCTTGTGGACTGGCATATGGGTCCCCTGGCTCCGCTGATCCCTGGGGCCCTGAGATAGACGATAGATGTGCTAACACACTAGCCACACACACACATCCCAGAAGCATCCTTCAGTGTCTCATGAATGATAGAACTGGCACTTGTCACCCCTAAGCCTGGCACCTTTTCTAACCTTGCCAGGTCTCTGATGGCCATGGGACGAGGGTAGAATTAAGCCAAGTCAGCTTTCCTGTGGTCGCTGGTAGACATACACCAGATGCCACCACCTTTCCAAGGCAAGGGGAGACTTGGAAGCCATCTACCTAGTGACCTCCAAGCATTTGTCTCAGCGGTGAAATTCCAACTTCAGATGAAATCATTGACAGCCACCCAGGGTAGCTCTGTCGGGACGCAGAGGTGGGATCATGTGCTTGCCCCCTGACCCCAGTTTTCTTACTCTCCTGACTCTATCTGCTTCGGTTTCTCATATGAGAATAGACCAAAAACGACTACACCTCACCTTCACTTCACTAGTGAAGAAGATGGTGGCCCAGAGAAGTTGCCAGACTTACTAAAAGCAGCACAGCAATCAACAAGACAGAGATTCCATTTTCTGAAGAAAGAAAACACAAACTCACCCAGGTATGGTCAGTTGACTTCAGTGTTCTCTGCAGTCCAAAGGATGGCCTGGCTGCAAGTCTAGCCTGATGGACACCCAGGCACTCTTTAAAAGAAGTCTACTTATGTGTTCTTACTTTTGTCTGTTTTAAAGACATGGCTGCCAGATGCAGCCTAAATAGCCAGGAGCCACGTAACCCGCAAAGGGATGGAGGTTGGCCCCTCCCCCTCTGCGGTTTCAGTTGCCTTTAAAGCCCATTTCCACCTTTATTGATTTTAGTTTTCTGCTGGTCTATGACTGACAACTTGAATTAAGACAGTATAGGCTGAGAGGCCACCAGGCTGAACTAAACAGACACCCAGGGCTTCAAGGGTCCTCTGGGGGAACTCGGGCACCCAGAAGCTTCCTAAGTGCCTGGCATGAGTCTGCCCGAGTCTTTTACAGAACTCTGAGGCATAAACTAACGGGGCCAGTGTCACAGCTGCGCCCCTTGAAGCCTCGTTGCCGACCGGCTGTTTGCTGTTTGCTGTGTATTTATCCTGCTGGACAGGAAATGCGATTCCCAACCCTCAAACAGGAGGATGCCTGCACCCAAGGTCAGGCCAGAAGCAACCATTTTCTCCGAAGCACCTTGCTTTGGACAAAGTTTTGCCAGGCAAGATGTGCCATTAGTTCTCTGTACGGTAAACTTGAAAACTAACATGACCCTCGTAATCTAGAGCATGCACCATCGCGGCCCATCGTAAGACATAGGAAGGTAAGCAATGTGCTGATCGATCAACAGTCAGCGAGGCACCCACGGTTAACACAGACAAAAAGGAAACCAACCAAGACTCCTAGCCCGGGGTGAGGCATCCCAAGGACACAGCTCCGCCTTCTGTCATTCTAAGGTCACTTAAAATGAGGACATTAACAATTTCATGACAAGATGTTTTGTAGAGAAGACAATAAGACTGAGAAACAAAATACGTAGTTCCATTCTAAAATGTTTTAAAAAATCTCCAGAAAAATCTCGGGGGGGGGTTGGGGGGGAGGGAAGAAATTGTGATTTGAGAAAGAGAACAAGCTGGGGACGGAAGTGCATGCCTGCAAGGACTACGGGAGCTAGGACCAGGAAGTCAAGGCTAGCCCGAGCTATCTAGCAAGTCCAAGGCCGGCCTGAGCTACAAAGAAAACGTATCACCCTAAGAAAAGAAGTAAAGAAAGGAAGGAAAGAAATTGAGGCATGGTAACATTTGGGGGAATTTTGATGCCTTTTGGACTGATTTCTAAGTATATTAATTTATAATCAAGTAAAAATAATACTGTTTTCATGGTGGTCTTGTATCTCACACACACACACACACACACACACACACACACACACACGACCTTGGGGAATGTTCCAGGCGGCTGAGGTTGACCCAAACCTGTTCTGTCCTATGCCCTCTTCACCGTGACAATAGCCACCTCCTGCTCTAGGAAGGCTTGAAGAAGGGGCGATGCAGAAAGCCCCACCTCACAGTTACAGTAAGACAGGATTGGAGAGAGAGAGAGAGAGAGAGAGACAGAGACAGAGACAGAGACAGAGACAGAGACAGAGAGAGAAACTAGAGAGTTCCTCCAGACGGTGCCCCAGGAGTGAAGGTCTTCTTCGTAGCTTTTTGTCCTGGATCCAAACCAGCAATTCTGATGGGGTCAGAGACATAGACGTTTCCTCCACATAAGAGGATTCTAACTCTCTCGGAGGTCAAAGACAAATTTGGAAATCTAATGGACGGTGTATTTTTATTCTCCTCCAGAAATACACAGTCTAAACAACTTTTCGCACATTTCTGGGACAAATTACAAGTCATCAGCCCCGAACTTCTACCATGATGACCCTGGGTCAGGAAGTCACAGCAGGCTCGTTCTGCCTGGACTGATCCGGCTCTGCTCTGGAGGCTTTTCCTCCTCCTTCGCACCCCCTTGAGCCAGCCGCTGAGATCCAAACTCCCCAGTCACAGAGCGGGGAAGGCTCCTGTTCTGGCCATATGCCAGGGTTTTGAGAGAGGCGGTGAGTGGAAGGGAGGAGGCAGCTGAGCATCCATGGAGACGCCCCCTTTCTTCAGATACAGAGGGCGCCATCTTGTAACCAGGCTGCTTGGGAGGGCTCCCCCCAAAGCGAGAATATCTAAGCGTTTTGTAAGGGTGTTAAAGAGGGTAATTAAAGAGTACCACATGTCAGACCTCACACGCATGGCACACCGTAGTCCTTCCAACCCGAGCCTCTCTGATCCTCTCAGCTGCCGCAGAAGCAACCACTGGGGCCAGTAACAAAAGGTGTTAATAGCCTGATGAGGAGACCATGCTGATAGATGACCCATTATGGTGATCGCTCTTGTGCGGATGGCAACTAGGTTTGATCAATTAGATTTTAATGTAAAGTGGGGCCTGGGGGGAACCAGCAAGGGGGCAAAGGAAGACCCTTTGTTACTAATGCGTCTGGAAAAATCACTTAATTGAGGTCATAATAATATTAGCAGTTCTCATCATCAATAATTCAGCCTTAGGTGAGAAATGCAGGGGCCTTTGTTGAGGACAGGATGCATCTCCTCCGCCTCCACCTCGATCTCCCCCTTTCCCTTTCCCCCCTCCCCTCCCCCTCCCCCTCCCCTTCTTCTTACCTCTCCCTCTCTTCCTTCCTTCCTTATCTCCCTAATTCTTTAATTTCGAAACACTTTCTAGGATGCGGTCTATTTTTGGAACTAGCTGAAGGATTGAAATTAAAAGTTCACAATAAAAGCACCATACACACACACACACACACACACACACACACACTCTCTCTCTCTCTCTCTCTCTCATTCTTTAAAAGTCATTTCCTCTTGAAGAATAAATTTTTTTTCTAAAGAAATCTATCAGGAGGGGAAAAGATTCCTACATTTTTGTGATTTAAAACCCTAAGAAGAAGAAAAAAATGACGTATTTAGTCATGTGTGGTTTTGTTATCCTTTAAAGCCAGAAGAAGAGAGGGTGCCAGCCAGCATGGGCTAAATGAATGTGTAATCGCACAATTAAAGATGCTCGCCTCCGTGTTAAAATTTAAAATGTATTAGTCTCGTAAAACCGCCTCATTAGTCTGTCTTAAAGGACACACTTGTCCATAATGAGGCAAAAGCAGGAAATGGACCAGGGGTGACAGAAAGGGAGTGGAGGCACTCCACCGAGCTGGCTGCCATTTTATTTTTTCAGAATGGGGTGGGGGGTGCTTAATAAAGATAATTGGGCTGGTCTGTCCTGCTCCCATCTGGAATAGAAACAGACAGACCCTGGGGCCGACAACTGGTCATTAACCAGGAAAAATAACCTATTTGGAAAGGATTTGCTTGTGTTACAGATGATGTTTTAGAAGTCTTTTGCCTGTTTTTCTCTTTTCTTTTCTTTTCTTTTCTTTTCTTTTCTTTTCTTTTCTTTCTCTCCAGCCTAAATAGATGTTAAACAGCCCTTTGACGATTCTTGTCTGTTAGGTTAGACAACAGCAGCCTTGGGGTCAGGCCGGGCGGCACAGGTGGTAGGTGCTGAGAACAGGCGTGGTTCTGAGGGGAGAGAGAAGAGTGGAGAGCTGCTAACTCAGCCTGCAGTGGGCCCTCGGGATGGAGAGGGCCGCCTGGGGGCAGGAGCTGGGAAGCATTAGCGGGCCCCATCGGCCATGGCCTAGCCACTGTGCTCTACACACACACACACACACACACACACACACACACACACACAGAGAGAGAGAGAGAGAGAGAGAGAGAGAGAGAGAGAGAGAGAGAGAGAGGCGGGGCTTGTGCTCAGAGAACTCATTCATCAATTCCAGTAGGAATCCCAGAGATTCGGGCAGCGGGGGAGAAGCATCCCAATGCCTTCCTTATCCAGCGAGAGGGAGTAATTACGGTAATTAGAGACAAGGGCTCCGTGGCGAAGCTCCTCTGACCCACTCTTCCCAAGGAAGGTTGCTCAGCTGCTTAGCAGGGCGTGTGAACGTGGGATCTGCAGAGCCGACGGGGAGGGGAGGAGGGGGTGGATGAGGCAACCTGGCTTTTAAAGAAAACTAGGACTCTGGGCTCTAGGGGAGGCCCTCTGGACTGCCGGCTTCCTCTGCCGTGGCCGGGTGACTGCCATTAAATACTTGGCAATGCCATGGGGCACTCGGTTGTCACAACTTAGAGTAGGGCTATCTCTGGCATCTAGTGGACAAGAGGCCAGGGATAAGGCAGCCTTGCCCCCACCTTTTATGTGTCTGTCTGTCTGTCTCTGTCTCTGTCTCTCTCTCTCTCTCTCTCTCTGTCTCTCTGTATCTCTTTCTCTGTCTCTTCTCTGTGTGTCCCTCTTTCTCTGTGTCTCTTGTTTCTGTCTCTCTCTCTCTCTCTCTCTCTCTCTCTCACACACACACACACACACACACACACACACACACATTCACTCCCTCTCTCCCATGTAATAAGGAACTAAGGCCCAGAGCCTATTCATCAGTGCAGGAGGAAGAAGCTCTGTCCCCTCACACTCTATCCACTCTGTAAATCCAGTTCGCCTCATCTCAGCACTCAGGTCTCTGCTCTTGCCCTTTCCTACCTACGCTGTGCCACAGGTTAGCCCAGAAGAACATCCTACACAAGTTCTCCAGAAAAACAGTCCAACCCAAATGCATCTTCCAGAGTCAGTCAGACCCAGCCCAGAACAGAGGAGAAGGGGTTGCTGTTGCACTATCTTCGGACTATTTGCCCTTCATTTCAGGACCCTGTTGTCCCTGTGAATCACGCTCGGGGACCTGGGCGAGCCCTGAAGGAGTTGTACCAGGCCTGTGGACCCAAACTTAGCTTCAATGCCACCTCCCTGGAGTGGATGTAATAATTATGCTTCTTTTGTAGGGCGTGGAGGAAGAAATAAGTAAATGCCTCGTCCAGTAGCCACGGTGTTCAGGAAGAGCTGTGGGAGATTCTTCTCAACTGGCATCGAGAGCCACGGGTAGGTAGGGATGACTGTATGACTGCCCACTGAGAATCAAGTTTGGTTGCCGGGTAAAGATGGCGGCATGACTGTGCATTGTAAATCAAGGATGGTTGCCAAGGAAAGCTGGAGGTAGGACTGCCCATTGTCAATCAAGTTTGGTTGCCCGGGTAAAGATGGCGGCATGACTGAGCATCGTGAATCAAGGTTGTCGTGGTCTAATGCTAAAGCGTGACGCATACACTCAGTGCTATGTCTACTCAGCACCCACGCCATGCAAGGCTTAAGCATCTGACCATGTGAAGCCCCAGCCACCTTTCCCCGCGTTTCTCCACATGGATTCTGGGAAGAGCAGGGAGCCAGGATGGCCTCACCAAACGTCTCCCTGATCACCCCTACTTCCTCCCGACAGCTTCTGAGCGGGCTTTATTATTTCCAGCAAAGCCCGTCTCATTCCCAGTGTGAGTTTCAAATCACACTGATCCACTCTTCTTAACTCAAGTCGGCTCTATCAACCACAAGAGATGTGGGATTTGAGAGAGATCTGAGTAAATTCACATTGTTTGGATAAACTCATTCAGGGAGCTCAACAAATCAAAGCCGAAATGGATATGTATTCCAGAGAGACTGAAAGCTACTAGGGGAAAAGAAGGAAAAAAGTTACTATTAACATTTTCATTTCTTAAGGAAAAAAAAAAAAACACGCAGCAATCCCCTTTTAATGAGAGCGTTCACAACCTCTTTTTGAACCTCCAGCAGAGCTCCTAAGGACATACCAGTTGAAGTGACAGGATCGACCAGATGGTTGACAAGGGGAACAAGGTGTCACGAGCGACGTTGCCCACTGGCCCTGCCTCCCAGTTTTGGTCAGCGAGAAGGGCCATCAAATATGGTGATGGGTGAATTTATGCACCATCCCATAGTTTGAGGAACTGTGTTGCATCATGTATATTTAAAACAATTTCTCTGTAGTTTTAATTATCTCAGTCTGCAGGGGCAAAAAGGGAAAAAGGCAGGCAGCTCGCTTGCCTGGGACCAAATGAAAGCATTTGCCCGCTGACAGCTAAGAAGGCTGTCCTAGCTGGTTGAGATTTCTAGAAAAATTTGCATTGGAAAGGCAGCGCTTTAAGTATACTTAAAATAAAAAGGGGGCATTTGCATCTCATTTGCTACACTTGCAGTATTAGAGTTTTATC
The DNA here is from genome assembly GCA_964023405.1 of Apodemus agrarius. Taxonomy (NCBI): domain Eukaryota; kingdom Metazoa; phylum Chordata; class Mammalia; order Rodentia; family Muridae; genus Apodemus; species Apodemus agrarius. The sequence goes on from OZ030024.1 coordinate 42,738,450, forward strand.
TGAATAAAGACACGTCAACTGGATTTATATAGTTAAGCTGATAGCGGGGGAAGTCAATACCGAAAACACCAGCTAAATTCAACAAAGTGGCAGAGAACCTAATGGTATTTACAAATTGCTGTGGGTTTTTTTTCTCCTTACCTCTGCTGATGACTCTAAAATGGTAGCAAATCATCTGCTTTTTTACACAAGTCTGTTATTAACAAGGTCTTGATGAAAGGCATCTTTACGGAGAGACCTCTTTCCCTTCTTGCCCCAATCCCCGGCCCGGCCAAGCATGCTACCAAACTCTGAGATTATACAATGAAGTGGTCCATGGTGAAGTGTATCAGCTTTGGGCTCAGATAAATCTGACCCAGAGCTTTGGCAGTGCCCCGTTCCTGGTTGTGTGGCCTCTATAGCCTCAGTTTCTTCATCTGCCAAATGGGGATCATGAGATCTATTACACACACACACACACACACACACACACACACATCACTATAATTGTGCAGTCTATTAGATGCACAACTGCCCAGGCAAGAAGTCTCAGAGAGGACTGAGACCATTGAATCCCTTTCTTTTGGGAAGCCAGGGCCCTCTGCCACCTCCCCAGAGGGAACACCTTCCTAGTCACCAGAAAGTGCTATCCAAGGTGATTTAGACTAAGTACCAGAACAGCAAGTGGAAATGCTCAAAACGTATCAGGAACAAGATTGACAATGTCAGTTAACCTTGCAATTATACCACAAAGAGGTTTCCTGCTCTGGAGGACTGCCTCAGTATTATCCTTGCCTGTCCCCTGAGACTCACATTCTGGGGTGATGGGCTGCAGGTGACACATGGTCTTGGTTCCGCAGACTGGCCCCAAGGTCAGCACAGGAAGGCAGTGTGGATGACATCTTTCCATCTGGAATGCCCCTTTTCTCCCAACTCTGGGCCAGCTGGAGAAATTCAGTAAATCCCAACCCTGGTCACAGCCCCGCACAGCTGGGAGCAGGTTTCTGCCCTGCATGCTTGGGGCAGTCCCTGGGGTCCAGCTGGGAGCAGGTCTCTGCCCTGCATGCTTGGGGCAGTCTCTGGGGTCCAGCTGGGAACAAGTCTCTGCCCTGCATGCTTGGGGCAGTCCCTGGGGTCCAGCTGGGAGCAGGTTTCTGCCCTGCATGCTTGGGGCAGTCCCTGGGGTCCAGCTCCCTTCTCTTCATTCCCAGCTTAGGAGGGAACATCACCCAGGAAGGGGACACAATCCCCACCACCACCATGTTGGCCACTCTGCCTCCTGTTGTATGAATGGCCCCACCCATCCACCCACTGCCTTGAGCGATCAGGTCCTGGACCTGACTACCACCAGGACATGCTCAGCACAGTCCCAAGACCCCCATCTCTTCCCTCGTTTCCAAACACTCCTGGTTTCCAATGAGGCTTCGCTACTCACTACCAGGGCACCCGAGGCGGGCCACTTCCCTTCCTCTGTGAAGCAGGAACAGAGAGGATTTCTGTTTCTTGGTGTTGCAGTGGAGCGTGAAGCAACAGATGTGACAGAGAAGAGAAGATGGCCACCCATGGACCAGTCCCAGCCAGCCAGTCAGATTAGATCGAGGCATGATCAGATTAGATCATGCCGCCATCTTTACCAAGGCTCCCAGAGCATCAATTCCTGAGGCAACTCATAGAATGATCACCCCATTTAGACATCCATGATGACAGGAAACAATGAGTCTCACCCCCGCCCCCCAGTTCATGCCAGCCAAGGCCTGCTATCTGGTACAGTGCTCTGAATGGTTGGATATTCTGCTGTCTTAGTTGGGAAAGACAATTTGGAAAGAGGCAAGCAGGTGTAGATGTTGAGTATCTTCCTCTATAGCTCTCCGTGTGTGTGTGTGTGTGTGTGTGTGTGTGTGTGTGTGTGTTGGTTGGTTGGTTGGTTGGTTTTCTTGCTTTTCTTTTGTGTTTGTTTTTCTAAAGAGTCTGTCACTGAACCTGAATGGAACTCGCTGATTGGTTAGGCCGGCCATCAGATCTCTGGGACTGTCTCCGCCTTCCAGCTCTGGAATTACAGATCCAGGCTCCCTGTCACAAGTGGCTTTATTTTCTTTTTCACATGTTATGGATAGCAATTCCAATATTCTTGTTCACACAGCAAGCTCTTTACCCTCCGGCCCATCTCTCCAGTTCCTAGAGAAAAGAATCTTAACATCCCTTGTCGTTCGTGGAGCAAGTTCCCCCAGTCAACAAAAACCTACAGCTGGCAGCCTGGCCACACACCAGAATGTCTCCAAACAACGGGGTTCGGGGGCTGAAGAATGGTGGGCAGCGTTGTCCCAGTGCAACAGAGAGTCCCCAGTAAGTCAGCACCTGTTTATCCCCAAACCACTGAACCACACATCCAAGCACCAGCCGTGTAGAGCGAAGGCCAGCCCCAGACAGGTGCAGAGAGCAGACGGGCGAAGCGTGGCCTTCCCGGGGCAACCTCTCTCCTCCGGTCTAGGCTGGGGCCACCTTGACAATCATCAGACCCTGAGCACAGCGCATGGTGAGCATGTGTGGAGGGTGACCTCAGGAGGCCCAACTAAAGTGTGTCATAGAAACAAGGGTGATTCTTCACAGGGGACACTCTCGGGCAGGTGACCAGGACTGCATCCATGGGGGCCTTCTGAGTCTATTGAACTCACCCATGAGGGTCCCATGGAGTTTGTCCAGTAACACCCTGTTCCCACTCCTGGGCTTCCCTGGATATCAGTCTTTCATGGGATTTTAACTTTCTAGACCATTTCTGTTATTGTTGTTGTTCTGCTGGGGATTGGAAAAATGAGAAGAGATGGCCGGTGACCTTCCAGCAGGGCCAAGGGAAGGTGGCCTCCAAGACCCGACAGTATCTGCTGTATTCTAGGAAGAAGTTCCTGATGGCATCCCTTCCCCCAGGAAGGCTTGGAGAAGGCCCACCATCGTGCAGGTAGAGAACAGCAAAACCAGGACTTGAGCTGGTCAACCAGGGACTGCAGAGACCCTATCAGGAGCACTGCTTGTCCTGTGCCCCAGTTGCCAAGCACATCGCCGTGAAGAAGTACGGCCCTCAAAAAGGATGTCTCCTCATTCCGCTAAATATGGGACAGGTAGCACGTGCTGGGCAGGGACCAGCGTTCTCTCGTCTAACCCTTTAAACCTCTTTGCTCTCTGTTCAGACAACCGTCCTTTGGAGGAGTGAGCAGCAGCTGAGCGCGGGAACCCTGGCACGCTCCCGCCCAGCCCCTGGGACACGGGCCGAGGAGATGCAGGGGCTCCAGTCTGTGCTTCTCCGTCTTCCTCGGCATGGAGCTCCCGAGTCATAGCTAGTCCAGATGGTAAGAGGAAGCCACGCACTGGGGCCTCAAGACTAGATGGAAGAATGGGACTGGGGGAGGGCGGGGAGAAGAAGCAGTCACGAGGGTCTTAGACACTTTGGGGGGTGGGGTGCGGTGGGGGGAGGGTTACAGTGTAGCATTCCTGGGGACTCTGCAAATCCGACTCATCGCTCTGCTCAGAGGCCTTCCCTGGGTACTAATCCAAACAGCCTGGAGTGTTCTGTCTACCCATTCCCACCTCCCCTAGGATGCTGAACGCTTGTACTAGCTGAAGTTGATCAGTGAACACCACTCTTCTGTGGGCCTGTCGTTAACTCCCAAAGAAGGCCAACACCACTGTCTAAGGTTGCGTTCAGCCCACCTGCAAGGACCAGCCACTTGGCTGTCACTGCACCGCAGGCCTCATCCCTGGCAACAGATCAACTCTCTCTTGATAATGTCATTGTTCTACCGGCCAGACCCTGGACCGCATAACACCCTGACTTCACAAATTTCACAGCGGCAGACAGACCTGGGCTCTGGAACTACACAGCCTTGCTTTCAATTCGGCCATTGCTTGTGCCATCTGGACAGCTGCTCTCAGAACCTCAGTTTCCTTATCTGTGAAATGGGGGGGGGGTATTTCTGGTTACTGGTCTCAAAGTTCTGTTGGGCAGAATGAAATGAGGCATGTGGCAATCAAGAGCTTACTTACCCAGGCCAGCATTAAAGTGGAATAGGACACACACACACACACACACACACACACACACACACACACGTACACACGTACACACACATACACAAAAATGTTGGATAAAAAATTTTAATGCTCGGGGGATCTGGCAGAATAAGTAACTGAAAAGCAAGACCAGAAACAGATGAGTGCGTATTCCACAGGCATTGACCTAGGAACAGCTGCTAACACCTGGCCGGGCTCAGCCTCCGTTTTTTAAGGCCTCTGATATGTGGAGGGGCGAAGGAAACGCTTGAGACATGGGCGAGATGGATATTTAGATTAGGATTCCTGAACAAAGCCAGAAGATGACCCACCCCCAGCCATCGGGAGGGCTGAAGAGCATGGCTCTGCCTGCCCCGCGTCACAAAATCACAACTAGGAAGAAGCCCACGCTGGGAGATACCTGGGGTGCTAGCAGGAATGCATAGGGACAGACACCCAAACCAAGTGCCTTTGGAATGTTTCAAGTCCCCAGTAAGGCTGCGGCACGATGATGTACACATATCATCAAAGTGATCAGAAGGCTGAGGCAGGGGGATTGCAAGGTGGGGGCTGGGGCACAAAGTAAAATCAGACTCTTAAAAAAAAGGGGGGGGGCCTGGCTGGACCTGGCCAGGCATGGTAGCATCCATCTTTAATCCTAGCACTTGAGAGGTAGAGGCAGGTGATTCTCTATGAGCTTAAACCAGCTTGATCTACACAGCTCTAGACCAGACAGAGCTATATAGTGAGATCTTGTCTCAAGAACAAAATAAACAAACAAACAAAAATGAGAGCAAGAAGACTAAACTAAATGTAGCTTTTAGAAGTACTTTCTCTATACAATATTGATAAATTTCAAAAATTCGTGAGTAAATGCAGTCACATATGAAAGAAAGCATCCTCTAATCACCCCTCAGGAACTGGATGGGGGTTCCATATCCACAGGATGTATCCATATCCTTTTTTATAAATTAATATAGTACTTATGTATAACTACACAATCCTCTTGTGTACTTTAAATCATCTCTGGGTGACTTTCAATAACTAACATGATGTAAAGATTGTGAAACCATTGTGATACTCTTATTTAAAGACTAATGTGGGGAAGGGAGGAATCCTATACTCACAAACAAAATGTTCAGGTATTTTTAATGGGCTGAATTTTCAACACGTGAGATCAACAGATACGGACACTGCAGGTACGAAAAACCAGCTATCTCGTATTATCCCAGGTATGAACAACAACAAGAAAACAAGACCATGTGTCTTATCAGAAGGCAGAAGAGAGGCTTCTGAGGAGAGGGGAGAGAAACAGGGCTTCCCCCAGGGAGCTGGCCATGGTCTGTTTGCTCACACAATCGCTTTGGGAGTATTCATCAAGCTGTGTGTGATGGTCTCTGTACCTGTCTCTGTGTGAGACTTCAACTCAACAGAGGAAGTGGGTGAATGACTGAGACACAGCTAAGAGGAGACCCATGCCCTGGGCAACAGAGCTGAAGAAATCAGGCCACGGCACAGTGAGAAACGGGCGCAGAAATGGAAGGCAGAGAGGAGACACTTAACACGCATCTCTTCTGAATCCCAAAACGGGAAAATGAGAAACTAGTGAGAAAGTTCTATTCAGTGAGGAAGATGGAGAACATTCCAGACGCGGTAGGCATCACCCATCTTCAGGATGAGGAGTCTAAGCTGAATAAGCAAATGTCTCCACTTAGTCTCCAGGACTCAGTGAAAGAACGCCAAGAGAGGAAGTCATAACATCGTGAAATAAGAGGAATACTCTCTACCGAAAGTGGGAAATGAAGTGACGCTGGGTACTGCCAGAGGACGGGCACACAGCGGGGCAATTGTGACGGGTGCTTGTCATAGTGCTAGCTGTAGACATATTGGCCTGTGGGCAGGGCCATTGTCTTATGACATCTAAAACAAGACACTTCACCACCAGAAGCCTTCATTTTCTTAGAACATGGTTCTTGAAGAAGATGAAATGACATATAATGCGCTTGGCAAAGCTTCCAGATCTCCGTGAGGGCTCAGTTAATATGATAGACAAAGGTCTTGTCCTTCTCAAACCGCCTATAAAGGCTTCAAGCCCAGGACTCTCATTTTAGAGTTTAGGACCACTCCCTGCTAGAGAAGGAAATCTAATGACTATGGGGTCCAAAACTTGGTCATAGCTTGTAAGGTCAACATCCCTTGCATACCTATACCCAAGGGCCAGTGGGATACCGAAATACTATCTACTCACTCTCCCATGATATTTTGTGACTGTAATTGCATCCTGGGTGTTACTGTATGTACCACCTAGCACACTGTTACCACGGTGGAAGGAGGCAGCGGCTGCTCCTCTTCCTTCAGGACCTCTTCCCTTGCCACCACCTTGCAAGCTCATTAACCCCAGAGCCACTCTTTCCACACCTAACACTGCTTCTTCCACCAGACCTCACTACCCGCCAGCTGTTTGTGAATGACTCTCGTCACCAGGGCACCGATGCCTAGGAGGGGGCGTGGCTTCGTGCAGCAGCCAATCTGCAGGCGTTCGCTGAGCGAATAGGCTTGAGGGGCACCCTAACATTGATGAACACTTTAGAGTAGAAGTATATGAACAGCTAGAAATCCACACCCCACCACATGCTGAACAGTGTTTCCCAGGACTTGGAAGAAGGAAGGAAGGAAAGAAAGAAAGAAAAGAAAGAAAGAAAGAAAGAAAGAAAGAAAGAAAGAAAGAAAGAAGGAAAGAAGGAAAGAAGGAAAGAAAGAAGGAAAGAGAGAAAGAAAGAAAGGAAGGAAGGAAGGAAGGAAGGAAGGAAGGAAGAAAGAAAGAAAGAAAGAAAGAAAGAAAGAAAGAAGAAAAGAAAAAAGACACACTGGCTGACTAAGGGGATCCATTCAAGGGTGTGGCAGCCATCTCTTGCGTGTCATCTTTTCCTATTCTAACCCACTCCAGGAGTCAAAGAATCCAGGTCATGAGAATAACACTGCCCTTGTAGTTCTTTGACACAAACTGAATCTAGGTGGCTCTCCACAGTGTGTCTATGACATTCTAGGGGACGGAGAGCACAGCCACGTCTTCCCAGCAGACACCAACAAGCCACAAGCTTTGGCAATAAACTACAGCTTGGGCCACCAAGGAAGCCCACAGCACAGGGACCAAGGGCAGCTCCCCAGAGGCCCTGTTTACGAAGCTCCTCCCGATACCTATGTACTTCTGCTCAAGCCCCCACTAGTCCACCTCCGCGCACCAGGGAGGATGCGGGAGGGAGAGAGGAAGGCGATGGGAATGTATTAAAATAAAAGGCGAGGATGCAGCCGCGTAAGGTTGGTCACACATGTGTTGTTAAGTCAAAACCATGTCCCAGTGTTTGTGGGAGGTGGAATTATCTCATTCTCTTAGCCGGCAAGGCTCTGTGATCCACCATTCAAGTATGTGATTGGATTTCGGCTCAACAAAACCTTAAATTACACACCTATTGTGCCCGAGTTAAGCCTGGCTTCACAGTGGTGGAGGAGGCCTCTGCAGCTTCCCTGGCTGCCTTCGATCCGGTGTGGGTTCTCATCGCCTGCTGATGAATGAGTAATGGGATTAGAGCCTCCTCAGTCTCGGGCCACACTGTAATCTTCAGGTTGGGACAAAGGCTGCGGTGATGGATAAGAGCTCTATGGTCCAGACAGGCCTGCTCCTGCAGTGTGCCATTGACGTAAGGGACGGTCCAGGGGCTTCTGAGAGCCAAGCCTCGGGAAGAGGCCTGGTCATGTGAGTTAATGGCCTACCAGTCTAACAGAACACAGCGCTCACTCAGAAGACCACAGCTGGGCAGATGGCCCTTGAGGTGACAGAGAGGATCCCACTTGGGTTTTTTTTCTACCCAGTACCCACTCCCCACTTTTGTTCATTGGACCCATCCTGTTCCATGCAAACTCCACCCCATTCCTACTTTGGAAGGAGACATGGAGGGACTGGCGTGGCCTCCAGCTTGGGGAGAGGTCATGTGACAAGGCAAGCCATTTGGTGCTCCTGGCATTTACTGGAGAAGTACTGTTGGGGCTTGCTTTCAGGACACAGAACCACAGCAGTATGAGCTGTAAGGAGAGCAAGGTCAGCCAGGTAGTGAGGTGAGAGGCAGGAGGATGCCGGCATTGTCGGGCAGAAGCCAGGTCCACCCCTGGGACGTTTTAGTCAGTAGAAGCCAGCACATTCCCTTCTTGGCACAAGATGGCTAGAGACAGGTTTTCTGTCTATTGAGCTCTACAATGTTTTGAAAATGAAGACTCAAAGTTCACAAAGGTCCTGCCACGAGCCCAGAACAGACAGACCTGGCTTTTCCTTCCAAGTCCACTGTGCTTTTCCGTCCTTTGTCCCTCCCTGCCAGCCAGCTGTGAACCTGTACTACGGGACTCCAAAACTGACCCCACTTAGAAAGGGACAGCCCCGTAGCCTGAGGAAGCCGAGTCGTGTGTTCAGACTTGAAAGGCCCAGATGGGTTTTCTCTTCCTGACAAAAGCCCCATCTAGCCAGCCGTGGAAGAGGTTTGGAGACAGGTGTGAGCGTTGGGAGATGGGTGGATCTTGGTTAAATTCCATCTTGACCAGTCATTTTTTAGCTGTGTGACTTTGAGCTAGTACCTTAACCTTTCTGAGCAGAATTAGAAGCAGCTCCCTGGGGCAACAAAGAGGACTAATCAGAAAGTTCATCACTCTCAGCTGCAAATAATCCCACTTATCGAGAAGCAAATCAAGAGATCTGGATATATTTTTCTCAAGCAACAGCATGTCAAGTCTAGGCATTTCCAGGTTTATCCCAGTGGCCTGATATGGATTTGTACTTCTGCTTGCTGTTGTACGGTGGTGCTGTAATTGCAGAAACTGCACTTAAAGCAGTAGTCCCAGATCTATCCTGTTTGAAAAAAAGGGGGAGCAGTATGCCCTTTATTACATCTCATTGGCCAGAACTAGATCACGTGACCATTCCTAGCCACAGAGGAGTCTGGGAAGGCCAACCTAAAGTGTTTTGGGCTCTGTGCCTCTAGTATCAGAACTGCAGTGGTTGCAATGGGCAGAGGCCAGCATGCCTGAAATACTCTGAGCTGAGAGCAGCATTGTCCTTACAAATGGCATGTTCTGCCAGCCTTCTAGAACATTCCTCATCTCAGGATTAAAAAAAAGTCACCAGAGGCCTCATGCTTCCAGTTTTGCATCTCCCCTGCCCCTGCACAGCCCTACCAGAAAGTGCAATTGTTCCCCCTTGCCCCCCCCCACCCCTACTCCAGAAGGCTCTCATGCAATGGCTCCCCCTTCCCTTAAATAAAGCAACTGTCAGGGTGATATCTGCAGAGAGAAGAGACTAAGCAGGAGAGAATCGGAAACCATGGGTCAGACATGGGCAGTCAAGTGTAAGAGGTGAGCAACGTGGGGGCGCTGCAGGGTGGGGGTGGGGGCTCTGCAGGTCAGCCATCCTGGGGTTGCTTCCCTCGCCAGTTAGTCTGCAGTCTTCATGGTAAGGGTGGCCCTCCCCACTCTCCCCTCTGCTTCTAGTCACAAAGGAAAGAATCCTCACGTCTTCCAGACCCACAAATAAACTAAAGACCCAGCCCCATGGGAACCATCATTAGCCTGGATTCCACACAGCAGTAGCCTGTCTCCTAATCCATCATGGCTCCCTAGAGTTCTCACTGACTGACACCTCCATTCCAAATCGCCCACTCAATACTCAGTTATGAATGTGCACAGTGTCAGCTTGGCACTGGGTTCTGGGGCTACAGGTCAGAAGTTCCTTACCAACAACCCTGAAGAGCTCCTCTGGACAGTGCCTATTGGATCTACAACCTTGCTTCCGCGGGACAGAACCTAGAACATTCCCAGCCCAGGTGCTCTCCACCTGTATATATACTCACAGCGTCTCCCTGAGGATTGCGTGTTTGTATCTCGGGCACTCTTCTTCATCCTGGCTAGATGGATGACAAAGATGGGTCATGACAAATGTTGGAGAGGGTACAGAGGAATGGCTCCCTCGCACGTTGCCAGGGAGAATGCAAAATGCTCTACAACACTCTGGAAGTCACTCTAAGTTTCAATAAGGTCGCCACAGGTCCCAGCGATTCCTCTTCCAGGGACAAACCAAAAGAGAGCTGAAACTATGTCCCAGCAAAAAAAAAAAAAAAAGTACACACAAATGCTAACAGCAACAATGTTCATAAGTCAAAAAAAAAATGGAAACGATCCAGCTGACTAAAGATCCAGATGACTAAAGACACAGGTATGTTTCCCCCACAAGATCTTAGTCGCCCATGGAGAACAGGGAAACACTGGTGCATGCTGTAGATAGGCCAGCTAAAAAAAAATGTCCTCCATGCAGAAGAAGCCAGTCACCAAAGACCTGAGCCTACTTGCTTGTCCAGAAAAGTTCAGCTAGAGAGGCAGAAGAGAACGGACATCAGTGACAGAGAAGGCTTCAGAGAACAGACTACTGATAGGCAAGGGCTTCCGTTCTGGGGTTGGAAACAGTTGGAAACTCTTTTGGGGGTGGGGGTGGGATTAGGCAGTGGTGGTGGCTGCACTATAGTGCAGATCTGCTCAATGCCACATATCTTCAAAGGGATATGTTTGTAGGGCATGAGATGGCTCAGTGGATAAAGGTATTGTCACCAAGCCTGACCTGAGTTCTATCTCCAGGAGCTACATGTTGGAAGTAGAGAACTGACTCCCAGGAGTTCTTATCTGATTTCTAACTATGCTCTGTGAGCACGTGTGCGGGCACACACACAAGCGCACATACACTTAACGGGCATGTTTGTGACACTTGATGTATATCTCAAGACACCACCACACATTTTGAACCCTCCCCATCTCTGACTGCCGTAGGAAGGAGTGTTTTGCTAGGAAATGGTGGCACCCAGATGCTCCCTCCCCTGGCAGCCCAGACTGAGAATGTTCCTGGAAGTCTTGCGCTGCCTACCAAAGTGTCCCCAGTATCCTGCAGGCCCTGACATCGGAAGGGGGTAGGGGTGCGGGCACCACCAGCGCTGCTGCTGACAGCCAAAGCCTTCCTCCCCTCTGAGTTCACTGCTTGACAGGGGAGCCAGGCTGGAGACTTGGCATGTCCTTGAGAAGGACATTAGAGTGGAGACCGCAGCAGCAGCCTGTCACTGACCAGCTTTGCCTGATTGTATGGTCCCTGGGGGGAGAGAAGAGGCATCTAGAGCAGCCAGTGGGGCCAGTGAAGGTGGCTTGTTGTCACAACCCCTGCCCCCATCAGCGTCATAACACCTGCATTAAAGTCACTAAGGAGTTAGCACGGGCAATTATTCTCCTTTTAAAAATGTACTCTAGTGACCACACTAGAGTAAATGAAGTGATTAGCTGGGATTTCTCCTTCATGCAGAAGAGTTGGTATGGACATCAGCCAGACTACTTTTCTAGAAAACCATCTAGCTGGGCATGGAACCCATCTTTGCCCTCCCCCAGCGTGTTACCCAAGGCAATTTATTCTACACACCAGTTCCTACACTTCAGGTGGAGGTTCGTTCCCCACAACACTTCCATACATGTCTTTACAAAGACTCCTTGCCTTTGGTCCCACAATTCTCAGGAATACATGAGGATCTCCCCACTTTCCCTTGTAGGGACAGCTAGGGCAGGAAGGGTGATTCTTGCGATTTCTCAACCCATAGTATCCTGGAAGCAGGGACTAAGAGAGTTGGGCACTGTATGAACCTGTGCTGTTTCTGAAGCTAAGGTGTGATTGTGTCCAATTCTCAAATGAGACTCAGGAAAAAAACATGGGGTGAAGAACATTCCAGAAGCTTTCCAGCTGCAAGTGAAAGAAATGGTTGGCACCCCTGGACATGCCACAGCAGTGAGGAATAATCACCAGAGACACAGAGAATCAACGCCTGCCGGCCTCTCCAGCATGTACGGGAACAGGCCAGAGTGGAGGACTGAAGTGTAGACCCTTGACCCTGTCAGGAGCGTCTGTGAGACTTTGGCCTTGAAAATGACCCTGTGATCAAGGGACGGCATCCAAAAGATGAGCTCTCTGCCTGCCAACCACACTCACTCAATAGGAGAGACGATGAAGGTCAAGATCACAAACAGGTAGAGTGTGGCGGTGCACAGAGAGCCAGAGCAGGCAGTTGGAGAGGGCAAGGCCAGTGGGGGCTGGGCAAGCAGATCCTAGTGCAAAAAAATAGCAGTTCACAAAGAAAGAAACTCCCCCCCTGTTCCAGAAAGGCACCAAAAAGACAGGACATGAAGAAAGAAGGCATTTGCAAGACTCCAGGGATGTTAGGAAACCCTGGGTGTCAACTCAGTCCCTTCCGAGAGTTTGTATCCCTTGGGTTTTTCTGCTTTCTAGATGTTCTAGAAGATCTTCAGAGAGAGAGAGAGAGCAGACGATACCCAGATTTTCACCTGAGTCGCTACACTTCTAAGCCCTCCCATTTTCCAAGTGCACATCCCATACAGAGCTACAAATCTGAGTCCCCCAAATCTTTGTTTCCAGGGAAGTCTCTTTATGGCAGGACAAAGAAACAATAATATTTTGTCTTTAAAGGTGACATTTCTAGGACATCAGTAGAGGCCCTGGGGCGGTGCTCAGGTTTTAGTAGTGAAAATAGCCTTAAGCTCTACTGGAGATGTGGAAGAAGAAAAACAGAAGGCAGATGGTTACCAAGAGACTGAACAAGTAGCTTATCTTATTGGTTGATATGGGGCAAATGGCACAGTACTGTAGCCTGGCTTTACCCATCTGTACCACGGAGACAGTATGGCTGCCATCCACAGGACTGGCAGTTAGGTAAATAATGTATGCAGTGTTGACTGCAGTTCCCGACACACAGCAAATGCTCAAACGGTTAACACTGTCTCACTCCTTGTGAGTGACACCATTTACTCTCAGACTGGAAAAGACAGGGCGCAGAATATGGAGTCTTGGATTGCGTAAGGAGATCTCTTTCCTGGTGTGAGGTCCACCACTGTAGTGGCCACCAGACTTTGTTTGAGTCTCACACACAAAACCAATATGGCGGCCTCCTGACCAACCTCCACCTCAGGAGGCTCCTCCAAGTCTTGACGTTTGTTGTCCCCCTTAAGGTAATCCTCACAGGCAGGGGTGTCTTATTTTCTCTGCCCACCCATCACCTGCCCAGGACTTGAGCTGTGAACTCACTGAAGGGCTGGATTCAAGTCCTAACTGACCCTACCTCACCTCCCTGGGTGTGCTTCCCCGCCAGGTCACACCTCACGGTTTCTCCAGCCCACTCCCAGAGCAGGTGGCCTGGAAGCCACGTAATGTGGTCAAGCAAGTGGTGGCCTAAGAATGTAACCGGGTCAGTTAGGGGTGCCTCAGGGGTGGCAGAAGGGAGGATGTCCCTCACACACACACACACAGAGAGAGAGAAAAATGCTTCATGATGCTCGTGGGGGTGAGAAACTGTCCCTGGGAAATTCTTTCGGGAGGTTTCGCCACCTCCAGCTGGTATTCTCTGGCAGCTGAAACAAGATAATAACCATGTTGAAATGGCACCCACGGCCTTGTAGGAACAGGGCATGACTTGTTACCTTCTCAGGCCTCTGGGGCTCCACCTCTCACATCTGTCCTGGAACAGCTTAGGGAAGCTCTCTCCAGGGGCAGTTCCGACCAACATCAGCCAGCAGGGCGGTGGGACAGAGGGGGGGTCTGATGTGAGACGGGCCCTGGTCAGACATTAGGAACCCACACAACCGACCAGAAAACCCCTAAACATCACCATCACACCCATCTCCTCCTGCACAGCCCCTCCCACGCCCATTCCACCCCAAGTGTACTTAGGCACATTTCAAAGGTCTGTTTAATAAATTACCACCTCTCCCTGACCCGACAATAACCACAGATAATCCAGGGCTATTAGAAGGCTTGTTTACAACTCATAATTCTAGGTTGTGCAAAGCCCAACAAGTTGGGAAAGGTGTCAACCTTCCCCCTTGTGAATGGCATAGCTGTGTTCACAAATTATATGTAATTGATCCAAAGATGTTACAGACATTCAAGAAACAAAGGCCTGCCTCCTCCCTCCCAGGTCTCCTTTTGGGAATTTACCCCCAAGGAAATCACCTTTAAAAAAATTAGTACAGGGGTGTTGTGTATAATAAGAACTTTAGAAACAACCTAGGTGCTCAACAATAGGGGATTAGTTAAATAAACCTTGGCGGTGTATACAATGGGGTTCTAAGAAGCCATTTAAAATAATATTATATAGGAGGCTGGATCCTGCCGTGGAAGGAATGTTAATCATCTGTTGTTAAGTGAAGGAAAAGAAGCAGGCTACAAGGTAAAGGCTACAGTTAATGTCATTAAACTATTTTATATTTATGCATTTATTTGACAGTGCCTGGGTGGTAAGGTGTGTGCTGGAGGCAGTCAGACAAGCTTTGAGGCTGGATTTTCCTAGCTGTGTGTATATGACCTTGGGCAAGCCACATAAACTCACTCTGTGTTTCAGATTCTTTATTCATAAAAATACAATAAGAAAAAAAATAGAGACCAGCTTTGTGGGCCGGCTGAAAAGATGAAACAAAATATTTCTCGTAAAAAATCTTCACTTTGTAGCTGTCACAAACTAGTTGTCCAGTGAGTGGGGATTATTGTTTCTGTGAAGTGTGTGACTCTGCTTTACAGATGGGAAGAAGTCTCCCCTCGGTTTACGTTTTGTTAGGGTTTGCCTGGCTTGCCCCGGGGCAGCACCATTAGTAATAGCTTCGCCCCAATGTTAGCTAACCACTGGAGCCCGGAAAGAAGTTGTGACTGTTGAAGAGGTGAAACCTGGATGAATTACACTGAGGCATGCTGGGGGCTCCCTCGGGTTGGGACTGAGAAGCTTTGAGGAAATCCATAAGCTAGGAGAACGCTGGGCCAAAGGGTAGCCATACCAGAAACAGAATGCAAGAGAGACGGATCCAAACATCAAATCAGACCCTGTGTGCCTGGCACTTCCTGTCCCCTGAGTGGTTCCTGGCTTTCTTCATCGCGTGTAGTTGTCCGATCCTGAAAAGGCTCTGCGATGGGAAGGCGTTATTAAGAAACGTGTGAGCTTAAGAGACGCTTGCACAGTGGTCCAGGGCTTGTGGTGAGGGCAGTGGGGTGGTTTCTGACGGAAGGAGACTGGCAGGAAGAAGGTAGGGAGTATGGCTCAGGCTGGTCCACAAACCCTCTTCTCTCCGAAGGGTCCCAAGACTGCTGAAGTCTAGCCTCCAGACTCCCTGGCAGCTCACAGCATTACACATTCCCACACGTCCCCTGGTGTGAGCCACCGTTTCCGTAGCTGCCTGACCCAGAGTCAGGGCGCTGCTGACCCTCTCTAACCGGACTCCATCTTTTAGACAACTGGGTGTAGCCACAATGGCCAGGGGTTGGGGTGGGACCTTTACATCTAAATGCAGTCTCCACCCTATATTGACTCTTAACTGCCTTCCCAGGAAGAAAAGGAAGAGAGCCTTGCCCAGACAGGCATCCTCCCTGGGCCTCTAAAGACTGTGAAAGAGAAAGACAGGGGAGAGAGAGATCAGGTCCTTTCTGGGTAGTTTAAGGGAGCCACCTCTCTAAGCATAGCCCGGGTCTCTTTATTCTCCAAAGCGGGAACTCAGCATCAGATAAGAGAGGACCCACAACCCCCCTACCTGACACTTTAAAGACAACAACCTGACAGTGGAAGTGGATGATCCAAGAAGACTATCCCACACTTACCTTGGAAGTCTCTGCTCTTCCCCACTCAAGAAGGAGGGAAGACAGGCCTGGAGTTGGGGGTTGTACTGGCTAGTTTGGTGTGTCAACTTGACACAGGCTGGAGTTATCATAGGAAAAGGAGCTTCACTTGGGGAAGTGCCTCTACGAGATCCAGCTTTGGGGCATTTTCTCAATTAGTGATCAAGTGAAGGAGGGCCCCTTGTGGGTGGTGCCATCTCTGGGCTGGTATTCTTGGGTTCTATAAGAAAGCAGGCTGAGCAAGCCAGGGGAAGCAAGCCAGTAACATCCCTCCATGGCCTCTGCATCAGCTCCTGCTTCCTGACCTGCTTGAGTTCCAGTCCTGATTTCCTTTGGTAATGAACAGCTGTGTGGAAGTGTAAGCTCAATAAACCCTTTCCTCCCCAACTTGCTTCTTGGTCATGATGTTTGTGCAGGAATAGAAACCCTGACTAAGACAAATTGGTACCAGCGTAGTGGGGTATTCCTGTGACAACCTGACCATGTTTTGGGGAGGACTGTGGAAGGACTTTGGAACTTTGGGCTAGATGGTCCATTCAGTGATGAGACCTCTCTGAGATGTTGTGGAGGAGCTTGGAAGATTATGTTGAGAACAGTGCAGAAGATGGAGGCCTGGCTTGTGAAATTTCAGAGGGAAAATTAAAGACTCTTATCAGGGCCATGAAGACTCTGTGGTTCTGGTTAGCTGGGGCTGAAGAATCAGCTGTGAGTAACAAGATACCAGAACCACTAAAGTGAGCCATTGTGTTACTGGGACTATTGATGCTGGTTAGCTGGAGCTAAGAAATTAGCGGTGAGTAAGAAGAGACCAGCATCACTGAGGTGAAATCTTCTGGGATGTGTTTTCTGAGAGCACAGAGAGTGTGTTCCAGATAGCCAAGGTTGTGCCTCGTGCTGTAGCAGGACTTGGTACTGTGTAAGAGTCACCCAGGTGGTACTGCTTTTGAAGGCATGAAGGCATCATGAAGAACAGCTGAGGCTTGGTACAGTGAGAGGCCATGGAAGGCCATTGGTGAAAGTGTACCCTCAGTTGTAATTGATGGCCCAGGACTGAAGGGGTCATGCAAAAGTGTTGAGGCTTGGAGATGCCAGTACTATGTGATGACCACCAAGGACAGCAGCAGCAGTGGAGTACAAGCAGCTGGAGCCTAGAAGACAAGGTGTGTGCTACAACGGGAAGAGCTGGAGAAGTGACCCAAGCCCTTGGAGGAGCCCAGAAGATCGTGAGTTGGATCCCAGACTTTGGAGTTTGAGTTTTGCCTTTGATTGTGACTGTGCCCTGATATTTTTCCCTCTTGAAAGAAGGTATTTTAGTGGAGCCCACAGTTCAGAGACTTGAATTTTTAGAAGATATTGGACATTTTAAAGGGATTGAACTTTTAATATGTAAAGACTGTGGGACTTTTTACATTATTGAGATCTTGGGGATGAATAAGAAAGTAAGGGTTGAGGCTTAATAGTGATATGTTGGTGTGTCAAGTTGACAAGGGGTCAATTGTACTGGCTAGTTTGGTGTGTCAACTTGACACAGGCTGGAGTTATCATAGGAAAAGGAGCTTCACTTGGGGAAGTGCCTCTACGAGATCCAGCTTTGGGGCATTTTCTCAATTAGTGATCAAGTGAAGGAGGGCCCCTTGTGGGTGGTGCCATCTCTGGGCTGGTATTCTTGGGTTCTATAAGAAAGCAGGCTGAGCAAGCCAGGGGAAGCAAGCCAGTAAGTAACATCCCTCCATGGCCTCTGCATCAGCTCCTGCTTCCTGACCTGCTTGAGTTCCAGTCCTGATTTCCTTTGGTAATGAACAGCTGTGTGGAAGTGTAAGCTCAATAAACCCTTTCCTCCCCAACTTGCTTCTTGGTCATGATGTTTGTGCAGGAATAGAAACCCTGACTAAGACAGGGGTCCTTCACCTTAGGGTTCCCAGCTCTGATGACGAGTGTGGGCTGGGCTCTAGAGAGGAAAGCTCCGGGTGTGAGGACTTGTGGGTCACACCTGAGCACGGCAGCTCCGGCCAGGTGGATCACTGTGACTGGACTGTTTCTCAGGTATGTGCTCTATCTGGCTGGCAAAGCTAGCCACCGTGTGCTCCTGGTGGGACATGAGCCACATGACATCACCTTCCTACCTCTTCCTGCTTGACTGCACAGCCCCAAAGCCAGAAGGCAGCCAAGGCGGAGAAACCGGAAGCCTTGGACACTAGTGTGAACACAAAGTGCTATGAACTGCGATTACAGTGAGCTCAAGTTCAACACAATACTACCGTACAGCTCAGTGAGTCCACTCCTGCAGATGCCTCCCGGCGGCAGGAAAATGATTCTACAGAGGCTCATGATGGAATTCTTCATGACAGACATACTGTGAGGACAACCCAAATACACATGAGTAGGCTGATTCTTTTTTAAAAAGTATTTATTTTTATCTTGTGTGTGTGTGTGTGTGTGTGTGTGTGTGTGTTTTACCTGTATGTGAGTGTGTCCATGGAAGCAAAAAGAGGGTACCAGAGGTCCTGGAGCAAGAGTAACAGGATGTTGTAGATTACTATGTGGGAACTGGAAGCTAAACCCAGGTCCTCTGCAAAAGCAACACGTCTTCTTCTTCTTCTTCTTCTTCTTCTTCTTCTTCTTCTTCTTCTTCTTCTTCTTCTTCTTCTTCTTCTCTTCTTTTTTTAAAGATTTATTTATTATTATATGTAAGTACACTATAGTTGTCTTCAGACACACCAGAGAGAGCACCAGATCTCATTATGGATGGTTGTGAGCCACCATGTGGTTGCTGGGATTTGAACTCAGGACCTTTGGAAGAGCAGTCAGTGCCCTTAACAGCTGAGCCATCTCTCCAGCCCTCTTCTTCTTCTTCTTCTTCTTCTTCTTCTTCTTCTTCTTCTTCTTCTTCTTCTTCTTCTTCTTCTTCTTCTTTTAAAGATTTATTTATTTATTATATGTAAGTACACTGTAGCTGTCTTCTAACTCCATAAGAGGCAGTCAGATCTCATTACGGATGGTTGTAAGCCACCATATGGTTGCTGGATTTGAACTCAGGACCTCCAGGAGAGCAGTTAGTGCTCTTAACCACTGAGCCATCTCTCCAGCCCAACACGTGTTCTTCTTAAGATCTTTAGCTGTACCCAGCCAATGGGACATTACCACCATAGAGAGGAGCCTGGCTTTACCGTATACAGCAACAAGGATAAACCAGCGTGCACCATGCCAAATGAAGGAAGACGGACACAAAAGGTCAAGTTATGGTGCCTTTTATTCAAACTATGTAAGGCGGGGACATCCTTAGAACAGCAGACAGGTCAGTTTCCATGGGTGTGGTGGGGACGAGGGCTGGGAAGTAGTTGCTTCACAGCTACTTTGAGAGTCATAAAAGTGTTTGGGAATTAGACAGAGCGGATGGTTGTACAACATTGTGAAAGTACTGAATGACACTGAATTGAGAGGTGGGGTGGGGTGAAATGGTATGGAGTTCTCTGTGGATTTCAACTCTAAAGAGAAATGGAGCTGTAAAAAAAAAAAAAGTTTCTGCTTGCCAGGCCACGTGCCCCCACATGGTCCCCTGCATCTGTAGAACAGGTCTACCCAGCAGAGATTTATTGCCCCACTTGGCAGATAGGAAAAGTGAGGCTCAGCAGATGATCTAATCTGCCCAGGGCTGCATATTCAGGCCTGCACCGAGGCTGGCTCTGAACTGCCCAGAAGTTCTTCGGAGTTGAGTAAGATGTCTCCTCGCGGGCTAAGGATGTACATCCTGACCTGGGAGGCAAGGGAACCAGAGCTCGAGATTCCACACAGCTTCTGTACTGGAATTCCAAGCTGGAGAGCCTGGGACCCAGAGATGGATACCTAACGCATGCTTAATGTGCAACAAGGCCCGTGGAGGCTTGCCTCGGGCTGGGGCTGAGAAGAGGGCTGGAGAAAGGGGGTCCTGGAGAAGCCGAGGCCCTGCATTTACAGACCACGTGGCAGACTGTTCTTGAACCTTCCAAGCCATCCTGCCATCACCCCCAAACCTCCACCCTTGGGATGAGACCATGTGTACCATGCCTGGAACTATAAGATTACTGGCTTTGGTACCTTAGGTGCTAAGACTCACTAGGGACTCTCTCTGTGTCCCTCACTGGCCCAAGCACTTGACCTGGCTCTCTACAATCCTGTAAGGTAGGGGTAACTGTCATTCTGATAAATATGACACCATCCGACCGCACCCACCTTCCCTCGAGTCCCACATTTAAATCGCACTTGAAAATGTTGTCTCCTTGTTGTCTGCGACGAAAGGATGACATGAACCCTGGCCAGGGAGACTCAGAAAGACATTTATGGGGTCTCCTGAGGAAGAAGTACTTGATCCAAAAGAAAGAGGTCCATCCAGGCGGAGCTGTCTTCCTATGATGTCGTCATATCTGATAGGGCGCTGGTGAGCGTGGCAACCACCCTCCTCAGCCTGAGAGTGAAACTGATATGAAGACAGCAGAACAGAGATGGAGAGACAACGGAACCCCTGATGCACGCACTGGGCCGGCTCCACCAATCAGAGGAGAGAATGAAGCTACAGACCGCAGATCAGAACTGGGAGGCGCTGAGAACAGAAGCCAGTAGGCTGAGATTCCATAGCATGGGGACCCAGAACTCTGCCCTTCACCGTTGTAAGGCACTGTGGGCTGCACAGGGTTGCGGCCTCTGCAAATGGCCTATCAGATACAGGGGGATGGAAACTAGCTACCTCATAAGAAAAAAAACTTAACAAAGTGACCCACATTTAACACCAACATGGAACTTCCAGAAAAGTGAGGGTGCTCCTGGCCAGAGGCATGGCCCTGCAATCCAGCCCCAGTGTGGTGTCCCTTGAGCCCAGATTCTATAATCTCCACTCTTCCGTCAGCTTCTGTCCCTATGGAGTCCAGGCTTTCCCGCTTCCCCGTCTCTCTGTTCCTGGTAGCTTCTGAGGCTCACCCACCGCACCGACTTCCCACCTCAGCAGCCAGTCTGCCCCCTGTCACACGCCCCCGGGGGTTAGGAATAAGCAGCCAGTCTGTGCAGCAACCAGGATGGTCTAACACAGCTCACTACACTCTCCTGCCCCAGTGTTTGTCCCCTCTTTCTACTGAGCCCAGAGTCACACATTCCCAGTCATGACTAAGCAGGTCAGGTGCTTCCAGGCCTGCCTTGACCTTCACCTTGACCTCAACACCTCCACCCTGGCTCCACAAGTTCCTTGAACCTGAGGAACGCACTCCCGCCTAGGGCTTCTGACCTTGCTGATCATTCAGCTTGTCCAACACTCTTCCCACAAGGTCGTGTCATTTTACGGTTCCTCAGAGAACAGCATCCTGTCTCTAGTCAGACACTGCTGAGTTTTCTATGGAGATCACCTGGTTCCTTGTCATCCTTTCTTATTTTTGAGCTAGTTCTTTCATTAACTTCCATCATACACATACACCACATATACAACATATATGCACATACACACACACACCCCACACATACACACAAATGCCACACACACTACACACATATCACACCACACACACACACACATACACACACACCACACATACACCATACACACATACCATACTCACCATATACACACATACCACACACACATAGACACATATACACACACATACCACACACACACCACATACACACCACACACCACATATACACCATACACACATACCACACACACCACACACACACAAACCACACATACCACACACACATATACATACCACACACACCACACATACACACACACCACATATACACCATACACACATACCACACACACACACACACACACCACACATACCACACACACTACACATAAACACATATACACACACCACACACCACACATACACCACACACATACTACACACATACACACCACACATACATACCACACACGTACCACACACACACACATACCACACACACACCACACACACATACATCACACAAACACACACACACACACACACACACACACACACCACACAGACCTCACACATACACATACCACTCATACCACACATACACCACATATAACACACACACATACCACATATACACACATATGCACACCACACACACATACACACCACACACACATACATACCACACACACCACACACCACACATACACACTACACACACACACCACACACCACACACCAGACACACACATACACATACACACCACACACACACACCATGCATATAGGACACACACAAACCACACACAACACACACACACAACACACACAACACACACACATACACACACACATACACACCACATATACACACATATGCACACCACACACACATACACACCACACATACACACTACACACATACCACACACCAGACACACACATACACATACACACCACACACACACACCATGCATATAGGACACACACACACAAACCACACACAACACACACAACACACACACATACACACCACACATACACACCACACATACACACCATACACATACCACACACACAACACGCACACATACACACCACATATACACACATATGCACACCACACACACATACACACCACACATACACACCATATACATACCACACACACAACACGCACACATACCGCACACACACCTGGGAAGGTCCCTTGATGTGCTGTGTGCTGTATCGATGCAACCCACTGCCAACCGCCCAGCATCCAGAACAGAGCTGGACACACAGTAGGTACTCAGCCAGCATTCGTCTGAAGGTTAAGTCTCCTCCCGGCGAAGCTGCCATGTGCTCACTGAAGAGACGGGCTATTAGGCCTCTCTCGCGCTCTCCAGAGCCTCACCACTGCTAAACGTGCTCTCATGGAGTCACCAAGGAAGAGGCACACACACTACCAGTTCATGCCTAAGCCCCGCTGGCTCTCAAAACAGGACCTCCAGCAAGCGATTTAGCTTCTGTGTGTGTGCCTCAGTCCCTGGGTCAAGTGGGTTTCATGGAGCTCTTGAACTTAGTGAGGAAGATGGATGGGGAACTACATTGTCGTCCAGCGTGGTGTCTGGAGTACGATGCACCTGCGTGTCGGGACAGAAGAGGGGAGTGGGGTGAGAGAGAACAGGAGAGGGGGTGCATGTTCTAGCTGCACATCCAGTGAGGGAGCCCTGTCTACAGAACCGCCCCAAGATGCCTCTCCTGGTAATAAAAGAGGGTCACAGGGGTGTACACAGACATATGCCTAAACCTTTCCCCGGCCTCAAATGGAGCTCTGCCAGGTCCTGGCATTCTCAACACCCAGAAGGCCATGTTCCCCCCAGATTTAATCCAGAGCAGCATTTGTGCATCAGGAGGGGTGAGAGGAATCCTCTCAGGGTCATGGAACTTCCAAGTCCCCAAAGCTCCTACTAGTGGGGCAGGTGCTGCGGGGAACAGCTCCTTCCAGAAGGAGCTGGGCCGTAAGAGCTGCTAATTGGTCGTAAGGCGAATGAACGGGAGAGAAGGTATTAATGAGCAAACCATTTGGTTCCACGTGAACGGGCCATAACCCAAAAAGGATTTTATCGCTCCTCCCCGCCTTTTAAGAGTTTTCATTTTAAAAGTGTCTTGGCCTTAAAACGGTCCACTGAGACCAAGGCTTTGAGAAAACGAACAAAATGTGTAGCATCATCCGGACCCCACGGATCCTCAGGCATCCTTACCCGTGAGCCACCCCGAGGCTGAGACCCACCAGCCCAGCTGCCTTAAGGTACTCCGTTCCTGCTCTAGACACTCATGGGGGAATCACCTGCACCCAAACACTAGAAGCCACCCACATTTCAGCCTAAGTTTTGGCATCATTCAAAAGAATAAAAGACTTGGGGCAGAGTCTTGAAGGGAGAGCTCTGGGTGGGCACAGGGGTAGTCACCAAGCATCCTTTTACTTCCATTTTAAATGCCATCTTTCCAGAACAAGGAAGTGCCTTAAGTGGAAAGTTTCCTCCCAAATTTAACTGGTCAGAAATAGTCCCAACCAACATCGTGATTTATAGCTCTCTGATCAGGTCATTCCCTCCCCCGCCCCGTTTGCTTTCTGTGGTGTCAACTCAACACACCCCAGAATCATCTGGGGGAGTCTCAGCTGAGAGGATATTGTCCGAATCGGATTGGCCTATGGCCACGACTGCAAAAAATTATCTTGATTGGTGATTTATGCGGGGTGGACCAGGCCACTGTGGGCAGCTTCACTTTTAGGCAGGTAGCCCTGGATTGTCTAAGAGAGCCAGCCAGAAAACAAGACAGCAAGCAGCATTGTGCCCTGGATTCTGCTCCAAGTTCCTTCCCTGCCCTCCTGCCCTGACTTCTCTCAGTGACAGACTCTGGGGCAGAAGTATAAGGCAGATAAACCCTTTCCTCCCCGTGATGATTTTGGTCAGAGTAGTTTATCACAAAAGCAGAAAAGAAACAGAAACACATAGTGTATCCTGGTCTGAAAGTATCGCATGAAAATTTACAGAAATAATCTATTCACAAGCTTTAAATCGTGCATTTTGGGGGGCTGATGTGATGGAATCTCACCCCGTTCTTCCCCTTTCCATCTGGATATCAATCCTCCTTTGGTCCAGTGCGTCTACAGCCAGTGTATCGACACCATATATACTATCCTTGCTTCAGAAACATTAGCTTCTTATTAGAGCAACGGTCAGTATCACAAGACTTGTGCTCCAATCACCAATATCGTATGCCCCTAAATCAGAAAAGCAAAGATGCTAGCAATTTAGATATAGCAAAGAATGTGTCATCAGAGTCATTCGTGTGAAAAAAGATAAAAGCTCTTAACTACTTTGCTATGGGGACAACTATCGAGAGAGTTTAGTGTTATTTATGGTTTCAGGCATCCACTGTGAGTCACGGGCTCACAAACTGCTGGAGGAGGTAGGACTGTGCCTGTAAATACTATGTAACATTATATTACAGAATATTGCCTTTATAAAAGCAGTAAAACAACCCAGTTACACAGCGATCTTAATGCATTTAAACTTTCCCCACCTTGCTCTCCCAGAGGCTCCGCAGGGTCGACGTTGTAGCACAATGTATTTGTTCCTTCTGTTCTCTGTCTCAATATTTAACTCTACCACTGTTATCTGCTGTCCTGTTCAAAGGTCCTGGGGTTGAAGATCTTCTGCTTCACCCTTCTGCCATCTAAGTCTCTATGCACACATACGGACAATCTCTCTGGAGTACAGCGCTGAAGAAGTGTCTACTCCACAGTGTGAGCATCTACTACTGGACGTGTGTTCCAATATGTCTGCACAAATCAGCATGCCTACCATCAACTGTAAATCAGCAAAGCCACTCTGAAGAACAATTAGGCAATCTCTGCACATGCACGAACGTCTCTGTGGCTCCACATTCCTGCCAAACAGTGTTGTCAGACCGTCGAATGTTTGCCAATCTATTGGGTGCTGATGGATACTTAGTGGCTGCTTTAATTACATGTCTCTCATTAACCAAATTGAGCACCTTTTATGTGCTCTCTGGCCTTTCTAATTTCATGTTCTGAGATTTACTTGTCTGTACACTGACTAATTTTGACATATAGATGATTAGATGGATAGAGAGAGAGAGAGAGAGAGAGAGAGAGAGAGAGAGAGATGTAGGTAGATAGAGTTCTTTAAACAGTTCATAAAACAGTATTCTATGAACCATTTCCTAATATAATAGATCTCTTAGCCCATAGTATACATTGTATTCTGCAAATGAAGCTTGAACATCTTATCCGCTAACCATCTCTCTTCTATTATCTTGCAATTGTACCACAAGTACACCATGATTTACTAGTCTCCTTTTTTTTTCTCATTATAAATAGTGGATCCTGTACCTTTTAGCCACAGTCATGATGTTTCTATGGAAAATGGACAGTTCTTGGTGAGCTGCAATGATACTTACCAAAAAAAAAAAAAAATGACAACAGTAAAAGTTTCCCAGACATAGTTCTTCCTTCTCTTCACAGCTCAAAGGCAGCATGAGAATAACTTCTTAAGAAATATGTCTGGCAAGATCCGCTAAAGCTAAACATGCAGTTACCTATGACCCAGGATTATGCTCCTGTGGATGCATCCAACAAAAACAGGGCTCCATGAAAAGTATGAGAGTGTTCACAATAGCTTCATTCATAAGGCACATAAATCTGTGTGCTAATGGCCAGCCCAAGGCCATAGGCAGAGCTGAAGACACAAGGAAACCGGTCTTGAAAGAGAACATCTTCTTTCATCCCATGTGCTTAAAGTCCAGGCACGGGTAAGACTGATGTGCATTAGTCTTAGTTAGAAATTGAAAATTAGTTAGAAATCAGAAAAATAGCTGGAAGTGATGGCACATGGTTATAATCACATTACTCAGGAGGCTGAGGCAGGGGGATGGCCGTGAGTCTGAAGTCAACCTAAGAGACATGGTGAGACTGACTCAAGAATGACAAAATAAGTAAATAAACGAAGGAAGGAAGGAAGGAAGGGAGGGAGGGAGGGAGGGAGGGAGGGAGGGAGGGAGGGAGGGAGGAAGAGAGGAAGGAAGGAAAGGAGGGAGAGAAGGAAGGAAGGAAAGGAGGGAAGGAAGAAAGGGAGGAAGAAAGGAAGAAAAGATAGGTTCGGTTCGATTAATATTAAAAGAGAAGTTAGATACAAAAGTTACAAAATTCCAGCAGAGCAGAAAGAATGAGTCTATGAGTTCTGGTGACTGCAGTATCACTGGAATACTTTTGGGAGGAAATTTTAAATGTTCTCAACAGAGAGACAGAGAGAGACACAGAGACACAGAGAATAACACATTAGCTGCCTTATTTGTCATTCTGTGCTTGCGTCAGGCAAACATCTACCATAAACAGTCACAATTTTGTTTGTTAAAACAAATAAAAAATAAACTGGCTGTGGTGGTACAGACCTACCACCCCCCCTCAGTACTCAGAAGGCAAGAGAACAAAGAATTTGAAGCCAGCCTGGGCCACATAGCAAGACCCTGTCTCAAACTGCTTGCTCCTCCACTGAGGGGATTCAAGTCACGAAAACAATTTTAAAACGCACATACATTTTTTTTCTTTAAACACACACACACACACACACACACACCTTTCTCGTTATTCAGTTTGCGTTCTGCTTAAGCAAGCGGCAGAATTTTTACTGAGCCCGAGTCACTGGGCTAAACCTGTCCTAAAGGTCAGCCAGCTTCATTTTCCCAGTGAGCTTTATGGGGCAGGTCTGCGCGTCCCTATGCTCATATATGGAAAGCCAAGCATCCAAGGTGTAAGCAGTTTATCTAAGGTCCTGACTGTATTCAGACTCTATCAATAACCGCCCGAGTCACAGCTGTCAGCGCCACTGCTCGCTAAGCACACAGTGTGTCAGACGTTACTCCAACCGCGTTTACGTGTCTTATCTCATGTCATCTGCGAGATGATCTCATGCGACGGGCGCCATTATTATTATCTCCATTTCACAGGTGAGGAAATTACTACAGTAAGTCTCTTCCCCCAGGCCACACAGCCGGTCAGTGGAGGGGCTGTGCTCTCTATGTGGCACATGCCCCAATTCTGACTTTTCTAGCCCCGAGACTATGCCTGGAATCGGCTCCGGGCTGTGCTGCTGTGGACTCTGACGGCTGTTTACTTTGTTCCTAGGTTTTTTAATGGAGGTTGTGTTGACGTATTAGCTTGTTTTTCAGACTCACTGGTCTGCTGAGAGGTCAAAACACAAAGCCACAAAACACAAGCCTAACCATCCCCAGATAAACTAATGAACAGTTTCCCCAAGGCAGAGAAGCTGTGGAGGCGGTCTCCATTGTTTCCCTGTGAACAGACTTCACCTTCGAAGATCCCAGAAGCCTCACACCCCCATCCCCATTCCCATCCACACTCACACCCCCATCCCCACCCACACCCACACCCACACCCACACTGCTTTAACAGCTCAAGGTTTGTGGTGACAAGACTTTTTCAGAATAAGTGCCATCTCAGGACCACATTTTAATGGGAAATTACAGATGCTGGAGATCAGCTTGGGCGGGGGTGGGGGGTTAGGAAGGAATGACAGACACACTGACGCAATAAGCAGGCGAAGACGGACCAGGAGGGGCCATCAGGGAGGAAAGGATGCGGGATCTGCCATCAACTTCCTGTCTGCCAGAGGCCTGGACCATACCACAGCCATCCACCAGCAGCCTGCCTAGGCTGCTGTCCTTAAACCAGAAGGCTTCCAGCTAAAGGTCTGCGCCACATTTGCCAGGTTACAAATCACTTTCACAAAGAGGCAGAAGCACTGGATGGAAGTGCCCTCAGACCTGAGCAGGAGCAAAGGACAAGGACCAGGCTGCTTTCTTCATAGGCAGGAGAGTTCCCCCAAAGGGCCTTGAAAGGGAAAAGCATGGTTGAATGGAGAAGGCTTCAAGGGAGCCACTGGGAAGCCAGGCTCCTGAACCACAGAGATCACGAACTTAGCAACCAGGAGCCTGCTGTGAATACACACGACCTCTCGTCCCTTCAGGGACCCTTCAAGGCATGGATGTTAGTCAGCCTTGTTCCACAGAAGGGGAAATTGAGGCTCAAATCAGAATAAGTAATCAGCGCTCAGAGCTTGGGAGGGCTGGCTCCCTGTGTAAGGTCCTCAACCCCCTCCACAGAGGAGGAAGTAAGAGAAAAAGAATGGGGTGGGGGAGGCTTTGCCACATGGCAGTCTAGTCTGAGGGGACTACAGAGTGGAAACAGCCCTCGAACCATCTCTCACGATGAGGAGTCCGTCCAGCCCACCCTGGTCTGTTCCTCTGCTCCAATTCCCAGGACAAACACTTGCTCACAGCCCTTCCCAGAAAGGGAACAATGAGGGCAGAGGCCGGTGTCTAGGTGGCGTGAGGGCAGCTGGCTTCAGATTAGGATCAAACTGTCCTGAAGTCATTGGAGGATCCCGAAGCAGGTAGGTCTGCCTGACCTGGGAAAGGAAGTTATTTCCTTCACTGAGAAGGGCTGATAGCACTCTGGGTGTCAGCAGGAAGCCCTGGGTTAAAGCGACAGGATTGTGGTGCTGTCTGGTGATCTAAGAGATGCCAGGACTCAAGGCCTCCCGTCGGGCTTGCCCATCCAGTCCCCCTCAGCCAGGGACCACCATTCTCTGGTTGTCCTGCAGACCAGCTCCGAGCAGAGTGGGCTGTACTGGGTGTCAGCCCTGGAGTCCGAGCAGAGCCCTTTGCTCCAGTCCCTGGGGGCCAGCACCTGCCCAAGCCACTCCAGAGAGTCCCCGGAGGGGGACCACCAGCTGTTCAGTTGCCTGATGTGAAGAAAGAAGCACCTCTGGGTAAATATTGGGAAGAACTCCTCCGAGCCAGAAGGAAGGCAGCCTCCTCCGCACAGAAATGCTAAGTGCAAAACCGTCTACAGGCAGCGAGCGCTCTCAAATACTTAGCAAGGTCGGGACAGCAGTGTGCTGTCCACAGATTCCAGCTCCCTAGCAGAGCCGTGGAATCTGAACCCTCCTTGCACGAATTGTGCAACCCGAAGCAGATGCTCAGGGTCAAGCAGCTCCCATCCATCCTTATCTTCTCCTCCTCTGAGCACCTTCCTTCCTTCTACGTCCCCTGCCTAGTGACTGGGGATGGCTGGGGCCGAGCTCCCCAACCAAACTATCTGGGACTTAGAAGAGAGTCACTAATGAGTCACTGGTGAGCAAATGGTCCAGGCTGCTCATCTTTCTCTTCGTGCTCCTAGACTTTCCAGCACAATCCCAGCACTAGAGAGGTTGAGAAAAAGGAGGACGACAAACTCAAGCCCTGGACAGCAAAGTGAAATAAAAAAACTACCAAAGGCAGGGAGAGGAGAGGACATGAGAGACAAAGAGGGGCTAGGGGAGGGAAGGGGAGAGAAGGGATGGGTATTGGAGAGAAGCGAAAGGGATAGAAAAGGATGGGAGGGGATGGAGAGAAGAGGAGAGGAGAGGAGAGGAGAGGAGAGGAGAGGAGAGGAGAGGAGAGGAGAGGAGAGGAGAGGAGAGGAGAGGAGAGGAGAGGAGAGGAGAGGAGAGGAGAGGAGAGGAGAGGAGAGGAGAGGGAAACAGAGAGGAAGGGGAGGAAGGAAGGAAAGGGAGGGGAGGGGGTCTCTTTCTGGGCTCCTTAGGTCTATGCTGGCTCCTGACAAGCCTTGGCCAGCAGCACACTGGAAGCAAGGGCTTGGGTTTTACATGAATCCCAGCTCCCTGGCTCCTCTCCATTTCCAGGAGAGCATAGCCGGGCTCGTCACTAGAAGGCTGAGACACACGGACCCATGCTGCGTGCACTTGACCCCTCCAACTTGAGCGTTTGTTTATCCAAAGCTCCCTGTTGTCACCCACCTGACCACAGGCTAGTGACTGAGCCCAGCCAGTGAGCTCTGAGTCGCCACACAGTAAGCACAAATAGCTGCTCACTGCGGTGGCCAGAAACATCCTTCGTGCAGACATCCAGGGTCACAAATGCTCCAAATGCGGATGCTTTCTGACGCCACAGGTGGAAAATTCCAAGCTTGCTCTCGTGACACAGGGCACGGTCAGACAGCAGGTGTGCTGCAAAGATCACACAATTACCTTCAGGGAGTGTGCATAAGGTAGGTCAGAAACAGAAAGGGACTCACTCAGACTTGGGTTTCGTCCACACGTTGTCTCATTGCAGATGCATGAGAAATAACCCAAACCCTAAACTCTGAAATGCCTCTTATCCTAAACCTTTCAGATAGATGCCTCCGTTTCTTCAATCCCAAAAGGGAGGTTTTGAATATCACCAGCTACTAAATAAATAAATACCAAAATGTTTATGTCAGTACCTGACTCATCCTCAATGCTAAAAAGATATTTGCCATTAAAATGCTATCTTCCAATCGACTATAATTCCATTTATTTTTTCTATGCCCCACTCCCATTCAGGACACTGTCTAGCTAGTTTCTGCCCATCTATAATGAAGGGGGGGTCATCGTTCCAAATTTCAGAACCCAAGGCCAAGCTTTTCACTGAGCTGAGGGTAGCCTTAGCGCTGAAGTGATCAGACCCTGCCCGCCCTGGACCCTGTTAACCCCCACCCCCTCCTCATCTCCCAGGTAATCGGCACGCTTCCCATATTACAACACCAAGAACAATCCCAGGCTCCGGATTGACCACTCTCTCTGTGTGTCATTCATGCTGCGGCTCAGAACGTATCTCTGAGTGCTTGTGACCTCCCCGTAACCCCCATTTCACAGATTAGGAAACTCAAGAGCGGCATGCCTGGGGTCAGCCCCCCTCCCCGGACCCTTCACACCCCACCCCCCGCTAATAAGCAGTAGAGGGAGGAGTCAGAGCTCCCTCCGAAGCTCTCTTCCCATTCTGTCTTTGGCCCCAGGTCATGGTCTCATTTGGGCCACACACTCCAGAAGGCACGGAAAAGTAGGCTTTCCCACGGTTGAAGACGGAACTAAGCCACCATTAAGAATCCTCATTCCAGAAGGCGCAAGGAGCCTGGGGGGTCAACAGATCACCACAGAGAGAGGAAACAGCCAGGCTGAGGGATAACAGAGCCTCGCTGAGACCCACATCCCTACCCAGGCCTCAGGCTGTTCAGTGACACCTCTCAGATGAGCACATACTTGGTGACCATTAAGATTACACTCAAATATCACCTACAGTTCACCTTCTTGTCACACAGATCTGCAATGTCATGCAATGTTAACTGTCCCTGTTCCCACAGATGAGCAACAGAGGGGCAGAAACTTTGACTGAGCCAGACTCAAGCTCAGAAAGTCTAGTCTCTACAACCCATGGTCAAAAACACTGCACTGGTACTCCTCAGAGCAAAGAAGGTTCCAGAAGGGCTCCATTTCTGGGTCCTTCTGTGGCCTCCTCAGATAGAGGGATCAGATGAACGGATTAAGAAGCTAAATAGGTCGCTACAGGTCTCCAGGATCCACTTCTGTTCCCCTGGATACATGAAGGATGGCGATCCCTTGTCTTTTTGGCTAGTCAGAACTGGAGAAATCACAATAGACTCAAGTCACCAGATTCCTCTTCCCTAGGCAAGAAGGTCTTGGGGCAGAGACACCCCTGGCCTGAGGGGGGCTTCCTCCAGCCCAAAGCTTCTGCTGACAGACACCATGGAGTTTCCCTCTTCCCCAGCTCTGGCTTATGCACCCACTGACATTGGTTATGATATACTTGTGAAAAATAAGCCTGGGCTCGGAACCAATGGCATTTGGGGCTCTTTGTTACCGCATCCCATCCTCAGCGCTCCTAACTGTACGGGTCGGGTGGTGTGAGAGGGAGCGGAGCATCGGGCCCCCGACAGGCAGGCACACTTCAGGGGATCCCCGTGGTAGGTAGAGAGGAGGTGATGAGTCCTCAGGAACCAGAGTCTTGACCTCGGTTTCAGTGAGAATGTACGCTCCTTACCCAAGCACCAATCCAAATGCTAAGACCAAATATGAAATTAGCTACAGGAAGAAAAACAAACTCACAGAATGGCTCTTCTTCAGACCGGGTTGAAGGGGCAGCCTCTTGCTGCTTCCGTGGTTGCTACCTGGGGTAGAGGTTGACCCGGCTGTGACGACATCACCCCTGGAGCTGACAGCCCAGTGTTCCGGCCCACTCTACCGTCTTTCACCTACCAGCATCAGGGCCCTGCCTTGCGTGTCACCTGGTACCATCTAGCACCTCACGATTCTCAAAGAGAATAAGGAGATGGCGAGGAGATGCTGGACAAGGAGGTGAAAGTGAAAGGCCACAAAGCCGCTCCCAGAGGATCAACACCAGGGCCGAGTCTTTGAGTAGATTTAGGGATTTCGAAGAGGAAGAAAAGCCATTCTAGTGGGGGGGGGATCTCTCTCTCTCTCTCTCTCTCTCTCTCTCTCTCTCTCTCTCTCTCTTTCTCTCTCCCTCCCTCTTTTTCTCCCTCCCCTCCCTCCCCCTCTATCTTCCCAACCCCTCGTGTGTGTGTGTGTGTGTGTGTGTGTGTGTGTGTATGGTGTTGTTGTTCTTTTTGTTTGGTTTGGTTGGGTTTGAGACAAGAATGTACTGGTTTGAATGAGAAAGTCCCCCATAGGCCGGTATGTTTGAATGCTTCCTCCCAAGTTAGTGGAAATGTTTGGGAAGGATTAGGAAGTATCGCCTTGAGGTGTGTTACTCAAAACCCCATGCCAGCTCTAGTGTGTGTGTGTGTGTGTGTGTGTGTGTGTGTGTGTGTGTGAGAGAGAGAGAGAGAGAGAGAGAGAGAGAGAGAGAGAGAGAGGAGAGTGTGTTTGCTGCTTTCACATTTCCATATAAAGCTCTCAGCCTCTCAGCTACTGCTACAACGTTTGTCTTCCCGCTTCCCACTGTGATGATCACAGACTAACCCTCTAACACTGTAAGCAAAGCATGCTGGACAAGCATCTTACAACTGAGCAGCAGTCCTCCGCAGCCCTGCACAGTGGCCCTCGCCATCCTGAGCACCCATCACCAGCAAGCATCTCCAAAACCCCTTTCATTCTTCCCAACTAAAATTCCACAGCCACTAACCAGTGGCAAGCACCCCACCTTGTCCTGGTCCCTGGTAGGTCCCCTACCCATCCAGGTCCCCTACCACTACACTTTCTGTTCCTGTGATTTCTTCTATTTAAAGGAAAATTGGAACGAATTAGAGAAGTATTAATGTCATATCAGCCCCAAGCCAAGACCCTTGTTCTGATATGATTCTGACAGACATGAAATGAGAAAAATACAAGCCAGTTTTATTCTATGGAATGTGGTGCCCCGATGCCATGACTGACCTAACCCTCACACTGGATATATCCCTCAAGTTGCAGGTGCCCTGCTAGTGTCAATAGGTTTCTCTCTCTAGACTGACTCCGCTACAAGCATGTGGCAAAATCTGAATCCAACCCAGGGCAGAGCATAGGTAGGACAGGATTTCTTTTCAGGCTTTCAAGGTTGCTGAGAGAGAAATGATTCCTAATTGATTGAAGAGGGTGTGATATATCTCAGCAAGACAACAATGTCCCCAAAGTGACACAATTATCCCACACCAGAGCCTGTGGCTCTAACCTCAATCCTCTTCCCTTTTAATTCCGACACACACACACACACACACACACACACACACACACACACACACACAACCCTAAGGCAAGTTGCAGAAGCCAAGCCCAGAAATACCCACAAAGACGGGGCTTTGCTGCCTGTAACTGCTGCCCACACTCAGCAAGCAGACTCCTAACAAGCTAATCAAAATAAATTGGGACGGCGCATGCCTGGGTAACACTCTTTTCCAGTGCTGTCTTCTTTTTGTCCATGTGACCACTGAGCTGGCCCTTTAATGAATGCACAGGAGATGCTGGCCACCAAGAGGCTGTGCCCCTCTTCTCACCTGAGGGGGCCCACCCAGCTCTTTTCCAGGCTTTTGCACAGCAAATGGCTATGCATACTTGCTTAGCATTTGTGCATGTCTGCCCCCACGGGATGCCGATGCAGATAGATTTGACACACACACAAAGCACCGCCTCCCACCTGAGCACCCTAACATCAGACGGGCTGGTGGCATGCTCTCCCGGATTGCTTGCCTTCATCCCGTGTTTGTTTAAACATCAGCCTGGTAGAGACCTTTGCTGAGCATCTCCCATCGATGCCGAGATCGGAAATGTTTCCCTATATCCCATCCCACTTGATAGTTGATTTTGTGTTTGCCGTAGCTTGCCGCTCCCCGGCTGGCCTCCATTAATGTACGAGGCTGAGAGAGAGCCGTATGCATGGCGTCCACATATTAGCAGGAGTCTTCTGCATCTTCGGGCTGGGGGTGCAGCCAGGTACCCAGCCTGACCCCTCGCTGTGTGCATTTGCCTTGATGCCGTCAACTTCCACAGCGTGGAATGGCTTGAATGCATTGCCTCAAAAACATTACGTACACAGACACAGTCATCTCTAGGAATCCTAATGGGTATACATAATACACATAGACTCCCCTAATGGGGAATCCAGAGCTCACCATCTCCACATACCAAAACCCTTGACTGATTTTGTCTCTTACAATAAAGCGATTCAGCATTTGCATGCAGCCCGAGACCATCCTCCTATAGAGTCTTAAGTTGCCTCTAGATATGATTTTAACACCTTGCACTCTGTAAATACGAGGGAACACACAGTGTGCTGCTATGCTATGCATGGAATACTGAGAGGAAAAAGACTGCCCGACGTGTTCAGCGCCGATGAAACGGGTTTTCAAATATGGTTGATTCTGAGCCCCCCCCCCAAAGCCGCCATGGATACGGATGCCTGACTGTACCTCAGAAAAGACTTTGATCGTTTCTGTAGCTGGTGAGATGGCTCAGAGGTTAAGGGCACTTGTTGTCCTTTCAGAAGGCCTGGGTTTGGTTCCTACCACCCACGAGGTGGCTTACCATCAACTCAAGGAGATTTGACACTGTCTTCTGACTTCAGCTGGTACAAGGTATGCATATGACACCCATGAATGCAGGTAGGCAAAACACGCCCACACATACAAAAAATAATAATTCTAAAAAGAGAAAAGAATGTAATCATTTTCTTTTTTCCTTAAGTTTTCTTTTTTGTTTTTTGTTTTTTCCAGGACGGGGTTTCTCTCTGTATCTCTGGCTCCCCTAGAACTCACCTTGTAGACCAGCTGCCTCTGCCTCCCAAGGACTGATATTAAAGCAGGCACCACAAACAACCAGCTCATTGCCTTATTCTTAAAATTCTTGTCTTTGCTTCTTTTGTGTCTGAGTGTATATGTACCTGTCGCGGGGAAGGGGCATTGTGTGCCACATCTGGAGTATGGACTTGCAGGAAAAGTTATGAGTCTATTCTTTCCCGCTATCTTGTGGGCCTAGGAATCAAACTCAAACCACTTGTCTCTCTCTGGCCCTTGATTATTTTCTTAGTAAATAAATCTCCCGTCGCTTCTTCTCTTATTTGGGGACAGAGGTTTTTCTTACTGAAATAAGGACTTATTGACTTAAGGTCTAGGACTTGTCCAGGCTCACAGCCAGCTGTTGAGAGCAATCAGGCTCTTGGCCAGCCCATCAGGAGATTTTCGGTGGCTGGTTTTAGTCCTCAGGAGGCTTCAGGTCCAAGTCTGAAGGCTCAGGGTGCCTGGCATAGATGGAGAATGACATTCTCTGCACCTATGGGTGGCAGAGATAGAGAGAGTCTCCCTTCTTCTTAGAGACTCCAGCAGCCACGCAACTGTCACCTCAAGGTAAGGAGCAGGGACCCAGGCCAAGATCTCTTTCTGGGGCTGTCTCTTTTAGGGGTGTGACAAGGAGAAAGAGACGCCGCGCAAGCCCTTAGTGAGGTGGCTGCTACCCTGACTTGCCAGATGCCATGACGGTCTCCACGGAAGCTTCCCAACAGCCACCCTGCCACTTGCGCTGCCTGGGGGCTCTTTGCTCTTCAAGGCTGTGCGTCTCACTTGCAGCTTCAGCTGGACAGTTGCTTTCCCAGATCCCTTTGCAGTCAGAGCCAGTCGGGTGACTTCAGTTTGATCAGTGACACAGAAGTGGACAGGTGCTGGCTAGCTTCCAGCCAAAAGACTTCTAAGCTGCTCCCCATTCTGTCCTTTGTCCACCTGCCTTTAATCTCGCAGCCTTTGTGTGTGTGTGTGTGTGTGTGTGTGTGTGTGTGTGTGTGTGCCTGCCAGTTTTTCAAAAGAGGCAAAGGGAAGGCCAGCACATGAAGGAGGGCTGGCCAAGAACACAGGAGAAGCCTGGGTGAGTCAACCGGAACTGCAAGACCTTCTCCAGACTCTGGTGGATGTAGTGAACGTCTACACCATCTCCAGTTGTCCGCTGCCCTGACATTTGGTCCTACTATCTCTAGACATTGTCACCAGACCTGCCTGCAGCTTTGGGAAGAGTCTTAGCCCCCTGAAATTCCAAGAGAATGGATCAATAACTTTTCTTTCACAACTCAGTTGTTCTAACACAACAGCTTCAACAACCAGAGACAAGCCCAGCCCGGGCATCTACACGGGTGAGCAAGCTCCAGCAGTCTATGTGGGAAGCTCCCACTACCCACTGTCGGCCACTTGATCCCCGACCCCCCCCCCGCCACCCCGTGACGTTGTTTCTTTAGCGGCAAAACTAGGTATTGTGACATCTCCTTCATAAAGTCATTGACCAGAACTTTCTCCGGGGACAGTGCAGATCAGATAGATCCTCTGATTAGCTCACTGGTTTCACAAGTCTCTACCATCACGTAGCACCTGCTGGATTCCTGAACCCCGCTGTTTATTCTTTGCACATGCCCCTTCTGAACGCAGCTCTCCTGGATGTCTTCTGGCTACCCGGACACCACTCTCTGACCCCCTTTTGGTTCACAAACATTGTCCCCTGCCTGGGACAGTGACTTCCCTGCCTATCCCTTGAAACTCTGCTGAACCCCACTTATATAAGCAGAAGCACACACACACACAAACACGTGCTGTGCACATACACAGTTAAGAGCAGGAGAGGTGGGGATCACCTCTGAGGTCCCTTTACCTGTTCAACAGTTGTCTCTCACCTGTCTCTGAGCTCTCCAGAGGGGGAGGGCATATTCCCAGGGCTTTTTATTACCCCTCTACCACCTAGCAGACCTAACCCAGGGGAAACAATCCGTAACTATGCACTTATTAAGAGAAAAGTCATGGAGAACTCAGCTCTGGGAACATGATAGACTCACAGCTTCAGAGAGAGCTCACAGCACGTTGGTTTAGAGGGTCACCTTCCATCCAGGCTGTGAGTAAATTCTCTCTGAGCCACTTAGCAACTGTGTAACCCTAGGCAAGTCGCCTAACCTCTGAACCTCCATTTTCTCGACTACAAATGAGAATCTGAGTAGTAACAATTTAATAAAGTTGCTGTGAAAATTAAATAAATTTATTTTTTGTTGTTTGTTTTGTTTGTTTTCGAGACAGGGTTTCTCTGTGTAGTTCGGGCTGTCCTGGTCACTTTGTAGACCAGGCTGGCCTCGAACTCAGAAATCCACCTGCCTCCACCTCCCAAGTGCTGGGATTAAAGGCGTGCGCCACCACCGCCCAGCATAAATTTATTTTTAAAAAAAAAAAATGGTACATAGTGGTAGTTCAGTTGAGTGTGTGTGTGTGTGTGTGTGTGTGTGTGTGTGTGTGTGTGCAGTGTACATGTAAAGATCTCACTATATAACCCAGGCTATAAGGAAACTTGAGACTTTCCTTTCTCAGCCTTCGCCGTGCCGAGATGACAGGTCTCTACAAATGCTAGCTAATTTTCTTATACTCATTGTTAGAGCTCTCATGACGCTGGGGACACTGGGAATGAGAACACCCAGAACAGGCCATCCCACTTTGGATCAGGTTTGCCCATCTGACGTTCCGCCTCTTCCCCAGGTGCTTGCTCTACCAGTCTCCTTTCTGGTCATCAATAGCACTGAGGTAAGGCTTGTCCTCTGATGGGTCCCCAGCTCTCCTTCCCAACTGCCAGCGGTCACACACACACACACACACACACTCACTTGATTGATAAAGTCCCTATCTGGTCATTTACGATCTGGCTGCTAGAGAGGCAACTCCTGCCAGCTCGAAAAGCAATTAATCTGCAAACAAGCTGGGCAGCAGCAGGCCTGGGCATTTCAGTCTCGGGCCGGGCCACTCCGGAGAGCAGACAAGACTGCAGCCGGCTATTTATTGTACATTTTAATTAAGTGCTTGTTAACGACAGTTATTTTA
Source organism: Apodemus agrarius (assembly GCA_964023405.1). NCBI lineage: Eukaryota > Metazoa > Chordata > Mammalia > Rodentia > Muridae > Apodemus > Apodemus agrarius. The sequence goes on from OZ030024.1 coordinate 42,776,878, forward strand.
ACAGTCATAAAATTACTGTTGTAATGCATTTTGTTGGAGGGAGAATGGAGGGGCCTCAGGATTTTATGAAAGCAACCACAGATTGCCTTCACTTTAAATCAGAGAATAAATTCTGAAGAGGAGGGCCGGTGCTGTGGTCCAGGCCCAGACGCTAATGGTTGTTTAATGCGCTCATCAGTGTTTGTAAGTCCTGAGCATACGGCGTGGACACAACAGCCCTCCAAACCTCTTTAACACTTATTTGAGATGACAGGAAAAATGAAACCATTTGTGCTTTCAATGGAAAAGCAATCATTGGTACATTATATTCGCCTTGCCCTATCAAGCTAATGCACGGTAAAAGTGTCACCAAATGTATTTAAGGGCCTGATGGACTGTTAACGTTGGATTCCTGGTCCTGGACTGATTAATAAAAAATCTTCAATTTGTATGTAAATGCAGTGAGGCCTCATATCATCGGCATACCTGCACCCTGAGAAAATAATAAACTGAACTTTAATGCAGCAATTATCAGCATTTATGGGACTCTCAAAGTGGTTGGCGGCAGCCCTTGGAAGTAGGCACATAGCGAGAAGCCAGGGATGGGCATGGCATTCCTTCAGGACCTGTGGGCTTCTCCCAGGGGACAGCACTGGCAAAGCTGGTAACACCACATGGTGGTACCCTGTGCCTGACCAAGGAGTAGGCCAAGAGCTGTGATGCTGGGTGGTGCTGATTGATGCTGGGTGATGCTGGATGATGACTCAGGCTGTTGCCAGGAAGAAAGAAAGATGCTCCAGATAAAACAGTTGGGCATCTGCTGACATGCCAAGCTCTGATTCAGAGGAACCCCACAGAGCAGTCCTACAAGCTGCTGGACCAAGCCATGTGTTCAATAACAAGGACACCCACTAGGCACCCCCAGAAACCTTGAGTCCTCGGTGCAAGCAGCAATGTCTTCAAGACACTGTGTTGCTGTGTGTCCAGCCCAGGGCTAAGAACAGCTTTAAATATTATCTTATCCCTTATGATGTCAGAGAATGGCTCACTACTTACTAAATCCGTTTCCTTTTCCTCTTGGTCACACAGCTAAACTATACTTCCCAGACTCCCTTGCAGCTAAAAGTAGCCATGTGAGTTAGTTTGGTTGCCCAAGAATAGATAGACACTACGATGAGATTGGTACACTAGATATGCAGAGATTTTAAGCAAGAGAGCAGGAGAACCCTCAGGCAATGGGCCATCCAACTGTTACAGGAGCAGAACAGGGAGAAAGGAGGCGTGGGCGTGAATGTGGATTCTCAGATGGGATCACTCTTCTAAGAAAGTGTCTGCCAGGCTAACAGGAAGTCTTTGAGTCTTTGCCCATTGGTAGGTCACTCACTGGTCTTGCTCCAGTGAGTCTGACTTCATATGCTCAGTGAGTGTTCCAGCACACCAGAAGAATGTGCTACACCACAGGAGCATGTTGGGATAGCCAACAGGCTAGCCTGGCTCCTACAGCAAGAGACCAGAGGTACCACACCATGCCTGCAGAGCAACAGTGGCTGTAGGCAGGATTAATATACTCTCCTTCTAGCCTTGGCTTCTACAGTGTCCCATTGCATGTCCTGGCCGTGTTCACTGTTCTCTTGAGGTAGACAAGATTCTTATGGACTGAAAAAGCCAGAGCTGGAAAAGACCCCATCCAATGCTTGAAGACATACTATCACCCTGAAAGACCACTGCTTAGGAGTGGATGGGGAATAACTTCCATTAATTACACAAGCCATGGATTGAGATTGAGGGCCTTCCTGTTATAGCAGCCAAGCCTTAGCCCAGCTGACATCCTATCAGCAGAAGGCAAGTGTTCAGATCCCCATTTCCCAGTAAGAGCAGGAATCCAGACAGTTCAGCAACTCTGGCAGTGATATGCACTCCTTTGACTCAACCAGATTCTTTTTGTCCCCTGTCCCAAGGCTTTTCTGACGCTATGGGGTTCCTTTGGCCAGTAGGAATCCATTTAGCCTTCATTAGACGTGTGTATTCCAAGCATAAAAAGGGTCAAAAACCTATAAAGCCATCTCCACAGACAGGCTGGTAAGACACAGATGAAGAAATGTTTTCCTTTTGTCCCATGTAGATAGTAGAAAATAGATTCTGTCATGAACCCTTGTGGGCTTCTCTCACCCTCTTTGCTCCTTCTTCCCAGCGCCCCTCCATACCTCTCACTCCACACTTGGGCACCTGTTCCCTGGGATGTTTGTGAAGAAACGTCCTGCATATCAGCCTCTGCCTAAGGATCCATTTCGGGAGTGTCCAGCTGAAACAAGGTTGGAATCCAAAACAATCAACAGTTGCCACTGGCCCAAAAGGTCTGAATGAGGTTTTCAAGTAAGGAATAGATATCACTTGGCAGAGAGAAATGGGATGAGGGGCTTCGGAAAGACAGGGAGAAAAATGAAGCCGAAAGAGAAGGAGAAGGAAAGGGGGAGGGGGAGATCTCAATTTGTAGGTTAGAGCAATGCTTCCCTGACTTCCTAAGTTCCAAATTGTCTTGCTTTCGCCCAGATTTCAATCAAGACTGCAAGCAGCTCCAGCCCCCTCAGGGTCTCCCACCCACCAGCATCAGGCAGAGGGGGAGATGGGGGGAGGGGGAACAGGGGAGGGGGAAATCTCAGCAGGGATTCTAGGCTACTTGTGCAGTGCTTTGGGGATAGGGGTTTGGAGGGAGGACAGAGCCAGAGGTGTGCCTGTCTACCTGTCCCCAGCACCCAAACCAATGGAGAAACAACAAAACCAGTTTGCTAATGATAAAATAAGACCTTTGCATTTTCCAAAATGGATCTGTGTGCTCCGGTGACTTCTGACCCACTTCCTCTTTCTCCAGGAGGGCGAGGAAATGGCTGTATTGGTCCTGTGCCTTGCCTAGGAGATTTTGGACTCCTACTGCTGCTCCCTGGTTTCCTAAACACCTCCACCACCCCACATGGCCAGGGTATGAGTGAGTGATCTAAGCATTGATCTTGGCACCCATAGTCCACAGAATAGCAGTGAAGACATTTGAGGCCCTGTTGTCTCTTTTTCCTGGAGCAGAAGAGGCAAACTTTCCTTTTTATTAAATTTTTTATAGGTGTGTGTGTGTGTGTGTGTGTGTGTGTATGTGTGTGTGTGAGAGAGATATGCTGTATGTATAGAGTATATGTATTTTTTAGTGTGAAGTATACACCCATGCATGTACATACACATGTTACCTGTGACTGTAAACTTAAAGTTCACTGATACAGTTCGGCAGCTCCTCGGTGTGCTACAGGGATTCATCTTTATCCGCCCCATCCCTGACTACCCAGCACCTGGGTTGGGGGTGAATGTTACACCCAGATTTTTATATGAGGTCTAGAGATCCAAACACAGGTTCTGATGCTTGTGTGATTGGTACTTTCCTAACAGGACCATCTCTCTAGCCTGAAGGAAACATATTTCAATTTTTTTTTAAATTGATGGTAAACAGCTATCACATAAAATCGCCCCCTCTTAATCGCATACATATTTTAAGCATGCTATTTGGTATTAGATATTCTCCTTGCTGAGTGAGAATCAGTCACCATCCAGAGTCCTGTCCACTGGGCAGAAGCAAAACTATAAGCCATTTCTTCTTTCAGTCTCCAGGGTCACTGACCTATCTGTGTCTGTGTCTGTGTCTGTGTCTGTGTCTGTGTCTGTGTCTGTGTCTGTGTCTGTGTCTGTGTCTGTGTCTGTGTCTGTAAAGACAATAAATGCGCCACATAAGTGGACCAGCCCGATGCATGGATTTTGCATCCTCAGGTGTAGCCACGCTGCAGCGAGTGTCAGAATCTGCCTGTTCTGTGTATCTAGTCCCCTTGGGTTGCTCAGACATTTTTGGCTGTGTCGCTGCTGTGCATGTGAGCATGCAAATGCATCTTTAAGATGCTGCTCTCGGTAGGAGAGCAGCTCTCCTAACCCTAGTGGCCCCTCACTAGCCTGAGGGGAGGAGGCAGGGCTGTGCTTACCAACTCTGATTGGACTGCTTTTAAATCTTGATTCGCCCCTCACATTCTACCCAGGCAGAGCTGTGAACACCTACGGGGCCCTTGACACGTGCCAACTGCTCTTCTGACCACTTCACACGGGGTTGGTGCTCACGGCGCTAAGGTGGGTGCTATTACTCACCCCGCTTCCCAGAGGGAAGTTAAGTGGTTTATCTGAATTCAAATAAGAGACAGAGCCAAGATGTCAATGCAGATGATCTTGTCCCAAAGCCCATATGTCTAGAACAATGGAGTGATGGTCATCAGGGCTTGAGTCAAACCTGGCCCTGCTGCAACATCCGGGTCTGGAGGAGAGTCATCTCCTCCGGACCTAGCTGCTGTCGGAGGAGGTAAATGTATTGATAACCTCTCCCTGCTCTCCTCTCTTAGAGACCGGACTTCCTAATTGTCCCACGGTTAGTTCCATGTCATGGGGTGAACAAGAAGAGGACCCAGGGTTCCAAACTCTGACCTTTCACCAGCCACGCCCCATGGCTGCTGTCTTGGCCAGTGATCCTTGTATGAATCCCTGTGTAAGGAACGAGGAAGGGCTGTGAGCAAAACTCTCTCACGGGCTCCAGTCCTTGCATTGAGCGCCTCGGCCAGAGCAGAAATTCCAAGGACATCTGGCAGCAAAGCAATCACGGGAGACCTGTGAAGAGGAGGAAGAGGAAGCTGGTGGAGGTTGGAGAGGAGTGTGTGTGTGTGTGTGCCTGGGGCAGCCACAGGAAATGGGAGAAGGAAGAGAGGTGGGGGAGGAGAAGGGAGGGGACCATCTCTCCTGAGACGAATGTCGTCCACATCAAAGCGTCACAATTGTCCCAAGTAAAAAATCAGAGCCCATCAAAGATTATAAATACTTTCGATTTTAGCCTCTTTCTTTCTCAACACAGCACTGAGGTAAGGCTAACCCCACATGGGGCTCTGTTTGTATTTGGGTTAAGCCAATTGAGAAATGTGATTTTTTTTTTTGACTGTTTGGTTTAAGCTGGGCATGGTGTCACAGGCCTCCAGCCCCAGCACTCACAAGGCTGAGGCAGGAGGGTCACAAAGCCAGCCTGGAAGACATAGCAAGAACCTGCCTCAAAAACAATTTGGTTTTGTCATTGTTGTGTTTTATTTTATTTCTTTATCCTTTTTCTTTTCTTTTCTTTCTTTCTTTCTTTTTTTCTTCCTTTCTTTTTATATACTTTTTCTGTGGTTCCAAGCAATAACCATGACAGGCAGAAATTTTCCTCATCTTGGGCTCCCTGTCACAGACACAGAAGACCACCAGAGCTGCTAAACTCAGGGGTGGAACCGACTGGGCATATCCCGTTCCCATTCTGTCTCTCCTTTCTCCTCTCACCTCTCCTCTCCCTCCAGGGTCTCGCTGTGCACGTAGCTTACATGGATGTTAAATTCATTCGAATTTATGACAGCGCTCTTCCTCCTGCCTCCGGCACAGCATGTGCCACCAAGTCTGGTTTTCTTTGTTTCTCCTTTTATAAGCCATATGGGGGAATACCTTATAGGCGAAGCCAAGGCCCCCTGTAGAGCATCTTTCTGCAGCCTCTAGGTCACTCAGATCCTGGGGTCCGGGCTGGTCTCAGTCCTGCTCTCCCTTCTCAAATTCTCAGCATCCTTCTGTTGGGCTGTGCCCCTCCTCACCCATCACTGCCCCTCAGTCCTCACTCAGGGAACGCTACAGCTGGGATGTCTCCAGGGCTCGCTTGTTTGAATAGCTGGCGGTGCTGTGTAGGGGGAGGTCATACCCTCAAGATGTAAGACACAGTGGTGGAGTTATAATCCACTGAAACCTTTTGCTTCCCGGTCATCACCTGTGAGAAGCCATACAGCCAGCTCCCACCACTATAGAGCAACTGTCTCCAGTTCCCACCACCATAGAGCAACCCCCTCCAGTTCCCACCACTATAGAGCAACCCCCTCCAGTTCCCACCACTATAGAGCAACCGTCTCCAGTTCCCACCACCATAGAGCAACCATCTCCAGTTCCCACCACTATAGAGCAACCGTCTCCAGTTCACACCACCATAGAGCAACTGTCTCCAGTTCACACCACCATAGAGCAACCCCCTCCAGTTCCCACCACCATAGAGCAACCCTCTCCAGTTCCCACCACCATAGAACAACCCCCTCCAGTTCCCACCACCATAGAGCAACCCTCTCCAGTTCCCACCACCATAGAACAACTGTCTCCAGTTCACACCACCATTGACCAACCCCTCCAGTTCCCACCACCATAGAGCAACCCCCTCCAGTTCCCACCACCATTGACCAACCCCCTCCAGTTCCCACCATTGACCAACCTCCTTCCAGCTCCAATCACCATTCCCTCATCATGATGGGTTACAACCTCTCAAACTATGATTCAAGATATCCTACACACACACACACACACACACACACACACACACACAGATTCCTAAGTTGTTTTTGTCAGGTAGCTGATTCTGGTAATATAAATGTGACTCTCACAAGAGTTAGAAAGTGTCCACAACCGTGCAGTCTTCCATGGTCCTCCTGAGACCTGGAGCTGTCGAGTTAGTGCTACAGAGACAGAAGGTTTGGATGGACTCTTAGCTACATGGGACCGAAGTGGCTGCTGGTTAACTTCAAATTCCACCCTCCCTGTCTATCTCCTCCTCCTTCTTCAGTGCCTATCAGTCTTTCCGAAACTATCTTTTGCTAGATGTGGTAGAATTCATCTATCATCCACTCAGGAAGTGGAGGTACAAGGGTCATGATTTTCAGCTTGGACTAAATAGTGAAAGATTTGTCTCAAAGGAAAAACCAAAAGGCAAAACTTGCCTTTTATTTTTCTAATAGCACTAAAGATATTTTATACACATTATAGCAAAAGAAAGAAAGAAAGAAAGAGAGAGAGAGAGAGAGAGAGAGAGAGAGAGAGAGAGAAAGAAAGAAAGAAAGAAAGAAAGAAAGTTAGCATTTACATCCTCTGTTTAGGGATGGTTATCATGAGCACTGAGGCACAGGAATGCCAAGGAGCTGCTCAAATGTCACTCATACAGGAAGGGGTGGAGCTTGGGTCCAGGTAGCCTGACTCCACAGTCCAGGCTAGGAACGCTTGGCTCACTTGTCCTCCTGTTCCCCTATGACTCCAACCACCAGGCCTCATGCAACAGGTGCAGGAAGTCCTTGGGGAGGCAGGGAGGAGGGGGAGACTGGTCATCAGGGTGGCTTTGGGCACATGTCCTCTGTCCCTGGAAACAGGCTTTCCTCTGTGAGAGCATCCACAGGCAAGAGGCTCTCCCTTCCCACCCCCAGAAGTACCCCACTCCTGGGCTTCACATGCCAGGGCCTGCAGCCACTGCACATGTCTCCACCCACCTAAGTGACTTGGTAGGTGGGGAGCAGACCTCCGGGGACATCTCTCTTCACACTCAGAAGCAGATCAATAGATGGTTCCATGTCCTGCCTCAGCAGGAATTTGGAAAAACACCAGAGGTCCTCCTACCCCATGGTGGCCTCCCATCCACTCAGATCTGAGAAATCGCCATTCTGTAGAAGGTAGGTAGAGGAGATGTGCCACAAGCCTGCAGGCATGCCTGGTCTCCTCCCACAGCAAGACCCAGGCTACAGAGTGAGACTCTGTCTCCAAAGAGTGACAACAGAGGTTACTTTGGGATTTTAAATAAACTGTCTGAGGGGCGGCCATGTGGGGCCAGGAGCTATATAACAGACCTTAGCTCTTAATCCCATATTACTGATTCAGGCTCCCTAAAGCAGATTCTGTAAGAAGATCCTGAGTACAGTGTGCTTATTTGGGGGGTGGGTAACCCCAAAAAAGAATGAAATAAAGTCAAGGAACAGAGCAAAGCCAATAAGGCTAACAACGAGTGGGTTACCACTGAGGACAAGGGGCTGGATGACCTGACACCTCCCATCCCCCACCCAAGGAGCCCGGTAAAACTAGGTTCAGAGTCAACCCCTAGAGAGACAGGAAGGCAGAGCTGTCTGCTTGAACCGCCCACTCTATATCTTCTAACTTAAGGTCTAAACATGAAGGTGAAATATCCAGCCCCCATCTTCAAATACCTACATAGCATGGCTGTGTCTGTGTGTATTAAACACCTTCATCCCTTGCTGACAAACATCTACAGAGAATCGTGATCTTTGGGTTTTTCTGTTGCCCTTTTCTTCTCTCTTGAAACCGCTAGTGAGAAGAAGGCTGTAGACCTGGTAGATTACATCAGCAGTAGCTCCCTGGGCCTGGGCTGATGTGGTGAGAGATCATCAAAGCACAGCCCAGATGACCCAGGGTCACAGCTTGATGACCCGACCCAGGTCATAGCCCCATCCGGCTCACCAGAGCCAATCCAGCTGGGGCCTGGACTGGAGGATTCGGCTTCCCTCCCAAGGGGATTTGAAGTGCAAGGGCCCAGCACATGAACACCCTCCCCTGGTAAGTGTCCTTCCTTCCTTCCTCTGGTTTACACAATGGAGAAAGCCCCAGTGTCATTAATCACTCACACCGCGCGACTTCCAAGCCTTGTGAAGCCCCATGGGAAACACAGTCCCTGTTTGGGGCCTGATTTGCTTCAGAACCAGGTTCAGAACTTTAATGTTGGAAACAGAAAACAAAGGATGAGGCAAAAAACAAAAACAAAAAAAACACAAAAACAAAAAAAAACGCTAAAAGGAAGCTGAGTCTGACCCTATAGCACTGTTGGGGAATGTTCTAGAACACAATTTCTTCTCCCCTCTTCCCAGATGAGGTGACGAATTTTTCCATCTTCAACTTCCCAACAGGACTAACCGGAAGCATGGCATGTCCTACGGCCCCCTTAACTCAAAAACTAAGATTCTTAATCCTGCCACAGGCTAGCATGAATGCCCTGTGCAGGTTTGCCCACTCCCGGGGCCAACTTTGTTTGATGGCTACTTCTAAGTCAATAAATGGGGCACACATGACGCCCTCCCTGACATCTGCAGCACCTTCAACCCTACTTCAACCCTTCCAGTTCCCCCATCACACACTGGAGATAACTTTTTATCTCATTACGGATGGTTGTGAGTCACCATGTGGTTGCTGGGATTTGAACTCAGGACCTTCAGAAAAGCAGTCAGTGCTCTTAACCACTGAGCCATTTCCCCAGTCCATTGGAGATAACTTTTTAAATTGGCTCATTCTTGTGCAGTCCTTGGAGAGTTTGGAGGCTCAGAGAGGGCAGGAGCTAGCCGGTCTGTCACATAATCGGTCATACCCAGAATGTTCTTTCAGGGTTTGGTCACCAAGTGAGGATGAGTCCTCACCAGAGGACTCTGGTTCTTGAGAGGCTAGAGTCATTCTTGCCAGGAGGGAACAGTTTCAGCTCTGATTTGAGCAGAGTCCTTTGCTCCAAGGCTCCAGCACAATGTCATAAGAACCCAGATGTAATGAGAACTTTGGTTTTTTGTTTGTTTGTTTGCTTGCTTGCTTCATTATGTGATATGCTTGTGTTTTAATCCCAGGTATGGGATGTATAGGGTGACTTGAGGTTGTCCACTGCCATTAACTATGCATGTCTCGTGCTCTAGAAGGAGCAGGGTTTATACCTGCTGCAGATAGTTTGATTCTGGGGACTCTGGAGAGAGTCCCCTGCTACCCCTACTGTGGCTGCTGTTTTCTGCTGTTGGCTTTGCTGGTTTGCTATTGTTGATTGCTGGGTATCTTGACAACAAAGATTGGACTTGCCGCTAGGAACCCAAGGCCCCTAACCAGCAGGAAATAGTCTAAAGAGGCCTACTCCCCTTTCCTCTCTAACATTTTTTCTTTCCTACATAGTGTTGGGGGGGGATGGGAGTGAAAGGGATTAGGGAGGGAGAAGGGTGGTAGATATAAGAACCCAATAAAATAGCTTTAAGAAAAGCCAATGTCCCATAGTCTGAGCTCTCAACTCTCTTTGAAGGACCAGGACAGCCGACTGAAATGCCAGAAAAGTGGGATGCTTCAGCAGACCCCATAGATAAGCCCCTGGTGGGTTTCCATGGCCCTGCCTTTTCCTGGGGACAAGTAACTTGTGCTATTTCCTTTGGATGGTCAGAAAGAGAAATCACTGAGAGATGCCCAACCTCCGTCTCATTTCCCAGCCCTGGCAGTCACTGTCCCGCTAACTGTGGGGCCATATCTACGGGCGCTAAGCACAGCACGAGTCCCGTGGTCACCGCCATGACCACTAAAAGGCGTGGGACCAGATGTGCTCACCAGCTCTAGAGAAAGTTCCCAAATGCTACCCAGGGGAAACAGCAAGCAGAGCCCCGTGAGACAGTGGGAGCGAGAGGCCTCCTGCTCCTGTCACCACGCAGGCCATCACACAAACCCGTACTACTGAACCACAGATGACAGAAGCGGGAAAGTGCACCCTGGGAACCCATTCCCACCAAGTGCAAAACTGGGGTGCAGGGTGAAAGGCTGAATGATGAAAGGAGGAGCGAGGGGTACCCAGGAGCCTCCGCCTCCCTTTGTCTGGTCGGCGGACTCGTTTGTGCAAATGTGTATGTTCCACGCTTTGGGTCTCTGCTCTTCATTTTCAAAAAGATCATTAAATAAGAAACATTAAACTTTCTTGGAAAAGAAATAAAAAACTCTGACTGTCCAACAAAACAGGAATGACACACAGTGGTCAAACTGCAGGCTCTCTGGGTTCCCGAGTGTGAAGTCTGACACTCTCACTTTTAGAGCCGTGACCTCAAGTCAGCAACTTAACTGGATTTAATTAACCTGTGCCTTGGTTGTTCTGTTTTGCTTTGCTTTGCTTTGTTGCTGTCTATGAAAGAGAAGGAGTAACAATCCCATGATTCATGGGGTTGTTTGAGGTTTAAATGAGGTAATATTTGTAAGGAGCTTAAAACCACACCCGGCACACGGTGAGTGCTAGGTGCCCATTAGCTTTTATGAATTGGGAACATGATGACGGAGACGCTTCTCTATCCGTACATAATAATAACGGGAAAGACGCTTGTAAAATACGTAAACGGCACACTTGCTCAGCACCTAATTACCTGTTATTAGCACTTTTCAGGTAGCCAGTCACCTAATTCTCAAAGCATTTCACGCGTGCAGGAGGCCCAGCTACTTGCTCAGCAGTCCCTGGACAGTGCAGAGCTGAGAAGTACCGATGCGTTCCTGCCCCGGCTCCCAGCCCACACCCAGAGCCTTGGTGGCATGTGGCTGACACAGAATGCTGAAGAGGATGTTCACGGGGGCTCAAGAGCTGCTGAGACAACCCTCCCTCCCCACAAATCACCAGTGCCGGAAAGAGGCTGACGTTCCTAGGGTGCTGCTCTAGAGAGGGGTCCGTGGGATGTGGAGGAAGAAGAAGAAATCCACCGATTAAGTGGAGAAAACCCTTGAATGTAGATGTCGTGAGCTGGCGCCGTTCTGTAAGAGCCCAGCTTTGCTGTTCTGCTCTTGTTCTTATTTTTCTCTCTCTTTTCCTCAAAGACACAAAGAACTATGGGAAAGGAGGGGGTGGGAAGCCCACACATTTCCCAGCGTGCCAGCCTGTGCCTACTGGACAACTTGACTTGCCTATTGCTTTGGAACAGCTGGACATGAAGCAAACTGCCACGAGTGATTAAAGTGGGATTTCCCAAAGGTTCCGGAACTCTTCCGACGTTCAAAAGCTCGGACTCTGGAAGAAAAACAAAACAAAAGCAAAAACAAAAACAAACAAAAAAAACCCCACATTCCCTTAAGCACATGCATTATGGTCCTTTGCCCTGGGATGGACCTTCCTCTTCAGGTGTTAAAGGTGTGAGGCAAAGGCAGCTTTTGCTGCTTTGAACAGGTCTCATTGGCTGGTTCTATCCAGCTGAGCCATATGGAAGCTCAACCCCAACCATGCATAGCACTGTGTGCTGGTTAGAACTTAATACAAGCTAGAGCTATTCAGGAAGAACGAACCTAAACTGAGATAACGTCGTCCCAGAGTGATCCGTGAATGAGCATGAGGAACACTGTCTTCATTAGTGGCTGGTGTGGGAGGGCCTTGCTTATGGCTAGCAGTACTACCCTGAGCCGGTGGTCCTGGGTTCTATAAGAGAGCAAGCCCACAGGCACTCTTGAGGGGCAAGCCCACAGGCAGCCCTCCTCTACGGTCTTGCCTCAGTTCTTGCCTCAAGATTCCCACCTGGAGTTGCTGCCCTGACTTTCTTGGGTGATACACTACAAGCTTTAAGATGAAATAGACCCCTTGCTCCGGCAAGCTGCTTTTGGTCACGATGTTTTTATCATAGCAATAGAGGCCCTTGCTAAGACATCCTGGTTATAAATGATGATGGTGTATCTGCCACACAGGCCTGGGTAGAGCCACCTCATATGCACGGGCCGGTCTGGTACAAAAATGAGACCTGGAGTCTCTTTTCCAAATGTTGAAAAAGCTTTCACGATGATGCAATGGCAGAGTAAGCCAAATACAGGAAATTTCCAAGCAAAGACGCGGCGGCGTACAGGTGTCCTGATTCGCTTTCCATTGCTGTGATGAAGCACCATGCCAAAGAGAATTTGGGAAGGAAAGGTTTCCACATCATAATTCATCAATGAAAGAAGCCAAGGCAGGAACTCAAGCAGGACAGGAACCTGACGGCAGGAACTGAAAAAGAGGTCGTAGAGAAACATTGCTTACCCTCTTGTTTCTCATAGTTCGCTCAGCCTGCTTTCTTATACATCCCAGGCCCACCTGCTCAGGGGTGGGGCCACAGACAGTGGGAAGAGCCTTTCCACATCCATCATCATAAAGAAAATGCCACCATCGGCATCGACTTGTCTATAGGCCAAGCTGCTGGAAGCATTTTCTCAAGATTTCCTTTTCTCAGATATGTCTAGGTTTATGTCAGGTTGATAAGACCGGCCCAACAAGTCACATTGCTGTGATGAAGAAAGCCAGCCCCATGGGTCCACATAGGTTCTATTGCAGAAGCCCAGGATCTAGTAGCTACTCAGTCAATACACTGGATGCAAACCCTAGAACCCAGTTGATACTCGGCCAACAGATGAATCCATGACCTAGTCCGTGGTGAGTCAACCCACAGAATGTGTATCTTGCCATCGCCTTACTCTACCAATGCTTTGCCGTTTGTAAATATTTATGAAGGGCAGGCACTACCCTACCGTGTCAGCTCATTCCCACTAGAATGCTAGAAGATAAGATGTGTTGTGGTCACAGAGGAAGCACCCGAGACGGAGAACTGTATTGTGCTAAAGGTCACACAGCTGGGAAGACATGCTTCTGGATTTCAACTCAGGAGATCTGGGCCCAGAGCCTGCTACCGAGTTAGGGTAGAATGTCCTCAGGGAATCAGACTGTCCCTCGGAGCCCGGGACCAGTTCTTGCTTCTTGCTGTCTCCTCGTTCCCTACCCACTCCACCCCCCAAGAGGAGTGATCCTTCCACAGAGACAGACATCAAACTTCACTGCAACACCGCCACTACCAGTATGACCATAAACCAATATTGTTTATGGTCAGGGTGGGAAGCCTGGGTATGGACAGGACATGATTTGTTCTTCCACATTCCAAGTCTGGATAGAGGGATAGATAACAAAAGGTGTGGCATGTGCCCTGGGGCAACCTGCAAAGACTCAGTCAGTGGTATGGCCATTCAGAGCAGACCTCAGAAGCTTAGGAAACCCTACCCTACTCCAATGAACCCTTTTAGTTACTGGATTATTGTGGAGAAGAGGATGGGACACTCGGGGCTCAGGGACAGGAAGACCCAGCCATCACGATCATGCTTAGACACTACAGGTAAAACATGTCCTTGACCCCCTGATCTCCTTCTCAAGGTCACAGGCATCTCTATTGTGGTGTCAAGAGCACCCTGCTCACTCTGGGCTCACAATGGACCTTTACAACCATCACACTGACCATGACAGCATGGAAGGAGACCCCATCAGAGGAGACAGTGATAGGTGACACAGAATGAGGGCGGGACACTGAAACATGACTGAAACCTGTGCACTATGGGCTCCTGGATAATGCCTATTGCAATGAACTCGAGTAAAATGAGAATGTCTCTTCTTAAGGGGGTGAGGGAGTTCATTGGATCAGTGATTAATAAGTTTTTCCTCCAAGGGCTAGGTAGTAAATATTCAAGTGTGTGGTAAATATTCAAGTCTGTGGACTGTATGGTCTTTTCATACTGCTGCTCAGGTTGTATAGCTGAGACAATAAATACATGCACCAATGGGCATAGCTAGCTTCCAATAAAACTTTATTTATAGTTGGGCCGTGAGAACACCTGCCTTTAATCCCAGCACTCAAGAGGCAGAGGCAGGCGGATCTCTGTGAGTTTGAAGCCAGCCTGGTTTACAGAGCTAGTTCCACAACAGCTACTTGGAAAAACCCTGTCTCAAAAGAACCACAAACAAACAAACAAACAAACAAACAAAAAGCTTTACAAATGTCAATCAAGGAAGTTTTAGGAACCCTGATCCACTACCGCCTTATCACACACAAACACTCACTATGTCGGTCTCTGAGTCAGGCATCTAGCCAGGGGAAACTTAGCCAGAATCTCAGGAACTTGCAGTAAAGTGAAGAGCAAGAGGTCATTGTCACCTCCACCCAGGGAGGGCTGGGGAGCCCACTGGGATTATAAGCATGCAGCACCCCTCCTAGTCCAGGAATGCACATGGTGGGGGTCAGACCCCTGTGCCTCCCACGTGGACCACCGCCCACTGCACACTGCACACTGCTACCTGCTATCCATGTGGTCCAAACCTCGGGCCTGGAAAGTCAGAGGCTCTCTCCACAGCCCACATGCGAGATTAGCATCTCCCTGCCCCAGCAGAAGCCAATTTGAAATCTTTTCTAATAAAACGAAGAAAGAGAAACCCGAGGAGTGAGCAGCACTTCAGAAGTGAGAGTGATCCCAGTTAGAAAAACATGGATTTACATGGCCCGGGGAGGCGGCTTAGCCAGGAAAGTGCTGGGCCTCTTCACAAAGGACTGGGTGCAGCCCAGGGAATAAGGAGCTGAGTGTGTTGGTGCTTCTAATCTGCCAGCATTTGGGAAGTGGTGGCAAGTGACTCCCTGAATTCACTGGCCAGCTACCCTAGTAAGCCGCATGCTAGAGACTCTGTCTAAAAACAAAATAAAAGCAGACAAACAAAAAACTAAGGCAGATAGGGCCTAAGGAATGACACCAGAATTGATTCTCTCTCTCTCTCTCTCTCTCTCTCTCTCTCTCTCTCTCTCTCTCTCTCCCTCACTTCCTCCCTCCCTCCCCCTCTCTCTCCCTCTCCACCTTTCCCTCTCCATCTCTCCCTCTCCCTCTCTCCCTCTCCATCTCTCCCTCTCCCTCCCCCTCTCCCCTCCCCGCTCCCCCGCTCCTGCTCTCTCCCTTCCTCTCTGTCTCTCTCTCTGTGGCGCACGCGCGCACACACACACACACACACACACACACACACTCCCCCACTCCCCAGAAAGCAAATGAGCACAGGTGCCATCTCTTTTGTTTTCAATCATCCTCCAAAGAATCATTATAGTCTATTTTAAGCACTTTCCTCCCCCCTCCCCCTTCTGCCCCATCCACCCTTGTGCCCTCTCTTCCTCAGTAGAGCCTCTTTTTCTACCACCACCCCTTCAAAAGTCTACCCCCTGTGGGCTCAGACCCAGGGCTGCTAGAGTGGCTTCTCAACAAGGTTTAAATTAGTTTGGTCGAGTGGCTTACCTTGAGGCTCTGGGTTGGATCCCCAGCACCTTGAAAAGAAAGGGGGAAAGGATGGAAGACAGAGGAAGGGAGAGAGGGTGACAGGGAGAAGGGAGAGAGGGAGAGAGGGAGAGAGGGAGAGAGGGAGGGAAGATGGTTGGGGTTGAGATTTCCTATTGACTCACTAATGTTTGAAGTAATGATGGCTGAGAGTGGCTGTTGGGTAACTGATCCCCTGTGGGGCTCAGCAGTGGGTTCTGTGGGAAAGGCTGCCTGAGGGCATGCAAATACAGGTGTCCCCAGAGAGCGAGCTGGAACAGGAGAGAGCCACACCGGTTGAATACTGTTACAGAATGTAGCCTCTTCCTGGGACCTTTCCAGGTACCTGTAGCTAGAATCTCTGAAAAACTGTCCCCAAGAGCAGAGGAGGACAACAGTCTGGCTGCCTCCTGCCTCTGTCGCCATCATGTGCTCGGCACCTGCATTTGGCATGCGTGTGAGGAGGGGCTTGCTGGTACAGGAAGTCAGAGGATGAGGCTTGGACATGCCGCCACCTCACTAAAGAAGTAACGGAACTAGAGCCAGAGGGACCAGGTGTCCAGAGGGTTGACACCCTCCCTGGAGCAAGTGAAGTATGCCCACCCTGTGGACTTCACGTATGGCCCCACGATGGCTTTGACCCATGGAAAGTGGGAACCTCATTCACATTCAGGCAGAAGCGTAAACAGCCAGTGTTCGGGTCACCTTTATCCCTCGAAAGACATCCAAAGAGTGACTTCCTGCAGAATGGAGTCATAGCCAAGACCATGCAGAAGGAGAAGGGCCACCATTAAAATCTGAGGGCCATTTCTGTCGCAGCCAGGCCCAGCCCAGACTGGCAGCTGAAACAACCAAGTCTACATAGAATTCCGAAGCCCTATAGAACGGCCACACCCAGTAAGATAAGCTTCAGGCCATCACCGTGGGACCTCCATGGCAAACGGGCAGCTCAGCCAATGAGTTAGCCTGGCTCTTGAAGCTCACAAGTAAGCTGCAGGCTTGGGAGAAGAGTTTCTCCCTGATAACACAGTCACATAGTCTTCGGGCCAACCCATCAGTAGACCAGACCTAGGGAGCCAGGCCCAAGACCAAGTCTCGAGCACCGAAAGGTAAGTGGCAGGGGGAGATGCATTCGTTGAGCAGAAATGGGCCTGCCCGCCTTCTTCCTCAGGGGTCTGAGGGAGAACGGGGGTCAAGATTCAGAAAGAAAGACTTGGGCTAAAGTGTCAGGTCTAAATTCACTTTGGCTCTCAGATTGGAGATATATTCAGGTTTCCATATCCACTATGAGCCTGTTCACCTCCTCTGGGTGCAGCCAGTTTCTCAGTCAGCCCTCCAGGTTTACCCACATGCCAACCCAGGAGAGAAGACAAGCATCTGAAGCTCCTTCTCCTCCATGTGCCCATTACACACGCCCTGTCTTTTGTTTAGAACAACTGGACATATAATGTGGGCCAAAATGCCATCTTAAATTCTCCAGCATTAACATTTGGGATTTATTGATATTTAATTTACTTTTTGCATGTCTTGTTTTTGGTTTTGTCTTGGTTTTAGAGATAAGATTTCACACTGTAACCTCTGTTGGCTGGGAACTCACTAATTACATAGATCAATCTGGTTTCAAACTTAGTGATGCTCCTGCCTCTGTCATATAAGTACTGTGGTTGCATGCAGGTATGACGACACCTAGGCTAGCAATCATATTTTAAAAGGTTAAAAAAGGTAAACATATGTGTGAGTGTGCACCTGCATGTATGTGTGAGTGTGTGTGTGAGAGAGTGTGTGTGTTTGTATGTGAGTATGTGCCTATGTGCATGTGTTCATGTGTTCGCATGTGTATGTGTGTGTGTATGAGCGTGTCAGTGTGAGTATGTGTATATATTTATATGAGCATGTATATGTGTGTGTGAGCACCTATAATACGTGTGTACATGTGTGTGTGAGCATGTGCTTCTGTGTGTGTACGTGTGTATACTTTTGTGAGGGTGTTTGTATGTATGTGCTTGTGTGTGTGCGTATGTGTGTGTATGTGTATATGCGTGTGTGTCTATGAGTGAGTATATGTGTATGTGTGAGTGTGTGTGTGTGTGTGTGTATGTTTGTATATGAGTGAGTGTGTATGCAAGTATGTGTGTGTGAGTGTGTGTGAATATGTGTGAATGTGTGTGCCTGTTTATGGTATAAAGTATATGCCGTGTTGAGGATGAAACCCAGAGTCTATACATGTTAGACATTTGCTTTACCACCCATCTGCTTTATCAGGCTAATTAATCTTAATAACACACCTTATTTAACCTAATATATGCAAAGCAGCAGCACTTGGACATGTGGCCAGCCGTTTGGAGGCTAGCTCCCAGCCTTCCTCTCAGCACTTTCCTGTGAAGCCAGTTATGTGTCTGACAGTTAGCTCATCTCTCGGTTTGGTAAGCCCATCATCCTCTGCCTGTATGTCTAAAGTCAAGGTCTCCCACTCCGTACCACCCTGTCTACTGTCCCAGGGCTTCTGTCACTCATGATCCCAGGCTGGAGGGGTGGGCAAGACAGCCCCACTGTCTTTGAGGATCTGAGGGGGAGAATCCTTTCTTGCCTTTGCTCCCCCCCCCCTTAGCCGGTGGCTGCATGCCTTGCCCGGTCTCCCCGGGGTCCTCACCCATGTCCTCCATCTCTTCATACAGATACTCACCGGACTAAGATTTTTTTCCTCTTCAAACATGAGACAAACAGCAGCAGCAGGATACCCTAACTAATCCCACCAGCCACAGCTTCCAACAACCTTCACTTCTGTTGTCCGGGGAGGCTCAGGTCAGCTATGTATATCCAAACCATCTTTGGCTCTAGCCAATACAGAAGTTTGATCCTGGTTCTTCCTTCCTGCCCGGTGCTTTCAGAACTAAGACTCAGACTCAAAATATATTTACAAATACCTTGACCACATAGCCCGCCTCTTCTCCGACAAGATCATAACTTACTGTAACCCATTTACTCGAATCTACACCCCACCAGCGGTCGATTAGGTTACCTGCGCTCAGGTCCTATGCATCTGCCTTCTCACATCTTTCTAGGTGAGTCTCCCTTTAGTCTCTCATTATTTCCCAGAATCCTCTCTCTTCCAGCCAGTGTCCCACTTCCCATTTCCTGCATCAGCTCATTGGTCATAGAATTTTTTTTTTTTTTATTGTCAGATGTTGCTTTAAAAAGATTCTCTCTACAAGTCAAGGACCACAATCTTGCATTGTCTCCCCTGTTTCCTGATTGGATTGCCCCCACTGAAATACAAGACCATTCGAGCCAGACTTTGGGTAGTGTCTCTCCTTGATGCTCAGCTCTTGATGCAGAGAAGGCATTCTGTGACCACTTGTTGTGAAGGAAAAGGAGGAGAGAAAAGAGTGAGAGAGTGACAGGGAAGAAACAGACTCATGAAAGAGACAGAGTTCGTCTCTAAGATGGTTCATGAGAACCAAGACAGGCCTAGGCTAAGGGAACACTGGGAGGGTCTGGCTCCATCATTCCAGAGGACTGGGCACTAGCCTTTGAAATGAGAAGCTCAAGAATCATCCATGATACACCTTGCAAAAGGACACAGCTATCCATGCCTTCGACTTCTAGAAAGCAGCCATCAACCAGTTGGACCTCACCCTTATCCTACCTTGGGTAATCAGCCCCTCTGCAAAGCAGAGAAGCCAGGCAAGAAAGCCAAGGAGAGGTTCTCAGCCTTCCTGCCTCTGCCTTCTACCTGGCTTCTTTCCATGGGGATACTTTTTACTAGCTGGTCTCATCTGTACTCACTGACGCCAAGAGTGGGTACCAAACCTACTACCGAGAGAAATCTCTGAAAAGCTGGTATGCTGGGGACTGAGTCAAAGAGGGTTTCAGAGGGCTCTGCTCAGAAAGGGGTACGGCGGGGCTGAGGGCTGAGCGTGTGGCCTTGTGGCAGAGGGTCTGCCTAGGAGAAAGGAAAAAAAGGAACAAGGGAAGGGAGGAAAGGAAGAGGAAGGAAGGAGAGAGAGACTGGAAAGGGGAAGGAAAGGGGCAAGGAGAGAGGAAGGGGAGAAAGAAACAGTGAAGGGAAGAGGAGAGGACCAGAGGGAAGTGGGAAGAAAAGAGGAAGGAGAGAAAGGAGAGGTGAGGGGGAGATTGGGAGGGGGGAGGAGAGGGAAGAGGAAGGGGCATGAAGGACAATGAAGGAATGTTAGCCTTCCAGTTGGTCAAGCAAAGCTTGACGCCCAAGTATTTGAAAGGTCTTCAAAGACAACCCAGACCGAACAATCGACAATGGGAAGGAACTTCGACGATGAAACGCAAAGGCAGAGGCACAAGGCCATCTCAGTTTGTCACCGAGAATCTGAAAATTCTAAGCGGTGGAGGTGGGGATGAGGGAAAGCACCTGGGCTAAACTTCTGAACCATCCGTCTGTCCGTGACGCACACACACCCATCACTAGGCCTAGAGCTGGAGACTCTCTCTCCTCCTACAAGAGGCACCCTGGCAGAGGTAGTGCCGCCTGGACACACGTTCAATTTTTGCTTCAGCTCAGTCTAAGGACTTGGTAAGGTGTGAGGAGCCTGGGCAGGGGGAGGAGAGGGTGTGAGAGGGTGGGAAGGAGGCATCTGGGTGTCCTATTGGTCCTTTCCCTCAGCCCAACCAGGGCCTTGTCTTAAAAAAAAAAAAAAAATCCTGCCTCAAGTCTCAAAGACTCCAACCCTCTGTCTGGTCCCAGAAGGAATAGTAAAATAAATATCAGCCCAGGCTTTTCTAAGTCCCCAAAGCCTCAGTTTCTCAATTTTGCAAAAGCTGGATCACCTTTCCATCTACTTCTACAGATTAAGGAAATAGTTCCCCTCCCCCCCCCCCAGTGTAAATGCACAGCTTGGTGAACCCAGAAGAATGACTTCAGCACCCTGTTCTCTTAGATGTGGGTTTAGTAAGCACCACACACAATCACGTGTGGCCTCTCAACAACTCCCGCCTGGTGAGGGAGGGTGAGACTTAAACGCAATACTGGCTGAAAACCTTTAAATGAGATTATTTACTAATAATAATCCAGCATGTTGTTTTTGCCTTAAATTTTTCACATTGGTTTTAGCAGAAAACCCCACCACCAAAGCTATAAAGTAAGCCAGGACAGCCCTTGAGACCCCTGACATCATTTTAGGTCATAAGAGGTTGGAAGAAGAAACATTCCGTTTTCCTGCTCTTGTCTTCCAAGAGTCACTACTCACACACCCCCAACGCTTGTAAGTAACACAGGAAGCGCCTAAGCTCCTAGTAGGAAGGGGCAAGGCTTGGGGGTATGGTTTGCTCCTAAGGTAGTTTTCCTTTCTGCTAACAGTTACTTTCAAGTTTGCAGACAGTAGGAGACCGATCAAACACTTTCCCCAAACGACGCATTTGAGGTTTGAAAGGGACTCGGTTTAAGGGAAACTCTTCAGTCCTTAGCCATAGGCAGAAAGCTGGAAGGTTGGGAAACCTGACCCTATTCAATGCTGCCTTTCCACAATGCATTTCGGCCCTGGAGCCCCTGCTAGGGACTTATGGGGGAGAAGGAGGCAGGAGGTGAGCTATGTAGCTTGACTGCTAAATATGGGTTCCGGGGTCCTGAGCTCCCAGCAAGTGTAACAAGGCTTTCTTCCCAGTCCCAGGCAGAGCCTGGCCTGCTTCACCAGAATTTCACCCTTCTGAAGGCCCTGGGTCCCTTTCACCTGAGCTTGGCTGGCCTCGGGGAAGAACAGCGTCATTGCCCGCTGAGCCCACCTCTAGAATGGGTCCCTGAGAGCCAACTGGCCAGAGTTCAACCTGCCAGGGCCAAGCGATATCCACCCGCCCGCAGGGTGAAGACGCGCGTGATACAGGGCTGTGTGTCTCATCCTACAGGATCACTCAAATCGCAAGCAATGTGTAGCCATTAGAGAACACAGCCAGACTCTCCTTCCCAGATCTCTAAACAGCGGAAAGGGGTTTCCTGGCTCGGGACATGACAGTCGGGGCGAGCGAGGCTTGCTTCCCTTCTCCTAGCTTTGACGCGGGTAGCGACCCCCTTTGTGGAAGCCAGAGCAGGCGGAAGGAGGGCAGGGCGCTCCTAGAGGTCACGTCCTCGTCCGCTGGTGGGTTACTAGGGCCACCAGGCCCGGTCCCCACTACCGGAGTTCTCCTGTGTCCACACCAACCTTGCCCACTACGCACCGCCGAGGGAGTCGCATCAATTCCATGCAACAATGCAAACGCACTCATTACCATACTCTCAATATGCATGAAGAAAATGTGCGGCGTTGGCCGAGCCCCATTGCCCTGCTCTGGCCTCCGCATCCAATAAGGCGACATATTCATCTCCCAAGATGGATGAGGACGGAATGCCGGGGAAGCAGATCCACGGGCGGGGGAGGGGACAGACTTGAGAGGGAAGGAAGAGAGAATAAACCAGTAAAGGAGAGCCTGGGATAGATCAAGATTGGAATAGGGCAGATCGGGGTAAAAGAGAGGGAGGGAGAAAAGGAAGATGAAACCGAGGAAAAAGGGGGGACAGAGACACAGAAGGAGGAGGCAAAATAAAAAAAAAATTAACTTTAAGAAAACGAAAAGGATCAAACCACACACTAGGACTCAAAGAGAGAGAGAGAGAAATGCTCCTGAAATCAAACATACAGAAAGTGTGAGAAATAGGACTGATAAAACAAACAAACAAACAAACAAAAAAGATCAGCGAAAAAGCCCGGCGCAGGTGGAAACTGGATGGTTTTTCAGAGAAAAAGAGAAATAAAACCACTGGTGCTCGGGGCCACGGGTTTCTTTCCATGCTGAGATTCCGGGAGCCGCGTAGAGCTGGCCACTGGAAGGCTGGTGGCAGGGGCCTGGTCCGGGAGGTGCCGGCGCGGAGGGTACTCTGGGGAGCCTCGCGCTCCTTCTGGGGCCGCAGGGCCAGTTCCGCGGTGTGCAAATCCGGCCTGGGGCCCACGCTGCTGCCGCCGCCGCCGCCTTTCTGACCGAGAAAGAAGTTTGCAAAGTTTGCCCCCAAAGTTTCCCGTAGCGCCTCTGGACCGGGGACAGCCTCCCAGGCCCTGACGGCTTACAGGGCTCAGCCAGCGCTGCTCGGCAGACGAGCCGGCGCCCGGCCCGCGCCTCCTGGGATGCTCCGAGGCCGGATTCACAGTCAAATGTGAATTCCTCACGGTGCTACGCCAGGCCATGCATCTGCAAGTCCGTGTGTCTGCTAATAGCGGAGAGAGAGAATGAGAAAGCGAGAGAGGGGGAGAGAGAGAGAGAGAAAAGGAAAAAAATATTCTCAGCTCAATTTAAGTCTCATGGAAAGGGCTTACAACTGTAATTAAATCATTAAATTCTTGTCTACGCTTCACAGAGCGGAGAGAAATTAACTTCCCACCAACCTCATTTTCTATTTGAACATGAAATAATGATTTTCTGCCCGTCTAATTACAAAGCCAACATCTGATCAAGCCAGCATCCAGAGGGGATTATCGCATGCGCGAGTATTAGACCTCATTACCAGCTTGAGTGCAAAATTATTACATCTTGTAATTGGATGGTGAGATTTATATACAGATCGGCCCGGTTTCTGTAAGATTGTAATTACAAGCTTCGTTGGTTAGCTACTTATCAGAACTTTGCAGGAAAACAAAACAAATGACTGAGGAAAACGAGCGTTTCATTAACCTGTAACCCCGGCTGGGGGGTGGGGGGGGGAGAGCGTACGCAGCAGCATCTGCAGGAAGCTGAAGGATGGCCAGCCCGCACCGCCTCTGGGGCACTCTGAGCCTTGGGAGGAAAGGATTGAACTCTGTCCGGTCTGGGAGACACAAGGCTGCAGAGGCTCCCAGCGACGGGGGTGGGGGGTGGGGTGGGGCACAGGCACATCGGGGAGCTAGACCGGGGGGAGGGAAGAGATGGGGGCTGGTGGTTTGGAATGTGCGTGCAATACGCTGCTCCGACCACCCCCCCCCCAAGCTGGTGGGCCTCTGGCTACACATCGGGCACCCACCGCTTGCAGTGGCCCTCCAGCGCGCACTGCTTCGTGCGCCACGTGTCCTCGGTGGACACCTTTTCTCTATGCTCCTGGCGCCCCGAGCCCAGACCACGGAGCGTCGGCGGCGAGCGCTTTGTGCACTGTGCCTGTTGGGAGAAAGAGGGGGTGCAAGGGAAGCTTCTGCCGATCGCCTGCTGTTGCGCTCGCTCGGGGTCTTTTCCCAATCAACTCGGGGTGCACCTGCTTCTCCTCGCTCCCTGTGCTAGTGTGTCTGTCTGACCTAATCTCCTAGATTAGAAATCCCATGAAAAGGCTCAGCTATCCGGCGGGTTCGCGAGTTTAGTCTAAGTGCTGAGTTCCACTGGCCTGGTCTTGTTGAGGAATCAGAGCCATGCCGACTCCAGTGGCTTGGGATACTGAGTCCCTGCGTGGAGTGCGGATTTCAGGGCCAGACCAAAGCTCTTCCCAGTTGGTCACCGAGTAACCAGTTTCTACCCTAGGCCTGGGGTGCCTGAAGGGATCTAATTAGGCGAGGTTCTTAGGTTCATGTCTGGGTCCAGAGGTTCACCCTCTGGGCCAGGGGCGGTCCCCTGGCCGGCGTGAGTCCTTCCTGAGAACAGCCTGGCTCTTCCGGTGTTCTTTTTTCTGTCCGCAATCGGACACAACCAGGTCGATAGTTGCGGAAGGAGCATCTCAGAGGCTCTTGTGTTGTTGTGTTGTTGTTGTTGTTGTTGTTGCTGCTGCTGCTGCTGCTGCTGCTGCTGTTGTGGTGGTGGTGGTGGTGGTGGTGCTGCGTTTTGTTTTTCTTTCCATTCTGAAAAACAAAACAAAAAGGAATTAAATACTCGTGGTTTCTCCCAGGCATGTACAGAGACACCGCTTCGCCCACCGTGGCTCTGTCGCCTATTGGTCTGGTCCAGTTCTGTGTAGGGAAGTCGTCACGGCTGTCTAGAAAAACTCACATGCATAGGAAAGATCCTGGAAAATAATGTCGCCTCTATTCCACAACCCTAAGACCTTTGCCTGAGCAGGTGAGCCCTGGCTTCCTGAGACAGGTTTAGCCAGAAACGGAATCAGGCTGGGGGGGGGGGGACGCATTCAAAAGCCTGAGCTGTCCCTACCCTTACAGTGCCTCCTCCGACCAGGCTCACCTAAAGCCAAGCCAACCTCCAGCATCAGGCGAGGAGGGCCAGGAAATGATAAAAAGGCTGCACGGGTTCAGTTCAGGAAGACTCCAGATGCTGACATCGAACTCCAGACTCGGTAGCTTCTCTCCCAACTTCTGCTTGTGTTTCTCCCACTAATTTTCTGAGTTAGTACCTCCTGGAGCCTAAGGTTAGTGTGAAGACGGGTGAAATGAAGCCAGAGGTGGAACATTGGGTCAAAACTGGAGGCCAGGGCCAAGGCGAAAGAAATTCATTCCCTAACTGCATACATACCAGAGCCGGTGTGCCCGGAACCCTCAGATCCCTCGAAGCTGGCAGAATTCCGATTTGATTTTTAGATCAATTGGAGGCCCAGGGGTGGTGTTTCTGCCTCTAAAGCTAGGGCTCTTCGCTCTACTGAAGACTCACAGCCCGGGAGTTGTCCAGGCCGCAGGCCCACAGCAGGCCTGACCCGCGCGTGGGTCGCCGCTGCAGCCTAAATCGCTTATCTGGGAGCCACAGCTATCCCGGGGATTTCAGTGTGGCTTCCCACTGCACACCCTAAATCCGTGAAGGTGAGCACTTGGACACTAACATTTCAAGTTAGGTTTAGGAAATATCCTACCATAAAACCGAAGTCTTGCTCCCCGCCCCCACAACGCACACTCTCTACAGCTCTGCGGGATTCTTGCCAAAAGAAAACACTGGGTCTGGGGACCAGAGAGAGGAAAGGGGGGGGGAGTAAAATGAATGGTCACGATCGACCAAAAAAAAAAAAAATCACACCAACATAGAAACTTCTCGAAGAGCTTTCGGAAAGTTCCCAGAGCCTCGGCGGTGAGGATCTGCTCCTCCCCCACCCCACAGCCAGGAGCTCCACCAAACTCCTTGCTTACTCCGCGAGACCACCTAGGCGCCAAACTCACTGTTTCTAGTGAGGATTCTCAACAAGGTATCCCGGAGGTGTAAATGTAGCAAACTGCAGGGTTCCCCCGCCCTGCCCCCACCCTGCACTGACTAGGTCTTTTAAAGCTTGGAAGGGGAGCACTCCCTACTCGCGGGCAGCACGTTCACACTTGCAGGCTTAGGCTAAGGAGAGCGACCTAGGGACCAGAGCTGAAAAGCGCAAAGGGAGCCACCTCGGGGGTGGGAGTCGGGGACAGGGTGGGGAGAAGCCCCGGAAGCCTGCCTTGGTCCGGGGTCCTGTCCCAACCCGGAACTATAGCATCGAAGAGGACTGAGAATTGAGGAGTAGAAAGACCGGAGGGGCTAGGTGACCCTGTACTAACCCGCCA
Source organism: Apodemus agrarius (assembly GCA_964023405.1). Taxonomy (NCBI): domain Eukaryota; kingdom Metazoa; phylum Chordata; class Mammalia; order Rodentia; family Muridae; genus Apodemus; species Apodemus agrarius. Next base: position 42,802,995 of record OZ030024.1, read on the forward strand.
CTCGTGGTCTCGGCTCTCCCCTCCCAGCGGGGGCAGGAGGGGGCGGGAAGAGACTGAGTCCAGTCCCGCCCCGCCCCGCCCGGCGCTCTCTACTCGCGGGGGAGGGACGCCTCGCCCAGAAGGCTCCTGGGTGATTGGCGACTCCAGGAGGAGACGCTAGGAAAAGTCGAATAAGAGGGCGCGACGTCAGACTCGAGATTTGGGAAAGGGTGAGGGAGGGGGTGGAAGGGCGGGGACGGACACACAGACACTGACGCGGACACACACCCCCTGCACAGCATTCTAAGTGTCTTCAACTTTAGGTCGCTTTAGCCCAGGGTGCGGAGACCTGGGAAGTGGGGGGAAAGAGAGAACGAGAGAGTAAAGAGATTTAAAAGAGAGGAGTCAGACTAGGAAAAGTGAAGAGAGCAGAGAGGTGAGCCAAAGCAACCGTGAGAAAGAGAAAGAGCAAAAAGGATCGCAGTTTCCCAGCGTCCAGGACTGCCGAAGGAGCCTCGGGAGCGGAAGCGGCCAGGGGTGGGGTAAGGGGGGGACGCAGCCAGGGGAGGGGAGAGGACAGGACAGGAGGAGAGTGTAAACTAGAGGAGGGCGAAGGAAGCGAGGAGCGACACAGCTCCCGGAGAGGAGGGCAGAACTGAGCGCCTAGCGCAGAGCGGCTCGCCCGGCCTGGAGGAGGGAGTGCTGCGCAGAGAGGAGGGGCTTGAGGCCCCGTAGAAATGTCAATCAGAGCCCGGAGCCCAGGGAATCTCGGCCAATCTGTTCGGACCTGACCTGACTCCTCGCTGCCGCCGCCGCCGCCTCCGCCGCCCGCCGCGGAGCAGATCAATAGGCGAACGCGGAGCGCGACGCAGCGCGGCCCGGGCTCGGCCCAGCCCCCGATGCGCTCCGGAGCCGGCGTCCGGCGCTGAGCACGGCGGCTCCGGGGGGCCGGGCCCCCAAGTCCGTAGGTGTGCCGCGGGCCACCATGTCCTTCCCCCAGCTCGGATACCAGTACATCCGCCCGCTCTACCCACCCGAGCGCCCCGGAGCCGCGGGCGGCGGCGGAGGCGGCGGTAGCGCCGGGGGCCGGAGCGGTCCCGGCGCCGGAGCCTCCGAGTTGGCCGCCTCGGGGTCCCTATCCAATGTGCTTTCGTCCGTGTACGGGGCGCCCTACGCCGCCGCCGCTGCCGCCGCCGCCGCCGCCCAGGGTTACGGCGCCTTCCTGCCCTACGCCACGGAGCTGCCCATCTTCCCGCAGCTGGTAAGAGCCGGAGTAACACGGGAAAGAGGGGTTGGAGCTGTTGGGGTGTGGGGCAAGGTGATAGTGCGGAAGGAAGCCGGGGTCCCCGCGGGAGGAGAAAGGTGGCGACGGCAGGAGCTCACTCGCGCTCCCGCGCGCCTTGTCCCCTTGCTTTTCCATGTGCGTCCAGGGCGCTCAGTATGAGCTGAAGGACAGCCCTGGGGTCCAGCACCCGGCCACGGCCGCCGCCTTCCCGCACCCGCACCCCGCCTTCTACCCCTACGGCCAGTACCAGTTCGGGGACCCGTCCCGTCCCAAGAACGCCACCCGGGAAAGCACGAGCACGCTCAAGGCCTGGCTCAACGAGCACCGCAAGAACCCGTACCCCACCAAGGGCGAGAAGATCATGCTGGCCATCATCACCAAGATGACCCTCACCCAGGTGTCCACCTGGTTCGCCAACGCGCGCCGGCGCCTCAAGAAGGAGAACAAGATGACGTGGGCTCCCCGGAGTCGCACGGACGAGGAGGGCAATGCTTATGGGAGCGAGCGGGAGGAGGAGGACGAGGAGGAAGACGAGGACGAGGGCAAACGCGAGCTGGAGATGGAGGAGGAGGAGCTCGCAGGAGAGGAGGACACGGGGGGCGAGGGCCTGGCCGACGACGACGAGGACGAGGAGATCGATTTGGAAAACTTAGACAGCGCGGCAGCCGGGTCGGAACTGACCCTGGCTGGGGCGACACACAGAAACGGCGACTTCGGCCTGGGACCCATTTCGGACTGCAAAACTAGCGACTCGGACGACAGCTCCGAAGGCTTGGAGGAGCGACCACTGTCGGTCCTGAGCCTGGCCCCGGCGCCGCCGCCCGTGGCCAGGGCTCCCGCATCTCCACCTTCTCCACCCTCCAGCCTGGATCCCTGCGCTCCGCCACCGGCGCCCTCCTCCGCCCTGCAGAAGCCCAAGATCTGGTCGCTGGCCGAGACGGCCACCAGCCCGGACAACCCACGTCGCTCGCCTCCGGGAGCCGGAGGTTCTCCTCCCGGGGCGGCCGTTGCGCCCCCGACGCTGCAGCTCTCGCCCGCGGCCGCCGCAGCGGCTGCAGCGGCACACAGACTGGTGTCGGCGCCGCTTGGCAAATTCCCCGCTTGGACCAACAGACCTTTCCCAGGCCCGCCGGCCGGTCCCCGGGCGCACCCGCTGTCCATGCTGGGCTCGGCCCCACAGCACCTGCTGGGACTTCCCGGAGCCGCGGGCCACCCCGCTGCGGCCGCCGCCGCCTATGTTCGACCTGCGGAGCCGGAGAGTGGAACAGGTGACGAGAAAAATGTGGGGCCCAGTGGGAGGGTGTGGGTGAGGCTCTTCTCGCCTAGGCTAAAGGGAAAGAATTGGGCTTTGGGGGGTGGGGGGTGGGATGCACGGTGTTTCCCTCTCTGCTCCCCTGCGGGTGCAGCTGCCCTGGAGGCCTGGAGCCTGCGTTCTAAAGGCCTCCTTTTTCTTCCCTCTGTTTCCTACAGATCGCTGTAGTGCCTTGGAAGTGGAGAAAAAGTTACTCAAGACAGCTTTCCAGCCGGTGCCAAGGCGGTAAGAGACTCCGAATTTGGGAGGCAGAGTGAGAGACCCTTCTGGAGGGATAAGGAAGACACAGACCCAGTGGCGGGAACCCTTTGCCCCCTGGGAAGGGAGCAAAGTGGCTGGAAAACGATTTCTAAAAGACCCCAAAATCCACTCTTCTGTCACTTCTAGTGGACCCATAGACACGGTTCCATCTTGGCTCCGGGCACCTCAGGCAGGGCCTGTGGTACAGAGCTAGGGGGAGTCTGGCCCTTACAACAGGCCTGTGGAGCAGAAGGCCTCTGGCGTGATGTCCACTTCCTTCCAACCCCGAATCCTGATCTCTTTAGCTCAGCTTAGAATTAATACTCCCGCACCTAAACAACTCCATCGGCTCTATAGGATGTCCCCTACCTCAGCGGTCTCCTGGCTCTAAATCTCGCTGTCTCTGTCTCCACTCTCTTCCAGGCCCCAGAACCACCTGGATGCTGCTCTGGTCCTATCAGCTCTCTCCTCGTCTTAACTTTTCAACAATTTTTTTTTTAAATCGTTGTACTAATTGTAAAAACAAAATCGCTCTGTATAGTGACGAGTTGCAAGCATGTCTGTGTATGATTACCTTAAAAGAAACACAACAACAACAACAACAACAACAGGAAAGGACGAAAGGAAGAATTAAAGCCAGTCCCCCTCGGCCGTCCCCCAAGTCGCCTCCGTATCACCTCACATTAGACTGTGAAGTTCATTTGTTCTGTTGATTTCCGGAGGGAGTGGGGTTACGGGAGAGAAAGAAGCCTGTCTGAGTCTTTTTGTATATACAGGAAAATGTACATACGTGTGAACCAAATTGTACAAGAAAGTATCTATTTTTCGGCTAAATAAATGAGCTGTTGCCCCTTTTGACTATAACCCGCTGCTCTGCCACGAGGACTGATTTGTATGATGGTTCTTTGGTGTTTTGGTCTTTCTTGCTCCCCCCCCTCCCCCGCCGCGGTTATTTAAAGAATCTACAGGAAAAGATGAGCGGGGGCTCTAGGGACAGCAGTGGCAGAAGTCGCCTGGGCATAGTTAGCCAGGCAGAGCCTCTTCAAGAAGGGGCGATGGGGGTCGCTGGGCAACGGAGAGAAAAGGGCAAAGACCGAGAAAATGGGGTTGATTCCTTACTAGGAGATGGGAAATTGAGTTCTGTCCACGGGTCCACAGGAGTAACGATGGAGCCTTGGGGCCTACTCTGATGACTTAGCAGAAAGACTTAGGGAAGCTTCCAGGAGCTCAGGGCGTGGGCTGCGAGGCTCTCCCTCCCTACTCCCTCTGACCGCGCATGACTGAAGTTTCGCAGCCCGGTGTACAGGGGCCGTGCACGCTCAACTTCTAGACCTTTCTCACCGTGATTCCCTCTCCGACGCCTCCTTATAGGTGTAAAGGGCATGGGGGAATCTGCGTGAGAAGCCGGGGCGATCGCGTTTCCCGCTTGGTGGCGTGTGCTCGCGCTGGTGTTGGGACCCCAAGGCCGAAGCCAGGCCGGCTTTGCCCCCGAGGTTGCTTATGAGCTTTATACCCTGAGTGCCAGGGAAGGGGCTGCTTTTAGAAATCACGCGTGGGTTCGGGGTCCAGCTCGGGAACCTCTGGAGCTGGGATTGTATCAGGAGTCTGGTGGGCCGGGGGCGGGTAAGAGAGGGGCGAAGGTGGCGTGGGGGTGGGGGCTGGACACCACAATGGGGAAACCTGGGGCTGGAGCTCCCTCTACAGGACGAAGGGGACGGTCGGCGCCCGGCCTTCCCGGCCTCTGCAGCCCTCTGGACACTTCCTGTCTGGCTTGCCCAACTTTGATTCTAAGAAGTGGAGAACCACATTCAGGAGAGTGACACCTCGGGGTTAGAAGTGAGGGCACCTTTAAGGCCCTTTAGATTTCCGGGATGGCCGGGCACTGTGCATTGGAGCTGCAGAGCAGGGCTCTCGTGAGCATCTTGCACTGTTGGAAGGTAGAAAGAGCCAGCTAGTGCTTACAGCCTGGATCAGCTTACAGTCTGGATAGGGTACAATTGTGAGTCGACATGGGGGGGGGGGGCGCCAGTGTGTACGGGTCTGCGAGGTGAGAACACAGCTGCCAGGGCCATGGGACTCTCTTGTAGGAAGACAGGTGCTCAGATAGTCCCCAGAACAGAGGGGAGACCACTAGCAAAGACAAGGACAGTGACAGCGGGGGGGAGAGGCCTGAGATATTGTGCAAACACCTCCTCTCTCTGTTTGTGAAGGTGTTTCAGGGGTTCCAGGTCTTTCACAGGTGAAGCATCGTCTTAGGTCATGCATGTGAAATCAGTACCCCAGAACGAGGGTCAAGGCTCTAGTTAGCACTATGAGTGTCTGTACAGGGGGTACCCTAGTTCCTACCACCTGTGCTTATTTTTAAGTAGGGGTGTCCAGCCATTTGCAGAGGCTTCAGTTCCCAGGGGTACCTGCCTCACCCTTCCCCTTGCCCAGAAGAATGAAATGGCTTCCTTTAGGTAGGTCAAGAGACTCTGAAACCAGCTTCACCAAGGAAACCAGGAAACTTCCTGGGGGGAGGGGAGTTGGGGGGAAGGAGTGATCTTGGTGGCCACTGCAGAAGTCTTCTGGGAGAAGAATTTCATCAATGGGAGAGAGATGGGTGTACATAGGGTTTCTCTCCAGGGAAGCTTCTAGAATCGCCCAGCCTGTCTATCTTGAAAGTACAGCAAAAGGAGGCACCAGAGGAGCCAGCCCCGCCCTGGGTATGGTTCATGCAGTGTTCTTGAAACTCCATGGATCCCAAATCGACCTCTGTATACTAACTCAACCAAAGCAAAACAGAATCTCCCAGGTCCCCAAGAAAAGAAGAAAGGGTCCCAAGAACTCCCTCCATCCCTTACTACCGATTCCTAAAACCCAGGAGGAAAGCTAGAAGACGTGGTGGCAGGACTAAGAAGTGGAGTACATCTTGCTCCTGGTGCAGCTTCAAAAGTCAAATATGTCAGCTCCACACTAGGAATTGCCCCTCCACCCCCACCCCCCACCCCCGCCGTTCAGCTGGTTACTCACCCCCCACCCCCGCCGTTCAGCTGGTTACTCAGAGCCCTCCAAAGTATGTGTGGGATCCACTAGGTTGGAGACACTGCTTTCCCCAATATCTTCACAGAGCTGGGAGGGGACAGTGCCTGCCAGGGCCAGAGAGCCCTAGGAGAATAAAATTACCCTCCAGGTGACTGTCCACGGGCACATTAATATTTTCTAACTAAATTGTCTTCTGGGGGCGGGTTATGGGGACTTCAGGCAGGAAGAAATACAATTCAATCCCCAGGTGACAGGAAGGACCAAGGGTTAGTGCATGAAGCACCACTCACTTGCTTCATGCCAGGAGTGAAGTGGGGACAAAGCCCCACCTACCCTGGGCACCTGGAGGACAGAGGTTCAAAGGCACATCAGTCACTGGCCTGTCTGTTTTGGGGAAAGGTAGCCAGAGAGACCGATGCCTGGGTAAGAACTGTGTGTCCGATATCTTCTGGTTTGAGTTTATGAGGGGGGTGCCAGGACTCTCTTTGGGGCTGGTTCCTTCCAGAAACAATGTCTCCTTCCTAGAATTCTTGCTTACATGTGCCCCCCACCCCCCCATGGAGCAAACGTGGGCAACCACAAGTCTGTAAAAATGGTGTCTGTGTTTGAAGCTAACTCTAACTTGAGTGGGGACAAGTCTTACTTCTTGGGCCTCACTTTGAGTATCCAGGAAAGGTAGATCTGACAGACTTAGCCACACTTTTTGAAAATCCATCAGTGCTTAGGATTTTGGGCCTAAGAAAGAAAAATGAGCCCAAAGAAAATTATGGGGTAAGGGGACCCCATATATCACCAGATATTCTTTCCTAATCGGAATTAGCCACTGTCATCTGATCCGCCATGTAGCCTAAGGACATCAAAAATGTCTACCTGTTGTGCGATTGTTCCCAGGAACAGCCCCAGGACCCTTGGAAGATGAGGACAACAAAAAGAAAGAAAGAAACAAATCCTAAAGTAGGGACGTTTTAGGACTAGCACTGTAATCCCCAACTAAGCTATCTTGTCTCCTGGGATATTTGACAATGTCCTCAGAGGAGTAAAAGTACAACCAGGGGGACTAGAACTGTCACCTCCGGCACAGAGGCCAGAATCACTGAGAAAGTCTTTTTTGGACCCAAGAAGAATGAGCCAGGGGACTCTGCGGCACTGCCTCCAGATGCGCCTCTGAACCACCGTGGGCGTTGGGTGTGACTAAGAGTACTGAAGCGAAGGGAAAATGGAGGGGAGGTGACGAGGTGTCTGTGGGACTCTCAGCAGTCACCTGCTCCCAGAAGCCACAGCTTGTTGAAGGAAATCCTTTGTCCTTTAAAGGCTTTTGGTGTTAGGAAGGAGACGTAAGGATGAGAGTTAACCAACAGGACACGAACTCTATGAGCTTCAGATAAAACAAGGTCAATTGCTCTTAGGTCAATTCTGGATGAAGTCTTTTTCGGCTAAGGCGGCAAAGAGGAGGCCCATCCAAGGAGGGAGGACATGGCTCTATAAAGTTGAGAAACTGGGACTTCTCCCTTGTAGATGCTGGTGCCAAGAGGAGGGGACAAGGTGATCACAGCGCAAAGCGTGTAGTTTGGGCCTAGAAATTACAGCCACTCCTCAGCCGCCACTGTGACGTCTTCCAAGAACAAAAGGAAATCCATGTAGTTATGTGCCTAGTTCCTCCTTCCAGGCCTCCTCCGCTAGCCGGGGAGTTGGAGGGAGACACACACACACACACACACACACACACACACACACAGAGAGAGAGAGAGAGAGACAGAGACAGAGACAGAGACAGAGACAGAGACAGAGAGACAGAGACAGAGAGACAGAGACAGAGAGACACAGAGAGACACAGAGAGAGAGAGACAGAGAGACAGATAGAGAAAACACATGTATGTGTCTCATGTCACGGAACAGGACAAAGACAAAGGTAGGGTCCGATCTGACTCCTGGCCTGTAGCCTGGCCTGGCCTGGCCGTGAAGGCTGTGATGTCATGTCTTTTGTGCCTGTGACAGCCCTGCATTCTTTCACTATACTAGGCCGCGAACAAGTGGGCCACAGCCCTCCAGGGCCTTTAGCGTGCACTCATCTGGCAACTGTGCTGCCCCCAGACGCTCAGATTTATTTTGCCAAAGTTACAGGGCAATTATGGAAATGTGCCCTTTGAAGCCAGCCTGATTTCTCTTTATTTTCTTCTCCCTGACAGAGCAGAACAGAGCTTCTCCGCCTCTCTCTCTCTCTCTCTCTCTCTCTCTCCTTCCCCTTACTTCCTAATAAGTCTTACATAGTGGAAGCTTTGTAGGGGCAATTTTGGGGAAAAAAAACTAAGTCGTGTCTAAATTATGTGGATATGGAATAGCATCAATTTAATTTTCATGCTGTGTTTTTTTTTTGTTTTGTTTTTTGTTTTTTGTTTTTTTTAAAGTGGGGAGCTCATGGCCATGAAAAGACAACCGTATCAGGGAGAGCACGAGGCAGATGCTTCTGCCTAGCTGCTGGCCTCCGCCCATGTCTAAAGCCATCAGGCAGATGACCCATTAGGGCAGACTGGTCCCCTAAGCACCCTCTTCTGTCCCCGAAATCTTAGCTCCACAAAGAGTAGCAGAGGGCCTTTGCTCTTGATCCTGGGGAAGAAGACATCCATCCCAACGTCCCCTTTGTAGATGCTGATGCCAAGAGCCAGCAAGAGAAGTGTGGTCACAGATGCCAACGTAAACCGTGCAGCCGGGCCCAGGAGTGGCTGTTACCTCTCAGCTGCCGCCAGGTCCTCCAAGAACAAAAACTCACTCTTACTCAGCAGCCCCGGGTTTCAGTGGCTTTAGAGAATTGTCAACGGGACACGGAATCTGGGGCCTCCGTGTGAAGTGACCCCATGTGTTTCTGGCATTGGAGTGTTGAATGAAAAGTGTCTGGGGCTAGAGGGTTTGGATGGAATGGGCTCTGGGGGTGACTGTCAAAGGTCATGATGGGGGCCACGACTGCGGTCCTCTAGCGTCTGAGGCCTCCATCTCTACGTCTAAGAAAGTGACTTTGAAGTTTCTTTGTCTCTGTGGTCAGTTGCTCCTTCCTCCCTGCCCGCCCCCCTGCCTTCCTGATACAGACTGCCCCCACCACTAAGAAGCCTGCCCGCCCTTCCCCCACTACCTAAGGCAGAGACCACTCAGCTCCCTTCCCCGGCTTGCTTTCTTAAGTGTAGCCCAGGCTGGCCTCAAACTGAATATGTAGCTGAGGATGTCCCTGAACTGCGGATTGTCCAGCCATTGCTTCCCAAGCGCTGGGATTACAGGCCACCTGGCTAGTCCTCTGCACTAACTTTACAATCTAAAGTAATGCGGCTTGAGTAGCTCAGCAAAGGGCTTCTCAGGTGACATCCCCTTCAGGGGTACACGCCCAGCGACCCCACCTACTCTCACCAGGCCTACGCTTAAAGATTTATGGGTTCCAGTCAGCTGGAAACCAATCCTCCTTCAACCGAGCTCCCCATGAAGGGGTGTTTCAGATCCGAACTGTGGGCTCAGCAGGTGAAGCCACTCACCGCCAAGTCTGATAACTTGCATGCAGTGCCCAGGGCCCCTCTAAATGATCCTCTGACCTCCACTCTTACTAATTCTAATACACCATTCTGTATAGTTAATTTTCTTATTGATTACAACAGCTGCCTGATGCAATAGGTGCTATTGCCCTCATTCTGTAAATGGACGTTATCCAGGCTCGGTCACTAACACAGCCCGGCCAATAAATGGAAAAAGCCAAATCCTGACTTGGGGCTTCCTGGTTCCAGAATGGGACGTTGATGCGATTCTTTGCGTCCGGATTTGGAGCAGATGGCGCTGCATCTGTGAATCCATGTTGTCCCCTTCCTTCCCACTCCCTGACATGTCTGATGTTCATGGGCCTAAAGATCTCGATAAGACCCCAACCCCGTACTTTTCACCGAATCCCACCCACTGCTGCAGTGATGAATGGGGACTCACTCTTGGCCATTTTAGTGGCCGTGCCAGAGGGTAACCTCGAACTCTTGCCGTGTTCTCCACTTTTCCAGTAATACGGGTCAGAACGTGGATCTTTGTCCATTCCTATAAGCCTTTCTCATGCCCAGTCCTTGCGGAAGGGCTTGCCAGCAAGGATTTTCCCTGAGAGCAGGAAAAAGCCCACCCGTTGCAGTAGAAGCCCCATTTGATCCGTAGATCTGCCATTTAGCAAGCGTTCCTGGACCATCACAGTGTGAGAAGCTCAGCTCACTCCCAACCCGCCTAAGTCTGAATTCGCCTTCGTATGGAGAGGTCTGGGTGAGTACCACACGTGTATATTAGTGAGGTCCCGCCCCCTGCCCGCTAGAAGCTCCCCAACAAGACATGTGACCCCTCCAGCATGGAGCTGAGCTGGAATTATCCCTGAGACTGGGGCCTCTCCAGGAGTGCAGTGTAGGGCTGGCATGGAGGGAAAGTCAAAAGAATGAGGCAAGTCCGGGGAAGGGTCCTTGAACCAGCAGAGCTAGACAAGTCTGTGGGTAGCCATGAGTGACACTGGCCGGCTCCTCCTGCCCATCGCTGTGCCCATGTGCCCTTCCAGATGTCTCACAGCAACAGGACAGAGACTGGAAACATAAGAGCCTACCAATGGTTTCTTACCATATCAAAGCAAACATCACATCCGCACCAGAGTCAGGTATGTCTTCCGAAAGGGGAGGAAAAGACAGGAGGGGAAAAGGGAAGGGGGGCTGCCATTTTGAGATAGTATAAAATGGCAGAGGCCCTAGAAGGCAAATATTGTCTCATTTATTCCTTTTAATTCATCAATTCATTCATTTATTCAACAATAGCTACCAAAGAACACAATGAACAAAGCAACTTTTTGTCTATTAGAAACAAACAATTTTTAAAAAAAAATTACATCATAACCCATGCTCAGTTTTCTGGGCTATGAAATATACCAGATGCTCTCTAACCATGCACATCCTAGGGACCTGGCCAAGATGGGGTTTGGGTAGATGGTGGGCCATGGAGAGTAAAACATTCTCCCGCGTCTGTACCAAGGAGACCTGCCCCACAGTGAGATCCGATTAAGCTTGAGACCGGTGCCACTCGGTGTAGCAGCCACCAAAGAACCTGGCTATTGAGCACCCAGGTGTGGCTTGTGAGCGCTCGTCTTGCCTCCTTGACTGTATTGAGAAGTACCTAGGAGGCAGGGAAAGGTTTTCCAGAGAAGTTTAACTAAGTGGAGAACACCCAAGAGGTCACTGGCCCCATCCTATTGCCTGGAGGAGACGAGGAGTGTCCCGAAACTTCCTGGCCACCATTACAAGAGCTGTTCTCTGCTGTGCCACACCCTTCTGCCACCAAAGGCAAGAACCTCTGAAACTGTGAGCCCCAAAAAAAAAATGTCCCTCCTTTAAGTTGTTTTCCTCAGGTGCACTGTCACAATGGGGAGAAGGTGACTCACAGGGCTGGTCCCAAGGGGGAAGTGGCATTAAATGTGGTGCACTCTAGAATCCAAAGATTGGTATTTAAAAAGCAGAATATAAATCATCCCCCAAAAATTTCCCAGGTTTACATATCAGTGCTTTGAACACATCAGATTAAATAAGAAATATTGAAGTTAATTGTATCTGCTTCTGTTTTCCAAAGATAGTAAGAGAGTTTTTTTGTTTGATTTTGGTTCTTAGCATCCATGGTTCACATTGTATTTCTAGTAGGCAGCTGGACCCCTAGGTCATTGAAAACCCAAAAACCTATGCCCAGCACCACTGCTCTGCACCAAAGGCCCTCAACGTGTCAGTCTAGCATGCCGAGTTTTGGGGTCTCCCTCTGTTACACCGGTGCCTAGACCTCACAGAGCGGAGGCTTCCTGTCAAAGCACGTGCATCCATTCATGTAGTCTTCTAATGTGCCTTCTACGAGGTAGGTATTGCAGTTCTTATCATGACTTTTTAAGCTGGAGAAACTGAAGCTCAAAGAGACATAATTCTACAAATCCACATTCCCAGAAAGTGATGGAGACAGGATTTAAACCAGGTAGGTTGGACCAGAACTACCTTTACAAAATCACTACTCCGCAAGGGCATAGTAACAGTGCTTCCTCCACAGAGGTCACTGTGCTGTGGGAGTACACATCACACACACACACACACACACACACACACACACACACTCACACACACATACTCACACACTTGCCCTCACACATATGCACACACACTCTCACACTCACATACTCAGACACACATTCACACACTCATACACTCATTCACACTAACACTTTCACATCTCACACATAATTACACACATGCTCACACACACTCACACACTATCACACTCATATATATTCACACACATACACACACATTAACATACTCATACACACTCACCCTCACACACACTTACAAACCTTCAAACATATATATTCATATGCACATGCATTCACACTCTCATACACACACACACACTCGCATATACACACACACTTACACATACTCACGTTCTATCACACATTCACATACTCACATACACGCACTCACACACACTCACACACTTACACACTCACACATACTTGAGATAATCAGGTTATGTTGGCCCATGTTGTAGTCTACCTCACATGGAAGAGCCCATCAAAGCTCCTCCCCTCCTGAACAGGATGTGAGAGAGGAAGGAGATGCAATCTCAGTGGTCACTCTCAAGGACATCCCCTTATGGCCTGACCACCTCCTACTAAACCCCACCTTTTAAAGACCCCATGGCCCAATTCTCTTAGCAATCAACCTTTAACGTGGCCTTTGGGGGAACATTTGAGATCCAAACTGTAGGATGTGGAGAGGATTGGTTGGGACAATAAACGTGTCAAGTCCTTAGCATAACACCAACATGATAGAAAAATGCCAGTGGACAGAGTAGGGGACATTTTATCAGAAAACACCAGGATAGTGATCAAGCGATAATTTGCCTCAAAGAGTCACACGTTACTGCAGCTACCTCAAGCCCAGGGGCATAAAGTGATAGGAGCTCAGTTTCCTCTAGGTGCCAGATAGCCAAGTGATCATCTCAGCTGTCAATCCCAAGGAAGTGTTCCCGTGAGTTCAGTGTGGGTCCTGCACTTACTGCTGAGACAATTACAACGGCCAGGGCGTGTAGCAGGAAGAGACTCTCCTTTGGGACTCATGATGGACGCCATCAAGAATGTCTACTGGGCTAGAGTGTGGTAGAGGGATAGGGACAAGGTCTGAGAAGAAAGAGATGGAAGCGTGATTGTGGGCTGGAGGTGTGGCAGGCACAGCATCCTGGGTTCCAAATCCAACACCATCAAAAAGAAAAAAAAAGGCTGGAGAGATGGCTCAGTGGCTAAGAGCACTTGTTGCTCTTCCAAAGGCCCTGAGTTCAAATCCCAGCAACCACATGGTGGCTCACAACCATCCATAATGAGATCTTGATGCCTTCCTCTGGTATGTTTGAAGAAAGCTACAGTGTGCTTAGATATAATAATAAATAAATCTTTTTTAAAAAGAAAAGAAAAGAAAAAAAGAGAAAAGAAAAGAAAAGAAAAGAAAAGAAAAGAAAAGAAAAGAAAAGAAAAAAAGAGAAAAAAGCTCAATTCTTTCACCAAATGCCAGGCTGGTGTGGCTGGTGACAAAGCACTGCCTGAGACCAGAGCCAGACAGCCTCGGAGCCTTCAGATGCTAAGGTCCCCTTTGATTCATGCAGGGTTGGCCATGGGTTGCACAACAACTCTTCAGGCTATGCTATCTGAGGGAATGGCTCTAACCCCCAGCAATGTGACAAAGGCTCGATGGACCAGGTTGGTTGAAGAAGACTCCTGGGGAGCTCAAGGTCACCAGGACTTTAGAGACAGTCATTTCTCTTCTCTCTATCATCCCTCCATCTCTTTTCTCCTCTTACTGGAACCTGAACTGGAAGATGTTTATTGGAGCTGGAGACTAGTCTGCCCTAGTCTTGGGGTTTGATATTTACCAAATGCATTTCTGCTTGGTAACTCAGAAGTTAAGTCAGACTTTTCCTGAAGCTGTCTTTACAATATTTAAGAAGACCACTTGCAAATGTTTTTGAAAAAAGAATTAAGGCCAGGTATGGGGCACATCCCTACAATCCCTGCATTTGGGAATCTAAGGCAGGAGGATCTTGATTTTAAGACCAGACTGAGCTGTATAGTAAGAATCAGTCTCTCATACACACAAACCCGTTAAATAAATATAATCATTGTGGTTTGAATAAGAATGGCCCTCATATGTTTGTATGTTTGAATGCTTGGTCTGAAGTTAGTGGAACTGTTTGGGAAGGATTGGGAGATATGGCCTTGTTGGAGGAGGTTTTAACTTGGGGTGAGCTTTGAGATTTCAAAAGCCCATGCCAGGCCCAGTATCTCTCTCTCTCTCTCTCTCTCTCTCTCTCTCTCTCTCTCTCTCTCTCTCTCTCTCCCTCCCTCTCTCCACCTGCTGCCTGCAGATCAAGATATTCCTCTCTCGTCTACCAAAACAGTACCATGCCTGTCTGCCTCCTGCCATAGTGATTATGGACCAAGCCTTTAAAACGGTAAGCAAGTCCCCAGTTAGATACTTTGATTTGTAAGAGTTGTCTGGGTTACAATGTCTCTTCACAGCAGTAGAATGGTAACTAACAAACTTATCATCAATGTAATTGCATGGACAGATTTAGTAGCTATAAAATGTCCCAACAGTTCAAACACCATTATTCAGTAGAGTAATATGCTAAGTTACCCTGGGCCCAGGTTTGTCCTATGATGGTGACTGCCCACCATGTTTCTGAATCTGTGGTCAGCACAGAAGTACAATTAAATGCCAGCAGTCACTCTATTTTGGGTTGTCTCCCGCCTCCTCCCTGCCACACCTGAGCACTCCAAATATACCCTCAACCCCTGCTGACTCCCACTCAAATACACAGGCCCAGTTGGAATCATTTATGAGGTCAGCTGGGAGGACCGGGCCTGGGGTGTCTTATCATATGTTCCCACTTCTCCTAAGATGTCCCTGTTTCCTTCTGTCCACGGAGCAGTCAGGCCAGGAGGTAGCCACATGGGGGTCCATCTTCCCACCGGGGCCCATGACCTTTCATGTCCTGGACTAGAATAGAAGAGCAGGGTGGTATGGCCCAGTTGGAAGTAGGGCTTGGGAAAAGGCCACAGGCACTACCACTTGGTCACAGCACTGTAGAAGGCCACTGCCAGAATTAGAATTATCCAGAAATGTGGAAGGAAGAGACCGCAGGAGCCAGGAGCTGAGCAGGGCATGGAGATGGGGCGGGGGGATGGGCAGGCGGCAGCAGAGCCAGTTCTGACAGATGGGCAGAGGGCCTGCCTGTCAGTGACCTGCTGGGCAGCCATTGTAGGGTGAGGAGTGTTAGGAGCCAAGCCAGGCTGGTCTGCAAACTATAGGCTTTTAAAGAAGCTGTCGTGACTGGCCAACTTTCCCAAGAAAGACCCTCGTGTCCTGAGAACCCACAGATGGTGGTCAAGCTTGTGGTACCCAGAGGAAGCTGAGCAAGGGTCCAGCCTCTTCCTCCAGCTCCCTGACTCTCTCTGTTCCCCCATCAAGTACATCAGTGATAGGAACCTGTGGCGTGGCCACGGCAGACTATCCCCACGTCCCGTTCTTGAGTCCTCAGCAGTGTGACAGTTACAAAGCTGGCATCTCTCCTTGCTCCAGCAATGGAGACATCAGCCTGTTTCACGACGGGCCATGGGACATCTCAGAACTGACATCAGCATCCTGTGTAGGGAGGTGTTGTCTTGAGTACTTCAGATGTTGGACTTCAGCAGTATTACAGCCAGCAGGGTGTTGCGACCTGTGACCACCAGGTCTTGTCAGATCAGTTTCGAGACAGGAATGACCAGGAGGATCCAGGGAAGGACCAGATCAAAAGAGGTGACACTTGGAGTCTCGGGACAACACAACTTACCAAGTGGCAGGAGACTTCATTTTAAAAACAGGCAGCAATGTCCACATTTAGGAGAATTAAGTTAGTTACACCATCAACTGAAAACTCATCCTAAACTTCAGTAAAAGAGCTAACGCTTCAAAAATCCATAGAGGAAATTCTTTTTAAATTTGGGTCAAGCAAAGCCTTCTTTAAGACATCAAAAGAATGAGAGAAATAGTTCAAAACATAGAGACTTGCAAACTATGACAAAATGTCTGCAAATGATATATCTAAGGGATATGTCTACAATGTATAAAGATACTATAATTCAATAATAAAACAATTAATTCTGTTTAAAATCAGGCAAATGCTCTTAGCAGACATTTCTCTAAAAAATGATATACAAATGGCCAGTTGTCATACAGACGGGTAGATAGCGTTGTTACCCATCAGAGGCGTGCAGGTCAAAACCACGAAATCCCACCTCACTAGGCTGGTGTCTTAGTTTGACTTTCAAGTGCTGAGATAAAGTTCATGTCCACAAGGCCTGGAGAGATGGCTCAGTGCTTAAGAGCATTAATTAGCTATGCTGGGTTCAACTCCCAGGACCTATATCATAACTTACAACTGTAACTCCAGTTCCAAAGAATTCAACACCCTCAGCAGACATACATGCAGATACAGCACCAGTCAACGCACACAAAATACAAATAAGTAACAAATCACTTTAAAAAAGATCATGACCACAAGCAACTTGGGGAGGGAAGGCTTTATTTGGTTTAATATCCTGAGTCACGGCCATTGAAGGAAACCTAAGCAGGAACCGGAAGTCAATCCCTGAGGCAGAGGGATTGTGGCTGACTGGCTCTTCTCCATGCCTGCTCCTCCTGCTCTCTTAAACTACCCAAGACAATCTGCCCAGGGATAGCCCTTGCCCCCCAGTGGGCTGGGCTCTTCCAATAATTAATCAAGAATATGCCCCGCAGATTTCCCTGCAGGCCAATCTGATGGAGGCATTTCCTAAATTGAGGTTCCTCCTTTCCTTACCTTGCAACAAAATCAGAACAGATGGACTAAAAGTAAAAAAAGATAGAAAACAGCAAGGGTTGACAAAGCTCCAGAGCAATCTCAGCCCTCAGTGTTGGTGGGAACGTAAGGTGAAGTCCGCCAATGAAGAGCAGTTTGGTAGTTATTTGATAAATTCACCAAAGTTATCACATCGCCCAGACGTTCCCTTCCTAAGTCTGCTATTACTCTGAATTGTCTTCAAATGTTCTTTGTCCCTTCCTGAATTTTGAGCTCTGTAAGGACAGCCAGAGAGCCTGCAACACCAAGACCCTGCAAGGGCCTAGCTCTGGGGTGCGGGGCCCTCTGCATCAGTAGCAGGTGAACGGACCTGCTCGGAGTGGCCTGTGCTTCCCTGCCAGAATTCCCTTGAGCCCTTAGCCTTCTCACGTGCGTCATGTGCCGTGCAAGAATTTCTTTGTTTTTAGTTTTGTTCTTGTGCTTTATTTTTGTTTTTAAAACAGGGTCTTGCTAGGTGGGCCAGGGCGGTCTCAAATTTACCATTCTCCTGCCTCAGAGTCCTGAATGCTGGACTTGCAGGTTTATGTCCTGACATGGAGCTCCGACCTGTGACTGACACAGTTCCACCTTGTTAGGGTGCCACACCCCGGAGCATAATATGTTAGGAAGGATTGGACTCGTGCATCTCGGAAAGCTCAAAGGAACCGAATTAGAAAATGGGTTTTTGTTTTTTCATACCAAAAAAAAGCACCAAAACTCCATGATCATGAGAAACCCCAGCTAGTTCAGTGATCCTATTCTTCCAATATTCAGACCTAATTCCTGTATGTATCTCATATATTCCACGTGGACAAAGGCTGCTGGTACTCCTAACTCCACATATATGCTCTGGGGAGAAGAAAGGACAGAAATCTCCTTTCTCCATGGTCACTAGTTTACAAAGATTTCTGAAACCTCCCTAGAAACTTTCCTGACAAGGGAGGTTGGGAGAAAGTCCTTCAGCTGGCCACACCCCTCAGGGAGTGTTAGAAGAGGGAGAGCGGGGCTTGGTGTTGGCTGAGGTTCTGGCAGTGTGGACAAGGCCACCACCAGCAATAGCTCAACACATTATGACCATGCGAACAAGAAATCTTTCCTTTATAAGAGTGAGGAAAGCCTCACCTCTCTCCCCAAAGCACTTTGGGGCAATCTGAGGCACAGTGTGGGGGGCTCCTCTATTGTCACTAGTTGGGTCTGTGACCTGGACTCATGGGAGAGTTCTGTGGAGAGCATCATGTAGAAGCTTCCAGAAGGGAAACACAGACCCCCTCAGTAGGCACAGGAGGGAAGAAGCCAGAAGTCACCATGTGGCAAACTAAGTGTATATTCTACATTATCTAGAGGATAAATAGATTTATTTAAGAGACAGGAAGTCGTACCTGTGCTCACCTTAGTGAGGATGGGGACTGCCATCCTGTGCAGCATTAGGGAACGCTGAGGGATGATGTCCAGGGAGGAAGAAAAGCCAGTTTGGGTGAGAGTGTGGTCTGTGCCTGGCTCATCTGCTTCACATGGGAACTTGGGAGAACTGTGAACCTTACGGGCACTCGCGTGCCCCATTCATACACACTCACATTGGTAAGCCTGCTTACACTAATGACCTGGAGGCCTCCTCTACCCCAACCCCAGGCTCAGATAACTTAACTCTTGACAAATGAATAAACAGACAGCTCTGCAGGTGGATAAAGCTGAGAAATCCTCCACGCCAGGGTCCTCTACCCACAAAGCACAGCAGCTCGTCTAATGCCCTGGCGAGTCCAGCATTACGGGAAGGTGGTGATTTTATTCAACTGAACACCTCCCAACTTTACTTCCTATAAACGCTTCTTTTCCTAGAATGCCCAGGTGTGGAA
Source organism: Apodemus agrarius (assembly GCA_964023405.1). Lineage (NCBI taxonomy): Eukaryota > Metazoa > Chordata > Mammalia > Rodentia > Muridae > Apodemus > Apodemus agrarius. The sequence goes on from OZ030024.1 coordinate 42,821,617, forward strand.
TGTGTTTCTGGAAACACCGCCCTTCCTTGGAAGAGAGAGAGAGAGCGTGTGCCACAGGAAAAGGCAGCCGAGGTCCCTTGTTATATTACAGTTTAATAACGAGTTCTAAGAGCTCAAGACGGACCAGTCCGGAGCCTATTTAAGGTGACTCCGGAGCTGACATCAATTACCTCCCGCAGAAGCCACCCCTCCCTGTTTCTAAGATTCCAGCCTCCGTTCCCACGGCCTATCCAACTCGGCGTGCCCCGCCCAGTGCCATTACAGAGCGCAGTTCTTCTGAGCCGCCTCCAGTGTGTCCTCCCAGGCCCCGGGACATTTTCTTCACGTCTCTACTCATCAATAGCCTCCCCTCTTCCCCACTCTGCCTTGGCCCTTACTTCAAATCGATTGGCAAGTTCATTAGATCGTATCTGGTCTGTCTCTCGAGTCTCCCCGCCTCTGCTCCTTCCCACCGTGACTAAGCTGGCCTGTTGCCCCCAGCCACCTCCCTGCCTGGTTCTTGCCACCCTTCCTACCTGCCACCTGGTCTTGTTACTCAATCGGACACGTGCTGCTGGCACCGGCCTGCTCGGATCCAGGTGCACTTTCGTCAAAGTAGGTCCACTTTTGAAGATTGGAAACTGAGGCTCAGAGGGGTGGAGTAGTATTCTAGGTCACAGGTTCAGGAGGACTGGGGGGCCTGGACATCATGGTTCCTGCAGCTAAGCATTTTGCCCTTCCATGACTCTTGACCCCATTCCCTGGCTCCACCTCCATGTGGAATCAGTACCAGGCCCACACCATAGTAAAGTGTGACAACACTCCCCCAGCTCCACCGGCTGTGATCTGCCGTCTCACCTGCTCATGTGTACACGCCTTCTGCATGGGCCTAATCTCACTCCTGATCCTGCTCTACACAGAGCAGGGATCCTCTTCCCTTTCAGCCCCAGAAGCATCATGCTTTCCAGGTAGGTTATTATTAGCATCTTACAGCTGCTACAAAAAGGGAAAGCCCAGGCTAAACCACAGACTGTGTGGGAAAAGACCGCAAGGCAAAGCCTTGGCAGCATTATGGGATCTGTAAGAGGGTCCCGGGTGGGTGCAGGGGTGAGCACAACCTGGGAGATATTGGGGGGGGGGCTTGTGAGGGATGTGGTTGCATTTGAGATGGGGTGAGAAAGTCCTCTTGGGTTTCAGCGGCAGCACTTTGGTGGAAGGCATGCCGGAAGGAAAGAACAGGAGGCTGGAAGGGTGGGGGCCAATCCAGGACAGTGAGGAGTCGGGTGTGGCCAGGGTGTGTGTGTGTGGGTCACAGACACAGAAGCTATTAGAGAAGCATTAGCTTCAGGACCAGCCAGCAAGGAGCCCCAGAGCACAGAGAGTTCTCCTGGGGTCCAGTGAATGTCTGCTGCCTTCTGTGGGTGGAACCGCCAGAAGTTTGGAGCAGTTCTTGACCTTTGTCATTATAGAAACATCAAGGACCCCTGCCAGGGACCCTCGGGCTGCATGAGCTCTGCCCTATTGCATTTTAGCCTGAACGCATGGACAGGGAGATCCAGGCCTGGGGTGGCATGCAGGGGCAAGTCCCAGAGTTCTAGGGAAGCAGACACAAGAAGAAAAGAGAGGGCTTGCCCACCGGTCCCTGGTGACAGAAAACAACCCTTCCTTTGCTTTCTGAGTGAAAGGACACCTGACTTCCACCATCCTGAAATGCGTGGGAGCTTGTACTCAGCAGGACTGGGACACACATGTTTAGGAGACTATGCCTTTGTTCAGCGATCTCTATCCAGATTCATCTGCAGCAGACGTTGATCCCTTAATGAGATCTGGAACCATCCCATTCACCCAGCCAATTCCCATCATGCACTAGACACAAACTCCTGAGACATCAGTCTGGCCTCTTATAACATCTGCGTCCTCAGCCTAGAAGCAACCATATCCGTGGCTCGGGCCCACATGGCCAACCTCATCCTGCTTACTTTGTCTGGCAAGGCCTGTGGGGTCACTTGTTGCTACAACCTGTGACCTGTCTGTGACCACGGGCTCAGCCTTGACAGTTCTCCCAGCTCCTGTCACTTTGGTTACCGGGCAGAGACACCAAGCATATATGGCCTCTTAGTCTATTTACACCCCAAACTATCACACTTTTATCATGGGAAATACTTCTAAGCTTCCTGCTTTGGACCATTACAAAGTAGGAGGACCAGTGACGTCTATATATGCACCATGCTGCACAAACACTCCCCCTACCCACAGCTAAAATATTTTCTCAAAAGGAAACACTATTCTCGCTAAGCCAACTCCCCTCCCCCCTCTCCCCTCAGCCTCAGATAAACTCTGGCTTGCTTTATGTCTGTACCAATTTGCCTCTCCTGGCTTTTATATAAATGAAATAATAAACTGTGTGATTATCTGATCTGACTTCCTTCAGTCAGAAGGTTTTAAAGGCCATCTCTTGGCTGCACGTGGGAATCAGCATTTTAGACAGCTAAGTAAGACTTCATTGTACGGATATGTCCGTTATCCAGTGAGGGATGCTTGGATCGTTTCTATGTCCCGGCTGCTACGCACATTTGTGTGTAAGTTTGTTTGTTCTGATCCTTAGGATTAAATCTGGGGCCTCACACATTCCAGGAAAGCAGTCTACCACTTGACTTTTAGATGCTGGGTCTCTTTGTATAGCTCAGATTGACAAATAACTCACTCTAACCAGTGCCGGCTATCCACCTGCCTCTGCTGAGGAGTGGACTGCGAGCGCAAGAGCATGCCATATACTTCCAAGACGTCAGTTTTGCTTTGCACATTACTTTCCATTCTTTGTGGCATGTATCCAGCAGACTGATGAGTCAGACGACATTGAGAAACTACCAAATCCAATTAACATTTCCCCCAGATGTATACCTCTGTCTCAGAAAGAACTAAAACGCACAGAAGAGAAGCTTTGTCACTCAAAGATAAATACTGTAAATATAAATGTTTCCCGCCAGGGTTTTGTTTAGAATGCTTAAATATGTACATATTAAGATTGTTTCCAAAAGTTTATGCAAAAAAAAATGGTATTGCAGGAGCTGAGATGGCTTGCTACACACACACACACACACACACACACACACGAGAACCTAAGACTGGATCCCCAGCACCCATGCAGAGAGCTGTCTGATCCATGAACTTCAGGTTCACTGAGAGACCTTGTCTCAAACATGGGTGTGGGCTCGAGAGGCAGCTCAGTGGGAGAGATTAGTTCTCCCGAAGAGAACCATATTTGATTCCTAGTACCCACACCAGATAACTCACAAGTACCTAGAATTCTAGTTCCAGGGGATCTGACACCATCTTCTGACCCCCAAGTCAAACCTGCACACAGGTAGTGCACAGACCCACACACAGACATACACACAACACGTGCAAAATAAAAATTGGTAAATAAATTTTTTTAAAGATGGGGAGGGACTAAAAGCAGCCATTTAACTCCCCCCGGAAAGTGACAAAGAGATACCTTGTTGGGATGTTATTCTTATATTCAGTCAGGGGCAGAGAAGATGGCAGTTCTTTGTTCATCCTGGCTTGGTGGCCAGAGCTGGCTTATGCCTAGGACTCATAAAAATCAAATCAAATCCAGGCAGCACAGCATGGAAAGAAGAAGACACACAGAGACCTATGAACCATCATGCCACCCTTCAACATGACCTCCCTGCACAGCACAGACGGGACATAACACCTGTTTGCCACCACACCATGCAGCATGGATGGACGATGTCACCCAGGGGCCCACCAGTCGCGTGACCAGCCTGCAGCGGGACCCATCCCAGTGTACTAGTGTGTGGTGGTCAGATGGGAGAGGAAGAGAAGTGGAGCAGCCTGAGCCTTATGAAGAGAGATGGAACTGGAGACTTGAGGGTGGAGAATGGCAAGCCCCGCCCCCCGAGGCCACTGTAAGGTCCCGCCCAAGCTGCTCCTGAGGGCCATGTCTGAGTCTGTGGTTATTCAGTGGCAGGAGTTAGCCTCAGTCTCTGTGGCTCGCATTACCACAAGAGAACACGGGCTATCTCTAGTCAGGACAGCCACACGGGATCATGTGGATGTCCAAGGGCTGCTCATAACTGCTCCTGCCCCTTACTGGATGCCCCATCTCGCACCAGAGGCAGCACTTGGGAGAGTGGGGCCTGGAACTTGACTGGTCAGCGCAGTGGAGCTGGGCTCTGGAGGAGTGGGGTGCGGGTGAGCTGACCCCGAGGACATGAGAGCAGGAGAGCTGACCCTGCCACCCGCCTACTGGGTGGCCTTACCCTGAGCCGTGCTGGAGAGCTCACCCTGGTGGTGGAGGCTGACCACCCAGGCCCAGATCCAGGATTCTGAATGGGCTCACCCCAAGATGCAATGATTCATTGCAAAGTGAAGATGTACAGACAGAGGGATATACTGGGGACACACTGACATTCTAAAGCTTCCATGATGAGATGTTTTCTAGCTTTGTTTTTGTTATTGTTGTTGTTGGTGGTGGTGGTGGTGGTGTGTGTGTGTGTATGTGTGTGTGTATTTTATTTTGGGGAGGAGGTTACAAGGGCAAAGGGCAGATACAAGGGATGGGAAGATGAGCGGGACTGGGGTGCATGATGGGAAACGCACAAAGAATAAAACGGGTTTTTTTTTTTTAAGTCATTTGACATCAGCCTGTGGCCTTCATGTGCACACACGCAAAACACACATACACACATATACACACATAAAACACACACACACACACTATTTTAGTGGGGTTACAGAGGAATCATTCAGTGAGCTGTTTTAATGACATCTTCTCAGTAACAGTCTTATTTAAAGTCACATCCCAGCTCTCTCTGCCTCCTTCTCTGGTTTATTTCACTTCCTAGTATGTCCCTCCATCTCCCTTATATCCATCGTATTAGCATAGCCCGGTAAATGCCGCTGTATTCACAGCCCAGCACACAGTAGGAGCTGCTGAGTACATGGATATGTGTGAACGAATGAAAACCCTACAATTTGATGCTCGCTGTGAATTTCATTTAGTCCCGTTTGTTTGAGTTAGCATCTTTTTATTGTAGCTCTGGCTAGCCTAGAACTCTCTGTGTAACCCAGGCTAGCTTCAAACTTGTAATTTTTCTCAGGCCTCTGCCTCCCACATGCTGAGGTAACATGAGGCTGATCAGACCCTGCGTCACAACAAATTTCACAGGCACTGCTGATGTGCTACAGCAATGGCTGCCCATTTTAGTCCCTGCTGGTGGTCATCCACACTGACACAGCCTTGGTTGTCTCTTAAAAGTCCTCCCCAAAGTGGATAGATACAGTACCCAGAATGCCAAGGGCTAGGGCCAAGATCCCACCCACACTGGAGCCTTCTGAGGTTTTTGTAAGAAGGCCCCATCTTCCATCTCAGACATCTAGAAAGAGTCTGAAAGAGACTTAAGCCCCCAGCCCCAGCCCAGGGTCCATTTGGTCCCAGTTTCAGGACGGGTCTCTTCGGAATGCCAAGCAAAGCCAAAGTCCCCAAAGGGAGACCATGCCTCAGCTACCACCTTCCTGCCCACGACGGGAGTGGCTCTCCACCCACCTCAGCAGGCGCTGTGGCGCTCGTATTAGTTACAGATGACTCCGATTAGAGGCAGCATCGTCCTGGCTCCTGGTGGAATATTGAGTCCGAAATACAGCTATTTTAGGATTTTAAGCAGATTTATACCTAGGGCTTCAAAGAGAGCCAGCCAGCAAGGAAAATATGGTAACTGTTGCTTTAAATTATAGCTATCATTACTTCAAAAGGATACTCCATCAGAAGCCACTGAAGGCTAAAACTATTTACATCTTCTGGCACTTAAAAGCAAGCGAGCGGTCCTAGATTGACAGCTTTGGACACACTGGCCACAGAGAGCACGGGGCCTTGATGGGCTGCAAAGACAAACGTGTCCCATGTCCCAGGGAGCAGGATAAGAAGGCACCCTGGGAGTCTTGGGTTGGAGGGCTCCTCCATTTCTTACCACAACCTTGGGAGGATTTGGGGTGTGGGGCACGAGGATCTAGTCTGGTCCTAAACTCTGGAAAAGTTGATTCCCAGAAAGGCAATAAGCCTTCAGGGCCCTGCCATGGGGAAATCCCATCTAGTCCCATTGGGACAAGTACCAGGGCAAGACTGTCCCCTCCTTCTTAGGCTATGCTGTGGATGGATACTGATAGGAGGCTAGCCCATGTATGGGATCAGAATCTGAGCTAGTGACATCTTTACCAACAGAGACATGGCCAAAAGTGGGGCTTTGCAAACAGACTTCCCTAGGTTAGAGTTCAGGCTATTTAATGTGCTTCTTGGACAAGACACAGCCTCTCAGAGTGGGTGATTCAAGTCCCCATCTCGTAGGAGCTTCACTGAGATGACGGACCCTGGGTACTTCATTTGAGTGATGCTAGACACTGGATCAAATACACTCTGGGAAGAGCCTCACCCCACCATCTGTCAGGATCACAAAGCAACCCACCGTAGCTCAAGGTCAGCATATGGTTTGGAGCGTCCAGCCCACTCCAACGTTTCTTAGGGCTTCGGGAGAATCTTTGGGATGCAGAGAAACTAAAATTTCTGTGGTCCATGGGTGGCACAACCCCCTCCCCCCGTGAGGCCAGCATAGCTTGGCTTCTGAAGTAATGCCCTTCCAACAGGTTTCCTTAGCCTCTGTCCTTCCACTATCCCACCAGTCACCTAGACACCCCCCTCCCCCATCTCTGTGCTCACAGTCTCAGTCTGGAAGAACCTGGAGCGTGGAGAGACTCTGACGCCACACACTCTGGCTGGGGGGATTCAGCAGTAAAACCCAGAATTATGCCGGCCACAGTGCACACATACACAGACGAGCAAATGCCACCAAGCGGGTGACACAAGACACAAGCTAGAGAAAAGATGTACAAACATCTTCTGTGGCAGAGTCTAGCCACAGTCCGGGAGCCAAACCCAATCTCCTGTCTGTCTCTGCAAATAACGTTTTACTGAGATGCCAACACACACTTCTTATACAAGGCTCTCTGGGAAGTGGCTAAGTTTCTGGCAGGCAGGAAAAGCTCAGCTGTTCAGGGGTCCAAAAGATGTTGTCTGCCACAAGCACTTCCTACAGAGTTCACTGGTTTGAGCATCATTTTAACCCATTGTTTTCTAATACAAACATTCAGCTGCACAAATGAGATCCAGAGGGCTTTGTGCAAGACTACCACTGATAAATAGTAGAAGCAGAGTTAGAACCCAGCTTTCTTGGTCTCCACCCCCACCTTAAGAGCTAGGGGACGGAGAAGTTTTCACCAGGGCTGTTTGAGGAGGGCGGGGACTTGAAAGGTCCTCACCCCTAGTTTGAAAATGCATACAATTTTACAGTACAGGGTGGCTGGCTTTGCTTTCGTCCCGTGTCCCTGGACCCACCCAATCTGCACTGTTCACCCACAGCCTTTCTTTCCACAGTCAGCTCCAGCCTGATCCATCCAGAACCTTCCTCTAGCCAGCAAGAGTCCCAGCTGACTCCATGATCGGGCCGGAGGCCGGTGTTGTCAGGGAGGGTTCATCTGTCAGCTTGGGTCATTGCTTTCCCCTGCACACAGTTCTGACCCACTCTCCTCAAGCCTGGACAAGAGACATGTCCTGTCCCTCTCTTGCCAGGCAGGGACTGGGTGACCTAAGTAGTCACACAGTTGTGTGGAGTTCAGTGAGGGTGGCAGGCGGCATGAGAGGAAGTCAGTTGCTGGGCGTTACCAGGACAGGTCACTTCGCCCTCCGAGCTTGTGCCTCCTCCCCCTAGGCAATTCTGTCTCCTTCACTCACCATGTCTGGACACAGGATGATGGAAAGGTCTGAACAAGACAGTGACCAGCACAGTGGACATTTGTTGGCCTTAACAAATTCTGTTTTCCTTTAGCGACAGCTACTGTGCTTCTTTTGGATGTATTACCCGCTCCCCACTGTCTCGGCAGGATTATCAGTCAAGATGTCCTACCTTCCCCTGCCCACTTCAACCAATCACATCCATCCTTCAAATTATGATTGCTGAGGGACTCAGTAAAATGTATGAGCACACACATATGTAGACTCATACATGGGCATATTTGCCCACATACTCATGCACACACACATATTTACACACGAATACACATTCATGTATATACATGTCCACCCACACATGCACACATACATATACACTCACTCTCACACACACACCTATGCAGTGCACATATTTACACACACATACACACTCATGCACACATACATATTCACATACTCTCACACATACACACTCATGTACACACATATTTATACACCCATACAGACTCATGCACACATACATACATACATACATATTTATACACTCTGACACGTACACACATATATACACATACACTCTCATGCACACACTTATGCAGTGCACATATTTACACACACATACACACTCATGCACACATACATATTCACATACTCTCACACATACACACTCATGCACACACATATTTATACACCCATACAGACTCATGCACACATACATACATACATATTTACACACTCTGACACATATACACACATATACACACATACACTCTCATGCACACACACATACATATTTACACACTCTGATACATACACACTCATACACATGCACACACATATACACACACTCATACACACATATTCACACATACACTCACTCACACACACAGACACGCACAGCCTCCAAACCCTATGGCCCCAAAATTGCTCCTTAGAAGCCTTCCTGTATTCTCAGTGAGGCCGATATTTCTCTGAGAGGTTGCTAACATCCTCTGATTCCTCTGAACTTTCCTTTCCCTGTCTCGGCCTCCAAAGCCACACTGCAGGTGGAGCCCAAAGGCCCCTCCCACTGCCCCCTTCTAATTGCCACAGCCCTCTCTCTATACACTACGCAGTCACCTGAAGAGATGGCTCAGCGGTTAAGAGGACTTGCTGTTCCTCCACAGGATGAAAACTTAGTTCCCAGAACTCCTCCCACACAGACCCCCTTACCTGTGACTCCAGCTCCAGGGGATCCAATGCCTTCTTCTGACCTCCAAGGGTAACTGCATATACAGCACACACACACACACACACACACACACACACACTTTTTCTTTCTTTCTTTTTTCTTTTTTTTTAAAACTGGGTCTCACTATGCAGCTCAAACTAGTAGCCTGGAACTCACTGTGAAGATCACGATGGCCTCTGAACTTACAGAGATCTGATTCTGCCGCCTCCTCTGCCTCTGCCTCTGCCTCTGCCTCTGCCTCTGCCTCTGCCTCTGCCTCTGCCTCTGCCTCTGCCTCTGCCTCTGCCTCTGCCTCTGCCTCTGCCTCTGCCTTTGCCTCTGCCTCCTGGGTGCTGAGATTAAAAGTATATGCCACCCTAGCCAGTCAATATAAATAATTTTTTAAAATCATCTAATGTATGTAAAGCTATTCAAGCCTGAAAACATATAAATGGCTTTAGATTTAAACTGCCTCCTGATCTTTCCCATTGAGGAACAGCAGCAGGGTAGCTTCTACCAAGAACCCCAACCCCCGGTGAACTAGTTTTTATGCCCTGCAACTTAGACCCCTCCCAAAAGCTTCTCAACTTGCCAGGCAGTACTCTGGATACTTCCACAAAACCATTCCCTATCCACGGGGGCTTCAGTGTTTGAGAAATAAATAGTCCCCTCTCAGTTCCATACTCCCCCCAAGTGGTTGTGGTTTTTATCTTTTTCTGGTGGGACCTTCCTCATGTACATGAGTGCATCCCCTCAGACTGTTAAAAACCCTTCCATAGAGAAAGTCTTGAGTTTGTGCTGCCTTCTGAGATGGGGACAGACATGAAGTCATCTGATGTCTCATTTGGTCACTCTAAACCATAATAGGGCCAAAGTCAAGGGTTATAGCATGTGTCCAGGCTGCAGGACCTCAAACCAGTGAGCACTGGCCTTGCTGGAGCCCACAGAGGGCTGGTCCTGGCCTGTCTAGAGACAAGAATGATTGCTCAAGGACCCAGGGGAACAAAGGAGGAGGCAGAGGGTGCAGGAGGGGAAGATGGCTCCTCAAATGAAAGGATCCTAGATGAAAGATGGTACTGGGGGTCATCTGTGTACTCACCCCACCTGCTTCCCACCCTCCACCCCTGCTCTGTGACCTGGGAAGTTGATCTCAAGGTTAGAATCAGTCCCCAGGCCCTGTCCATTCCCCTTTCAGATTCCCCCAGCACACACAGTTAACAGGAAAGTCAGGTCATAAGCAGACAAGAGAATCATGGGGAGCAGACATGGAGGAGGAGATGAGGAAGAGAAGGAAGAGAAAGAAGAAGGAGGAGAAGGAGAAGAAGGAGGAGGAGGAAGGAAAAAGAGAAGAAGAGGAGGAGGAAGAAGAGACGAGAAGGAGGAGAAGAGAAGGAGGAGGAAGAGGAGGAGGAAGTATGGGAGGAAGAGGAAAAAGTAGGTGGAGGAGGAAGAGAAGGAGAAGAAGAGGAGGAGGAGGAGGAAGAGGAGAAGGAGGAGGAAGAAGGGAGGAGGAAGTAGAGGAGGAGGAAGAAGTAGGGGAGGAGGAAGAAGAAGGGGAGAAGGAGGAGAAGGAGAAGGAGGAGGAGGAGAAGGAAAAGGAGAAGAAGGAGGAGAAGAAGGAGAAGGAGGAGGAGGAGGAGAAGGGGAAGAGGAAGAGGAAGAAGAAGAAGAAGAAGAAGAAGAAGAAGAAGAAGAAGAAGAAGAAGAAGAAGAAGAAGAAGAAAACGGTATTTGTTTTCTTGTCTCTTCCCATGGGATACTAAGGAGGGGCTAGAAGCCTCAGCACAAGGCTCAATGTTACAGCTTCAAGGTCAACCTTCCATTCCCCCACTGGTCTCTCCTAAGCCCTAGAAGTATCTCTTTCCCTTATGCCGTTGGGCTGAGATGGTAATAGGACTCACTGTCATCCCAATGCTCTCCACATGTGTAGACAGTGTCTTTTCAAGACCCCTTGGCTGACCCTGATTGTGCCAGGTGTCCTTCAGCCCCAGGGCCAGAGCATTCCTTCCAACCTCTTTAGTAAACGGGCCATGAAATCTGTTCATAGGGGGAAAAAACCCTCAACTTTCCCCTGCAGATTATGAGACCCCAGGCATCCACACGTATTATCCTGCCCTGCACGGTAAACAACTGACAGCCGTGGAGCTTCCTAGATAAGATGCTGGGAAGTCCAGGGCCCGAGGTACAGCCAGCCCTTACCTAATCTTCTTCCATTCCTGAGAAATTCTCTCTGTGTCCCTGAGGTCATAAAATCCTCACCTGATTTAAGAGGAAATGGTCCCCGCAGATGTCCCTTCTCAGGCACTTTGCACTAGACAGTCCTCATGATAAGTCACCGAGGACTTAAAAGGTTGCTGACATTTTCCGTTATGTATCTTTTCATTAGAGGTAACTATCACTTTAAGCAAATTGTTTCAGGGTCTGGAATGCAGCAGTAAGTGATGTAATTAGTGTAGGTTGTAATTTAGGAAGGTTCATTATGTCACAGACATTATGACTCCTGGGGATTACTAAAGGACTCATTTGTAGCCCTTGAAATGATTTTCTCATGAACACACATAATGTCACCCAGAGAGCTGGAGTGGAGCCTCACCGGGATTTGATGCATGTGGAAGTCCTGCTCTGCTGGGGACGAGGTTTCGAGACAGCTATAAACAAGAGAGTGCATGTGTCACAGGGAAGCCCAGTGGGAGCTAGACCGCATGGTCCCTACGACTGCTACCTAACACCAATAAGTCACTTAAGATGGAGGCGGTAGTAAGGGAGAAGCAAAAGACCCGTCACGGGCCAGTGAGATGGCTCTGTGCACATATATGCTTGCCACTAAGCCTGAAGCCCAGTTTGATCCCCAGTACCCACACAGTAGGAGAGAACCAATTGCTGTAAGTTATCATTCACATGTGTGCAGTGAGATACACACACACACACACACACACACACACACACACATAAAAATAAATGTTTTTTAAAAACCTGTCATTTTTAATTATTTATTTATTTATTATATGTAAGTACACCGTAACTGTCTTCAGACATTCCAAAGAGGGCGTCAGGGTTACGGATGGTTGTGAACCACCGTGTGGTTGCTGGGATTTGAACTCAGGACCTTCAGAAAAGCAGTCTGTGCTCTTAACCTCTGAGCCATCTCTCCAACCCCAAGTCACTTCTTAATATGTCTAATTTCTTGGAGCCAGAAAGCCTGTGAAATCATGACTTTTTGAGTTTTTATTTTCTTTTGATCCTTGATTCACCTGTGGTAACCATACCCAGGGAATAAAAATATGTTCTAACCATGACCACCAGCTTATAAATGTGTCTCTGGAGCTTGGTAGAGTGAGCTAGTTGTTGCCCATGCTCAGTTTCCCCTTTTTGTCTTAAGCACCCAACTGGACTACATTTCCCAGCCTCCCTTGCACTGGCAGAGCTAAGCTATTAAGCTGGTGTGCACCTTTACTAACCTTCCCTCAGACCTCAGCACCACACTCCTCTCCCTGCCACCTGCTGTCAGGATCGGGAGATCCCACAGGAATGCAGATATGCAAATTGGAACCAGTGGTGGAAAAAACCTGTACACTAAGTCCCTCCTACCCACTGTCAAGAGGCAGTAATAGGACTAAAAACTAATCTCACACACTCTCTCTCCCTCTGAATGTGTGTGTGTGGGGGGGGTATAGGGGTAAGGTTGTCACTAAGCATGTTCATTGGCTAACACAGATCTGAAAAGTTCTTCATGGAATTCTTGTTTCTCTGCCCTCCCCGCTAAGAGTCAGAACCCCACTTCTGGTACCTTGTCTTATGAATGCGGTGAGTTTCTTTTTCACATTTCCATATTTTTTTTGAAGATAATCACAAAAATTTAAGTGCCAACGCTTCTAACTTACCAACCTTCTTGGACATGGGCAAAGCTGTTTGCACAAAAATGGGTTATCTCTGCTCCTGGCTGACAACATTGTTTCTGTGGCACTGGGGACTAGATCTGAGCCAATCCTTGAAACCGTAGAGAGGCAGTGTTATGGCACGGGTCAGGTCCGGGTCACATGTTCAGTCCCTGAGCTAAGACTGGAGTCCTTCCTCAGACCACATAGGCTGTATGTAAGGAAGGAGGGCCAAGGGTCTGCAGACAGAATGGAAGGGATCTGGACCACACTATACACACAATACAAGGGTACGCAAGAAATTTTCCCAAGATCAAAGAGCCAGGAAGGGCATTAGAAAACCCTCCTTCGCCTCCATGGAAGAACATGCCGGCTGCACAGCAGTTTAGGGCACAAGAACCCCACAGTTGTAGCAACCGTGAGTAGCTATAACCACAGAGGACCCACACTCCCTAATGCATGGACCATAAAGCCATCAGCTGTCCCGGGGCTGCAGAGGGATTTATAAAAGGCCATTCATTTCATTAATAATTGGTCCACTGCCAACTTAAGTGCTTTGCTGCTGTTAACTGTGAGTATATATTTAATGTAAGGAACTTGCTCCCACTGGCTGTCTTCTCTTCAGAAAATATGGCCAAGTAAAAGGCTGAGGCTTCACAAGCTGACAGAGTCACCAGGCGTTAGCCAGATCCTCACCAGTTTACCTACACAGCCGAGTTCAGTGCCAACGCCCCACTCCAGAAGGTAAACCCTCTTTCTCAGGGAGTTACCACTGGGAGAGAATCCCATGACGGTGGTGGTCCTTCAGTGTTTTGTCTTGTTCAGAACCTCCTTGGGCACAGTGTCTGGTTCTCAGTATCAAGGCCAGACGGAAATGAAGGCCTTCCGTGTGATGTATCCAAGAATCGGGGTGACAGTATGAACCTCTTAAATTCTTGACACATGTTATCCCGGTTCATTTTATATCAATGACACAAGCTAGGTGTGTGTCTGTGTATGTTTGGTGTGCTATGTGTCTGTGTCTGTGTGTGTTTGGTGTGTCTGTGTGTGTCTATATGTGACTAGCACATCCACAGTTGTTTGTTTTGTGCATGTGTGCACCTCTGGGTGCACATGGAAGCCAGCATTCTCTATCGATCTCTGACTACTCTTTTTCTCCTCTGTGAAAGAGGAGAACTCAACTGAGACAATGCCTTCAAATATCCTGATGGAGGACATTTTCTTAATTGGTGATTGAGGGAAGGGGCCGGCCTATGGTGGGTGGTGCCAACCCTGGGCTAGTAGTCCTGGGATCTGTAAGAAAGCAGGCTGAGCAAGCCATGGGGAGCAAGCCAGTAAGCAGCACCCCTCCATCAGCCCCTGCCTCCGGGTTCCTGCCCTATTTGAGTTCTCGTTCTGACTTCCCTTAATGATGTGCTACAATGTGGAAGTAAAAGTCAAAGAAACCCTTTCCTCTCCAAGTTGCTTTGGTCTTGTCTTTTCACAGCAATAGAAACCCTAACTAGGACCTGTGTCTTGCGTGGATTATTCTTGGGTGGTGCATCTTGGTTTATTTAGTATTTGACAGTCCTGGGAGGTCACTCAGGAAGATTGATTTTGTGATTTTGTACCACCCTACATTGGTACCTTCATCTAGAAACCCTCCTGTCTTTGGAGAACAATAACAACTCGTCAGTTCCCCAGCCTCGCTCCTAGGGAGACTTTCAAAAGAGCCTCAAGTCGCAAGTCCAAATTCCTCCAAACAACTATAATTTAAAACTATGACTTATTGAAACACATAATTTGGTCCAAAGCTTGCATCAGCTGCTCGGTCCAATTGATTTGCAACAAAGAGGTGGGGGAGGGGGTGCAAAAAGCCTCACAGGACTCTTCCAGGCTTCCATGACTTTTGCCAGGCTGTGACCTAATACTAGAAACCTTTGCAAGACTGTTTGGGCTGCGTCAGAGCAAGGCAGACAGGCTGGCTGCGTCCTTTGTAAGCATCTCTGCGTCTTCAGCCATCAGATTCTCAAGTCCCGGATGCTTCTATTTCAATAGCAGCTGCTCTTGCTGACCTCCAGCTTGTTAATTGACCCTATAAACATTTGGAAGCTTCGGGAAAGCCTGTTGCATGGGGGGGGGGGAGGGGGAAAACCAAGCCAGTGCGGGGAGAATCAGTTCTAATCACTCATTCTTCTAACCATGTGCTAGCTTTATAAAGACGTTAAACACACTAGACATTTTCCCTCAAACACCCAGCTGTTTCTTCTAACTACTTCCAGAGAACTCAGTCAGAACCGGATAGGCTTTGAGAAAAACGGTCCCAGAATCTCTAGAAAGCAAACATCCCCCCCCCTCCTTCACCCAACCATCCACCACTCCACCTGGTAGACTTCCCTGGCACCTCCTTAGGGAAGTGTCTGTCTCACCCAAGTGCGCATGGGTTGTCAGCAGAGGAATAGGGCTCTCCCCGGACTGGCTGTCCCTACCCAGCTGCCCACTCTTGCTAGTCTGCAGTCAGCCCCAGGTGCAAGGCAGATCCCAGTGGCTAGCTTTTTATCCCAGGGCATTCCCCTGCACTGAAGTTGAAGAGAATAGAGGGAACCCATGGCTGGATGCGACCCCTGGAGCTGGTGGTGTCTGGTGGCTCCCTATATATATGGTGACAGTTTTACATACCTGAAAACATCTGGAGAGAAAGAGCTGGAAAAGCCACATGGAGCTGGGCAGGCTGCGAGGGTTGAGGGAGGGTGCTGCACTCCCTAGATCCTCCTGACCTCCTGAGGTCCCCATCACAAAGGCAGAACAGCACTAGGATGCCCTATTCTGCCCTAAGATCTCCATGTGCGGAATAAATCACTTGCCCTGCTTTTAAGAGAAGGGGACATCAAAGACGTAACGAATGCTAGCACTTAGAAGCGGTGATGCCGCACAGCCGTGACATCATCCACCCAGACTGATGTTTCCAAAGCCATTCTCAAGTGTCTCCCTCCAGAAGGCTGTGGCAGAGGCAGGTGGGTCGGCCTTCCGGTTTTATGATGATAAAATGTGCATATTGTGGGCTACAAAAAAGACCCTAAGGACAATCTCCTACCCAGGATGTGAGGACCTCTGACAAAAGGACAGGGGTCCTCACTGAACTAACCCCATCAGGCTGCTGAAAGAAGTGAATCCAGTAGTTACATGGACGTCACCACGATGTGCAGTCTGCTGTGAGGATCCCATGCACATCGGTGGCGATGATGACAATGACCGTGAAGTGGCCTCTGACATGTATGCTTCTGGAAGAGCCCTGCGGGAACACTGCCCATCCCAGGTCCAAATGAAAGAAGACGATATCTCATACGTATGTTTTGTAGAGATGCAGGGACTATTACCCTTTCATTTCATCCCAGGACCACATGTTTCAAAGATGTCAGGACACCCCATCTTCACCATGGGACAGCATTCTGGTCGTATTTGAAGGGTCTGTGCTTAGGTCTCAGAAGAGCTCCCCAGCTCACCCCTCTCAACGACACCCACCCAGGCACCCAGGCTATTTGCATACTTGAAGACCCTCCCCATTTGGTGAGTTAAATGATGTAGGTCATACTCAGAAGCTGAAACTACACACACACACACACACACACACACACACACACACACACACTGTGCCCATAGCTTCCTCTCCTTTCTGGGCACCAGGATACCATGAAGGCCATCTGCCTGGGTCCTAGTGGTGGGATGTTAGCCATGTGATAACCTCCACTACCAGGCCTCACATGCCTAATTCTGATTTCTGTCTTATTGTATGTAAGCAAGGACTGCTCAGACCAGAGAAGGCTGGGTGTCCAGACAGAACTAACTTAGACCCCTAAGTCACCGCATGGAGGAATCTGCCCATCAGTCAGGAACACAACGTAGATGAAATGTGTCTTCTGTTAGGACACTGAAATCTGAGAGCCGTGAGTCCAATGTAGATGCCACCTGTGTAGACTCTGAAACATTGAGGATCGTATAACAACAGGGATTCAGGCTTCCAGGCTTGTCCGGTTTTCACCATTAAGAGTCTGTTTAAAATATTTATAACAGACATGACAAAGTTGGATGGATGAGTAGATGGGTAGGAATAGGTGGATGGATGGATGGATGGATGGATGGATGGATGGATGGATGGAAGGTTTGATGGATAGATGGATGGATGGACAGATGGATGGATGAATGGATGGAAGGATGGATGGATGGAAGGAAGGATGGATGGATGGATGGATGGATGGATGGATGGATGGATGAATGGATGGAAGGATGGATGGATGGATGGATGGAAGGTTTGATGGTTAGATGGATGGATGGACAGATGGATGGATGGATGGATGGATGGATGGATGGATGGATGGATGGAAGGTTTGATGGTTAGATGGATGGATGGACAGATGGATGGATGAATGGATGGAAGGATGGATGGATGGACAGATGGATGGATGGATGGATAGAAGGATGGATGGATGGATGAATGGATGGAAGGATGGATGGATGGATGGATGGATGGATGGATGGATGGATGGAAGGATGGATGGATGGATAGATGGATGGATGGATGGATGGATGGATGGATGGATGGATGGATGGATGGATGGATGGATGGAAGGATAGATGGATGGATAAATGAATCAATAGAAATAGATGAGTGGCTGAGTGGATGGATGGGAATACATTGATGATGGAAGGAATATACCAGCTAAATGAAGGCATGGCTAGACAAATAGATTGACAGGTAAATAGATGGATGATTGGATAGATGGAAGGATGGATAGATGGATGGAATGGTGGGTGGATGAGCAGTTGGGCAGATGGATGAGTGGGATGGTGGGTGTTGATCTGATTGTCACTGGACTTCTATGAACTTCTGTCATTGTGGTCTATTGGACCACAGCTATGGTCCTGGAAAAGGTTTATTCTCCTGAAACATGGGAAGAAGTTATGATGTCAACCCAGCATTCTCAGAGGGACAAACAAGCCTGTTTGTGCAAGGGCAGTCAGACACACACAGACCTATTAGAGAAATTCTCCACAGGACTCCTGGCTGCAGCCTCACTTCCAGTGGCCTCTTAGCATTACAGGCAAGACTGTATACAAGCAAGTCCAGACAACTCAGGCTGTATCTTGGCTCTTCTGCTGTCTGCAAAACCAGCCATACAACACAGCGTGCTTATCAAGGAAGGCGGGCTCAGCAGCCAACCAGGGCCGGAACCACCCATCCACCACCGCCCGCTTATCTCCCCAAAGTGCCTGTCCACTGTGCAAGTGCGAGATGCTCAGGCTGCCATCTGTCCAGGGCCCTCTTTCTGCATCACTGCAGGGGCCGAGCCTGGCTCTCTGCTCCAGCTCTCCACAGGGATGGCTGGGCTGTCTCCTCCAGCGGTTCTGCCTCTGGCAAGCAGGCCCTTTAAGCCTGTCTTTGTGTCCTTATCAGTGCTCCACGGCAGGCCCAGGTGCCGGGCCTCATTCCCTCAATTACCGTCTTCCCAGGACACAATGCTCTCTTCTGTGTGCAGACAGAGACACTTTCATGGCAAGGGTTCAGAGCTAAATCCTCTTTTGATACTGTCAGAAACCCCCTGCCAAGCTGACACTGTATGTTAGGGGGGGAAAAGCGCTCACCAGCGCAGAAAGCCAAAATTAAATTAAACAGGATATCAATACCCACTAGTTAAGGAAATGATATTTCCTTTTGTCATTCTCTCTCCCAGCGCCTCAGCCAAACAGTCACCCTGCCTTGGCGGAGCCAGTCAGTCACCCAGGGCTTTCTAAACAGAACGCCTAGGGAGAGAGGCTTCCAGAAAGCTCTGTAGATACCCTCCAGCCCTGAGCCCAGGTTTGTTTTTTTTTTTCCCCATCTGAAAGGTTGTTTAATTGTCTGAAGGGAAAGGAAATTGAAACTACTTTAAGCGCCTGGGGATGGACAGTGTCTTTTATTCACTGTTTTCTAAATTAAAAAAAAAAAAATTAGAGGTGGGACTAGAGGTGCTGGGTGGAGAAGAGTGATCATGGGGCATCTGTGAGGCCCTGGGCTCAGTCAATCACTAGCAACACACACACACACACACACACACACACACACACACACACACAGAGAGAGAGAGAGAGAGAGAGAGAGAGAGAGAGAGAGAGAGAGAAAGGTGCTGGCCAAGAGGATTGCAAGTTCAAGGCCAACTTGGATAATGTATTCAAGGCGTGTCGCTCAAAATCAAGAAGAAAAAAGTGCTTTAAAATAAAACTAAGAGGAGGCTGAAGCGATGGCTCAGCCGTTAAGAACACTGGCTGCTCTTCCTGAGGTCCCAAGTTCAATTCCCAGCAACCACATGGTGGCTCACAACCATCTGTAATGGGATCTGAGTCCCTCTTCTGGAGTGCATGAAGGCAGAGAGTACTCATAAATACTTAAATAAAATAAAGAAATAAATCTTTTTTAAAAAATAAAATTAAGATTAGGGTTATGCTAACCAGGCGGTGGTAGCACACACTTTTAATCCCTGCACTTGGGAGGCAGAGGCAGGCAGATTTCTGAGTTCGAGGCCAGCCTAGTCAGGAGGTGGGCGTGGTGACAAACAGCAATCCAGATACAGTCTCTGCGGCTCACGCTGTGTGTAACAAGGGTTGACCGGACCAATATTTCATAAGTAAATTTACTAAGATAAGAAACTGATTAAGAAAGGAGGGGGCTAGAGCTCAGAAGAGAGACTTGTGGATGATGGTCGCCCATGTGGTGAGCCTGAAGCCATGCACGCCGGGCCATGGGCTTGCTTGGGAAGAGCTTTCTTGTCTAAAAGGGACAGCCTGTCCGGGTGCACCTCTCTCACAGACACTAGATCCTTTACTGAATTCCATCGCTGTTAAGAACCAATGCCCAATCGGGGTACTGCTCCGTTGTAAAGGGAAACCAACTCCTACTGTGGGCTGCAGCGCCCATAAGTCTCAAAATGCTAGGTTTCCCTAAGGAATCAAACAGGAAAGGCGATGCGCTAAAATACCCGGAAGAGGTGTGGCCGTGGGGCATTGAGCAGCGCAATGGTAGCCAATGGGGAGTCAGCAAATGACTGAGTGACAGCATCAGGGAGGTGACCCTCAAAGGAGAACTTAGGTTGTGGCTGGAGAGAGGGGGCAGCGGCCAAGAGCGAGGGCTGCTCTTCCAGAGGAGGCTTCTTCCGTTCCCATCAGCCACAGGGCAGCTCACAGGCATTGCTACTCCACCCCCAGGAGATCCGATGACCTCTTCTGAGCCCCGGTGGGCAACAGGCATGCAGCTAGTACCCGCGCGGACATATAAACAGGCAAAGCACTCACATACATAAAATAAATTACTTTAAAAACTGCTAAAGAAGGATTTGGAGTGACATTTGACAGTTCGTTAAGCATACTTTTTCAAAGCACAGGATTGTACTCTTGAAAAGGAGTAAATGAGCTAGCTGTCGTGTGTGTGTGTGTGTGTGTGTGTGTGTCCGTGAGCACACAATCGTCTAAAAGTTTGTTCTCACACCACCCTTCCATGTTCCCCCTCATAATGACTCTCCCACTATAGCCTCCTCCAGTCCCTAAATTTGCAAAGCACACCCATACCTCAGGACCTTAGCACCTGCTACTTGGTTCCCACAGATATCTACGTGATCCCTGCATCTCACTGTACCCGAAAGAAGGGACACAAAACTAACAGAGAGGCCTCCCTTTGAGGTTGCCAGGGGTCCTCCTTGGTTTTGGTCGCCCTACACTCGTGAGTACTTCACTCTCATCCTCACTAATAACCACTCTCCAAACCTGACCTTGATCTGAGCGCTGCAGACAGTTCCCAGGTCCCTCCCTGCCCTTAAAGGCTACCACCCTGCCGCTGCAGAGCAATCTCCTGGCCCAGAAAAGGCCCCGTGAAGCAGGGGGCCTTACCACGCCAAGAGCACAGAGAGTCACAGAAGTCCCGCCCAGGAAGCTGGCGTGATTGTTTCCGTCAACCTTCCTTAAGTGCCCGCCGCCCAGGAAGCTGGCGTGATTGTTTCCATCAACCTTCCTTAAGTGCCCGTGGGCTCGTGCTTGAGTCTGCCAAATAAAACCAGGAAGCCTACATCTCACAGGTGAGAAATCTGAGTTCCAGAGAGGAGAAGGTCACAGAGCTGGGACTGTAAGCCAGCTCTCTCTGACTTCATTCTTGACCTCGGTTTCAACAGAAGAGCTTGGCTCTCCCACAGTAGCTGGTCTTTCTGGAGCTCTCGGTGGACCCCAGGCAATGCCGAGCCTCCTGCTTTCCAGCCCAGTTCTGTTCAGGAAACATGTCTGAGGGAGGAGGAAACTGAGGCTTAAAGCCAGTTATTTCCCCCGTGCAGAACCACATGTCAGAAATATTCTAGAAACTGCATTCTTCCTGTGGCTGTCTGACTTGACTTTGGAGTCCATATTTGCCCTCTATAAGCTGCTCTCCCTTCTGGGACCTGATGCCTCTCCCCAGTGTTTCTGGGACGTCCCTGCCCTGCTGAAATTAAGGGCTATGTAAGTCACTTAAGTGAGTATGAGTGCTCCCTGGGTGGCAGTGAGTGCTCCCCTGGATGAGTGCGAGTGCTCCCTGGGTGAAAGTGAGTGCTCCCCAGAATCTGCAGATATTCTTTCCTGTGCTCCATAAGAAATGGGGTTCAGGAAAGCCAAGTGACCTGGAGAGGGCCTGGCTGTGTTCTGAGAAACACTACCTCCTCCCCCACGTCACGGTGTGGTTCTTCTGTACTTAGAGGGATGGAGTGAGGGAAGAGACGGTCTTCTCTGCAGAATTAAGGTGCCCCTCACAAGCTCCTGGCATTGGAGCCTTCAGACCAGAGGCCACCTTTGAGGCCGATCCCCACAAATCAGTTCAGTTCAGCAGAACAAGCAGCTTCAGAGGGCCAGCACGGGCCCTCCAGTTGCTCTGCTTCCCGGCGCATCAGATGGTTCACATTTTTTTCAAGCAAAAATAAATCCTCAAAATTCATGAAAAGTAAAACCAAGTCCCAGCTAGAAGGACAGATGGCAACAGGGTGACAGCAACGACTGGCTATAGAAGACACCCTTCTCCCCTCCAGCTGTCCCCTCCCTGCCCTCCAGCTTTCCACCCTGGGCTGCACTTCCTGCCTCCTTGGCGGTCCCCCACCCAACGGGGTGCTGCTGCTATCTTGCGCATCAGGGACCTGGGCATTCTCGAAGTTCATTTTCCTGTTGCCATTATCAGATAGCATGACAAAAGCAACTTACGGGAGAAGGGGTTTATTCTGGTGCCCAGTTAAAGGATACAGTCTGCCATGGCCGGACAGTGAGGGGGGCGGGGCCTTGAAGCAGCTGATGACATCACATCTATACTCGGAGCAACGAATTCAAACTGGTGTCCAATACACTATCTCTGTTTTGTACTGTCCGACCTCCCCTGACCATGGAATGGCCCATTCACAATTAGGATGAATCTTTCCACATCAATTCATATAATCAAGATAGCCACCCCAGGCAGGCCCAGGAGCCCGCCTCCAAGGTGATTCCGGGCTCTGTCAATTTGACAGTTACCACTCACCACCATCCCAGGCACTAGTGTTGGTTTTTGGAAGCACTGTTTAGATGCATACCTGAGGCTCTGAGGAACTTGGCTTTGGCTGTGGATGAATGGATACCTGAAATACATACATTTCTTACAAGAAGCTCACATGACAGTCAGGTCTAGACAGCTACTGTGGTAAAGCCAAACTCAAGGACTCAGGCACTTGAATGGATATAGGCAGACCGCCTCTGCCCTCTCTTCCCCAAACCCTGAGGATCCAGATGACCCAGGAAATTCACTCTCCAAGGGACTGACTCTTCATCCAGCCAGAGAGAACGAGGGAGAGCTCACGGCAGTCAGCCAGCACGCCCAAGGCAACTCCACGCACTAACGTGTTTTACCCTCTCGTCTCTCCCATGACCCCATGAGCGTGAGAAGTATGAGCTACCACCTCACTGGCTGACTGTCAATCACCCCAAAGGTTCAGCCCTTGTAGCATTGTCATCTGATCACCGAGGAAAGAGGCACAGAAGGGTGGACTCCTTTCTACCCAACGCTGCAGGTGATAGAGCCACAGTTCCCACTGGGCCCTTTGTGTTAGGAGGACCCCCCCCCACCTCTGCATTACCCCATCACCACCCCTCCGCTGTAACCGTCCTCCCATACCAAGCCTTGGTGAGCTTTTGTTTTATAAGTAGATGCAGGAAAAGTTGCAAAGACTCACCCTGTGGAGAACCAGTGGCCCTGGAAAGGGACTTGCTGACCATGTCCTAGGTAGCTCGAGGGACCCACAGGCCTCTGCTGGACACCAAGCTCAAGGAAAAGGTGAGGCTGGGGTGTGATGGGAGAGAAGGGTCGTCAGCTTCTGCAGGACAGGTGGGCCTTCCGGAGCAGGGAACGATACAGGAATATGGATGAGAGTCTGACTCTGGTTCTCGGCTTTCCTGACATTTGCAGGAAATGACCTGACATAAGCAATATTCTTAATTTAAAGCTTCCAGCACCGGCTGAGTTTTTTTCCAGCGCCTCGGAAAAATTCCAGAGGTTAGGCTGATGGGACACTCTCTGTATATCTGTGAGAGTGTAATCAGCAGGAGTTAGCATTGTCCTTCTGGGTCTGTCCGCATGAATGAGATGGCCTTCTCTGTGTGGATGGGCAAGGGAAAGGGGGGGAAGGCATTCACCTGAGCATCTTGAGGGGGCTTGAGGCTCTTCTGGCCTTCAGCATGCCTCTTCCCAGACCTCTGAGCTACACCACCAGATCTCCTGAGCTTCCAGCTCGCACCAGTTGACTGTGGGATTTAGCCTGATGTGAACCGATAACCTACGACAGTTTCTTTATGGTTGTGGGTCCGCGAGGAAACCGTGAAGACTGCATGGGTCTGTACGCAGCCGCACAGGACTCAGGGACCAGAGTATGCATTGAGAAATGCATTGTGGGGCGAGTTCATCATTCCGTAAACATCACAGCGTGTACTTGCACAAATATAGATGGTCACACCCAGACATGTGGGAAGGCCTGTGGCCCTGAGACTCGGTAGTGTATAATGTGTTACTCTACTGAGTCCCACGAACAATGAAAACTCAATGATAAACATTTGTGTATCAGAACAGATCTGAACACAGAAAAGGTATAGCCAACAGAAATCACTTTTTTCTTTTCTTTCTTTCTTTCTTTCTTTCTTTCTTTCTTTCTTTTTCTTTTTGAGAGGGGAGGATT
The DNA here is from genome assembly GCA_964023405.1 of Apodemus agrarius. Classification (NCBI taxonomy): domain Eukaryota; kingdom Metazoa; phylum Chordata; class Mammalia; order Rodentia; family Muridae; genus Apodemus; species Apodemus agrarius. The sequence goes on from OZ030024.1 coordinate 42,845,698, forward strand.
GTGTTCAGGGGCAGGATTTTTTTCTCCATCTCTCCATCCTCGTGGCTTGGCCTTCCCAGTGCTAGGATGATGGGGCGGGGCGGGGGGTGTCGTCACACCCGGCCCCATTATAATGTGATAGCGTCCCTAGTATATGGGTCGCATTGTCAAGCATCACAGAGCTATGACTGGGCACTCTCTTGGTTTCTTTCTCCTAAGGACCATGACGCAGGACTCTCGCTGCCTTGTGCCCATAAACCACACACGTGCGGGCTAGGCAGAAGATTCCATCCCTACCACCCAGGGCCCGAACCTGACAACTTTTAAGCTGCTATGGCGTCCCCCAGCACCCTTCTCAGTGACCGACTGAGTTCCCCAGGCCTCTGCCACAGCCGTGGGGGCCAAAGCAGCCCAGAGCCCACCTGCAGCCTCTGGTCTCTCGTCCTCCCTCGCTCACGCTGGCAGACAGATGCTACGGCAGGACACAGGGAGTTAATATCTGAGACCGCATCCCTGGTCGCCGGCAGCTCCCCGTGCTTCTGTCTTTTGTGAAAGTTTAATAAAATAAATTTTGAATATCAATAAAGTACGTTCTATTTTTCTTGGCACGCCCCAGCGGTGTTCCGTCCCTCTATGGCAGAAGTCATGCTACAGACAGATCGCTTTCCACAGATCATTGATGTGGTGCCACAAGGGCTGGGGATGATTTGCTAAAAATGCTCCAAAGGTATTCAAATTTCTCTAAAGAAGAAATTCAATTTATGTGCATTTCTATTACAGTGTCTGTCAGGAAGAAAGGTTATAATCACCAGCATACTTTAGATTTCCATTTCCCTCTGTACATGAGGTAATGGTATTAGAGGAAGAGTCTGAAACGCGGAGCTGAATTGGAGGCATGGGCCTATTTTCATTGCTGCAGAAAAGCATGTGTTTGAAGTTCTGGAGGAGAGCATATGTTAGCATATGTTAGCGAAATGGCAAGAACAGGAGGCCGGATGGTCGGAGCTCCAAGCATTTCTCTTTGCTTCTGGCTTCTCCAGGTGGTGCTCAGACAGGCTGTCTTCTGCACCATGGCCCTTAGGAGCTATCTGAGATGTCGGCCTCTCGTGGAGACCCAGGAACAGAATCAGGTTAGCTGGGAGCGTCCTAAGTATATTGTCCTTCTCCAGCCTTGGGACGACTGGTGGGGTCCAGGGAAGGAGGTCCCGGTGAGGGCAGGAAGGGTTTGATCATAAGCCCATTTGGAAAGCATGCCTGGATCCTGAGTATTTTAAATTACTCCTAGTAAGGCATCAGTCGGGGGGCTCACAGGTCCCCAGGATACTCTAAAGGGTGGATGGGCCAGTCCTAACAAAGTGACTGATTGTGGTTCCCAGAAGCAAACACTGGAATGCTGGCAGCCCGTGGGTGGTAAAGGTGAAACCAGGTCCTATCCAGCCATGGTGCTGAGCAGCTAGCTGCCCAGGCTTCCAAGGGAAACATCACTTTAGCTTCTCCAGGGAGACTTCCTGAACAAAGGTCTGCAAGAAGCTGGGGACAGATGTCCCTGAGTGACACTTAACCAGGTCCTAGCCTGAAACATCTCTGGCAGCAAATGGCGCTTGGGTGCCAACCCCACTGCCTTTGAATTTTATATATTTTAAAAAATTGTTAACTAACCATACACACAGCCCTGAGTTATATTCCCAGCAACACACACACACACACACACACACACACACACACACACACGGAGACAGCATTTCCCTAAATTCTCTATGATTAACAATGGTTCATTAAACAGCTTTCAACTGACCCTCACTCCCTCTTTGTGAGTTTCCTTCTAACCCCACAATGATAGCTATAAGATGTAGAGTATGTGAGCTTGGAAAAAGAACTTTGAAAGGAATAGGAAAACCAGCCTAAAGTCCATTCCACAGAGGTAAGCACGCTTCACATCTGTGTGAGGCTATCTGATGCTCTCTGTATGATCGACCAGCTGCATAGCATTTTAGTGTAAGCTCAGCCCTTCCACAGAAAAGCATCCTGAGCTGTCTGGTGGAGTGGATGAGCTGTGGACCGTGTGCTTAAAGCACTGAATGGTCTGTTCTAACATTTTTAACAACTATATAGAGTTCCTCTCTAAAGCAGGATCTTTTTTTTTTAATTTTCTTTATTTACATTTCAAATGTTTTCCCCTTTCCAGATCTCCTCTTCAGAAACCCCCAACCCATCCCCCATCCCTCATCCCCCATCCCCCATCCCCCTGCCTTTATGAGGGTACTCCCTCGACCACCCAGTCCTGTCCTTCCACCCGGCATTCCCCTACACTGGGGCAACAAACACCCTCAGGCCCAAGAGTCTCTTCTCCCACTGATGACCAACAAGGCCATCCTCTGCCACATACGTGGCCAGCACCATGGGTCCCTCCATGTGTATTCTTTGGTTGGTGGTCCAGTCCCCAGGAGCTCTGGGGGTTTGGCCTGTTGACACCGTTGCTCCCTTCATGGGGCTGCAAACCCCCTCAGCTCCTTCAGTCCTTTCTCCAACTCCTCCATCGGGGACGCCAGAGTTCAGTCCAATGGTTGGCTGTGAGCATCCACCTCTGTATTTGTCAGACTCTGGCAGAGCCTCTGAGGAGACAGCCATATCAGGCTTCCATCAGCAAGCACTTCCTGGTATGCACCATAATGTACCGGTTTGGGGCTGTATATGGGATGAATCCCAAGGTGGTGTAGTCTCTGGATGGCCTTTCCTTTAGTCTCTGCTCCATACATTGGCTCCATATTTCCTCCTGTGAGTATTTTGTTCACCCTTCTAAAGAGCACTGAAGCACCCACACTTTGGTCTTCCTTCTTCTCGGGCTTCATATGATCTATAAATTGAATCTTGAGTATTGCAAACTTTTAGGCTAATATCCACTTATTAATAAGTACATACCGTATTTGTTCCTTTGTGACTAAGTCACCTTACCCAGGTGATATTCTCAAGTTCCATCGGTTTGCCTGTGAATTTCATGAAGCCATTGTTTTTAATAGCTGAGTTGTAATGAAAAGCACCTAAAGCACCTAAAACTGTTCAACATCCTTAGTCATCAGGGAAATGCAAATAAAAAAACCCAGAGATTCCACCTCACACCAGTCAGAATGGCTAAGATGAAAAACTCAGGTGACAGCAGATGCTGGCGAGGATGTGGAGAAAGAGGAACGCTCCTCCATTGCTGGTAGGATTGCAAGCTAGTACAACTAACTACTCTGGAAATCAGTCAGAAAATTGGACATAGTATTACCTGAGGACCGGCTATATCACTCCTGGGCATATGATGCTCCAACATGTAATAAGGACACATGCTCCTCTATGTTTGTAGCAGCCATATTTATAATAGCCAGAACCTGGAAACAACCCAGATGTCCCTCAACAGAGGAATGGATAAGAAAATGTGGTACACTTACACAATGGAATACCGCAGTGGTATCTTAATCAACGGATCCTCTCTTTGGGAGCATTTATGTTATTCACAGATTTGCATCTGTGTAGCTCATATGCACAATTCTTACTCAGGTTAACTTCTAAAGGGTGAAATGCATGGTCCCAAGATACAAGTATTTTTATTATTTTTGGCTATGACTGCCAAATTGCCTTCAGAAAGAATGTGCACTTATATTTTTTCCATCATCAGTGTATGAGATCGTATGTTTTGTTGACCAGAATCAACAATTGAACTAGCTAAGAAAAACTTGTAATATGGTTGCTGCCTTAGTTTGGGTTTCTAGTGCTGTGGAACAAGAAAAAGCAAGCTAGGGAAGGGAAGGTTTATTGTCTCAACTTACAACTCTCAAGTCATACATCGTTAGAGAAAATGGGGGCAGGAACTTGGAGGCAAAGTCTGATGCAGAGGTCGTAGAGGAGGGATGCTCCATGCACAGCTCCCAGCGGCTGCCTCAACCTGCTTTCTTACATCAGGACCACTTGCCCGAGGATGGCACCGCCCACAGTGGGTTGGATCTTTCTGTATCAACCATCAATCAAGAAAATGCACCAAAGGCTTGTTGGCCTATCTGGTGGGAATACCTTCTCAATCCAGCTCTCCTCTTCCCAAATGACTCTCCCTTACATCAAGGTGACTTAAAACTAGCCGGTTTTATGACAGTTTTTGAGTGTGGAGAAATACAGGCATGGGGTTTCCTAAGAAGGCCAGTCTCCCCTGGTTCAAAGAGGAGACACCACTTCTGGTTAGTAGAGTTGGGAGACAAGAAGATCCTGGCTCTGTTAGTGTCATGCCAGAAGCTTTTAGGGCACCGACGGGTGTTAGGTTGTGGGTCCCACATCTACTTCACCAAGGCGGGGTGGGGGGGGCTGGGGGTGGGCATGGCCATTTGGGGAGATGGAACATGGGGAGTTTGACTGTGCTTATCCCACTCTGGGGCAGTCACCAGGCCCGGTACTGGGCCATAGGGAAGTGCCCAGGCTCCGGTCCAGAGGTAGAAAAGCACAGTCTGAGGCATGGGAAAGCCGGAGCTGTCTCTAGGATTCCCCTAGTCTGCAACAAGGCTATAGCCATAGGGCTCTGGTTCTTGGACATCCAGGCACCACTGAGGGCCCACAGGCTTGGTCCAGCCTGGGGCAGGGGAGCTCTGGCTGGTCCTGGTGGGGAAAGCCCTTGTCTTGGTAGCAGTTGTGGCTGGGAGTGCAGAGAGGCTTTCTACAGGAGACTAGACTGCAGTTCTGTAGGCGAAGGCCTTCTCCACAGCTACCCACAGCAGATCTTGGTGAAAAGAGACAGTCTGTGGTTCCAAACCGTTTATTGGCATGGTGGAAAATGGATGTGTAAAATCATACCCTATTTCTCAAGGTGGGCCTGAGATTAAATACCGTTTTTCAGGGAGGAATGTCTGGGAAGGAAAGCTTATTGGCTAAGCCCTCCAGGCCTCTAGGTACCTCATCAGCATGGAGAACTCTGTCTTGAGCCTACTTGACCACAGGTCAAGACTCTTTTCCTACTGTCTAGGTGTGAGGTGTTAGAAATGCCTCATCTACGTGTGGAAGGGCTTCCCTCAGGCTGTCTGTGGCTTTAAGCCTTTTTTAGCTCCACCTTACCAGGCTTCTTCTCACAGTCCATCACCCCACAGCTGGGCAGGTCTCTGCTGCCTCTGGGTTTATGATCTGATCCTCAAAGAATCAGTACAGTTTGGTAGGAAAGAGATTTCTTAGCTGAGCCATGACCATGAAAGGAATGATTCTGCTTTGTGTTTAAGGGATAAAAGTCAGGCTTGAGAGAGAGAGAGAGACAACGTGCTTAGAAGGACCTCAGCCTGGTCACCAGAATCCTGGCTCAAAACTGAGTGTCATGGACACATGCTGGGGAGCTGACACGCGGAGATCCCTTAAGATCCCTTGCAAAGTCACTTGGCTTCGTTTTTAGGTTTTTGTTGTGGTGGGACGTATAAAAAACATGACAGAAACAGCACAGTAATGTCTCACGGTATAAACTGGCTGATTGACCCATTTGTAGTGCGTGACCGAGTGTGGTAAATGCATGACCACCACCCAGAACTTCTTACGCTTCCCAAATGGAACCTCTGTTCCCCGAGAGCGCTGACCCCCCACCTTCAGCCCTTGGCAATCACTCTTCTCACTCCTCTCCGTGGGTTTCTTCCGGAAGCAGCTCGGGGAGCTACAGTCATCCATATCTTTGTACCATGGGCTCATTTCGCCTAACAATCTTCTCCAGGCGCATCCCGTGGTAGCGTAAGCATGCACTTCCTTTTTGAAGAGGAATATCTCCCCGTTGTATGCATAGACCGCAACTTGTGTCATCATTTGTTGTTTCTCGGACAAGCAGACACTTGAGGTGTTTGATGCAGTCTCAATCCCACCACGTTCTATGGGTTAAAGTAGCACCAAGCCCAGCTACCAACTGATGGATGGGACAGTGATGTCACACTTTAAGAGGCGAGGACACAGGGAGTGAAGCCAAAGGTAACATTAATACGCAGAAAGAATCTGGGAGGCAATGGCCTGAAACTGGCCAGCAGTGCAGAGTCCAGAAGGTCAGAGGTCACCTGCAGAGGAGGGGGACTCGGAGGACATTCATGGTCCACAGATTTGGAGTGAGAGACCATGGCTAACCTCCCGGGTGCTGTGTGCCAAGGTGGATGGTTTGCACAGCAGAAGAAACGGAGGTAGGAGAAAAGTAGCAGAAAGGCAAACAGGACCCAGGTCCTATTCTCCAGCACCCACACGACCACTGCCCATGGGGCCGTAAGCACACCCTCTCCCTTCTCTGTGCTTAGGTCATGTCAGTAACAGACTACAAATCATGACACCTCTCTGTGAAAAACGGATGCTCTGTTGTTTGTGAAATCATGTACGTGGAGCAAGAAGGTAACTTGGAACAGCTCCCTCCTCCTGCCCGGCTCCCTCCTCCTGCCGGGGCAGCCCGGTTCAAGTCCCCCGCATGCTCTCGCTGGTGTCCGATTCTCCTTTTCCCCCAGCTGGGGCCACCGACAGTGCTCTCCTCTTTGGTCTCTCTGGCTTCTCTGTGAAGCGCAGCCAGGTGCCCCGAGGACCACAGAGCTAAGTTCACCGGGATGCTTCCTGGTCCGTTTTCGATTTCAAAGTGCGCTGCGGGTTCTGAATGCATGTTAAATAATAACCAAGGCCCAAAGATTCGACACAACACAACACACACACACACACACACACACACACACACACACAGCCTGACTTGCCTCTTTGCTGGGGACTGTCCTCTTCCTGTCCCACCTGCTGGGAGAGAGGTACCCAAAAGCCCACAGAAGAGCCCTCAGATCAGAAGAGAGCAGCCTCCTTCCTCGCCACAGCTCCTATCAGAGAATCCAGAAGCACAAGCAGAAGGAACAATTGCCTCCAGACCCTCAGTTTCTCGATCTGTGAAATGGGAGTGATACAGGACCAGAGTTAGAGTGGGGTTCAGTCCTGTAAGCATATGAAAGGATATCTTTAATATATTTGTTGTATTCAACGTGGAGTAGTTACATTAAAAACAATGGCCCTGGGGTGCCGTGATGGGAGTCCGGGCCATCTCTGCTCACAATCAGTACATCCACTTTAACCCTTGCATCAACGGGACATGGAAACTAAGGCATGAGAAGGCCTTGAGGTCTGAGTCTGCTGCATCCTGCTGCCTGGCCACTATAGACCTGTTTGCTAGGCTATCTCTATCATTATTTTTAACATTATCTTGCTGACCCCAGTGGCTTCGTGGACATGTTCTTCTACCAGGTATAAACAGAGACTCCTTGGGAGTTGCTGCTTAGAGCACAGATCAGGCCAGAAGACCCCCAAAATATAGGCAGATTTTGAGACACGGTGCAGGACCAGAGGCCTGGGTTCATGGGGTTCTGCCTCTAATCCATGGTCTTTTGACACTTTAGAGGCCAGCAGGTTGTCCAGAGTAATATTAGACCTTCTCAAGCACCCCAAAGGGCAGTATCACCCCCATCTGGGTACTACTAGTATAGTCCACTGACTGGTTTTTGGTTTTTTGTTTGTTTGTTTGTTTGTTTGTTTGTTTGTTTAAGATGTTTCTTAGGACTGTCTTGTTTTCTCCATACTGAATATCTAGACATTAAAAACAACATACTGTGTGTGGGGATCACATACCTGTAATTCCAGCCCCCAAGAGGCTGAGTCAGGGGGAATCATCAGTTCAAAACCAGCCTAGGCCATCTGGTAAGATCCTGTATTTAAAAAAAAAAACAATAACAATAAAGAAAAGACACCATGAGGGGAACAGGTGGTGCTGGCCAATGCCTACAGCCCCGCTCTGCACCCGATGTTGTACCACACCCTTCCTGCTGGTAGCCTCTCAAGATAACTGCATTTTTCCAGATGAAGATACCAAGCTCAGAGGCTCAGTTGACTTTCTCAGGGTCACATAACAATGAGGAGCAGGCCTGGCCTTCCACTTGGGTGAGCTGGTATCTTAGTTAGGGTTTCCATTGCTCTGAAGAGACACCATGACCAAAGCAACTCTTATAAAGGACAACATTGAATTGGGGCTGGCTTACAGGTTCAGAGGTCCAGTCCATTATCATCATAGCAGGAAGCATGGCCGCATCCAGGCAGACATGGTGCTGGAGAAGATTGATTCAAAGACAACCAGAAGAGACTGACTTTTTGCACTCTGAATGGAGCGTGAGCGTAGGACCTCAGAGTCCACCCCGACAGTGACTCACTTCCTTCAAAAAGGCCACACCTCCTAATAGTGTCACTTCCCATGGGCCAAGCATATTCAAACCACCACGGCTGCCCTCCAGAGGGCATAGCCTTCAAAATCCTTTCCATCAGCAAGCCAATCCCTAGCTAAGTCATTGTCATCCCACTGTCCTCGCATCTTACTCTGCAGGTGTTCAAAAATGAAAATAGCAGGGAAAATAATCAGAATTCTAGAAGCCAATGTCTAAGTGTTTTCTACACAGGTGAGAAAGCATCCTTGAGAGAACTAACTCCACTGCACTCAACTCTTGTTTGTTGTGGTGTTCTAAATTAAAAGCAGAGCCCCCCACTCCCACCCCCACCCCCACCCCCGTGTTAGGTTGACCCAAGAGCAGTCTGTCCCCAAAGCAGCCTGTAAGGATGTCCTCTCTGTGTTCATTTCTAAAAATGGAACACAGCTCCATTTTGCCATCCAGGGTATAGGGCTATCTACCAGCAAGCCAAAAGGAATGAGAGACACATAGAGTTTTGTCATTGCTCCTGACCTTCTAGTCCTCAGACAACCAGTATGCACAACTCCTGAGAGCCTATTAGAAACCCACTCTTGGGCTCAGCCCGGTCCACTGGATCAGAAATTCAGGGTGCGGCTTTGTCGTCCATGGTAGTCTCCAAAAGCTTCCTTAGATGGGTTTCACTTTGAAAGGAAAGGCGCTCTCTCCACTGAGTGAGCTTAGATAAGGCATTTGGAGTCCAAGAAAAAGATAGACACTACACCAGCCACAGACGCAAAGGCACAAACGGGGGGGAGGGCAGAAAGGGAAGTTCAGGCAGATGAGAAACCTTGGCCTTGCCAGCCCTTCTTGGTGTCTGTTTTCCTAATTGCCATATCTGTGCAGGGCTCTGAGTTAGCCCTTCCTTTCTGTAAAACGCTGGACCCACCTTTTAACATGAAAATCCACAGGCATGAGATGTAGCTCAGTGGTAGAGCGCTTGCCTAGCATGGGAGAGATCCTTCCCTCCAGCTCGGCGACAGCCAAAACCCCATAGGCTTCGCCAGTTTGTCTCCTCATACATTCAGATGCCAAGTAGTTGCGACAGCCTGGTCTAACAGGCAGGCTCTCAGCTACGACGCTCTCACACTCACACTTAACTGCTCTCCACTGGCTCTCCACACAGCTGTGACACTTTCTTTCCCCAGTCAGCCTTGAACTTACTATGTAGCGAAGGATGACTTTGAACGTCTAGTTCTTTCTCTTCTACCGACCAATTCCTGGAAACATGGGCGTTTTGTTGGGTTTTATGCCACGCAGGGAGTTGAACCCAGAGCCTGGTACTTAGTAGGCAAACATTTTAACCAACAGAGCTACATTCCTAACCTGAAATATTTGCCTTTTCAACTTCCCAAGCCATTAGGTATGAGCCTAGAGGAGCGGTGTGAAACCCTAAGCCATCCTGGAAACAGCCAAGAGAACAATCACCCTGCTTGCCGAGGGCTCCCGCAGGGGAGGGCTCCCTCAGGGGAACTTGAGGAGCAGGGAGGGAGGGAGGGAGGGGCAAGGAGAGGCTCTCAGTCAGGAGGAGGCCAGTAGCAGAGCTAGAAAAGTTCCTTGGCACATCCCTATCCCTGCCAGCTTCTGGTGGAAGGACACATGTTTCTGCTTTGGGTGATCGGTTTTTACTTTTAACATTGGAGATTAAAATTAAGTGCATTACCAAAGATCAGTTTTCAGGGATTTGGTACATCTGTTTTGGAGATGTAAAAAACGCACGGGGTACCCTCTCTCTGCCTATTAGAGAATTGGCGAGAAGATTGGGCAAGGGCTGGGGCCACGGCACAGTCTCCACCTTGCAAATTCCTCAGACTTTGTGGGAAAGCCTTTTGGCTGGGGATGGTGAGAACCACCCTCCCAAGGAGGCACTGAGACACGATCCAGATTGCCTAGGGTCCAGAAACCAAATCGCAGCCATTTCTTCAAATACAACAGGAGTGAGGAGATGGGGGAAGCAGCATGAGTCAATGCTGGAACTTAGCAGAGACCCCAGCTGCTGGGCCCCATGCCTGACTTGACACCCACAGTATCCCACTTGCCAGGGCGTGTACACAGGCCTCTGAGGTCCAGTCATCAGGGAGAAGACTGGCACATTAGATTATTGCCCCAGTGATGAGCGAATGGTCTCTGTTTTGCTATTTACTCTGCTCTCCAGGAGAGACAGCAAGCCTTCCAACTGAAGTACTCCGATTTCTACTATTTATCCAAGATTACACATCTAATCCTATAATAAAACACCGTTCCTGCCCAGAACGCTGAGTGATTGCCTGCAGATGTGCCCAAACCAAAACATCTGCACAACCAAAAATGGCCACCGGCAGGATATTTTATCTGCCTTGGGTTGATAACCAAAACGGCTAATTAACTTCGGAGACTTTCAGAGTAGAAATCCCAAACAGGGAACAAAAAAAGCAAGTTGGTGGCAAAGTCATCGCCTTCTGGACAGGATGCCAGAGATAGAAGGCCACACTGTGCCTGACATCACGTAACACCTTGTAGTCTGATGAAGTTTGGCCCCAACGGCATGCCGTCACTGACACATGAAAATAAAATGCTCTTCTAATGGGGCTTGGCACAGCATCAGGAAAATACCTCATCTGGATTTTTATTCAGCTGACAGATGATGTGCATCTTAGCCTTTATCGGGCTGCTTATATTAAATATCTGAGCGCTGCAAAGATTTCTTAATTTGCCTTTTTCTCCTGATACCATGTAGCATGAGAGCTTAAAAATGGAGATGTGTCGGCAGACAAGAAGGAAGTCTACCAGCTCGAAGCAGCACCCCACTCTCCACCTCCACCCCCACCCCCAGAAATCGCTGGATCCACACTGGATCATATCCCATAATCACCTCAGCTTTGGTTTGTCTCTCAATGTACTGTTTTAAAACATAACCCAGTAGCCCGGCCCAACAGGCTGTCTGTTTATTATTATGTTTGATAGAAAGGTTCATAACGCCCTGTAATGCGTGTGCATTTTTTATTCCGTTTGGCTACTAGACACTGAAACCTTTGGGGACATTTATTAAAATGCATTCAGCCGCTCTTTAGGACAGGGTTAATGTGGGATTTATACCTCTGCGGTGCACAGTGCACAAAGCGGTAATAATGCTTGTTTAGTACTGAGTTCACGTACAGAATGGTCGGCTATAAAAATGGAAGAAACACAAAGATGGGCTGGAAGACGTGCGGAATGGGGAGCGGTGTCTTCAAGTCCGGGACTTAGAGAAGGGACTGTGGAGGAGGGCGTGTATTGGAAGGAAAGGTCGACATCTCTCGCTGCTTCCCAAAGCCTCTGTGACCAACCCAGTCCTGCCAGCCTGCCAGGGGCTTCTGGGACACCCAGCTGGGGTCATAAGGGCTCTCTCATCCTCACACCTCCCTAAGGCCTTTCTACTGCAAAAGGCCACGGCCTTCACATGGATCTGAGCCCCAAAGAGGGCCCGAAGGCTGAGGAGAGATCCAGTCACATGCCCTGGCCCAGACTCCTTTGGTATCCAAAGCAGATGGCCCCAGCAAGATGGGCATAATATTCCAAGCAGCTTCTCAAGTTTGGCCAGGCATCTGGGTACCAGGCAGAGCACATGTTTGCCACATATGCTGGTGATATGTTTGCCTCCAAGAACGGAAGTGGCCCAGAAGTCCCCTGTACAGGGTAGTGTACCATGCCAAAGGAAGGCCATCCATCCAGGGAGCTGACTTGCTGGTTGGGGAACTGTTTATACAGCTTCCCCCACACACACACACCATGAGAAAGTGGGGGCTTGGAGTCCCTGTGAGCAGGCGGAATCTTCCCTTCCGCCACAACTCAGCTCATCACTGCGGCAAGCGTGTCCCTAAGGGAAGGGCCCCGGTTCAGCAGCTATGCTCTCTGATTCTTGCCCCAAGTAAGGGAGGCTGGGCAAGAAAGAGAACAAGGGCATGCGCCATCTGCAGAGGGCAGGAGCATCTTCCACGCCCTCCCTACTCCTGTGCCTGCATTACTTAACTCTCCCAGGGCTGCCTCAGGGACCGTCTCAAAATAAAAATCCAACCCAGCCACGTCGATACCTCATCATGCTCGCGCCTCATCATGTTTTCCCCCTAGCCTTGGATGAGCCAGAGTGCTTCCCACTAGGCTGGACTCGCCTGGTTCCACTTCTTCAGGCCGCTACTCTTCTCTACTCTGTGGTGGTAACCTAGGCTCCTTTGTGCCCTTCGCAGTCACCACGCCTCAGACATAGAGCTTTGGAAGGTGCAGGGTCAGGTATACAAAGCAGGCTCAGAAAACCAACAGAATCTGAGCAGAACAAAGCTGGAAGCTTCCATGACATCTGAGCAGGCTCTGAGTGGACACCCCGGGATCCTGGGGACAAGGCTGTCCTTTGGGACCGCCCTGCTTTGTGCCTGTTTTTCAAAGGAAAAAGCCGAGTGTTGGTAGGATTCATCAAGCCAGAGCTCTCTGAGCCCAACTTCTTCACCATGAGACTGAGCAAACTCCCGTGCCAGGGTAACCCACGGGGCTTGCCTGGCTCCCGGGGAACCCCAGTAAATAGCGAGCCAGTCTGTTCTACAAGAGCTTCGGAAACAAGTGGGCTCTGTGACCACGACCAGCCCTACTCCAGAAGCTGACTCTAGAAAGTCTGTCCTGATGCCTCCTGCTCAGGACCCCTGCTGGCCCCCTAACTACCCTCCCCCACCGCCTGAGGCCTTTCTGCACCACCCTAGCGCCTGCCTGCCCCTGTTCAAGTCTGGAGTCCCTTTCCAATGTCCTGCCTTTTCTTTAACTGTCCTCCCAACCACCTCAAGGTGGAGGGTGGTTTTTTTTTTTCTTTCTTTCTTTTAAAAAGATACTTTATTAATTTAGTTCGCTATGCTCCTGTGAGGTCAGAAGGTAACAAACTGGAGTTAGCACTCCCCTTTTTCCACTGTGTGTGTGTGTGTGTGTGTGTGTGTGTGTGTGTCCCCGGAGACTCAAATTGAGGTTTTCAGTCTTGGTGGTGGTACGTCTACTGGCTGAATTATCTCCATGGCCTCAAAGGTTTTTTTTTTTTTTTTCTTTTTTTTTTCTTTTTTTAAATACACACGGCACAAACCACAACACATGAGAATGTTACGAAATGAACAAAGCTGTCTGCCAATCATATTTTTACAAATGGATCTTCTGGCCACTGCCAGCTTTCTCTACGTGCCTGCAGCTTGTCTTGGGAATTATTCTTGGGGACCATTGCTTTCTGGCACTGTACCACCGGCATGTGTGTTAGACACGTCCCAGGATGGGGTGTTTTGCTTAGTTACACTGGATGACGAATGTTCCCACAGCTGCCAACGGGGCATGCTTGCTAAGGAGTTGGGGCGGCCGGGAGAAAGCTGCAGACCCGACTGCTGGTGTTTGAAGGAAGGAAGAAAAGAGGACAGGAATTTCTCTGGGCAGCATTGAGGCAGTTCTCAGAAAATCCAACAGGGGGAACTTCTGCCGGTATCCGAGGCAAAGAATAGAATCGGGCTGGAAGCATACCAAACAATTAAGTTAAAATGAGTCAAGCCCGCTCGCACGGCACCCTGACGACGGTACCGGAAGCATGTGTCTCGGCCTCGCTATTTGTCAGGTATGCAGATCTCCACACTTGAAGCTCACTATAGCCCGGAGTTAGTCATGGAGACAAAGACATGGACATGCATGAAGATTAAGGAAAGTGCCAGGGCTTGAATCTGAACGAAGTGTCAGCTGACAGCTGTCAGAGCCTCATACTCACTGCAAAATGCTTCCACCTTCTATGCTTAGTGTATTGGCTATGAAAAGTGTTCTGGAACACAGCTGCCCACGAGAATTACCTTGGGGCCCTCCTTTGAAAAAGGAGACTTCAATGCCTAGGCCCCAGATCTCACCAATTAAGGCCTCCATGCACCTTATCTAGTCAAAGGTGATTCTAACATGCAACAGGACTTTCTACCCGCCCCTCAAAACGAGTTCTTAAATGTGGGTTCCGTGGGTCAGCGATATCATCAATATCCAAGGCTCATTAGACATGCAAACCCCCAGGCCAGCAAGTCAGTTCAGCAGGTAAGGAAGGACACTTGTCGCCAAGCGTAAGGAGCTGGCTTTCATCTCCAGATCCCATGTGGTAGGAGCAGGAGTTTTCCCTTCAAGTTCTCCTCAGATATTCACACCTGCACCCCAAATAAAAAAATCTTTAAACAGAAAAAGAGATGGGGGGTTGGGAGAGACAGAGAGACAGAGAGAAAGAAAGAGAGATACAACTGCCAAGAAACTGGAAAAAAAATGACCTTTTTTACCAAGCTGGTAGGTAATTCTAAAATAATCCAAAAATCTATGATTTGAAAAAACCACTGTTCCTTACATACTAGAAATTCACTGAGGCAGAGACTTCATCCTGTAATCGAAATTCCTTGCATCAAAACTTGGAATGAAAAGGCTGCGCACGACATGATGTCCCTGCTGTTTTCTTTAGAGGAAGGAAACTTAAACACATGAAGACTCAGTTGCAACTTTGCAAACATAGGGATTGGATGGGGTATCTATTGGCCAAGGTCTTTGCAGCTCCGGGATGAGTCTGTTCACGCACGTGCCCGGACCATCAGGCTACAGAGATGAAGTAAACCCCTATCACAGCCCGGCCCCTGATGTTATTGGTCCCCAAGGTGCAGTCAGGTAGCTACTCGGCAAAGTTGTTGGGATTTTTCTGCCCTTCCAAGTCCAGAGGATTGAGGATGTCCAGTTCTGACAAACACATAAGAATTTTCCTATCAAGTAAATCAATCCTACATCTGGCTACCCGGCCCAGCACCCAGACAGGGATATAGCTTCATCAGGGAGAATTAACAGTGTTACTCAGCAGAGGGTGGAAATGTGCTGGTGTCTGAAGCAGCTCCCCCACTCTTCCCTTTCTCCGTGCTGTCCGCAGGTTCTGAAAAACCGGCTTGAAATCACAACACTCATGCAAGTGAGCGGCGATTGCATTTGTCTCTCCAATTAATGCCTGAGACTGTGGAGGGGGTGGGCGTTACGGAGCAATCAACGATCAATGGGCGGAAGGTGACCTGACACCACAGTCCTGCATGAGCACGATCAATAATGCCCTGGCCTTCTCGGCCTGCTCCTCTCCATAGCTTGTTCTGGTATAAACACCTTAAATAAATAGCGCAAGGACAACACCCAGGGATACTTTAAATCACATCCGAATCATGCAGAGGGAAATGCGAGTTCCGCTGGGGAGAGAACCTGGCTCTCGCAACCAAACACGCTTTTCTTTTTAAAACCGTAATTGGTTATTTACACACTCTGCAGCCCCACGTGGAAGCTGCCTCTTGATTACCATAAGCAGTTCCAATCCGACAGAGCCTGTCAATGCTGTAGCTTCTTCTAATTTCCAATGCGACTAACAGGAGGTAGCAAGGGCCAGCGGTTTATTTGTTTGTGATTTGAATAGACGATGCCCGTGCTGGCTCCAAGCCAGGGTTGTGTGATGCGGACATGTGTTGTCCCGAAAACCCCTGGCTGACACCCTTTATGTTGAGGCATCAAAAACATTATAGGGGCCAAGATTTTGTTGTTGTCAATGGGTGGGTGGCAGCGGTGGTAGTTTTGACTGTCCGGGCCGGGAAGGGCAGCCCTTGTGCCGGAGTAAACTACTGCAGCCGCAGCTGCTACGGATGCAGGTTGTAGAAAAGCAAGGTAAGATCACATGCAAACCAATTTAATCACAGAAACCAGAGTGGGTTTGAGACGAAGGCTAGATGCTGGTTTCTTGTATTGGACCTGCAGGATGCTGACAGGCAGAGGAGCTGACTTCCCTTAGGGTCTCAAAGAAATGCCCCTGTTGATCAGAGACTCATATTCCTAGTCCAGGGAAGGGTCCTAGCACATCAGCCGTCCCACCAGTCTGGAGATCTCTCCACATCAAGCCTGTGTGATCAGTTCAGTCTCCTGGGCCTGACAAGGAGCGACACTGTGGGTCTTTCCTGCCCATCCCGATCCAAGCCCCACTGGACAGCCAAGAAATCCTTTCAAAATGGCCGGTGGTCTTCGTCCCATGTGGGGACACAGTGGCCCATGCGGCTGCTCTCACACTATCCGCATACGCTGAGCTCAGAACTTGAATCAACATGATTCAGGGCTATTTCCTCAAGCTAAACTGATCTCTCTCTCTCTCTCTCTCTCTCTCTCTCTCTCTCTCTCTCTCTCTCTCTCTCTCCTGTGTGTGTGTGGTTGTGTGTGTCACTGTCTTTCTGCGTCTCTGTCTCTCTGTCTCTCTCGCTCTCTCTCATTGCTCTAGCTATCCTGAAATTGGCGTGACCAGTAGGCTTGACCTCACAGAGATCTGCCTCCCTCTGCCTCCTGAGGGTTTGGATTAAAAGTGTGTGCCACCATGCCCGGCTTTCTTCCCTGCCTTTTCACATAGCTGCATCTTTACTGTATCGTAATATGATATGATCATATATTAATATACCAATTCAATTAAAATAATCCATGTTATATTATCTTGTGTATTATAGAATGTCACACCACACAATGTATATGTAATATATAAGATCCATAGAGCTTTTCATAATAAATATTATGTAATACCATATAACATTATGAAATGTGATATTGTAATATGTTCGTGATATATTAATATATATACCATATAACATGATATTAAATATAACATTTATACTTGTCTCTCTATATAGGCTTCTTGCACATGTCTTAGATCAGAAGCTGCTTTTTCAGAAAAGCCTGCCTGCCTGCCTGCCTGCCTGCCTGCCCCGTGCTATGCCCAGTCTTTCTTCCGCCCACCCTAACACCCCCTCCACTGCGGCATGCGTCCTCATGTCACATCTTTGTGAGTGTGTGTTCCCTTCCTACTGTGACCGACAGTATGGCCTTCAATGTCAACTTGGCTGAATTTAGAGTCCCCAAGTGGTGGATTAGTGAGGTGCATGTCTCTGGGTGTCTTTGAGTGCATTCCCAGAGAGGACTGACTGAGGTTGGGGAAAGACACCCCCTGAATCGGGACAGTGCCGTCTCATAGGCTCAAGGCCAGACAGGATGAATGGGGGAAAGAGGGAGGCAACATATCTTGCTTCCGCTTCATGGAGATGTGAACCTCTTTACCACACACACTCCTGACACCAGGAAGCTTTGCCCTTGGGTATTTTGGTCACAGCGATCATGACCATTGTCTTAGTTAGGGTTTTACTGCTGTGAATAGACACCATGACCAATGCAAGTTTTATAAAAGACAATATTTAATTGGGGTTGGCTTACAGGCTCAGAGGTTCAGTCCTTTGTCATCAAGGCAAAAACATGGCAGCATCCAGGCAGATATGGTGCAGGAGGAGCTGAGAGTTCTACCTCTTCATCTGAAGGCTGCAAGTGGAAGACTGACTTCCAGGCAATGAGGATGAGGCTTTTAAGCCCACACCCACAGTGACACACCTACTACAACAAGGCCACACCTCCTAATAGTGCCACTCCCTGGGAAAAGCATATACAAACCATCACAACCATGATGGCTGTAATGAGCACCACCCCACGCCCAGGCCTCTGTTTCTGCTCTCCTGCCTGGCCTCTTGAAGTTCTGTTCTGCTAGCTCCAACCCCAAGCACTGTGGAGGTACAGCAAGGTTTCTTATGTCCCCATGTCCTTGGGTCCTGGTCCTTTAAGGAGATCTGGCTCTGGAGCCTCCCGGCTCTGTCACAGGCAGCCCTCGGTCCTCTGGGCTCTTTCTGCCCTCTTCTGGCTCTTTCTCTTTCTGTCCATTTACCCAGTCTGGGCTTGGCAGCGTTTGTGGAAAGTTTAGGGTCTCTCTAGGGGACAGTCCCGTATACTCAGCATCTCTAGCTCCTCGCTCATCAGTGCAACAGAAGAGCGGCCCTTAGGAGTGAGATCCTCGCCTCTCTGGGTTCAGTGATCTGGGCTTAGCTGCTAAACAAACCAGGTAAGAGGGAGGACCTGGGGTCAGCCTGCCTGCAGAATCTCCACAGCTGCTCTGTTCAGTCGCTCTGTGGCCCTGCCAGGCTGTTTAACCATCTTGGGCCTCTGTTTCCTCATTTCCAAGATGGCGAAAACAGTATTTAAAGGAGGTTAACTCTGACATTTATCAAAGATGGCCTGCTAGAGTGTTGGATGAAAAAGCAAGCACACAGTAGGCCTCTGTTATTTTCTCCCACCACCGGCTATCCTATCCGAGTCCCGTGTTTAGCTCTAGCTTTGGGGTCCCTTTGCATTATAGCATTTTAACGTTTCTCGTGCGGTGCCAACTACTTATTCATGTATTCAGTCATTATCATCTGAGGAGCTAGTTACGTGGGCCACATGCTGGGAAACAGGGACACGAGTGTGTCTGTCCCAAGTGTGCCTTCTGCCCTTGTGGGGATGACAGTCCGGTGGGAGATGCATCTGGAAAACAGAGGAATGGATTTTAAATGGGGCATATGGGGGCGGGGCGCTCCTTATCTGCCATTTACAAGGCCAGAGTGTCGCCCCACAGTGACCACCCAGTGCTAGCTGGGGTCACTTCCTTCCTCAGAGAGATAGGTTTTGTTTGTTTGTTTGTTTTTGTTTTTGTTTTATTTTCCTGTTTTCTCCTTTGCAGAGCTGGAGAGCAAACCAAGCGCCTGGAGTATGGAAGGAGACAGACATGTGTATATACAAACAGGACATGTGTCACGAAGGAAACACGCAGAGTAAAGACAGAAGAACGCGTGGCCCAGGCGGGTGGGAGTCTGGCGAGCTGAGCCACCACAGATGGACCCGTGAGGGGTGGCAGCTACACTGAGGGAAAGAGAGGAAGGCGCTTCAGTCAGACACATCAAATGAGATGCTGAAGGCGAAGCTCGGGGAAACTGGGTTCCCGTTCAGGGGCTCTCTGCCCAGAAAAGAAAAGAAAAGAAAAGAAGAGAAGAGAAGAGAAGAGAAGAGAAGAGAAGAGAAGAGAAGAGAAGAGAAGAGAAAAGAAAAGAAAAAGACAGAGAAAAAGGAAAAGAAAAAGAAAAAGAAACACAAAACACTGTTCCAGTTCCCAGCAAGGTCTCTCTCTAAAGAAAGATGGCAACACAAGTTGCTCAAAAAGCTCTGGGTGGGTTTGTCAGGGCAGTTGCGGGGGAGTTCAGAGCATTTGGGGTAACAACACTGGCACCACCTTGCCCCAAACACTTCTGCTTGCTGGCTTTCCAAGTGCAGTGTTGAGAAACAGCTGTCTGGAGGGAGTTTGATTCGACCTGTATTTATTCCAAGACAGGAGTGTTGTATTTTATAAAAAAAAGAAAAGAAAAAAGAGAGAGAGAGAGAGCCAGGGTGGGTTTGGTAGAGGCGCAGTGTGGTGAGGTGGAGGGGAGGGGGGCTCTGCGGGCTGTGCTGAGGCATCCCTCTCCCCTGAGGGACACCAACCATACTACAGAATAAAGTTTATTTAGGAGTTGAGGGAGGAGAGAGAGAGAGAGAGAGAGAGAGAGAGACAGAGACAGAGAGAGAGAGAGAGAGAGAGAGAGAGAGGAGAGAGAGGAGGAAGGAAAATGGGGAGAGAAGGAACAGAGAGGGTAAGAGAGTAAGAGAGTGAGGAGGGGCGAACAGCCCCGTCTATACTGAGTCAGGCACACCTGGCTGTTGCCAGGTAACTGTGGGGCGGAGCCTAGAAGGATGCTAACAAGGAGACCACAGAACAATGCTCTCAGCCCAGCTGAGTACCAGATCACCTGAGACACATTTTAAACCACTCCGTTGCTACCCTTTAGAATAGCGGAAACCAAGCCACCCGCAGTGGCTGCCCTCTCTCTAGTGCTCCCGGTGCAATATCACAGCCAACAGTTTCCTTGGGGAAAACCCACCTTCACCTGCTTGGGTGCTGATCCAGGAAACGCCATCAATGCTGGCCACACACTTCTAGCCAAGGTCTGAAGAGAAGTCAGCTGCAGCCCAGAGCTCTGTCACATCCTAGACTGAGAGAGCAACGGAGCCCCTAACCAACCTGCTCCTGGCAGGGAAAGTAGGACCACGTGCCTGGGGTTCCATGGGGGCGGAGGAACAGGAGCTAACATCCTGGTCTGAAAATGGGCGGGGACACCAAACAAGGAAACACCTGTTCCAGAGCTGACATCAGTGCATCCAAAATCAGAAGCAAGTTGCCTGGGGTACCTTAGTCAGAATCCCCTCCCCCCACCTGGCCTTGACTTACTGCCTGGCACAGAGGATTTGGAGAAAATCAGAATTAATGGGATGGGGAAGGAATCAGCAGCCAGTCCCACTTTTACTAATAACTACCCTCCATCACAGAGAGACCGAGGCAGTAGCCACTGAAAGCCAGTGTCACCTTGGGGAAGGAGCTGGAACCCTTTGAAGGGTCTCTGTGAGAGCCTCCCCACCCCCAAAGCTAGACATAGTCTCAGACAAAAGACTGTTGCCTTTGAGTTTTAGTGAGGGCCTTTGGTTTATAAGACAGTGTCTTGGTCAGGGTTTTACTGCTGTGAATAGACACCATGACCAAGGCAACTCTTATAAAGGCAAACTAATTGGGGCTGGCTTACAGGTTCAGAGGTTCAGTCCATTATCATCAAGAGGGGAGCATGGCAGTGTCCAGGCAGGCATGGTGCAGGCAGAGCTGAGAGTTCTGCATCTTCATCTGAAGGCTGCTAGGAGAGGCAGCTAAGACGAGGGTGTTAAAATCCATGCCCACAGTGACACACCTATTCCAACAAGGCCGCACCTCCAAATGGTGCCATTCCCTGGGCCAAGCATATTCAAGCCATGACAATCTCACTATTATAGTCAAGGCTGGTCTTGAACTCATGATCTTCCTGTTCTAGGCTACACAGTGATAGAGCAACAGGCATTCATCCTTGAAGACCAGCTCTTTGGGCTGAACAAGAAGCGTTCACAGGATTCCTGGGGATCAGGGAGAGGCCAGCTCTGACCTCAAGGCTTTGTTTTGGTTCAGTCTTCAGTCTCACTGTCTACTTCCTCATCACCAGCAACAAAGTAGCCACAAGTGTAGTAAGCCCTCGGGCAACCATCAGCCCTGGCCGCTAAACCTGCCTGAAGGCCCAAACACCTGTCAGAACTACCCCTCCACAGCCACCTGCTGCCACTCCGCCTGACACCTGAAAGGCATAGACGCAGTCCTATAAGTAAACACCTCTCCAAGACGCTCTGGGCTTCCTCGGTCCTTCTGCCTTCCTATTAGCCAGCACAGCCTCCCTCTGTCCTGGTGTCGCTGGGTGATGGGTGAGTCAGGCAAACAGAGTCTGAAGAGCAAGCTCTGATATGCACAGCTGGGGAGCTGGAAACTGCAGGCGACTCGGCACAGCCTGCCTCGGAACCCCGGAACCGCGGGCCATCCTCCTCAGAAGGCACGAGCAGCCCCGACTGTGGTCAGCAGGGAGATGGAGATTCTGGGTGTTTCCTGGGCACTTCCTGTACAGCAGGTACAGGGACGACAATTTCCTACAGGGTATCACTCATTCTTTACACCAAGTCAACAACGAGTGGGGCGAGACTTTGGATTCCTGAGCTGGTGTCTGGGTTAAAGATCTCAACCCTGTCACTTACTGTGCGACTTTGGGGAAATTGCTTAACCCTCCTGGGATCGCAGCTTTTTCTGTCACCCATTGTCATCATCCCACCACGGTCCCCTTCTGTGTAGGAGTGCTGGGACACAGATACTCTGACACTTGCCCGTAGGCATGGCGGCCCCCACACTCTGACCCAGGACTAGTCTAACTTTAAATCTATCAGTTTTTGATTGAAGGTTGAGCTCTCCCTATGAGACCTGAGGTGCTACCCATCCCTTGTCGGACCTTCCTGGGTGCTCTTTTGGCCGGCAGCCATACACATCTGGGGACCAGAGAACCCGTTGAAGATTGTGGCCATCTGGGCAGGTCAGGTGGTAGGCAGAATCTCCGTGCCAGGCATGGATGGTCTCATACAGGGAGCTGTACAGACCTGCCTCTGCCTTGTGCCTCACCAAGAGCCCGCATCCAAAGTCCTTCCTTAGCTGCTGGCAGGGGAGGCCAGGCTTAGGATGTCAGCTGAGGGGGAGGGGAGGAAAGGGGAGGAGCCATGGCCAGCACGGGCTGTGACGCAGCCCCTGCTCCTCATGAGTAACCCCCAACTGCCCCAAGAAAGCAGGTCCAGGCTCTTCTTGTCCTCGGTGTATAGAAATGGCCAGGAATCGCCTCTGCCACCCACAGCAACGCTTTGATGGGAAGGTGGGCCACAGCCCGCCTAAGCAGCCATGTGACCTTGATCGTCCAATCAGGGCATCACATCTATTGACTCAAGGAAGGGTAAATATCCAAATTACCGGCAGAACAGAACAAAAAAAGAGATTTGACTCTAAAATTCTTGTTAGCATGAGCAGAGAAGAGGCATTTTTTATGATGAAGTTGAAATTCGGGGTCAGGAGACGAGCCTGGGGCAACCCGCTGCCCTTCTGTTACCCTGAGAATGGAGCCGAGGAAGCCGAGAAGAGGCTGCAAGACCAAGTCCTGTTGGCACTGTACTTAGTTTCTGGATGGAGCTGTGCCTGAAGCCAGAATGCCAACACGGTTTTGTTATCTCAGCCCAAGCCTGACCTTCCTTGCTAGTCTGACCAGGGGGCTTGCTTGCTTCCTGGCAGTATGGTTTGAAGAACAGAGAGGTTGAAGACCGTCAATTCTGAAATGCGATTGAAGGCGCATAGGAGCCCCGTTTGTCCCACAGGCTGTAGATGAGAACCTTTCCCCTTGTATATTATGGGCTACTCAAGAGTGAGCCCTACCCGTAGTCCAGCAACAGCAGAGCATTGTCCCAACAGGTGGGGACAGTTGTGATGTTTGAGCCACAAAGAATAAGGGAAGTCCAGCTCCACATGGAGACACTGGCTTTTCCAAGGCCCAGAAATCTATATGCCTCCAAGAAAACCTCTCTCTCTCTCTCTCTCTCTCTCTCTCTCTCTCTCTCTCTCCCTCTCTGTTTATTTTTTATTTTTATTAATTAATCAATTAATTAATTTGGTCTTGGTTTCAGTTTTTCGAGACAGGGTTTCTCTGTATAGCCCTGGCTGTCCTGGAACTCACTCTGTAGACCAGGCTGGCCTCGAACTCAGAAATCCACCTGTCTCTGCCTCCCAAGTGCTGTAATTAAAGGCGTGTGCCACCACTGCCCGGCTCGAAAACCTTCTCTTCAAAGGACTGTGGTGTTGATTTGGGTGGACCAGCCATAGATATATCAAGCTGGCTTGACTGACGTCACTGCTATGTCAGCCAAGGCTGGTGGGTTAGAAACCTTTGGCCTTAACCAGCCAAATCAGGGGTCCTTTTGGAATCAGAGCCAAGACAGGGGCGCCCTGGAGCAGCCGTCTACAGTCTGCCTGGGTGCTGTGGAGGGCCTAGATGCCCTCACACAGAGAAGAATAAAAGCTGAGAGACAGTTTGTGCCGAGGAGCTGGGGGAAATCCCTGTCTGTGGCACACTCCTCTTGTCTCCCAGGACTTCAGGGAAGAGGGAAGCACAGTAAGGTCCCCCTGCATGTGGCTGTTTCCCTTCCCTTGTTAGAAATCAGGGGCAGCCTCCACAGGAGGCCCCTCCCTCCCAGAATCAGATCAGACAACCCGTGGGCATAGATGCCAAGCAGCGACAGAGCTTAGACAGCATCAGCAAACACAAGTGAGGCAGGAGAGTGGCCACGGTGGAGGTGGAGCTTGGCTTTGGGTCAGAGGTGGACTGGAATTATTTTCCAGAGCCATGCTAAGGACACCTCTCAGAGGCTCTAGGGTCAGGGAGTCAGACAGACAGATGACACTCACATCGCTTCTTCACTCCCTCCTAAGCAGAGGAGAGAGAGAGGATGGCGAGACCTGAACTGTCTGCCCTGAGTGGAGAGAGTGAAGAGAACTCCTGTGTGAGTTCTTCTTCCCTCCATTCAGCACCTGAGGAAAACAGATTGCCTCTCAAAGTTGTCTGGAGACAAAGTCACAGAGACACCAAGGCTGACTGGGAAAGGTTCAAATGGGAATGTGAGGAAAATGGGGGCAGTTCTCAGACTCTGAGGAGAAAGAAGGCCAGTGCGCTTATGCGGGAGCCACGGCTAGGATTGGAAGAGAGCTGCAGCCGGTGTCTTTCATCGTGAGGGAGTGAGTCTTATTGGCTAAGCTCTGCGCGTATGCCTACGCACTGGGCAGGGCTTCAGACAATAGGAGAACCATATTGGCTAAGGGCACCTCCCTCTCAGGTCCTGGGAGAGCATTTCATTGGCAGTCCTACATAAGGATTGGAGATGACAAGTCATTCAGTGGAAAAACAAACAAACAAAACTCGTGGAACACAAGAGATTGGGGTTGGGGGCAGAAGGACAGCACACAGGAAGGACCCATTGTGAGAAAGACAGCTATACCAAAAGTCCTGACTTTGGCAGTGTCTGCTTGCAGCCAGCGGAGTGGTTAGCAGGTGTTCCTCCGAGCCTCGACTGGAGCAGCAAGAGCAGGTTAGGAGCCCCGTGCTGGACCACGCTTGTGAAACCCTTGCCTGGCCAGTGAACTGGGCATGCACTAAGGTCAACCTTGTCACAACCACACAAGGGAGGGAAGGACCTTGTAGGAAAGGCCACCTATGCTCAATGACAGGGCTTGCCCGGAGCATGTGGCCCTTAGAGCCAGGTCTTAGAAACTCCGATATTACACTGAAACCTGGGCAGTAAATAAATCACTGCCTCAAGGAGCGTCAGGAGACGGGGTGGGGGTGGGGTGTCAGGAAGATGGCACTGA
Organism: Apodemus agrarius; assembly: GCA_964023405.1. Classification (NCBI taxonomy): domain Eukaryota; kingdom Metazoa; phylum Chordata; class Mammalia; order Rodentia; family Muridae; genus Apodemus; species Apodemus agrarius. The sequence goes on from OZ030024.1 coordinate 42,870,628, forward strand.
AGGAGAGCACCGTGGGTGTGAATGTCCCCTGAAAGCTCATGTGCTGAAGGATGGGTCCCCAGGACCACTCCTGGGAGTGGGACATTGAGGCACAGACTGGCTCGTGAGGGCTCAACCCCAATCAGTGGATTCACGCATGGGTGGACTCATCGTGTAGTGGCATTGTGGAGAAATGGTGGAAGCAGGGAGGCGGGACACGGGAAGCATGCCTCTGAAGGGACCATCTCCTCTCCAGGCTCTTCCTTTCTCTGTCTCTGCTTCCCAGCCACCCAGAGGGGAGCCCTCTTCTCTGCCACATGTTCTTGCCAACGTCAACTCTGCTCCTCACGGGCTCTTTGCCATGAAGCTGGATAGCCATTGTAGGATGTCCTGGTTGACACATTCTGTGACCTTAACACAAGGCGGCGACACCAATTGAGAAAACGCCTCCATTGGATTGCCTGCAGGCAAGTCTATGGACATATTCTTGATTAATGATTGGCACGCGAGGGCCACCCTAGGGTTCCTGAGTCTATGAAAAGACACCATGACCAAGCCAACTCTTATCAAGGAAAGCATTTCATGGGGGCTGGCTTATACTCTCAGAGGTTTAGTCCATTGTTGTCATGGTGGGAAGCATGGAGCACCCAGGCAGATACGGTGCTGGAGAGGTGGCTGAGAGTTCTACTTCCTGGATCCAGGAGCCTGTGGGACCATTTTCACTCAAACCGCCATAAGGGCCCAGGGGCTCACTGTGGGCGGCAACACCCTGAGCAGATGGTCTTGGGTTGTGTAAAAAAGCAGGATGGGCAAACCACGAGGAGGAAACCAGAAAGCAGCAGGCCCCCCTGACTTCCACCTCGGTTCCTGCCTTGAGTTCCTGTCCTGACTGACTTCCTTCAGTGATAGAGTGTGCCCTGAGGCCTGTTACTGTGAAAGAAACTCTTTCTTCCCATGGTTGATTTTAGTCCTGGTGTTTATCTCAACCACAGCAGCCAACTTCAGACACAGGCTGACACTTCTGAAACCGTGAGCCAAGAGGAACCATTCCTTCTCCTTCACGTTGATTTGCTAAAGTATTTCATTACAGTGGTGAGGGATGAGTAACATGAAGAGGAGGGAAAACTCAAGAAGGAGGAGGCTGGGGGAGAGCACGGGGGACTGCCTGGGAAAACAGGAAACACAACATGGAGTGTGTCTAGCCTGAGCCACACCCTGCCCTTTCTGCTAGCATCCCTTCCCTCCTCGGGGTTGGACGCAGTCTCTACTTTCTTTCACCATAAGACAGCAGAGGCAGCATCACAGAAAGGTCAACCCACGGAGAACATTGTTATTGAAAATCCCTGTATCCCAGGTCGCTGTGGCCAGGGCACTTGGAGCAGGAAGGGGGTGGTGGGTTCACGACTATCTAAGTCTCTGATAAGACAGAATATAATAGAGTTGTCTGGCTGCCTGGCTGTCCACTCGATCTCTCAGAACTCAAGGGGGGGGTTGGGGAAGGAGCTCTGTGGGTAAAGTGTTTGCTGAACAAACATGAGGACCTCGATGATCCCTGGACCTCTTATAAGAGACAAGTGCAGCGGTTATGACTCTAACTCTAGTCTGGGGCTGGAGGGGAAACAGGTAGATGGGATAGGGGAGGCTTGCTGGACAGCCAGTCGAGCTGAATCATGAAGCTTTAGGTTCAGTGAGGGACACTGTCTTAAAAATTAGCATAGAGAGTGATCGATAAAGACGCCCCTCATCAACCTCTGTGCTACACACACACACCTCTGCACACACATACACATGCATACACACATGCCTATGCACACACATACACATGCATACACACATGCCTATGCACACATGTACACACGTGCCTACGCACCTACACCTGCACACACACATACCTATGCACATACACACATGCCTACACACACATGCCTACACACACCTGCGCATGCACTCACACACTCGAAGTAGCCTTCCCAAATGAGGGAGAACCCACTAAGTGCTAGGCGCAGATGTTCTTCCTGCTTCATCTCTGACCTCGGAGTAATCCAGGGCTCTGCTCTTCGCAGTCTGGGGTGTGTGTGTGTGTGCACACAGGCATACAGGCAGGCCAGGAACACCCACTCTAAGGCTCATCTTCCCATCAGGCACTCCCATCAGAACAGACAGTGCTGGGTGGTCCGTCCTCTGCCCTGACTGCTGGGATCATGGTCCCAGGCACCTGCAAAGCCACCCTTGCTAAGTTGCAGCCTTACTTAGCCAAAGTTCGTAAAAGGGCACCCTGGGAGAAGAAACAGTCTTATCCAGGCAGAGCTCTGTTAAAATCCCAATAAGCCCATTGCGAGCGGGAGATTGAAGTGCGATTTTGGCATCTCTCCTCTGGTGTGGAAAGAGATTACGGAGTCATATTTCAAAAAGGCCCCACTGACACAGTATAATCTCTGGTTTTAACTCCCCCTGACCTTGAGGGAGCAGCGATGATGCGGAGGGGCTGTGGCGGCTGGGAAGCCAGACTCAGCTGATCACCGAGAAGCTCGGTGACCGGGAGATTCTCATCAGCGCCTGTCTGAGGTCTCAGGGAGACGCTACTGAAGACATGCCCTCATTTCCCTAAGACCTAGAGGCAGCCAGCCACAGCCCTGCTGCCCAGCCCGCCTTTGACCTTCGCCAGCCCCTGCCTGCTTTCAAGACCTCCCCATCCCCGCCCTCAGGACCCAGCAGGGCCTCCTCTCCTCTGCACTCCGTCCCTGTCTCTTTCCCAGTGACAATAATGAAGCTGAAATGTTGCCAGAAAAGCCATCGATCTGTTTATCTATCACTCGCTAATCAAAAGTTTCCTGCCTCCCGTTAGAACACCAATGATTTCCTTTGCGGAATCAAACAGGTCTGTTCCCAGACACGGCCTGTCAGCAGAGACACTTTAATTACCGTCTTTGATGCTCCTTCCCTGAATACCAATCTTTCCAGAGCTACATGATAAACACACATTAGGGGAAGAATTAAATCAAAAAGCAGGGCCTGACTAATTGCAGAGCGCCTCTGGTGGACTCAGGCTCTCCTGTCATGGACTCGAGGCTCCCTGGGTCCCAGCATTCCAGAAGAGCAGCCGGCGGGGGGGGGCGGGGGGGGATGTCACGCAATAGGTGGAAACTCATTCACCATTGTTCTCTGCGTGTCTTCTGACCCATTACACAATATTATAGACAAAACAAACAGGACGGCTGTGTTGAGGGCTGAAAACTCAAAGGCTTGAAATAAAGGTTATAACCTTTAAAATAAAAATAAAAATTAAATTAAATTAAAATAAAATTAAAATAAAGTTTGTAACCTTTATTCCAATCCCAGCCAATTAATTTAGAAAAGCCTCAGCTTCCTTCTGTGTAAAATGGGGATGTTAGACGGTTACACGAAGATGATTGTGAGGCATGGGCAAACCGCTATTATTAGATAATAAGAATGACATGACATTTAAACACACGTGGGTGTGCTGAGCTTTGGTGGCACACTCCTTTAGTCCCAGCACTCTGGAGGCAGAGGCAGGCAGATCTCTGAGCCTGAGGCCAGTCTAGTCTCCAGAGACAGCCAGGAACTGCGAAGAGAAACCCCGTCTCAAGAAATAGAGGCAAAATAAAACAAACTAAAGTAGGTGTTATGGTGCATAATACCATGTTTCATTATAAAATATGCTACGCACATAATTGTTACGATTTTGAAGTTCGTATTGAATACAGTAGGGAGACAAGAGCTGTGCTGTCTGAGGGAAGTTGGGCCTGGATTTCCAGGCCAGGCACAGGGGATGACTCAGAGGCCTGGCTGGAACACCGTATTGCCCCCTACAGACTTATGAAGAAAAAAGAAAGAAATAGGGTGATGCACACAGACTCAGCTCTCCCTCGACTTCTTGGCCACAGTCAGGGTTCTGTCCTGGGCTTCAAACTCTCAGGCTGTGTGAGGAAGTCCCGGAGCCTCCCGCCACCATTCCCCGGCCTCGCGGGTTTAACCAGTGCTGTGGGTCTGTCCTTCCTCACCGCTGAACTGACTGGCAGGAACAGATGGCTGTCGGATGACAGAGCCGTGGAAGAGGATGCACACAGTGCAGCTTTTAGAGTCTACCCTTTCCAAGAAAAAGGATAAAAACTATTTCTGAACATAAAATAACTAAGTAAGCAATCAGGCCGCGGAACCTCTTCACAGTCCCCTACCACCGTCCCCAGGTCTCTGCTTTCTGTGTGCATACTGTTTGGTTGGAATCCCCATTCAACCCCTACACAAGTTCTTCTTCCCCCAACCATGCCCGAAAGAAGAAAACTCTGAGCTAACATATCATCTCTCCCCATCTCCGTGTTCCCGGCTACCCACCCATGGGTGACTGCCAGGGACTCGTCTTCTTTACCTTAAAATGGGCATAATCCCAGCCCCTAGCTCATACAGCATTGCCCCCGCACCTCCAAAACCCATAAAATCCCCTGCTTGGCACGTCACTTCCCTGACACCCACCTGTGAGATCAAGGAATTTGTCTGAGAGCTGCCTCTCAACCAGCCTGCCTTTATACTTGTGATTTGGCTTCAACTGTTTCATTTCATTGGTGGAGAAGCCTGTCTCACACCACACACTCATACAGAGAAATATTAACTCGTGAATACTGCTACGCATACATGCATGTACACATGGAAACATACAGATACATGCACATGTGCGCATGCATGTACGCACACGCATGCACACGTGCGAGAACACACACACACACACACACACACACACACACACACGCTGCTCTCCTGCCCTCATGTCTCCTCTTTCCATGTGGGGAGTCCTGTCCTCCTCAGCATTACCTTCACTACGGATGCCGTGGGGCTCCCCTGAAGGACCAGCTGGAAGCGAATGTCACCTCTGCACTGAAAAGCATGGCCCTGGCCGAAGGTTAAAACCACCAGCTTCAGGGGAAGCCTGGGTTCATCCTGGCAGTGGGCCATCTGAAGGCCTGGCACACAGACTCCTCTGGGGTAGTGAGGTAGTGAGGATGTTAGTGTCTTTATAAACAGAAGTGTTGCAGGAATATGGTTTTGTTTTAGTCCTCGGTGTCGGGTATGGGGCTGCATTAGACTGTCCACAGCAGCTGACTATGATTTGTCTTGTGCTCTGGCAGGGGTGTGATTTTGCCAGCTGCAGATAGTTTTGAAAGTGTATGACATTTGGACTCTGGGGACTCTTGAGAGGGTATAAAAATTTTAGCCTCAAGATGGGGGCATGGCCACTGCTGCTCCTTCTGCTGCATGCTGACTGCTGACTGCTGCATGCTGGATGCTGACCGCTGACTGCTGCATGCTGCATTTTGGATGCTGCATGCTGACTGCTGCATGCTGCATTTTGGATGCTGCATGCTGACTGCTGCATGCTGCATGCTGGATGGTGCATGCTGGATGGTGCATACTGCATGCTGGATGCTTGGTGGTGCATGCTGGATGCTGAATGGTGCATGCTAGATGGTGCATGCTGGATGCTGGATGGTGCATGATGGATGTTGCATCCTGGATGCTGGATGGTGCATGCTGGATGGTGCATACTGCATGCTGGATGCTGGATGGTGCATGCTGGATGCTGGATGGTGCATGCTGGATGGTTCATACTGCATGCTGGATGCTGGATGGTGCATGCTGGATGCTGGATGGTGCATGCTGGATGTTGCATCCTGGATGCTGGATGGTGCATGCTGGATGCTGGATGGTGCATGCTGGATGGTTCATACTGCATGCTGGATGCTGGATGGTGCATGCTGGATGCTGCATGCTAGTTGCAGATTGGATGAAAATCAGAATTGTCCCAAGGAACTTGAAATTCCTAATCAGCAGGAAATAGTCTAATGATATCGATGCCCCCTTTCCCCTCCAACCTTCTTACTACCCTACCTAGTGCTGTGGGGTTGGAAGTGACAAGGGTGGAGAAAGGTGGTAGAAATAGCAACCCAGAAAGCAACCAAAAGTCAAGTTCCACTCTTGCACATGGCTCCTACCCTTCCCTCCTTAGGAGTGTTGAGAAATGAGCCACAGGATGACCCATTTCCTTGTCTGACAACCAACACAGACCGTCTAGCACAGGGTCTGTACCCAGCATCTGTGCTTAGCACCTCCTGTTGGCCACAAGCTACCTTCTGCTCTCCATCCGTCCCGCCCCTCTCCTCATCCTCCCTTTCCTCCCTGTGCCTCTGCCTCTGCCTCTGTCTTGTGTCCTTCTGTGCCCCCTACCTTCACCTGCTCTTCTTCTCCTGCCCCCCCCAACCTCCTTTTCTGCAAAGCCGCTATTCTTCATTCCCCTATCACTTTCTCTGACACAAACAGAGTTGGGTGCCATCTGTCTCGTGTTGTTGTTTTCACCATCGACTACACACAATTTCTTTCCATCCAGATCATAATGTAAATACGACCTTTCTGATATTCATTATTGATCAAGGGAACAAATTTCTTTCTCTGAGCATCACAAGAGTCCTTTCCCTCCAGAGAGCACACAAGGCCTCTCATGCTGGCCACCTTGTTCTCAGGTCCCTGGAGGCCCCTATGTGTGGTAAGGTTGCTGGCCTAGACAGGGCGCCTAGGTAGGAGCCGGATGTTGTCAGAATCACTTTGAACGTACACTGCACTGTGGTGGTGCAAATTTGTGGCCCATCCTAGTGTTCTGGAAGTCACATGGCCCATAGGCACGCCCTCAAGCCTCTCTTCCACCTTTCTCCTGGGGAGCAGGCTGGGTTAGAAACCAAAGGCAGGGCTCCCTTTGGCCTGTCCCAGGAGTGGCTCCTTCTCTCTGCCGCAGCTGTTCGGTCTGCTTGGAGGAGCCATGCCTCCTCCTCTCCTCCTCCTCCCCCTCCTCCTGCTTACCCTCCCCTCCTCCTCCTCTTCTCTCTCCCTGTCACTAAGTCTGAAAACACACTCACAGCTCTCCAGGGATCCAATTTCCCAAGAGGAAAACACAAAAAGCTCGGGAAGAGGGCCAGGGACGGGAGAGCCTGGATTGGGGCGGAGTGCAGAGGCTGGATTGGGGCGGGGCGCAGCTCACACAGCCCAGTGACGGGCGTTCTCTCCAGGGCTGTGGTCATAGGCGAGCTACAGAGTCGCCAAGGACTCTTCTATCAGGAAGAGGTGGGCGACCCGGCCTGGAAACAAGCCGGGGCTGAGAAGCATGTAGCCTCCCTCTGGGAAAACAACTTAGTCAATCAAATGACTGGCTTGTGGGAGTGAGAACCTAAGTCTGAGCCCTAGATCCAGGTGTTTAAAAAACAATGGCGAGATGGCTCAGTGGTTGAGAGTGCTGGCTGCTCTTCTAGAGGACCTGGGTTCAATTCCCAGCACCCACATGGTAGCTCACAACTGTCTATAATGCTGGGTGTGGAGTTATACATATCCAGGCAAAATGTCAATGCACATAAAAGCGAATAAATCTCTCCTTTTTTAAAAAATGGGTATAGCAGCACAGCTTGTAAATCCAGTGCTGAGAAAGGAAAGAGAAGCAGGTCCCTGCCCCTTGCTGACCAGCAAGCCTAGCCTTTTTGGCAAGTTCCAGTCCACTGAGAGAGCATTCCTTAAGATGATGATGATGATGATGATGATGATGATGATGATGATAAAGAAAAAAAGGAAGGAAAAGAAAGGAAGGAAGGAGGAAGGAAGGAAAGAAAGAAAGAAAGAAAGAAAGAAAGAAAGAAAGAAAGAAAGAAAGAAAGAAAGGAAGGAAGGAAGGAAGGAAGGGAAAGAAAGAAAGAAAGAAAGAAAGAAAGAAAGAAAGAAAGGAAGGAAGGAAGGAAGGAAGGAAGGAAGGAAGGAAGGTAGTGGTAGTGCATGCCTTTAATCCCAGCACTCAGGAGCCGGAAGCAGACAGATAGATCTCTGTGAGCTAGAGACCAGTCTGATCTGCACAGTACGTTCAAGGACAGCCAAGGTGACACGGAGAAACCCTATCTTGGAAAAGGTAAATAATAGTAACGAGGTAGATAGCGCCCAAGGACTGACACCTGAGGTTTTCTTCTACCAATGCTTCCATCCACGCACACATATCAAAAGGATGTGGTCTTAGGGGAAGACGCTTGGGCCAAGCCTGAGAGGTTGAGTTCAGTTCCCGGCATCCATGTGGTGGAAGAGAGAAGTGACCTCCACCTGCTCATGTGTTTGCTGTGGCTTAATTGCTAGTTAGGGAGGGGTCGCTGCGGGCGTGGGGACTGTCCTTACCATACCCGTCTGGGGGTGTTGGGAGGGGACAAGCTGAAGGAATGGCAGTCTCTCGTTCTCACGGGCCAAACTGGGCATGGTAGGTGTGTGGCTGTTTCCCGTTCCAGAGAACGCATCCCTCAAGGCCTGAGTATGAAGAAGGAGGAACATAAACAGCGTGAGGAGCCAAGGCCTCAGTGCTTCAAGACGTCTGGGTTCAGCCACAGGGGCCTAAGGTGCAGCTTCCTGAGCCCCTGAGGCCACCAATGCTACTCCAGGCTGCCTCCGTGAGCAGCCCGGCCTGCAGGCAGGCTGACTCCTAAGCCTGAGCCAGCAGCACTTCCTTCTGCACCCTGGGCCCTGCCATTCCTTTCTGGGTGATGGGGGTGGGGGGAGCTCTGTCCACCTAAGCCTTCAATTCTGCTCCCCAGAAAGACCCACAGGTCTCTTGGAAACCAAGGCTTCTTCATACCTTCTTCTTTCTTTTTCCTATCCTACCTCCTTCCTTTCCTTCAATTCCCTCCCGTCTTCCTTCCTTCCTTCCTTCCTTCCTTCCTTCCTTCCTTCCTTCCTCCCTTCTCTCCCTCCCTCCCTCCCTCCCTCCCTCCCTCCCTCCCTCCCTCCTTCCTTCCTTCCTTCCTTCCTTCCTTCCTTCCTTCCTTCCATCTTTCCTTCTTTCTGGAAGAGATGCACTTTGGTGACACTGTAAGGCAGCTCAGGGTAATGCAGAGAGGACACCTGGAAATGTGCGAAAAGGAAAGCTCAGAGGACATCCATCCTCCACACTTGCATATAAACATGCATACACACATACACATGCCACACGCACACACATACATGTATGCACACATACTCATATACACATACATGTACACACATGCATACACACATACACATATCACACGCACACACATACACGTACGCACACATACTCATATACACATACATGTACATACATGCATACACACATACACATACCACACACACACATACATGTGCACACACATACTCATACACACATATACATATACACACATGCATACACACATACACATACCACACACACACACATACACGTACACACACATACTTATACACACATACATGTACACACATGCATGTACACACACACATACACACATGCACACATGCACACACACGCACATGCGCACCACACACACAAGCACACACACATGCACACATACACATGTACACACACGTACACACATACATGTACATATACATGTACAGGCATGTACACACATGCACACACACACACACTAGTATGGCTAGGTCTCTGTCCAATCTTTGTTCATTTAAAACAGAAATAGGGAAGGGACTGCAGAAAGCCTTCCTTCCATTCCCCTAATTCCCCTGCCTCAGGCTGGGCTGACCCCTAAAACACAAGCTATCTGTTTACCAGCGCCGCTCCTTTTACAACTCTGAAGCCTCTTGTCATCAAAGCTGTCTCCCCAGACTCAGAAGGTCAGGAAAGCACAGTCAGGCCCTTACCCTGAAGAGATAGCAGACAACTGCTTTATTTACAATAGAAAGACACATTGAAACAACCGCCTCACCCACCATCAGGGTCCACTTAAAGATGCGGTCAGCAAAGCAAGACGGTGGAGATGGCGAGACTGTGGACCAGTGCCAAGGAGCTGGAAGACCAGTGAGAGACGCCAGCCAGGCTGAGGGGCCCGGGAGACCAGAAGGGTGGGCCTGCACTTTTAGAAAGGCTTCCTGGCTGCCTGTTTCAGTCTGTGTTCTATTGCTGTAAACAGGCACCGTGACCACAGCAACTCTTACAAAGGAAAATATTTGAGTGGTATTATTTAATTACCATTCAGGGGATTAGCCCATTATCATCTTGGTGGGGAGCGTGGCAACGTGCAGCCGCACAGTGCTGGAGAAGAAGCCAGGGGTTTTACATCTGGATCGGTAGACAGGAGGAAGAGAGGGACTCAGTGAGTCTGGCTTGGGCTTCTGCAACCAGAAAGCCCACCCCACCAGTAACAGACTTCCTCTGACAAGGTCACACCTTCTCCAACAAGGCCACACCTCCTCGCAGTGCCACTCCCTGGTGACCTCGTGTTACGATCTGTGAGCCTGTGAGGGTCATTCCTACTGAAGCCACCACCCTGCTGCATGACCAGCTGGGTGTCGTAACAGTCTTGCCAGCTGGATATGGCTCCCGAGAGTCCCCTCCCCACAAAGTACAGCCTTCATGCCTGAGAAACTGCTGCCCCCGAAAGATGAGCAAGCTTGGCCAGCCTTCAGGCAAAACACACCCCACCAGCCGGCATCTTTTCTTTCCTGTGATGAAGTGCGCTTTACAGTCAGAAGTTCAGCTACCTCTCACTGATAAATGGATATTAGCCTAGAAGCTTGGAATACCCAAGACACAATCCACATATCAAATGATGCCTAAGAAGGAAGGAGTGGCCCCTGGCCCTGGAAAGGCTCAGTGCAGCAGTGTAAGGAAATACCAGGACAGGGAAGTGGGAAGGGGTGGATTGGGGAACAGGAGGAAGGAAGAGGGCTTAAGGGACTTTTGGGGAGGGGGGATCCAGGAAAGGTAAAATCACCTGAAATGTACATAAAGAATATATCGAATAAAAAATGCAAAAAAATAAAATAAAAATAAAATAAATAAAATAAAAATGAGGTACAGAGCTAAACAAAGAATTTTCACCTGAGGAATATCAAATGGCTGAAAAGCACCTAAAGAAATGTTCAACATCCTTAGTCATCAGGGAAATGCAAATGAAAACCACCCTGAGATTTCACCTCATACCAGTCAAATGGCTAAGATCAAAAACTCAGGAGAAAACAGGTACTGGAGAGGATGTAGAGAAAGAGAAACATTCCTCTACTACTGGTAGGGTTGCAAGCTGGTACAACCACTCTGGAAATCAGTCTGGCTGTTCCTCAGAAAACTGGGCATAATGCTACCGGAGGACCCCACTATACCACTCCTGGGCATATATCCAGAGGATTCTCCAGCATGTAATAAGGATACATGCTCCATTATGTTCATAGCAGCCCTATTTATAATAGCCAGAAGCTGGACAGAACCCAGATGTCCCTCAACGGAGGAATGGATACAGAAAATGTGTAAAAATATATTTACACTATGGAATACTACTCAGCTGTTAAAAACAATGAATTTATGAAATTCTTAGGTAAGTGGGTGGAACTGGAGAATGTCATCCTGAGTGAGGCAACCCAATCACAAAAGAACACACATGGTATGCACTCACTGATAAGTGGATATTAGCTCAGAAGATAGGAATACCCAAGAAACAATTCACATATCAAATGATGCCCAGGAAGAAGGAAGGAGAGGCCCCTGGTCCTGGAAAGGTTCAATGCACCAATGTAGGGGAATACCAGGACAGGGAAACGGGAAGAGGGTGATTGGGGAACAGGGGGAGGGAAGAGGGCTTATGGGACTTTCGGGGAGGGGGGATCCAAGAAAGGGGAAATCATTTGAAATGTAAATAAAGAATATATGGGGGGGGGGGAACCGCTACTGGTGTACAATACTTTTAACAAAAAAACAAAACAAGAAGAAGAAGAAGAAGAAGAAGAAGAAGAAGAAGAAGAAGAAGAAGAAGAAGAAGAAGAAGTTGTTGTTGTTCAGCTCCCAGTTACTTACCCATTTGTCTCCACTCTGGAAGACTGTTGTTTTGCCTGTTGAATTAGTTACCCGTTGCATATGTGTTAAATTACCTTGAGGGAATTAGTGTGGCATCGGTCCTGGGGTTTCTCCTGAGGTAACAGAACCGAGGTCAGCCAGGGTTATAGTCATGTGACCGGCTCGGCTGAAGTCAGAGGCTCCATTGCCAAGGTGGCATGTTCATATGACTATCGGTAGGGGGGTAGGAGACGTCAGTCCCTCACCACAGGGGACCTCCCCAGAGGGAACTTGAGCGGCCTCACAGCATGGTGGCCGACTTCTCTAGACCAAGTGACCCAACAAGAAATGAGCTGGAAACCACAGGGCCTCAGAAGTCCCACAGAGTCATCCCGTCAAAATCTTTTCTTTTTCTCTTGTGGTGCCAGAACTCACATAGCCCAGTCCTCGTAAGTGTTACATACATGGGAAACTATGTCTCCAAACCCAGTGTTGGTCAGCGGTTTGATGTGAGAGGGGACTCTTCAAGGGTATGAACATGAGGAGGTGGGGGTCATTGGAGGTCACCTGAAGGTTGCTACCTCAGTAACGAATACTGTAAATGGAAGACCCGTGGGCTATCTGTGACGCCTCCTCAGCTCCGTGTCCTCCATCTCTTCTCCTAAGCCACAGATGTCCCATCTTCCAGCATCTCTGAGATTCATCTTGTCCACATTCGTAGATGTGCCCGGTTACCGGAGCTGCACACAGCCTATTCTACGCTGAAGGTGTACGAGAATCTGGAACTCATCCTCTGCTGTACCATGCCGGCCTCTCTATCCCTACGTCCTCCTAAACTCGGTGCCCTAAAAGTCCCTCACTGGAGCACTTCCCTTCCTAGCTGCCCGTTACTAAAACTAGCTGTGTGCCTTTTGAGGGTTTCCCAAAACCTCTCTGAGGTTATCATTCCTCTGCTATAAACTGTGAATGTTCAAGTATCTGTTCCCTCCCCCTGTGAGTTCCTTTTTCCAAAGATTTTATTAATTCATGTGTATGAGTGTTTTGTGTGTGTGTGTGTGTGTGTGTGTGTATGTGTGTGTGTGTGTGTGTATGCATGGGTGTATGTATGTATGTATGTATTATGTATGTATGTATACCGTGTGCATGCCTGTTGCCCACAGAGGCCAGAAGAGGGTATCAGATCCTCTGAGACTGGACTTACGGATGTTGTAAACTGCCGTGCAGCCGCTGGGAATCAAATCAGAGTCCTCAGCAAGAGCGACAAGTGCCCTTAGCCACTGAGCCATCCCCGCAGCCTCAGCCCCGCTGAGCTGAAGGGGGAATAACATGAGATTACGTGCGTCAAACACTCTGGACAGTCCCAGGCATGGAGGATATATGAGCAGCATCCCCTCTGTGTTGTCTTATGAGCACTGTGTCCTCCCAGACTGAGAGGGTTTTTTTTGCCAAAACATTTCTTCCCAAGACCTGTGTGTGGAAGATGCTGCCCAGGCTGAGCCCCACCCCCACCCTGTCAAGGATGCTATGAGGTCACCTTCTTCATTTGGTCGCCTGAGATGGCTCTGGCCAGAGCCTCCCCATGGTGGCCTCACCAAGCCCCTTCAAGAGCATCAGTGGAAGTGAGACACAGATGTTCTGAGCAACTGGATCCACATTTCCTCAGAGAGTCTTGGTGCTTCCAGAAAATAAAGCTACAAAGACAGGGAGCGGGAGTCGGGGCTCTCAGAGGGAGGGGGTGTGCGGCAATGGTGTTAAGGTGGAACTTGGGCTTCATATGGGTGTAAGTATACACACACACATATACAAACACACATACACACACATACATACACACACATACACACACATATATACACATACACACACATATACAAACACACATACACACACATACACACACATACACACATACACATACACACACATACACACATACACATACACACACATACACACATATACACACATACACATACACATACATACACACATACACATACACACACATATACACACACATACACACACATACACACATACATACACATATACACACACATACACACACGTACATACACATATACACACATACACACATATACATACACACACATACTCACACATACATACACATATACACACATACACACATATACACACACACACACACACACACACACAGATTTTGCAAGAAGACCTCAAAGATAGACATTACTGATTGAACAGCATGCTAGACCAGTTAAGGTCTCAAGAAAAAACAGAGGTGGTACGTACTGCTGAAAAACTTAAAACACTCAAAAGCAGCTACATGTGTAGGAACAAGCTAAAATTCAGGTGAGACACATATGCAGAATCGCTGACCATCCTGTCTGCCAATCCGAGAAGCTGTGAGATTTCAAATGCCCAGTTTCCAGGAGACACACACACAAACAAGAAAGTGTGGCCCATTCGCTTGAATGAAATTAGTCTTTAGACTCTGACTCTGAAGAAACAGACATCAGACTAAGTGAAGACTTTAAAACAGGTCTTAAATAATAGGCTCAAAATACTAAAGGAAAATACAGACAAGAGGTAAAGAAGATTAGGAAAAGAAGATGCAAATGCATTTTAATGTTAACAAAGAGACGCAAATTATTTTTAAACAATGCTGCAATTTTTAAAAATTATTTTACTATTATCTGATGTGTATGGGTATTTGGGGACATGTCTGTGCACCACTTGCCTGTCTGGTGTCCATGGAAGCCAGAGCGGGTGTTGGATCCCCTGGAACTAGAGCTACAGATGGTTGTGAGCCACCATGTGAGTACTGGGAACGAACCTGGGTCCTCTGGAGGAGCAGGAGCAGCCAGCGCTCTTAAGCACTGATCCATCCCCCCAGCCCACGAGTTGTTGTTTAAATGAGCAAACATTGCCGTCAAAAAGAAAATGAATCAAAACATTCACTGGAAGAATTCAACAGCGACTGACTCAGGCAGGCAGAAGAAATAACAGTTCTGAAACACAAACACATTTTGAGTTACCAGATCTGCGGGAAAAATGAAAAAGAGAAAATAGAGCCCGGTGTACTCACAGACACTGTCGGACAAACCACAATGCATCACGTGAGTTCTAGAAAGAGACTCGGGTTGGGGGAAGGGGAGGGCAGGAACAGAGGCAGGAACACAGATACAAAAGAATAATGGCCAAGCCTCCTCAAATTTGAGGAAAAATATAAATTTAAGCATCTAAAATCTTAACGGATATCCAAATAGGCTGCATGCATATTAATTCAAAAGCGAGGCTTATGAGGATTTTTTTTTTTCTCTAAGGACAGACTTGGATCTAGACAACTTGAACTTAACTGATAATTTAGCTGCAAGTGTTTATCTTGGAACCAGGAATGGTTGTGTCCAGTAACCGAGAAGCCGCTCAGTGGCAGTGTTTCTGTAAGACAGAGCGCTAGGCAGCCGTTTCATGATGTCAGTGGTGTGTGGAACGTAATATGAAAGGAGGATCGTAAATGTCACGGGCGGCCTTGTTTTCACAATATAACATAACTGTGAATAGATGTGATCAAACTCAGGAAGCAAGACACGAACAAATTAAGAACTCACTTTCCTCTGAGTAAACGAGATTAGGAATCCCCCCCCCATTCTTTTTGCTTCTGTGTAAAATTGTGCCTTCTATAATAAGATCTTAAAATATGTTTAGAAACTAGTAACATTCCAAGAAAGCATCAGAGAAAGGCTTGAACTGACCCTGAGGTGCATGAACGGCGCTGTCTCTGGTCAGCATTCAGTGGCTCTCAGTGACTCTCCACTCAGGGGCTTCCGTCTCTTGTCCACCACAGACCTTGTGAAAGGGTCTTGTTGTTGTTACTTTGTTAACAGGTCTCGGGATAACTTCTAGGCTGAGGTGAAATTTCATCATTCAGCTGACTCCATAGTCACGTCACACCTTCTGCCAAGCCACACTATTTCCGCTTCGACATTAAACCTACAGACATCTCACCAGCAGAGGAAGCAGCGACTTGCTCGGTCAGCACCTCCTTCACTGGTCACGAGTGTAGAGCAAGCCTCGGGATAACCAAACATCTATAGAAAGCTCAACGTTCTGGGCTGATGCAATGGCTCAGTGGGTAAGAGCATCGGCTGGCAAACCTGACGACCCAAGTTCAAACCCTGGGACCGACATGGAATGAGACCACTTCGTCAAGTTATCCTGTGACCTCCAGGTAGTCACACACACACACACACACACACACACACACACACACACACCGATCAGTCTGTCAATCAATCACCCAATGGCAAAAGAAAGCCTGGCTTTCTTATGTCTCAATCTGTCCAAGTGTCTTGGTGATCTCTCCCCTTAATTTACAAAATTTCATCTTTCACCATTTCCCCCATAAATACAAATAGGACATATAAGTCAGCCCCCTCAGTTTGTAACATTCATAAGATAAAATGAATGGTGCTTGTTATATGGCCCTGACTGTTGGGGCTCTGACATACAGGCCTTGATTCAGCCAGATACTGATGCTATAAAGCGAGGTTTACTTCTTAGGACTACAGGCCAAGCTGTTTCCAACCCAGAGAATCTGACGAAGCTATGACCTTTGACCTGTGCAAATGTCATTGCAAGGATGAAATTTTTGCCAGGGAAGAGTTTCAGATAGATAACCAACTCGGCCCACTGGCACTTCCTGCTGTTCAAAACAGAACAAGTCTTGGGCAGTAGACACATCTCAGAAGTAGTGTTTGTCTTGTAGATGTGAGGTGAGGGCTGTTCCCCAGTGCTATGAAAATAGATAAGTAAATCTTACCACAAATCCGAGAACGCTTTGCCATCAAGAATCAACATTCAGGGCCATTGAAAAGCCATGCATACACAAAAGACGCTAAATCGGTGAAACCATTAGCTTAGGGAAGGCACGGGGGTCAGGCAATGTTCATAGGGTTCAAGTCCTTTTCTGCCACAGACTCTAAATTTCCAAGGGTCTCCAGCAACTCCCCATAGTGAAGAGCCAATCCCAACACAGCAGGAGGAGATTTGCCCTGGGCCCCAAGTCCTTCTGGAAGACAGCTCATTCTACAGGAAGCAAAAGCCAATATGTAGGCCTGTAGCTAACCTAGGGGCACAGAGAGACTGGGGGTGAGGAAAGGAAGTGGGTATATAGGGACATAATGTAGTCACAAGAAAAGAAAAGCCAGAGCAACAAGCATCCCTGAGCGGTGGATTCCACTTCTGTGGCGTAGGACTGTCTCTGAGTAGTAGACTCTATGTTGCAGAGAGCTGTCTCTAAGTAATGGACTCCACTGTGGCGAGGGCAGCTTTTTTGTTTTTGTTATTTTTTTCTGTCTTCCTCCATCCCCCATCCTGTCCAAACTCCTCCCAAATGCACATTCCAGACCTTCTGATCACTTAACTATTAACAGAAATTTGCATTTTGGTAAGGTTCTAACGCTGTAAAAGTTTTCTTGGGACTCGAGTGGTCAGAGCTCCATATGGGTCGCAGAAAACCAACTGGGTAATGACCATGAGAACATTCTAGAAGGTGAAATGCAACCCCGCAGGAAGCTGTGCAGGGAGCTGTGCCTTCCTTAGGGACATGCTTGACAAACCTCTGTTTGGGGTGTTAGCTGCACACACTTGGAAATGAGTTTGACCTGAAACCAAGCTCTGTGCTCAGTGATGAGGCAGCTCTGAGCCCAGTTTTTCTATCTGCAAAATGGGACAGTGAAGTGTGTCTCTGTGTGTGTGTGTGTGTGTGTGTGTGTGTGTGTGTGTAAGTATGCCTGGGAAGTAAGCTCTCCAGGACGTTAGTGTCCTTATTTCCTAGTGTCTCTCCTCTCCCAGCACCTGCGTCCATCCCGCCCACTTTCTGACCTTACTTGTTCTAAAGGTGTGAATCAGAGTCTCTTGAGGAAGACTTGCTCCTTGGAGGAGTCAGAATGAGGGGCGTTTTGGCTGCGTGTGATGAACAAGGAAGGAAGACACCAGCTCACATCACTGACTATATTAGACATGTATGTCTTAACGGCTTCAGGCATGGCTGCATCAGGGGCTCCGGTGATGGAAAGTCTTAGCCCCTCTTCTTCTCAGCAGCCGACCTCTGTGTGCTCTGCGCCACTTTGATTTCCAGGCACAGTCCTCCCGTATGAAGTGTCTGGAAACTCTAAAGGCAAGGAAGGCCTACCTAAAAAGAAAGCAGCCTCCCCCGACATTTACAGAAGTCCCAGTACCAGTGACCGTGGCCAGAGTGATGACAAGTAGCCCACTCCTGGAGACAAGTGGGGTAGATCAGTAAGGAAGGCTTGTCCTCCCAGGGAGACCAGAACTCTCCCTGCAGCAAGAGAGGAAGGATGCCTAGGGGAGAACACTAGCCGCTGCACGCACCTCACCTTCCTCCTTGAAAGAAAGAAAATCAAAAATAAAGGGATGGCCAGGCAGAGACCACCGGGGGGGGGGGGGGAGGGGGGCCGTGACACCCTCGCTCACTGCCACAACGCTGACCTGGAGAGATGAAATGGAAGGGTCCAGAAACAAGCTCCTAAAGAGTTGTTTGTTTGTTTGTTTGTTTGTTTTTGTTGTTGTTGTTGTTTGGTTTTTAATTTTTAATTTTTATTTTTGGTTTTGGTGTTTGTGTCTGTTTACTCCTAGAAAACTAAGATCTGAGGATTTCCAAAAGGGAACATGTCCAACTGAAATTCATAGGAAAAGCACACAAGAGGAGGGAACAGAGCACTGGGCACTGGGGGGACGGCTGTGGCACTGGAGAGCTAGCCCTTCCTTCTTAAACGCTTACTGGAGTGTTTGAGACCCAAAACAAGACGTGTTTACTGGCACTGAGCTGTAAAGAAGGAAAAACCCAACACAGAAACTAATCGCGTTTAATTAAATGTCGGAATGCCTGCAGATCTTCATATTTTATCAGCTTCGTTGATGGCTGTGTTTATTATTCCTCCCAGATCCCATTACGTTGGGAAGTAATTGTAACGGTAAATACCCGCTCCTTTCGCAGGCTTTCGAAGTTCACTTGATGGTCACTGGGGAGGCTTCGCTTTGCGTGGGGACGCACCCATAGCCAGATCAAAGCCGAAAGGATTCCTTAAAACCTTCTCAGCCATCATCATACTGAAACCAAGAGGCAGGTGCTCCGTGCGATGCAGAGAAGGAGTGCTTTGAGAACAAGGGTACCTGGATCTCTCTGGACACACCGGAGCCAGGGAGGCCACAGCCACAGGCCACCATCCCCCAGTCTCTTCTTCCCAGCGCCTCCTTGGCTGAGCTCCCCCCCACCCCTCTTTTAAACCTCTATCATGGCAGCCGCCCCAGGGCCAGACCCCTAATTACCAGCTTCTTCTAAGTGCCATGGGGTAGGGGGAGAGAAGCCCTTAGCGACCCCACCCCCTCCCCAGCACAAGCCCAGAGGGTCGGGCAGGTTCAAAAGGTGAAATAAATGAATCTTTACACATTATAAGGGCCCAAGCAACCTTCTCTGTGGCATTAGGGCCCTGAAACGGCGGCGGCGAGTAAAAAGCAGGTGTGTTGGGCGCCCTGTCAGCTAACAACACTGATAAGCCTGGCGTGCCTGGTTCTGCTTCATTTCAAACAGACTGCTCCGGAGAGGAGGGGAAAGCCGCAGCAGAAATAATTGCTGGAGCTTCCAGTGAGCAGGGAGAGCCTGCAGGCAGAGATCTGCGGGCCTGATTCCACCCTCTTCTCTTTATTTCTATAACCTTAAATGTTCTGCTATTACAGAAGTCATTATGTCAGCTCTCCCAGCCTCTCCAGCTACCCAGTTTCAAATTGTATCAATCGGCAAGGCTTTTTTGGGGGGCTGAGGGATCTCCATCTTGATTTCTGGTTTCCAGGCTTTATAGATAAAGCGACCCCCCCTCCCCCCCAATCTGATTCATCAGGATATGCTGCCCCGAGCATGCGTCTAGATCAGATTCCCCCCCACACCCATGAACTGCCTAGAAACCAGGCAGGGTGTGGGTGGATCTTTCTTTCTGGTTTTTTTTTTTTTGCTTGTTTGTTTGTGTTTTGTTTTGTTTTGTTTTGTTTTGTCCCTCCTTCCAAATGACAGATAATAAAGCAAATTGAGAGCAAATAATACTTGTTAGAGAGCTTCTGTTGAAGTGGCTAAAGGGGGGTCTGAATTTTTTTTGGGGGGGGGGGTCCTCCCTGGGCATGGGGTCAGCAGGCTCTACGCTCTGGAGTTTATTAGTAGCCTCGGGCTTCTCTAGCAGGGAAATCAGGTGAGCTTACCTCACATGGGCCCGTTTGAAGAAACACTTAAGTGTTTTCTTTTGCTTATTGTTTGAGCCATGGACTCACCATACTGCCCAGGCTGGGTCTCGAACTCACAATCCTCTTGCCTCAGGCTCCCCAATGCCTTGCACTATGTAGAACAGACCCTTGCCAAGCAAAGTGTAGGAAGGGCTGGGAAACAGGTTGTGTTGACCTTTTATAGCTAAGAGGTAACAGTAAAAAAGAGGAAAAAGAGGCGCATAAATAGACACGTATTCATGGGACTTCGGCGGGCACAGAGGGGTGTGAGGGAGTTACTCCACGGACTCACGGTTGCTCGATAGAAAAATGTTCAGACAACTCAAAGGAAAGCAAGTAGAACCAATAATGACTCCTATAACTGCCTAGGATTACATCACCCAGAGACTTGGTCATGTTAAAAAGGCAGGGGTGGAGGGGTGAGGGGGTGGGGGGGGAGGGGGAGATGTGCCATCACCCACCAGGCTCCTGAGGGCATCTGGCAGCCACCAAGGATGTGGACAAGGAGTTGGAAAAGAGATTAAGCCAGACCTGGGGGAGAGACTCCCTCGCCGCCGCCGACACACCTCTTTTTGGAGCTGCTGGCGGAGAGTTGGAGACATTAGAAAGGGTGTTGGGGGAAGAGTGGGTGTCCATGGGTCAGAGATGGGCTATGTGGCCAAATGGAGGAAGAAATCAGCCAGATGCATGCACTACCACTGAGGACTTGGGGGGGGGGCTGAGGGGGGGCTGAGGGGGGCAAGGGAGTATGAGGCCCTATCTACAGGAAAGAGCACCAAGATGGCAGCCGGTCGAGAGAGAGAGAGAGAGAGAGAGAGAGAGAGAGAGAGAGAGAGAGAGAGAGAGAGGAAAAAGAAATGCTAATTGAGCCGGGCCGCTGACAGACCTAGCAGCAAGTGTCTTCATTGGGAAACTGCCATCTGAAGCCTCCTTGTTCCTTCAGAAAGCCAGAGGAGAGAGGCAGGAGGAGCCTGACAGGAAGTGAGGATTCCAGACTTCAAACACAAACATTATAAAAAAACAAGCAACATCTGCAAACAGTAAGTACTTATTTATATTTTATGGAGTGTGTGCTGGGATTCTGACAGGTTTTTAAACAGAGACCATATTAAGCCCATTCAAAGGCGAGAATGTCCCTTTTAAAAATGCATTACCCCGCTGCTCAGGCAGGCAGGCCGGCTGCTGGCCTCAGGTGAGCCCTGACCCCTGCCGACCTGGTCTAACAAAACACACATGCAGGTTGGCAAGGGGGGCCGTTTAGTGCCTTCTCTCTCAAGGTCAGCGCAGGCTGGTGCCGGCGGGTTAGTATGCAGCGAGCTTTTCCCTCGGCTGATAGAGGCGCTTTGAACTTTTCCCTTCTGAACAAATAGGACAGGGAACCGCAAGGAAACGAGTGCCGAGAATCTGAGGCAGGAGCCTTCCACAGCTGAATGAGCTGTAGATAAATAGGTAAATAAATAAATAAGTGGCCATGCTTGTCCCCAGCAAATGAAAGACGCCCCTCCTAGGCTTTCGTGGGGGCTTTGTGCATTGGCTGCATGTGAGAAACTTTAAAATAAAAACAACAGAATAAACCTTCTCTTTCTTCCCCCCCTCCCCCTGAAGGATGAACCCTTTATTTTTGACAACAAATACGAGATGGCTGGCAGGTACCGTGTGCTCCCTTCCATGAAATATTTAGTAAGGCAATAACGACTCCCTGGACAGCTTAAGAAAACCACGATTATATTCAGAGAGAAAGCCACGAGCAAACAGAGCAGGGGAAAACACAAAGGAAGATAAGGGGAGGGGCTTTCAACAGGACTTCCTGTCCAATAAGGCAACCAGGCTTGATCCATATGTTTTGAGAAAAATCAAAGTGTCAGAACTATCCAAAATGTCAATAGCTCTGGTATGGAATATTGTCTAACATTTTTTCTATTACACCGTTCAAGAATTTGCCTCGCAGCGCAATTTGGAAGGGGAAGAAAAAAAAAACACAACTCTTTCCATTTCAAAAACACTCAAAGAAAAGAAAGAAGGAAGGGGGAGGTGGGAAGACAGAACAAGGCGCGTTTGAGGGGAGTGTAACACGATCGCTCCGGGCTCCCAACCGGCCCGAACGCCCTGATGAAAGTGGCTCTCCTCCACCGTACTCTGCGGTCCTTTCCTTTCCTTTCCTTTCCTTCCTGACACTCTCGCTGAGGCGCTTCCTGGACAGTGGAGTGGAACCGAGCAGGCTCCGCGCACCGGGCCGCCTGAGGCGCAAGCCTTCGGCAGCCTTAATATTGCGATGAGCCGAGTAAATGACTTAAGGGATGAGCGGGGGAATATTCCACTCGTCTCGCTAGATGTCGGGTACTCGATCACGGGGTGACCCACTTCAGAAAGGCCTGGCGAGGCGGCAGAGGGACTCCCCCGTGTGAGCCACATACTGCTGCTTTGGCAAAATGTAAACAAAACCCACCCCAGACCCCAGACCCCGCCCACCCCCACCCTCAACCCCCACCCCCAACTCCCCCGCACTGGCCTGGCCTATATCTAGTTTGGCAGAACTTTCTGGTTGTGCCGCTTCTGATTGTCTCTACCACAACCTGGAAATTCTAGAGGGACAGACCATGCAGGAGCTGCTGTCTGTGCCTTGTGAAATCTTAAAGAGAACGAAGCAGGCCCCCAACAATCAATATTACCGACAAATTAATCTCTGCGAATAAACTGTTGTGTGCGCCAAGGCTGTTCCTAGTCCCCAGAATAATTGTGTCTCGGGAGTTGAGATCTTCGCACCAATTCTGGGGCATTGTTTTTCCTCCTGGGCAATAGCAGCAGCACTCAAGGCTGCCGGAAGGGATGGGGCTCAGAGTCAGTCCCCCAGTGGCCTCGACCGCCATCGTTGCTTAAGACTCAGAATGCTAAGGCATCTACCCATTCCGGAGGGAAGAGAGAACAGGCAGGAGGTCTATTGCCCAGGCTCAAAAATCACTGCAAGTTCAGCTTCAGCAAGGCTTCTCAAAAATCAGAATTTGGATTCATTTTCCTTTAAGGAACAGAAAGGGAACGGGATTTTTTTGTGACTTCCTAAGTTCCTAAAGCTGTTTGAAAGGAGGCCAAAGGAAAGTGCTCCTTCTACACCAATATTAATCCTTGGACCCCTATATACTATCTGATGAACACCACCCCCCACAGGCAGTGTTCTGCTCTGTCGTCTCTGGCTCCTCCCCTCTTCTGTCACCCAGTTCTGAAGGATTAGCATGTGGAAAGCAGTGAGAGACAGGCTATGGGGGCGAGCGAGCGGGCAGGCGGGCGGAGATTCTGTTCCCACCGATCTGGGGTCGGAGCTACCTGCGAGTAAAGACTCTTTCCCCGCCCCAGGAACAGCAAGTCGTCCCAGCAGGAATCGGGAGTCACCAGCGGATAGTTGTCATTAGTATGTAAATTTTAAAAGCTCAGTCAAAAATATCAATACCTCCCACTTAATTTATTACTATATAAAGATGGATGGTGGCGAAGCATATCATTGATTTCCAGGGCCCTTAAAAAAATGGCAAGGAGGAAAATAGCCCAAGACAACACGAAACGCTGCGCCTCAAAATTAATCACTGTGCCTTTTTAAACACACACAGAAATGCACACTGTACAGCGGCCCATATGGTTCAATCTTATTTGATTGCCTTTTCTGAAAATGAAGAGACAGAGCAGGGCATTTATGTAAAGAGCTCTCGCTCGCTCGGAATGGATTAGATGGAGCGGGTTGGCGTTTTTTTACTGTATCGACAGCCGACTCTCAGACAGCCGCACTCCAGCCTGGCTCTTGAGAGGAAATCGAAGTGAATGCGGTTCCTCGGCAGAGCCAGGAAGGATAACCTATCAGTCCCCAGACCTCGGGCGGCCTGGCGTGCGTTCGCTGGCCAGCCTAGCCCAGGCCAGCTCCTCTTATTCTTTGATGCAGTGACATGGCCGGCCTCCTGGGTACTGAAGTGTTAGTAGAGATACTCATGATCATGGAGCCCAAAAGCAGATTCATCACCAGGTTCCAGAAAAAAACCCTGTAACCTGGGAATTTCACGCGTCTCTGAAATGACAAGGAAATCAGGGCCTGATCTCTCCTGTGCTGGTAAAGGGTCACTTCCCTGCACTTGACATTTTGAGATGTTTGCATTTCTACGGAGGGGGAGGGGCTGGAGAGAAGAGAATTCGAAGAGGCAGAGAAGACAATAAAGGTGCCATTGGTGGAAGTCTCGCTCTGCCTGGATTTTGTTTGGATTCTCAGTGTTTCGGCGCTGTGTCTTTTGAATAAACAGCCTCCCTCCCGGTTAAAGCAGATGAATGAACGAGCGTTGGGGTGAGACAGATGCAGCCTGGAGAAACAGCTGCAAATTCTATGCTCCCCAGAGGACCCCCCCCCATTCCCAAAGAGGAAGAATATTTGTATTCTATAGCAGTAAACCCAAGATGTTTGTCTTCTCCTTCCAGAGTTCCAGGCCCTACCTCAAACCTCCTCAGAAGATCCTGGGCAAGATGGGCGATTGCCGTGGGTTTGCCATGGTCTCTGTGGAAACTTATCTTCTTATAAAGACGTTCTACCTGTCATCAGGCTGCAAGCCACAGGCAACTCTCCAGGTTCATTACACCGGAAATATGCAGCTGGTAGATGCCGCCTGTCCTGAGAACCCCAATCTCCATCAGGGGTTGCTTTCCAGGGTCCCTGCCATCAGACTGATGCTTCTGAAATCATCCGACCACGTCTACTGCAGTGAGCAGTAGCATGCTTTTCCTCCTAGCTTTGTTTATGAAAACATGCATCAACTTACTAGATGTCTTCTTGCTATAATTGGATTTAATTCATTATCTTTCCTTTCAATAAAATCACAGGAAAACACGGGGATATAAATGTGCAGGCTAATTGCTTATGGAAATTCGGGGGCCGTCCCTTGGTATAAATTTACCCCCTCACAAGGAAGACACAGACGTGTCGTTATCATAGAATTTTACAACAATGTGTAATTATAGCGAGAAGCAGGTATAATTAGCAAGCCTTTCCACAAAGCAGGTAGCATTCCTGGTTAAATATTTACAGCTACACAAACAGCCAGCAATAATGAGTTTTCTCAGCCACACATTAGAGAGCATCCAGCAAATACCCCGCCAAGTGGTCATTATCACTCCAGCAAGCGCTGCTTTGCCTTCTTGCCTGCAAGGATGCTTCTGCAGCAGCGGCTGCAAGACAGGAAGCCTTGCTGCCTTGCCATGGTAATGATAACAAGTATGGAAGCAGGCAGGCGCTCTCCTTCTCCTCGCCTTCTGCAGTGAGCCGCAATTAAAGCTGCATATTTAGAGATTTAGCGATGACATCAGCTAAGAGTCCTGCACCTGGGCGGCAACAAAAGTTGCCCCCCCTTCTCTCTCTCTCTCTCTCTCTCTCTCTCTCTCTCTCCCTTCCTTTCTCTTTCTTTCTTTAGTCATTTATTTCTTCCTTCATTTATTTACTTCTCTTTTTGTTGTTGTCATTAGTTTCTTTTTTTCTATCTGAAGGGAACCCACAGCAAACCGCAAAAATGCTGAAAGCTGCCCACAGCACGAGCGACCGCCAGACAAGTCCACCGAGGGTCACCCAGATCTGCAGCTGTTGCACAAAATAAAATCAATGCAGCTCACTCTGGGCAAACACCCTCTCGGTGGCTCTTTATTACCAAATGATCTGAACTTTGACCCAACCTGAACCAAATTTAATATTTTTTTTTCTCCCAAATATTTAAAAAATTCATTCTGGGGCTTGTGAGGAGTCAGAGAGTCTGCGAGCTGTAATTTGACATCTGAATTATTCCGAGGTTAATACGGAAAGCTATTCACAAGCTTATTTGGAGACGTGTCAATCAAGATATCACTTGTGCGGAGAAGATGGACTCGGGCTTAGGAGAGCAGATAGCTTTCAGGGAAGGACAAAATAAAAGGAAGGCGGGCTCTGATGAATGTGTTACGTCTTCATTCTGCACAGTGACATTTTCCTTTCCCTGGAAGAGCTAAGAGAGCCTGTCTCAGGGATGTGCCTTTTTCCACACCTGTGAGGACATTTTAACGTTTATTAAAAATGATAACCATAAACAACAAACATGGTATTGAAACTCGCCTCTGTTAATTTCAGCGTTCTGATTAAGATTTTAAGCAATGCTTCTAAATTAGACTGTCAGGCTGCTGTCCTCCGGGCTGGGCCGGGGTTCCGATCCTGAGCAGGGTTGCTGGAGCAAGCAGCCTCTCCTGGTCCGCCTGTGAGCCTGGCTCGCGCTACCGATAGCCCTTTCACTCATTCCCACTGAATTGGGGAGGGGGGGGTGATTCAATTAGCCCTGATCAGTCCACCAGCCCGCAGCCCAAAATAAAACTGGCTGGCTCCCCGGCTCTGATAGCCTCTTCCTTACATAGTTCCCAGCTGACAAATAACAATGTTAATTACCCATTGTTATGATCTGAAAAGACATTCGCATTTTAATTATGCAAATTCTGAGCCGTTTTGTTCAGATAAGCAAAAAAATCTAAGCAGGCTAGTTTGTCCAGGGAGGGCCGCTTCCCTGTTTGGAATCTACCTAGCATGTGTGACCTGTCAAGCGAGAGTGGACTTCATCTTTGGGCATCTATCTCAGGAGTAACTTCTTTCTCAAGAGACAAAGAGTAGGACGTTGTCCTCAACGTTCTGTTTCTCTGAACATCATTCACGAGAGCTGTGGCGGCCCGGGCGCTTGGCAGTGGCTGCTGTCTTGGGGGTGTCTGTGATGGATGACTGGGCGTTCAGCAAACAAATATCTCTCGCTTTTATACCTGTGAGAGCCAGAGACTCGCCGAACATAAATCACATTGTGAGCCTCCCACAGATTCTTCGAATATGCTGGAAGCATGTTCTGCTACCAAAGTTCTATTTAGAAAACTCCTTTAAACTGAAAGAGTAAAAAATCAAAATTATCTTCAAAGGTTTTGGAAGAGAGTTGGCAGGCAGAGGAGGTCGGAGGACAGCCTTGGGGGACAAGGTCTCTGTTATTTGCCTTTACACATGCCAGTTTTGCGTGCTTTTCCTGGGGCTACCCTCTCTGCCTTCCATCTTGACGTAGGAACTGGGATTATAGACCCATACCTGGCTTTATGTGGAGATTGTCTCTTCGTCCTTGTTAATTAATGCCCACTATGGGCAGTAGCATTTCTAGGCTGAGCCCTGAAGTGTTTAGGCGTGAAGAACGCTCACGAAGTGTAAGCAGCTGGTTGAGATCCTGCCTTGACTTTTCTGAACTGATGGACTGTGAGCCACAATTCTTACTTTTCTTTCTTTCTTCCTTTCTTCCTTCCTTCCTTTCTTTTTTTGTTTTTTGTTTTTTGTTTTTGTTTTGTTTTTTGGTTTGTTTGTTTGTTTGTTTGTTTTTGATTTTGTTTTTTTTTTGAGACAAGGTTTCTCTGTAGAGCCCTGGCTGTCCTGGAACTTACTCTGTAGACCAGGCTGGCCTCAAACAGAAATCTGCCTGCCTCTGCCTCCCAAGTGCTGGGATTACAGGCGTGCTCCACCACCGCCCGACTGTGAGCCACAATTCTGAGCCAAACAATCCTTCTCCCTTTTGCCTGTTTTTGTTTTTGTTTTTAATCAAGGTATTTTATCACAGCAGCAGAAATGAAATGAGGATATGTTGCTGCAAGCAAACTTAGTTACATATGTGTGGTAGGAACTGGGCCTATCCGGATCCATGATATCACAGGCGCTAGTGTGTTTACATTAGTGATGAGAATGAACAAACTCACTTCCGCAGAGATGGACTAAAATATAAATCAGGTCTTGTTTCTCTGCTATTTAAAAAAAAAAAAAATCCTTCAGAAGCTTCCAGAAGGAACTCAAGGTCTTTATCCAGCTCTGAATTCTGCTGCTGGGTCCATCTGGAGCTCTTTGTCAGTCACTGGGTTCTATGTTCTAGTCACTTGAGAGTGCTGGTGTTTCTCGGCCGTGACCTCTTTAGCTTCACGGCTATGCTCGCTCTGTTCCTTCCGACTGGGCCTTCTCTCCCCCTGCCTCTCAGCTCACCTCTCTGACTTCTATATAAGTCCTTCACCGGGAAGCCATCCCGAGTCCTGTGGGATGGAGTCAGGGGACCCATTGAATGACGGGTCATTTGTTCATTCATTCACTGTGCCACCCCATCATGGGATCCAATAATAAGCAAGTACTCTGCTCAGAGCACATCTCCTCGCCCCCACCCCCACCCTCACCCACCCCGGCTCAAAAGCTGTGTTTGACCCATAAGCATTTATATAGACAAAAAAATACTGCATGCAATGCTCTCTCTCTCTCTCTCTCTCTCTCTCTCTCTCTCTCTCTCACACACACACACACACACACACACACAGACACACACACACACACACAGACACACACAGACACACACACAGAGGAAAGCATCCCCCAGCAGGTGTGCTCTTTCACCCCGACCTCCACCTATATGGTGGACCCGCCCTCCCCCTCCCTCCCTGCCCCTTCCGGCCTGTCCCGGAGGGGATGGGTTGACTCAGTCACAGAGTTACCGGTTAGGCCGGGCATTTGCTCAGGGATCATGAGCCCTTCAGTACAGAATTACCTTGTGTCCAAAGCCATCAGCACTGGGAACAGCCTGCCAAATATTTGCTGAGAGTCCCTAACCTTTACCTTCCCTCCCTCAGCCCCACAGGGATGCCAGATGAGCTGGGCAGTGGCGGTTGAATGGCAGGCCGAGGCGCTCCCCCTCCCCCTCCCCTCCCCCTTCCCCCCACCGGTCACTCTTCAGATTAGGTAGGGAGCCTGCGATGCCTTCCGTGTTGACTCTGCTAACACCGTTAATGCCCTTGGTGCCATCCCTTTAATTTGTGCTCTTGGAGTGAACGGCTGTCATTGGCGCCCCAACGGGAGGATATTGCTTATCGGCTCAGGATGGAGAAGCAGCAGCCTTACTTACAGGAGCACTGCCAGAGATGGCGGCCCACAGCCTAGTGGTCCGGGAACACCAGCCCGAGACTGCGCATCCGGAAACAGATGAGGGGGTGGGGGCTGTGGCATTTCCTTCACCTCACTGACAAGATGAATCACTTAAATGGTCCACAAGACTTACACAAGGTTGTCAGCAACATGGTATTCTCCTGGCCAGCAAAGTCTAGGACTCTGGGTACAAGGTCAATGCTAACCAAAAGGCAATGGGCCAGCTGAGGGGCTGAGCAGGGCCATAGACAGTCACCAGCCTTCTGTCTAGCCTGTCTGCTATCTGAGTGTGGAGAGAAAGAAAAGAAAGCCTTCTCTGGTGGTGGGCATGGGGCGGGGCCACTCCGAAAAGCAGAGACACTACCTATATGGCTGTCAGATGACATCAGAGCCCCAGCGATCAGCCTTGTGACCTCTGATGGCCTGGGGACAGGTTTGCTTGATGAAAAAAACATCCAGTCAAATGTGCTATCAGTTGAATTTGAATTTCAAAGAAACAATATTGTCATAACTGGCTAGTATTTTATTACAGGTGTCTATCAAAGTTTATTTATCCATTTATCTCCTGATGGATGGGTGCTTGAGTTGCTTTAACCTACTGACCTCTATATATCAAGCTGGGAGAACCATGAGTCACACCCTTCTGTTTGGAAACCTACATTCAATAGCTCAGAGTACATACCTAGGAGTGGAGCTGATGAGTCTCCTGGTAATTACATGCTATATCTCAAGGAGTTACCAAGCTGTTCTCCTCAGGGGCCGTATCATTTGATCTTCTTTACAAAAGGTCCCAAACCCTTGAGAGTTTGCAGATCTTAGAATGTGAGGATAAGAGACGAATAGAAAACATAGAAAGGGGGCAGAGAAGGAATGTGACCATCACACAGATAATGGAGCAGCAACGGGCCAAGAGGCGTCAGAGATGGTCCCGGGGCCTCTGGGTAGTTCACCGCCAGGGGCAGTCTGAAGTAGGGCTGTCTGTGAGCTGACACGAGTCAGGTTTGGGGCATGTTGATATGTATGGCATGCTCATGTGAACTGAAGCTCTGGCCTCCAAGAAAGGGTAGATGCTAAAGAGGAGAAAGGAAGGAAAGAAAGAAGAGGAAGGAAAGGAAAAAAGGAAGAGAGAAAAGGACAAAGGGAGAAAGGAAGGAAGGAAGGAAGGAAGGAAGGAAGGAAGGGAGGGAGGGAGGGAGGGAGGGAGGGAGGAAGGAAGGAGGGAAACAGGGAAGGAGACAGGCCATAAAATAAACTGGCAAAAAGTAAAAGAACAATAAAATAACCATCCAAATGGGAAGACCTGCGGCTTACTTATGGGCTTCTGTGAGATCAGAAACCTTTGAGTAGCCATCAACCAACTGTGCATTAGTCAAAGATGAGGGTGGGGAGCAGACTTGATAAAATGATGCCACACACACCCCAAACTCCGACTCCGCTCATCACAGCTGTGGGAAGAGCCGCATCACCGCCTCCCAGAGGCTGGGGAGAGGCTGAGAATAAACACAAGTGGGCCTGGTGCGGGGACAGGGTCCGGGTATCCCCGAGGAAGGCACAGCTGTGTGTCTGTGCCGATGTGGTCAGCAGTATCTGGAGGACATCATTAGGGATGAGAAGGATTCAGAATCTCCTGGGATCTTGCGTCCCTGCTGGGCATCCCTACAGGTGGTGCCCCATGTGTGGGTGCTGCAGCCCCTGGGTGGGGCCCCACAGACCGTAAGGGAGGCACCCCAACCACTTTAATAGTACAAGTGCCTGTGTCCTCTGGCATACCACGTGATACAAGATGGAGGATCCCAGCAAGCTAGTGGAACCTCGGAATGGGCCCGGAACAGGGCAATGGCTGCTTGCCCATCTTTACGGAAGTCCCCTCAGGGGCTGGCAGCCTGGCACCTCTCCATAGTGACAATGGGATGGTCAGCTACTTCAGAGCTCGAGTCAATTCCCCACTGGTCCGAAGGCTGCATTAAAAATGCTTCCTGCTGCCCAGTACAGTAGATCTGCACCTCGATGCTGGTATCCAGAGCCTGTTTCCAGGGTTAGTGACTCCCCCTCCTTCACCCCCTCCTGGACCCCAGTTTTACACCAATGGATCAAGGGGGTCCAGACTTCCTATGGGCGCTTTAGGAGAACCCCCATTGAATAGTGTGCTCATTTCTAGTGAGCTGAACTGACATCTCTCTTCAGGGCACGGGAAGTGACCAAGTAACCATAACGTATGAACCATCGCTACACCATCAGGAAAGAGGAGAGAAGAAAGGGGAGCTTACACTAAAGAGAAACAGCAGGACCACCCCCAGAGAGCACACAGGCCCCTCAGGCCAGGAGGTTCTTGGGAACAAGAAAAGTAGCTAATCAGCTGCCACTGGCTCCCAAGTTTAGATCACCATCAGCCTGGGTTAAGGAAGGGGCACAGGAAGGGAATGTGGTGATTCCAAGTGATTCCAGCATCGATCGCGTGTCAATCGACTATCCATCCTGGGGTGGGGTGGGGGACACTGAGAGCTGGAGTCATGTGGAGGAAAGGCATCTGAATCCTCCGCTTCAGAGAAACAAGCCACAAAGCCTTGGTCTCGTGTGCTGCCGTCTAAACTACTCCCCAGCTCAGCATCACGGTGGTCAGGAAGCCCCTGAAACTGACCACAAAGTCAGAGGCCACCTGTTTCTGTAGGTCTGGTGTTCCAGTTGGCTGGGTGGGGGGAGGGTCCCACGGCTCAGCCTTCCCATCGGGATCCATGCTGTCTACAAGGCTGGTGGCTACAGCTGTCGAGGAACTACCCCCAAAGTCTCCCAGGTGGCTATGGTCACTCCCAGGTCTTCTCCGCTGACAGTGGCTGTTCCCGGCTCTGATGCGTCAGCTGGCCACCAGTAAGTAGACGCCCTCAGAGAAAGGAAAGAGAAACCACCAGAGGACTCTGGTCTGATGTCCAACGTGACATCCTGTCCATTCCAATATTCCATCCGTTAGATGAGGAGCGTTGGTACCCAGCACTGCAGATGCACACCGTGGCCCTAACTGTGCACTTAAAAGTGGCCAAGGAGGTCAGTTTTGTCCTAAACACATTTTGTTATACGTCCTTCAAATATTCCCTAGAGGCCCCTAAGGAATAATTCTAAATCACTTCTCGGCCTTTTGGCTAAGATCAAGTGTAGGAATGATTCTAAGCCATCAAAAAAATGTAGGCAGAGGCCCCAGGGATCTTAGAGGCTTACCCGCCATAAACACCTCCTAGCATCCGCTGTGGGCAGGGAAAGACGTCTTCCCGAAGACGTACTGAGGGAGATGCTGAGAAATGACTGGCTGGGAAGCGAGCACATAAGTCAACATGATGTGCAGACACACGGGCAGTGGGGAGAAACGGAGGAGGACCCTTGTGAGGTGGTCTCTAACCCCTGCTCAGCCCATCATTACTTCCTCCGGGAAGTCCTCATGGACCGTCTGCCCTGGGACTTGCCAGCATCTGCCTTCTCTGGAACTCAGTTATTCTCTGAGTCTTAGCTGGTTGTGGTCACATAGGGCTGCAAAGCCTGAGTCTCACACTGGCCCACAGACACCGCGGGGACAGGGACCATGTCTGGTTTGTATATCCTTGTCAGCTCAGTGCCCTCTTGAGCCATTGGGTGCGATCAATGGTCAGGAGACCTGGGGTTTCATGACTGCTGTGTCATTGAAAGTGACAGGAATGGAGTCTCCGGCCCAAGCGGCAGGCAGGTCTTGGCTAATAAAGGTACAGCCTAGAAGATGCCCCGGGGATGCATTCCCTCGGCTGGGAGACACTCTCCTCAGACGGAGCGAGCTTCCCTTTGCTGGGCTCCTCCAAGGCCAGGAAACCCAGGTGCCTCTCCAGGCATGCCTGGGCCCTTGTCCGGGCATGTCCAGGCACCTCCAGCCACCTCCGGCCACCTCCCTGCTCCTCCCCTGCCCCAGGCTTGGCCTTAACATGGCTACATTGTTTCTCTTGCTTTGTACACAGATGGGGAGGGCAGGGAAGCGAGAAGCCCAGGCAGGGCTGGGGGCCTGGGCCTCTCATAACGGAGGTCAAAGAAAATGAAAACCCTCCTCCCTGCCCCATCATCTGAATTCCTACATTGGCTATGACATGGCTAAGGGGGAAATATTGGATTTATTTTTATGAGTTAGTCATAACCCTAAGGCCCTTAAGAGGAACTGTGCGAAGTGAATCCATCAGAAGGTTGAGGAGGTCACAGCTAACTTGTAAAAATAAAGCCAATATTTTTCACTCCGTCTTATTAGATTTATTTGATGCAGACATCCAAGAGATTTCTCTTCTTTTTTTTTAAATTTCTTTCTTTTTTTTAAATGGTCATTTTTAATGCTGTTTAGAATCTTCCCAAGCAAACACTCCTGCCATCAGTGATCATCTGCCAAGGTGTTTTCTTGAATTTTATTCTTTTTTTCTTAATTTTTTGAAACAAGTATCCAGGGAATCCTCATATCTCCTGTCCATCGCTTTTCTTCTACTGGAACCAGCACCAGTCTGTCTGGGTCTGAGGCCAAGCACAGAAGTTGGAAATAACCGAGAACATTGTATGGGTGATACTGTTGACAGGGTCAAAGTTAAAGCCATCTCTGTAGTCCTAGTTTTGCGAAGCAGATGTATGAGGATCAGGAGTTCCTGGATAGCCTTAGCAACATAGAGATATCCTGCTTCAAAATAAAGTATTTGGAAAAGAAGAAGGAGGAGGAGGGGGAGGAGAAGGAGGAGGAGGAGGAGGAGGAGGAGGAGGAGGAGGAGAAGGAGAAGGAGAAGAAGAAGAAGAAGAAGAAGAAGAAGAAGAAGAAGAAGAAGAAGAAGAAGAAAGAGGTGGAAGAGGAGAAAGAGAAGGGAGAGGAAGAGGAGGAGGAAGAAGAGGGGAAAGAGAAGGGGGAGGAGGAGTGGGAGGAGGGGGAAGAAGAGAAAGAAGACCCAGAACACTGTGATGTAGGATCAAATGTCTCTATTGTCAATACCCAGAAAGCAAACTAGACTTCCCTGGCTCTGTCTGAAGTTCTTCAGACCAGGTCTCCTGCTCTGTGCCTCTTGATGAGAATGAGGTTGGAAGTGGCCAGGGATTGTGGGAGGAACTGGTGTAGAGGGAGAATGCCCCCACTTCCCTTGAGGGCCTTGCTCCAGCCTTCTTCCTCTTCTCTCCTTCCTGGTGGTCTACGTGTGTGCATTCTCTCTCAAAGGACGGTGTTTAACTATGCCTGGTGTATACCCTGCTGTGGGAGATCGCTCAGGCCTCCACAGGAAACATCCCAGACAAACAGCTTGAACAACAGGGACTTGTTTTTTCATGAGGTTGTAAGCTGTAGGCCCAAGATCAAGGTGTCATCAGGGGCTGGCCTCTGAGGAGACATTAATCCGTTTCCATCAAGTAGAAATATCTGAGGTGATCTGTTTCAAAAGTGGACAGCTTTGTCCACAGCATGGGACCATTGTCCATGGATGGTGGGCCCTGTTACTTTTAGGCAAGACTGTAAGTACATCGTGGCAGAGAGCCAAGAGTTAGCCCCTCATCAGCAAGCTGGTTACCCTACCCCATAGAAGGCAAGGAGCAAGGAAGTCCCAGTTCCCTTCAAGGGCTTGTCCTCGGTGATCTAAAACCTTCCACTATGTCCTGTCTCTTCAAAGTTCCCTCCTCGCTCAATACTGTTGCCATGGACTGGGAGCTAGGCCTTTAGCACATGGACCTTTGGGGTACATTTAAGACCCAAACTACAGCAAAGGCCTTTTTCCCCATTTGCAGAGGGACAACTTCCCAAAGTGCCCCCATACGCTCTCCTGGTGTGTCTGTATCTAGTATCTAGAGGTCCCCTTCTTAGGATAGAGAATAGTGACATTGCACAGGCACTAGCTGAAGATTCTGACTCTTCCTTTGCTATAGACTTCTTGTCTTGGGTACATTGAGGTACTTGGGGTTAAGACTTGAGTGAA
The DNA here is from genome assembly GCA_964023405.1 of Apodemus agrarius. Classification (NCBI taxonomy): domain Eukaryota; kingdom Metazoa; phylum Chordata; class Mammalia; order Rodentia; family Muridae; genus Apodemus; species Apodemus agrarius. The sequence continues at coordinate 42,905,597 of OZ030024.1, forward strand.
TTAGAAGGACACATTCAGTCCACTTCTCCCCCAGGTTAGACTCCAAGCCTACTAAGAAGGAGGGCCTGCCTCCCAAGGCTCTCCTGCGACTCCAGAGCTCCCATGCTACTTGGTGCAAAAGGAGGTGTGCAAAGATCTGCATCCTTAGTCCTTCCGAAGAAGAGGCAGCAACGTGACCCACTGGAACCGTCTGGAAGAGGTCCCAGAATCTCCACCCACAAAATAATGCCATGGGTGGTAATTTTAATCTACCATTGTTCCTGGCGGAAATGTCCCTATGTTTTACTGTTTTGACCTCTCCGAAATTTCAAATCATCGTGCGTTCTTAAGAAGCTATTAGTCTGCTTCAAATGTCCAGGGCTGCTTTCCAGAGTGTGACAGATGCCTAACACAGCTAGGCTGGTCCCTCCGAGTTACCTGTGTCCCTTCTCACCTGGAGAGAATGAGGGCAACATGGACAGCAGACAGCTGCTGCCTGGAGTGTCTAAGGGGCACCTGTCCCCTTAGAAGGCACACGGAAGTTGCAGTACACAGTCAGGACGAGTGACTGTGCTGCTGCTGCAGAGCACAGGTTATCCCTTTAGAGCGTCCTCTGCTGAGCTGAAGTAGGACCCAGAACAGGAGGGGAAGCCACGGAGTGCGAGATGGACGGCATTTGGGGCGCCTTGAAATGCAGTTGCTTCACAGAAAGGGCGGGGCCTTTGAGCAGTCACGTCCTGGAAGTCCCTTTGAGGGAAATATCGGTCGGATGTGCCATCGCTAGGAGGTTCCTGACATCAAGGATACAATAGGCAAGAGTGTCACAACCACCACAAGACAAACACAGGGAGGTCTTTGGAAGAAAGTGACAGGTATGGGTTTGTCGCCAAGTCCCCAGCACAGAAGTAGATGCTGAGGTTGAGCTGTCTGTGTGGGACAGGATGAAGCAGCAGGTGCAGAAGGATCAAGAAGAGGAGCCAGGAGCGCTCTGAGGAGCTGCACAGGTGAGCGGGAGTGTAGCGTTTGGAATGTCCTTGGGGACAGGTGACACAGTCACAGCTTCCTCAGGCTGACCCTGCTCAGTGACGCCACCAAAGGAACTAGCTAATTACCTGACCGCTTAGTCCCGTTCTCATCCCAGGCAACCCAGAGACAAGAGAGAGACAGAGAGAAGCAAAGGCTCTCTCCCACTGCTCGGAGCTTCAATTTAGTCTTCCCGTGGACGTGCGGCTGCCGTGATGCGCATCAAACAGGTGCAATTTAAAACTCGGGGAAACTCGGCTTTCAATAATTCCCCGCTAGGTTTCCGTCTGCGGAAGAGCGAATAACGCGAGCGCTACAAACGCTGCGAGCAAAATCTCCAATAACTGCTCTATGCTTATGAGAACTTCCCCAATCTTCTCCAGTCTCCGCCGCTTCGCTCCTGGCTTGGGTCTGTATCAGATTTTCCCCCCCTTTATTGAACATCTGCCTTGGGAGCCACTGTCACAAAAAGTAATAAACACATCAATCCAAAAGAAAAAGAGGACTGCACAGTCCAAACTACTTAACCAATCAAATTGGCAGCCGGGGGGATGTGATGGAGGGGTGAGAGCTGAGAGAGACCGGCTTCCTAGAGAATTTTCTAATAACGGTACCTACCGGCCGAGGAAGAGCGCCCACACTGTATGTGGTTCCCAATAAGTTAATTAGAGCTTCTATCACTAATTACAGATTTCAACCTTTGTTGTGATTTCCAGCCCTGGGATTAATTTGTTAAGTTTCACTCAGCCAAACCCTGACAGTTCCCACTTCCCTCTCTGCAGCTTCCAAAATAGAAGGAAACAGGGGAAAAAAAAATCTGTCTTGGAATCAAAAATTATTATTTTTTTTCCCCTTAAAAAATGAGCCCAGACAATAATGATGCTTTCCCAAGGTCTTACCCACGGAGTCTGCAAGCATGTATCAGAAACAGCGATCATTCTGTGTGCTGTCCCTGATGGGTCCCCCCCCCACATACACACACCCAACGAACAACAACTAAAAATTATGCCTGAAAGGAAAAACAAAGCAATTTATGTTTCCCAGTAATCTTCTCAGAAAACAGACCAGGCTCGCATGCATAGCAAGAGCACAAAATCAAAGCTTTCTCTGAAAAAAAAAAAAAAATCCTATTACAAATTACATTTAACTCAGGTGTGTATAGTTTGCCAGTTTTTATCCAATTGTAAATTAGACCAGTGTTGCCTGTTGGGAGGGAAAAGGAGCTTTTGAAACATGTCTTATTGACTGAGTGTAAATTACCTGCAGCGGATTTGTGAAGCAAATTTGAAGCAAGCGTGCCTCCCGGCAGCCATCCTATTGATTGGGCATTGATATTCAGCTGATTTTAAGGCGAAAAATAAATATTGTTTTAGCAGCAATTTAATTAACAAAATCATTGCACACATGGTAAGAAAATTGTGTTGTTTAAGACAGGGACTTACGCTTTAAAAAAAAACAAACAAACAATTATCTGAAAAATGTAGTTTCACATGTAGATTAATTACCTTTATTACCAGAAGTCTCTGTGTAAATTCACAGAAAGCTGTCTAATGTTTGTGGGCACCTGCTCATTTCTCCTCAGGCTCTGGAAATGAAGGCCTCACTCCTAACTGACATAAACACACCGCTCAGCACTGGCCAGGAGGGAGCAGTTCTTCACCGGAGTTCCTGAGGGGCAGTTGGAAGCAGAGTTGGGGGATGGGGGGTGGGAGGGTGGGGGGTGGGGGGGGAGAGACCTGCTCTGGCTTCCTGCCACGGTGTGACCGTGTGCACGGTGGCTTCACTACCCCTAGTCACCTTCCTTACAGATCGCCTCACTGCAAAGCCAACCGTGTACTGACAAACGTTCACGAACAAGCTCTAAAGGGGGTCCTGGATTGAAGCACATGCCAATTGCCTTGGTGTAAACACTCCTAAAATTCAAAACAAAACCAAAATAAACAAAACAAAACAAACATCAAAACATAAAAAGGTGGACCACGGTGCATATCCCTTTAATCACAGCACTTGGGAGGCAGGGGCAGGTGGATCTCTGTGAGTTCAAGGCTAGCCTGGTCTATAGAATGAGTTACAGGACATTCAGGACTGTTACACATAGAACTGTCCCCCAAAAAACAAAACAAACAAACAAAAACAAAATAACAGGTAATAACTCAAACGGTAAATACTCCTACCTTGTGACTCACACCTTTCTTTCTCTCTTCAGAAGTTACTTCAGAACCTTTCTGGATAACAAGGCTTTTTGTTTGTTTGTTTCATTCCAGAGAAATCTTTTAGAATTATTTATTTTATGTGTTATTAGTGTTTTGGTTGCATGTATGTATGTGTACTACACACGTGTCTGGTTTGCAGAAAGCGTTAGGTTCCCTGGGACTGGAATTATGAGCAGTCCAGAGCTGTCATGTGGGTTCAAACCCAGTCCTCTGCAAAATCGGCAAGTGCTCTTAACTACCGAGCCATGTCTCCAGCCTGGTTAACAGGGTTTTAAGGTTAGGTATCATTACAATATTCTCATTAATAAATAACATGACCAGAACACCAGCTGTTTCTCATTTTGATCATTCATTGAAGTGGGGGAAGGCAGGGGAACAGATAGTTCTGAGGAAATGTCTATTCTGGTTTGCAGAAATCCTCTAATGAACTGATGTTTGAAAAGGAAAACACACTGCGTGTGTTGAAAAAAAGAAAAGAAAATCCAGGAATCGAAGTAAGAGTGTTTGGATCTCAATAACACATCGTCCAGGATAAAGACAGCTGTGTGCTGTCTCTCTCTCTACACACTTTTACACATATATAAGCACATCAGGCCTTTATATTGAGTGTGCGTGGCTATGTGTTGGTGTAATTTTTTTGTGGGATTAAACCTGGGGCTTCAGGCATGCTAGACAAGCATTCTCCCACTGACATATAACTCAAGCCCTCTTTATTCTTTTTATAAAAATGGCTCACGCAAGGGTATGTGCCTATAAAATATTGGTTATGTGCCAATAAAAATATTACCATTCTATCTAATACACATGCATTTTTTTTGAGGGCCACATTAATTGATCTATCAATACTTTATTTTTTGGCTCTTTGGGCTGTTTGGGGGTCAATGAAAGACAGCTGTGCCATAGATCCACTTCTATCTATAATGAGTCGGTGGTGGTGAAACCATCCATCATAAGAATGGCTCTGCAGGGTCTGCTAATACACTTAGTTAAAAAAGATAAAATAAAACACAAACTCATTATCAAAACCTGTTGGTAGTGTCTTCGTACCGAATGAGCGGCACTATATGATTTTTTTTTTCTTGTAAGGCAATGAACACCCAGTGCAGAGTTGGACGTTGTCTCGTAGGGCAGACACGACTGCTCCTCATAGCATGATCTGTGGGCACCGGGAAGGCCCGGAGGCCCAGTTCATGATCCCTCACCCAGGAAGTAAGGGGAGGTGCTGACAGGACCCCCTGAAAGTGCCTGTTCAGGAGGAGCTAAGAGATGTGCAGATGGCACCCCAGGAGCGCCACCAGGTCAGAGGTCAGGATATCTGGAGGCCACAGAAAGCATTCTCACCATATGGACTTTTCTGCAGAAATGGCAGCTGGAGGCACTTTCTGATTTGCTCTTTGAATACCATGGAAGGGCCCATTGAATCCGGAAGCCAGAGTGCGCGGGGCAAGAAAGGGAGCAGCTGATAAGGGGAGAGAAAGTGGAGAGGAAACACAATTGATTAATTAAAAACTCATATGAACGGCAGGGTGGACAGTGCAGAAAATCAATTTAATGAGGTAAAGGGACAAATTCAAGACATTTTCCATTACACACACGGGAAAGCTTGATAGATACTGGTTTATGGTATCAGAGAAAAAAAATGATCCAAGACACATCTGAAAAACTTAAAAGGTTGGCACTAAACGAAACACTGGTGCTAATTATTCTTAATGAAAGCAAGGCAGCAAGCATAACTCATGCAAGTAAAGGGAGTGGAGGAGAATCAAAGGAGATAAAGAATAGGAAAAAAACCAACATGACCAACATCACCCATGCATGGATCATACATAGATCATGCATAGATAGTGCATAGATCACGCATAGATCATATATAGAGCAACTCTCCAATAAAGAACCACGTAGGTGGGTTGGCACTACTGAGTTCTCGCACATGGTCAAGATAGGTCCGTGTGTGCTGGCACTGACCTATGACCCCAGCACATGGGAGGCTCAGACAGGAAGACCACAAGTTCAGGCCAGCCTGGGCTACCTAACCAGATGCTGTGTCAAGAAACTAAAACAAGTTGTTGATATTTGAATATCCCCACCATAAAATGTGTTCCAGAGTGTTAAATAGGATTGATGTATGGTTGATTTATACATGATATGTTCTATTCCCTGCCCAGGAAGACTGTATTTTTTCTAAAAATTCACCACAGAATATTTACATAAAGTATATTAGTTTAGTCTAAAGCCTAAACAACTCCAAAAAGAATCAAAACAGTTCAGAAAATAGCATTCAAGATAAAACTAGAGTCCCAATTATCTCCCCCAAGTTTACAGAATTCTATGGAAATTTTTGGAAGAAAAAAAATCTAAGAAACAATCTGCAGTTACATTAGTGTCTTAGTTAGGGTTTCACTGCTGTGAACAGACACCATGACCAATGCAAGTACTATAAAAGACAACATTTAATCGGGCCTGGCTTACAGGCTCCGAGGTTCAGTCCATTGTCATCAAGGCAGGCAGGCATGGTGCAGGAGGAGCTGAGAGTTCTACATCTTCATCTGAAGGCTGCTAGTGGAAGACTGACTTCTAGGCAGCCAGGGTGAGGGTCTTAAGCCACACCCACAGGGACACACCTACTCCAACAAGGCCACACCTCCTAATAGGGTCACTTCCTGGGCCAGTCATATACAAACCATCACAATTAGAGACCTTAAAATACTTCAGTGAATGTCCCCAAACTATAAGATATTTCCAGAAATTGAAATACTTTATATTCAGAGTGATTCCTCCCTTACCCATGTCAGGATGGAGGAACCCCAGGAAGAACTGGGAAACCCCTCTCCATTATGTAGTTAAATATTCGAGAAGGCTCGCTAGACAGGGAAGGCTCATGGCTTTAATCCCAGCGCTTGGGAGGCAGAGGCAGGAGGATCTGAGGAAGAAGAGGAGGAAGAAAAGGAAGAAGAGAAAGAAGAAAAGGAAGATGAAGAAGGGGGAGGAGGAAGAGAAGAGGAAGAGGAAGAAGGAGAAGGAGAAGGAGAAAAGAAGGAGAAGGAGAAGGAAAAGGAGAAGACAGAGGCGGAGACGAAGAAGAAGAAGAAGAAGAAGAAGAAGAAGAAGAAGAAGAAGAAGAAGAAGAAGAAGAAGAAGAAGAAGAAGAAGAAGGGCTCAGCAGGTGTGTGGGCCATGGGAACTAACACTTCTCTGTGACCTTCAGCACAGTTCTCTCTGATGACTGACTCCCTTGCCTTGAAGATGACAAATTGCTCAGTATCAATGAAGTTCTGAGCTGGGGGTCTGCATGATATTAAATACGGTAAAACAGTCGATAAAGACCCACAGAAAAGTTCTCTCTAAACATAAACCAAAACAATCATTTGCCATAGCCCCACCATTCTGGGAACTCAACACCCCCACACTCAGGGCTTGCAGATTCATACTGTCGCTGATCTGGAGCCTGGAAAGCTCAGGGCTCTGGCTGACTTGATGTCACCTTCTTTCTTAGTTCCCAGACCACAAAAGAGGCAGGCAGCTATCCGGAGACTCCATTGTAAGGATGCTAATCCCGTTCAAGAGGGCTCCATCCTCCTGATTTTATCTCCTCCCAAAGTCACTTTGGGATGCCTGCCTCTGTGGTGCTATGGTTTTTAGTACATTTAGTACTTTTAGAGGGACCGGGTCAGGTGATGGTAGCACCTGCATATATAAAGAACTAAGCTCTAGCCCTCTCTTGTTTTGGCTTTTGAAGTGAGAGGAAGAAAGACAGACCAAGAGCCAAGCCCCACCTGTATTTTGAAAGTGAGACTCACGCAGTCCGCTCATTTCTCTGCACCCTTCCCAGACTTTTTCTTACTGTTGTCTTTCTGGGATCGCGGGGTGGGGGGCTGGGGGTGGGGGGAGTGGGGGGGTGGGGGCGGGAAACATGATGCCTGGTATATAGTTTGAATTATTTTTCAAATTCCAGTTTGAGTAAAAAAGAGTATAGCCTAATACCCTGCCAAGTGCTTTGAGATATAAATGACATGACACAACCCCATTTACTTAGATAGCCTGGCTCCTGTTATACCTACTTAGCTGAAGACGGAGGAGACAGCCGAGGCACAGAGGCTAGGAGTCGTTCCCTAAGAGCAGAAGGTGCTGACTTCCGGCCAGCCTTCCTACTTCCCTCAACCACTGTCATCAAACCCCGACTGAAACATCAGCAGACGTCAAGAGAAAGCGATAGGAGCCATTATTGCCATGCGGTGATCTGTGACTGCCTTTTCTCTTTAATTAAATGGGGAAGAATGGGGTACGGGGTAGAGGGACCTTGGCTCTGTCCAGTCCCTTTCTGCTGGACAGAGAGTCCTCCTCAGAGCCCACCCCTGGGAACCGAGGTGAGAGGACCTCTCCCCCTGGCAGCCTATCACTCAAACAGTGGCAGCCAATGACTTCACCGCAGAAGGGCGCAAATGCAAATGAGGCTCCAAGACCTTTCCCAAGTGATTTGCCCATGACTGAGGACAAGGCTCTCTGGTCTCGGAGTTCCTTGGCTTTTTTTTTTTTTTTTTTTTTTTTTGTTCCAAGCTTGGCACAAAGATTTACGACCCGAGTGTGACCACCCTCGCCATCCATCACGATTAGTTACAATAAAATCTCTCTTCGTGTTTTTAAAAGCCCTTCGTGTTACATTCCATTATGCAGTTAACATCTCGCAGATGGTCAGGCCATTGTGCACCCGGGGAACCATTTTTTTGATGTCTGAAAACCAAAGTAGGCAAGGAGCACTTGACCTTCCCTGAGTCCCTGGAGACCTGAGTGAGCCTGGAGCAGGAAAGAGAGAGAGAGAGAGAGAGAGAGAGAGAGAGAGAGAGAGAGAGAGAAACAAAAAGGACCTAATGAACAGTGTCAGGACGGTGAGCTGCTCCCTCCTCCCCACTGCCCACCCTACCTTGGGCTCCACTAGCTGGGTATGTGGACTGACATTGCCTGCTTCCTGCTGAGTTATGGGTTTGCAGGTCCTGAGGGACTCTGTTCGCCACGCCCTGGGCAAAGTACGGAGCCACGCCCCTTGACTGACACCTGACTACGTGACTTGGATTAGCCAATGGCATGTAGCACTGCTTTAGGCGCCCTCCCGGGATTCTGCTGGTTTCCGGCTTTGCGCTTCATCCCTGGGATAGATCCTTCCTCTGGTTGATCCTTAAGAGAGAGGCTGCTTCCTCGTCGTGGATCCTGAAATTAAAGACTCCCAGGCAAGTCGCAGTGACCTTCAGCTGGCGCTGGTGAAAATGAGGAGTTAGCAATGTTGTAAGCTGCTGAGATTCTCCAGGTGTGTCTAGCCACTGCAGAGCCTAGTAACATCTAAAAACTTGAGTTCAAGTGGAGGGCTCACTCAGGATGCTCTTGCGTGGCTGTTGCGCCCAGGCTCCGGACCTTCTCCACGGATAGAGTATCTCGGTTCCCATGCGTCTCTGACCCTGCTTCAGACCTCAGTTGGCAACCGTTCCCCTGCAGTAGTGGCTTTCTGTCTGCAGTCTGCAGGTCTTCACCCACAGCTAGACTGTGTGTCTAACTGTGAAAACAGACGGCTGTAGAAGCTCTTGGTAGATGCCCTTCAAAGACTCTCGCTGAAAGCTGAGTCTCCAGAGCTTTACTGTTCACAGGGATAGCTTTGGGGGGAGGGGGGAATGACTGGATGATGGAGGCTCGGAACTGTTAATGCATGAATCCATTCGAGTTCTTTTTTTTTGGGGGGGGGGGCTCGAGACAGGGTTTCTCTGTGTAGCCCTGGCTGTCCTGGAACTCACTCTGTAGACCAGGCTGGCCTCGAACTCAGAAATCCGCCTGCCTCTGCCTCCCAAGTGCTGAGATTAAAGACGTCTGCCACCACCACCGCTGGGCCCCATTTGAAGACCGTTGAGAAGTGGTGAGAACTCTGGGAGGCGGGGCCTGGGCAGGAGGAAGTGGCACTGTTGGTATTCTAAGAGATAAGGCTGTCTCTTGTTTACACTGCCTTCTTAGCCATCTTGCGGTGTGTCTTACAGAAATCCGCATCCTACTGTCCCTGCACACCAACCCTGGGCGGGGCTTGCTCTTCCAGTCTCTCCTCTCAAACCTTCCTTCATCTCTGCTGTGACATGGCCCACCCGCCGCCTAGGCTGCCGTTCTCTGTTCTCTTCCTCTGTCCTGTGACAGAATGCTCCGTAGAATGCTCTCCCACATACCTGACCTTCCCCAGAGTCAGTACAAAGGCCGCTCCCTTAGAGGGGCTTTCGCTGCCCACCTGCCTTCCCGATGCCCTCCATTTCCGTGCGGGAGGGCTCTAGCCACCACGGATGATTACTCTTCTGTTGGGTGACTTCCTGTCTGTGCCCTCCTCACAAAATGAATGACAGTTGCTTTTCCTTTCATGTGTCCCCAAGGCCTGCTACATGAGTGCTAGATACACATTTGTTTAAAAGAAAAAAAAAAATACCCAAAACTCTCTCTGCACAAATGGACTTGAGTCAACCTCCTTATTTTATGGTTGAAGACACCGATTTCCAAGGAGTTTGTGCCTGGCCAGGACCTGAGGTCCCTAGTGGCTGAGCCTGGAAGGGCCACTCAGGTCCACTGACCCCATTCCGGTGCTTTTCTGGACTACAACACACCTTTTATTCCACTGCCAGATAGCTCATCTCCTTTTTCTTCCTCGTGCCTGCGTTTAACGTCCAGTAATTCCAGAAACTTCTTCCTGAGGTCTGCTACACACTCAGTGTAGTTCAGAACCCCTATAATCCAACCTTTGGCCAGTAAAATTCTGGCCATGTTCCCATGCCCTGCTTATTAAAGGATGGTAATTTTAAAAGTCAGTACTGGAAGGGGCTGGAGAAGTGGCCCATGGTTACGTGCACACACACTGTTCTTGTAGAGACCCAGAATTTGTTTCCCAGCCCTTGTGTTGGGTTGACTCACAACCACTGGTAAGCCCAGCTTCAGGGGGATCTGATACTCTCTCCTGGCCTCTGAGAGCACCAACTAGCACATATCACATGAGTGCAATGCTCATTCTGTGTGTGTGTGTGTCTGTCCCTCTCTGTTGTGCATGCACGAGCGAGCGCGCGCGCACACACACACACACACACACACACACACACACACACACAAATACACACATGTGCACACAACTTGAAAACAGAAAAGCCAGCATTCACTGAGCACTTGCCTGTATGAACTCACTCATCTCCTCAGCCACCTAGCAGGCAGACAATGTTACCGTCTTCACCTTTAAGATCAAACCGAAGACACGGCATGGTGGGCTGGAGCAGTTAGTTGGGCTTGATTCGCTGACACCAAAATCCCCGACTGAAGCAATTTAAGGATGGAAGGGATTATTTTGGTTCATGGTTCCTGATATTTCAGTTCACCATGCTAGGAGAGCTGATCAGTTCCCCATAGCCGAAGATAACCTTCAAAGGCCTGTCCTTACGGACGGTGGCCCTATCATCTGGGCCCCACCGATGGCTTCCTCAGATAACAGCAATAGCCGGGCAACAAGAGCTCAGAACATGAACCTGTGTGAGCATTTCAGATTCAAACATCACAGCGACTAACCTACCCAAGGCTGCAGAGAGGTTAGTGACGGCAGTGCTTTAGTGTGTGGATGTGGGCTCACGTGGCCTGGCTCTGGACCCTGAGCACCTCCGCGTGGGCCCAGCCTGGTGAGTAGCCTGGTGGAGCTCCTACCAACAGCACACACTCACTCAACCAGAAAGAGCTTACGTCAGCATCTTGCAAGGCAACATCTACACTTTCAAACCTAAGACAATATCTCATTTGTTTATTTTATCAAAGGTTTCTATGGCATTAGGAAGAAAAGATGGGACTCCTGGGCCAACCAGGCCTGGGATCTGAACCTCAGCTGTCATGATTGAGCACCAACTGTGTACCAGGTACAGGACCAAGGACTTAGCATACACTACCTTATTTAACAGATGAGGAAAGAGGGTTTGGAAGATAAAGTTCATTGCATGACTGACTACGCACGATGGGAACGTGGCAATTTAGACAGTTTGATCTAAAGACACTAGTTGACACACTCGATCCCTCTGAATCTGATGCAAGCAAGTAGTCACAAGCACACAGAACGGCCCAGTAGTGTCTGGTACCTAGTAGGTCATCAGCTGGCAGCTGCCACTGCGAGGAGACTCCACCGCCGGGCAAAACTGCTCTCCGGCTGTAACCGCCAGGTTCAACCATTAAGCAGATGTGGATTTCAGGGACTCTTGAGAAAAGTATCGACCCACAAACGACCTGCCTAAATCACTCGAAAGCCATCTGCAAACAAAACACCCTGGAGAAATCATCCATTGCCGCCCCGCTCCTTCACCTCCGCCGCCAGTGGTGTCAGACAGCAAACTTCATTCCCTAACGTGTGTCTGCCCTGCCCCCTTCCCCCAATTCCTCAACCTCTGTGTGTACAAACAGTGTGGCCACAGGATCTTAACCAGATCTCCTCCCAGCTAAGAAGAAATGGTACTTGGGTGCTGATCCCCAAGAGCTCCAAAGCTGATTCAGTTGCTCTAGGTCCTAATAAACAAGAAGGAGGTAGAGTTTCTCTGCTTGTGTTTCAATTGTGTAATCAATCCATTTTGGGGATGTGCTGCTGAGGCCGGGAGTGTGATTGGCCATTTCAGGAACAAGCTCATGGGACCCTCCAACTCCCTCCCTTCCTATCCCTCCCTTCTCTTCAGCAGGGAAGCCACAGCACTGGACAACTTGGTTTGGGAAACACTAGAGTTCTCCTCTTCTTATCTGTGGCACATCCATTTCAGTACCAGCTATGCCCAGCCTGCAGGCTGGAAGCTGGCAGGGGAGAAAGAATCCCCCAAACAGCTCAGATGGTCCCTCCAAGCAAACAGGAAGGCAAAAGGCTAATGTTGGGGAAAGCTTACTAAGGAGCAGACTTCTTCCTGAGTCTGAAGCAAAGTGCAAATCCTCATTTTGCTGGAAGGTAAGACAGTACAGAGAAAGGCACGCTAGCCAGGCAGGTCCCAAGAAGATTCTAGAAGCTAGTCCAGAACTAGAGGCAGAACCTGGCGTAGACCAAAGCTGGGTGTCAGGAAAATTCGCTGGTGGGTTGAAGGGCAGAGAAAGAGGTAGGTAATGAAGCAATTTTCAAGTGAGCCCCGTGTCCTGTCGAAGTAATCTAGTCCGGTGTCTTCAGGGTCCCAGAAGCATGCATGTACTTCCAACCATTGTAAGGGTTGTGGGACAAGAACCATTTTCATTTTTCTAAAAGCATGATCTAAGCGGTGACACACACTAAGGACTCAGAATTTGGAGTTCCATTTGTACTTAACCCTCTGGAAGACTCGGGTCAGTCAGAGGGCTGTCTAGGATCTCTGCATCCTACTGCCAAAACAAACAGACTGGACAGTTCATTTTCCAGACCCTTCCAGCTCCAAATTCCAGGTTTCGGGTCCAAATTTCTAGAGCAAATGTCTTCTGAGATGTGGGTTGGTGGCACCTTTCCATTCCCTCTGTCTCCTTTGCTAAGTCATCCTTTGATGACAAAGGACATCGTGATTTCCCCAGCATCTCCTCTTCCTGATCAGGTTTGAATTCAGAGTTGGTTTTCCAAAGGCCTTGGAGTTCCTGGGTAGCGAATGCTCAATGAACTCCTGAGGGAAGTCCCCTTGCATGCCGTCTGATGTCCCTGGCTGCCATCTCCAAGCAGCTCTGTGGGAGACAGCCCACTCTGCACCGAGGATGGGAGGAGACACAGGGGACCAGGGTCCAGCATTTCTGGTCTCTTGTCAGCTCCACAGGTGAGTGGCCTTTGGGGACAAAGACTACTTTGGGAGGGGACACTTGGCATTCATACTGAAGTGAGTAGAACTCCTTCCCCTGCACCGGGGAATGGAGTCATCCAAAACCCCAAGATACTCATCAGATATGTGGCCAATGCCTGGCCTCTCTGCAGAAATGGTTACACTGGCGGCTGACTCTTAGTAAATTTGCCTTCATAAAGGGTCAAGAGTGAGACCTTTGGGCTGGGGGCAGGGAAAGAGGGTCCACCAGGAGGCATCTTCCTCTCTGGCAAGATCTTCTAGCTTCTGTTAGAGCAAAGTGTGAGGAGAGAGAGAGAGGAGTCAGGCACAGCACCAGGGTGGAGGGATCCCAAGTTCCATTGTAGCTGTATGAGTCTTTTAGCTAAATCCAAACTTGGCTCAGCCCTGCGCCACCAGGATATAGGTGGTATAGGGAGCACTGTCAGATTGGTTCATCAAGGCCACGGTCCTCCCTCCCTGCAGAGCAGGGAACTAATAGAAAAGATACTTTTCTATGATGGGAGTCACAGCCCTCTGGAGCCAGGGAGATAGCCAGAAGCAAAATAAGAGGTCGGAGAGGAGGACTTAGAGGCGGGGCAGCAGCTGCCCCTGTCTCCCCGTGCCTACACACAGCACTGCTGCAGAAGGCAGCCATACTGCCCCGTTCCTTAGACCCATGGCTCCAACGCAGCCACCTTCTAGGAGGACCCAGCAGGGGGCTATAGCGCTGGACACTACACTTCCCCTCAGCCCTTTGTCAGGAGACACAGGTCTGCATCCTGGATCCCTATCCACATCCAGGATACACTACTGAAGAGCTTAGGTGCCTCTGGATGTCACTTGGTCCCAGTAGAAGCCTTCTCTGAAGGTAGAGTTGCCCAGGGCCTGTCTGGGCGGATGTCTCTTACCTTAGCTGTGCAATGCCACACATTTGGCAGGATGCTAGGGTCAATGATCACGTCTACTGAAAGTCTAGTCCCAGTAGCACCGTATGAGGTTTTATGGGATCTCTGGGAGCTGTTTAATCGAACCACTTAAATAGGAGTGCCTCCTTCAAATACAGCAACCAGATAAAGATGTTATAGGATGACATCCATGACTTGGAATGCGGCTGTGGTTCGGGCGTTCTTTTGTGAGCTTTTACTTTTACGCACTGTGCTCAGTTTTAGGTGTGTCTCCTCTCAAACACTCACTTTCCTCACTGAATTCTGATCTTGTGTCATTGGTGATCTAGCCCTTCGTGAGGGCTCATCCCAGTGTATACACAGCAAATGCTCCTGAGGTGTATTGCCCTTGCTTGAGTATTAATGAGTACTTTGTTAGAGGAGGGGCCACCATGAGGAGGGGCCTCGGGAAAGGGTCAGGTGACACTTGAAAGATAGGGGGGAAAGACCAAATTCTCTGTATCACAATTTAGCAGATCTGCTTCTTTTATATTAATGAATGTGAACTAGTCAGTGGGTGGGGACAGAGGGGATTGTGGGGGACTGAGGGGACCTCGACAACTAAGGATTCACATGCACGCGACAAAGAGAAGACCAGAAACAAAGCAAACCAAACACCGAACAAAACAGCTGAGGAGAAACGGGGATCAAAATGTCACCCCCGCCCCTTTGCTAGAGGCAGCGGGGATGGGGACAAGTGTCAGGTGGATGTGGACATGTCAGAGCTCTGCGTGCTGCAGTGGGAACAGCCTCCTGCTGGCACCTCGGCAAGCCGAGAATCTCCATGTGACCTAGCAATTATAAGTCTGGCTATATACACAAAAGAATTGAAAGCCTGGACTCCAAGGTCTGCACACTTGTGCTTAGGGCGCCATTTTTGACAGCAGCCCAAAGGAAGAAGGTTCCAAGTATTCATCGGCAGATAACAGAATGAGTAAAGTACAACGCCTACACTCGTGGAATCATCTCCAACCTTTAAAAGGAGTCAAGCCTGATACATGCAATGTGCGTGAATCCCGAAGACATGATGCTATGGGAACTGTGTCAAACTCAAAGGGTCACACACTGAGTGACTCACCTCAAACTCTTAGACACAAAAAGCAGAGCCGTGGTTGTCAGGTGCTCCAGGGACAGGCAGGAGGAAGCCACTGTCTTATGGATACAAAGTTTCTGTTTAAAGATGTAGAAAGTTCTGGAGATAGACAGTGGTAAAGATTGCATAGCTTTTGCGGATGTATTTAATTCTACTGAATTTGTATACTTAAAAAAAAAAAAAAGGAAAGAAGGGTCTGAGGGAGGGCTCAGCAGGCAAAAGTGCTTACTGCTGAGTCTGAGGACCCAAGTTCAAGACCTAGAGCTCACACTATGGAAGGAGGGAACAGACTTCCAAAAGCTGTCCTCTAACCGTGGACATCTCACCGCGGTCTGTGCCTCCCATCCATTCCATCAAATAGAACTGTTAAAGGAAAAAGGTTTAGAGGAAAGAGATATTTTATAGTTGGAAACCTGGCTTCCTTTCTTTTTCTTTTTCTTCTTTTCTTTTTTTTCTCTCTCCCTAGGAATCCAGTTATGGCCACGGCTCAGATTAGAACAGAATGCAAGCACATTGGGATGGGCGAGGCCCTAACAAGCATCCCCAGAATTCCTTACACGGCCTCCGCGTCTATCAGGGGCTGCTTGCGGGGCTTATCTGAATCCTTCAGCAGCTCCCCTGGACAGAACAGCTTACGTCAGAGGGGACATGGTCTTGTACCAGCAACCCAGAGGCTTGATTTGGAGACAAACATGGAACATTTATGCTCGAGAGTCCTTGGCCCACCTCACAATCCACACCTACCCTGCGCTCAGAAGGCAGAGAGCCGTAAGTCCTGCTAAATACCCGCTTTGATTCCTGCCGCCTCTCGCCTCTCGTCACTTCTTGCCCCCTAAGAAACCCTCCACCCACCTTGCATGATGGCTGAGGCAAGCGAACTCTAGGGACCCACCAGTCTACCAGGACAGATGAGCGTCCGGAAGCAAGTCCCTTGCCTGTCCCACTGGGAGATGAAACTCTCCGCAGAAGCTTTGTTTCTGACATCTTCAGCCAGTGCTAGCTGGGATAACATATTTACAGCTCCCAAGGACGATGCCTGCTGTGTCCAACAGCCTCACACATCTATCTATCTATCTATCTATCTATCTATCTATCTATCTATCTACCTACCTACCTACCTACCTACCTATCTATCTATCTATCTATCTATCTATCTATCTATCTATCTATCTATCTACCTATCTCTATGTCTGTCTTATCTATCTCTCTATCTCCTATACATACATATACACATACATCATCAGATACAGATACAAATACAGATACAGATACAAATGATACAGATACAGATATAGACACAAATGATACAGATACAGATAGATACAGATACAGATACGGATACGGATACGGATACAGATACAGATACAGATACAAATGATACAGATACAGATACAGATACATATACACAAACAGATAGACAGATGAAGCTGCTGGAGTCACTGGCCAGATATAGAAAGCATCCTTGGCAGCTGTAAATATGGTGTGTGTGTGTGTGTGTGTGTGTGTGTGTGTGTGTGTGTGTAACACATCTTGTGTGTCCTTCTCTCATCTCATTCCTTGTTTTCCCCCAGGAATGTCATTTGATTTAGGAACGCTCCGAGCACCCCTTTGCTCACTCAGCAAGCACTTCATGAATGTTTCCCTGTGTGCCGCACGCTCTTCTAGATGGCAGAGACAGCACACGGGACAGACAGCCGTCCCTGCCTATGCAGAACTGTCACCGTCAGTAATGTGTGCAGGTGTTGTTGAGGGCAGCAGCATACAGAGTGGGGCTCCTCCCAGGCTGGGTCCGAGTGACAGACCCCACCCTTCTGCACGCTCTCACCTTGCTTCAGCCAAAGCTTCGTGACACACCTCTGACACAGACGTCCTTCTCGCTCGCTCGCTGTTCTCCACAAATGGTCATCTGTGCTCACCGAGAAACTACGGGGATTCGGTGCAAACCGTCAACTTCCCCACAACAAATGAGACTTTAGCCTGTTACAAAGATGGATTCTATGGCTGGAGAGATGGCTCCGTGGCAAAGTACTCCTCCAGAGGCCTTGGGTTTCGACTCCCAGCATCCACAGAGCAGCTCACACTGTCTGTAACTCCAGTTCCAAGGGATTCAATGCCCTCACCCAGACAGACATACAAGCAAAACGCTAGTGCACATAGAGATAAACAAATCACAAAAAAAAAAAAAAGAAATTTGATCTCAAAAAATAAAATAAAATAAAAAGATGGATTCTCAAGCAGATTTAAGTGGTTTACCTTTGGCTGGTGTCAAGGCATGGGTTAGCCTTGACCTCATTCACAAAATCTTCTGATGAATTAGAGATCTGAAGGCAAAATCATAAAGCAAAAAGCATCAGAAGAAAAACAAGGAGTTTTTTTTCCCCACCACATAAAAACTACTTTTGTGGAAAGACTTTAAGATAGAAATGAGAAGCAAGAATAGAAAATATTAAGAAATTTTACTTTGAGGAGGGAGCTGGAGAGATGGCTCAGTGGTTAAGAGCACTGACTGCTCTTCCGAAGGTCCTGAGTTCAAATCCCAGCAACCACATGGTGGCTCACAACCATCCATAATGAGATCTGATGCCCTCTTCTGGTGTGTTTACAAGACAGCTACGGTGTACTTACATATAATAATCAATAAATCTTTGGGCCAGATCGAGCGGGGCTGGAGTGAGCAGAGGTCCTGAGATCAATTCCCAGCAACCACATGATGGCTCACAACCATCTGTACAGCTACAATGTACTCATATACATAAAATAAATGAACAAATCTTTAAAAAAAATTTTTACTTTGAAAGTCAAATGCCTGCACGAGATAAGAGATATCATGTATATGATAATAATGCAAAGCAGCCCAGGGGAAGACAGTATTTAACAGAGATGGTGTGCAAATACACAGAAATCTCCCACAAATCAATGAAAATGAATTCTTTAAGTGACAACGAATATAAAAAGCAATTCACAAAAGTGGACGTAGTCAGAAAATATGCTTGAAGATCATCTTCTTAGCACGTCTCTCTTGCTTCCCGGTGCAGATTATGCAACACTTCGAAGGGTCTTATCCATCTCCCCCGTGACCCACAAGCCCAGTTCTTCTCTGGCTGCCATAGCAGAGGGCTCAGGGCAGCTGCAAGCCGCAGGTTTGGGGGGGGGGGAGTCGAAGTCCTGCCTGACCAGAGCCAGGAGTTTGGGATTCTGACCCGGAGACAGATGTGAGATGAGAGGGGGGAGTGGCGGGGTTGACCCTTGGCTGAGCAGCTCCTTTTTGTTCCTGCTATGGATAAGGGGCTAAAAGGTCCAAACCCGAAAGGGGGTACCGACATCCCACAGCCCAGCTGAGACACTGGCCAGTCAAAGGATCCTGAGGCAGCCACGAGGACATGGAGACATGACTTCAGGGATGAGACTGAGGTGATATCCAAGTCAAGGTGAGGCACGCCCCAAGCTGGCTGGCTCTGAGAGGGGATCCTCAGCATGAGGTCCACTGAAGAGATGACCACACACCCGCAGCCCCAGAGACACGACCACACCACAGACCATCACCATGTAGCCCAGGCTGGCCTGGAACTCTCTATGTAGCCCAGGCTGGACAGGATTTGTGATCTTCTCGCCTTGGCCTTTTCGGTATCGGGATTGTAGGTGTATACCACAATGCCTGGCTATATTTTTCAGTTTTGACGAAAGAGCCCTCCCTGGGGAGTATGTTTTCCTATGTGTTTTCCTGTGTAGGAAACACTACAATAGAAAAGAAATCTAGAAGCCTGGAGAGTGCTGTTTGGGAAGACATTAAACCCCCAAATAAATCCAAATGAACTATCTGATGCCCTACAAAACAAACTTTTCAGCATTTACAGGCTTCCTAGTGGAAGCCCCAAACACAGTCTCTGGAACCGAACGCTCCGCTCTGTTGCGATGCCTTCTGGGAAGCAGCTATGGTGCAGAACAGTTTCCTCTGCAGCCTGGCCACGCTGTGAGCCCATGACCTCCGCTCCTGCCCCAGGATTCCTCCTCCACCCTGACCCCACTACTGCTGAAGAAGCAGTGAGCCCCTAACAGGAAAGGCAGGCTGAAGGACCAGCTCTCTAAAGGAAATAGGTCAAGACACAGTCAAAATTATGTTTGAAAATTGCCCCTTTAATACAGGACCATGCTCCAGCCCTGTGGGGTCTGGTTGCAAAGCTTAAAGTTCCTGAGAGGCGGCTTTGGCTTTCTCGGGTAGCCCCCAGTTTACCCTGGAGGTTGAGCCATAAAAAGGAAACAAAAATAATTGACCAGTTTCGCAGTGAGCTGAACCCAGCAGCAGTCCCTAAATAGCGCTCGCCTTCCTGGAGCTTGTGGTCCTCGTAAAGCTCCGAGATGCGTTTCAAAGCTATGAATTTGTTAAATAGAACTTCATTTCCTCTTATTAGAGGTAATTAAATTTATTAGACGTCAGTAAAAGCCTTGTAAACAGAAAATATGAATGCTTATAAAAGCCCGCTCTTTCTTTTCAACCCAATAATTAAGATGCAAGGAGGGACAGGCTAATATCGGCTTGTAATTTACGAGGTGCCATTCAACCCTGAATCCGAGACAGACTGCGGGGGTATTAAACACCAAAATGAAAATAATACCCACTGAAACGCATTATTTATTAAGTACATAACTACTCAGAAATAAACACGTTGCAGAGGAACTTGGTGTGTCTGGTGGAAACGGTGTGTATACATCACCTCCTGCCGTGGATAGATTACCCACGGAGTCAGATTCTTAAATCAAAGTCATGCCTGCTTAAATGCAAACTGCCAGTGGCAGTCCGCAAGCCCCAACGTTACTGTGCATTCTGCTCTCAAAGAGGCCGCAGAACAATTGTTTTGAACCCTCTCAAAAGAAGAGAACTCCACCAGCAGCCATCTGAAAACCAGAAACAAGAAAAAGGGGGTGGGGTTGGGGGTGGGGGAGGAGATTCTAAAGAGAACAGTAACAATTAAAAATTGTGACAACCCTCTCTCCCCACTGCATCCCAGGCCTGCAGTCTGGTGACCTGACTAAGGCGCTAATTCGCTAATGCGAGGCGCTCAGGAGGAAGTCAATTCAGGCGCATTTTGTCAGCACTCCGGCAGCAGGCAGCAACGTGGGCTTGAGACTCCTTAGAATAAATGATTATAGGAATGATAGAAGCTCTATCTCATCGACTTGGAGATTCTTTTCATTTTAAGGTATGCCATTTCTCACTGCATCGCAAAGACAGGGAGAAGAAGACAGAATCAATTGAAGCGGCCGGGCACAGGCTGTCCTAAGACCCCGTTCTGAGACTAGAGATGTCACCATGGAGAACCAGGACAGCCCCTGTAGAAGCCACAGGACACAATCAAAACACAAAAACTAAAGCAAACAGAAACAAGAAAAGCCCCAGAGGCAACAAAAATAAAGACAATCTGAAAACTCTTACTTTGGTTTGGGCATATGAATAATGTCCCAAGAAAGTTACCACTGCAAATGTTATTCAAGGGCTAATGTTGAACCCTAAATTTCAATTGTATAGAGGGCTGTGAAGAAAAGTGAGAGAAAGGTCTGAGGTAGCACCAGATAGACCCTGGCAGCAGTCAGCACGGGCGGGAAGGAGCAAGTACCAGCAGAGCCTGGAGCACCGGCCTTGCAGTAGGGGAGCACCTGGCACAGGAGTGTTAGGGGAGGCAGAGAGCACTGTGGAAGGAGAAGCCACAGGAAAAATACTCTTTCTAAATTTGGGAGTGAGTTCATCCATCCACTTCACTCTAAAACTGACTTTGATAGCTTCTAGAATGTTTAGAACCAGCCTCCTGGGGCTAGAGTGATACAACCTAGCAGTTAAAAACACTCATTCAATCGCAAGCATGCACACAATGGCTCACAAGCATTGAAAATCCCAGTTCCAAGAGATCTAACACACACACACACACTCACACACACACACACACTCACACACTCACACATATTCACACACACTCACACTCACACACTCACACACTCACACACTCACACACACTCACACACACACACACTCACACATACTCACACACACATACGCGCGCACACACATACACATACACACACTCACACACATACACACACTCTCACATACACTCACACACATACACACACATATACACTCACACACACACTCACACACACATACACACACATACACACACTCACACACATATATACACTCACACACACTCACACACTCATACACAAATACGCA
Source organism: Apodemus agrarius (assembly GCA_964023405.1). NCBI lineage: Eukaryota > Metazoa > Chordata > Mammalia > Rodentia > Muridae > Apodemus > Apodemus agrarius. The sequence goes on from OZ030024.1 coordinate 42,926,857, forward strand.
CATACACACACTCACACACACACTCACACACCCACACACACTCACACACACCCACACACACACACATACACTCACACACACGGCACACATACATGCAAGCGAGCGAAACATTCATGCACATGAAATAGATAAATAAATGTTATGAATAATAAAAGAACCAGAGTCTCTTCACTTGTCTGCTCTACGCTGAACGGTCCCTGCAGATGCAGCTCCTCCCCCAGGTCCATCCATTCTGCCTGGGCTCTGTGAGGACTGAGGCAACTGGTAGGGCTGGGACATTTGACTTTTGTGTGGGACCAAAACTCATCTTCAGGGGACTGAGAGACTGGACAGCTTGCTCAAGGCCTACCGTGTGCTGCACTCGGGCCTCTACAGGGCATGCTCCTTGTCAAACTCCACAGGCAACAATCTTGCCACTGGGGTCTTGCCAGGGCACTGGGTCGGGTTACAGGGGTAGGGACACAGCTGAGGTCATGTGCCTGCCTGCCTAGTGGGCACAAGGCTGGGAAGGATCCCTAGTACTCCAAATAAATAATTAAAAAGAGAGAAATGGGCCACCTACTTGTGAAAGCAGAGATGTCGCTGACTCTTCTCATCAGCAGAACAGGAGGGCCAACATTCTGTGCCACACCAGATGCAGTGTCCCTGTAGCTTCCATGGTAACCGCCACTGCCGGTGTGGGGTGAGGCCTCACACTTCCTCTCTCTCTCTCTCTCTCTCTCTCTCTCTCTCTCTCTCTCTTAAGATTTATTTATTTATTATATGTAAGTACACTGTAGCTATCTTCAGACCAGAAGAGGGTGTCAGATCTTGTTACGGATGGTTGTGATGGATGTCCCATGTGGTTGCTGGGATTTGAACTCAGGACCTTCAGAAGAACAGTCAGTGCTCTTAACCACTGAGCCATCTCTCCAGCCCCCACTTCCTCTCTTTTTAATTGCTATTTTATGTGAATGGGTGTTTCGGCTGCATGCATATCTGCGCGCCTCCTGTGTGCCTGGTGCCTCCCGAGGCCAGAAGAGGGCATTTGATCCCCTGGACTGAAGTTACGGACAGTTGTGAGCCACCATGTGGATGCTGGGAATTCAATCCAGGTTCTTTGGGAAAGCAGCGGGTACTTTTAACCACTGGGCCAACTATCTCAAGAGAGCTGGAGTCTGTGCTGACGGCCGACATGCGTGATGCGTCCCTCCTGCCTAGGGGCCCCCGGCTGATCTTCTTTGGCATAACGTCTGGGTAGCAGCTCAGCCAGTGCAGGACAGCTGGTGCCGAGCAGATGATGTCATACCTGTTTGTGCTCCAAAGACACGCAGAGCTGTGGGTCTGCTCTGTGCCGACGTGGCTGTCTCCGTCGCATTGCCCAGCAGTTCCGCCTCTATGGCTCTGTGACCTGTCGCGCTGAGGATCTGTGGCCTCCACTGTGTCCCTAAGCTCCAATCTGAGTTCCCAAGCTCTCTGCATGAAACCCGTGGACGGCACGCTTCTGGTCTTTGCTTCTTTTGCGTGTGTTTGCTGAGCACAGGCAACCAACTTCTCCAGTTAATATTCCTGGTGTGGTTCCATTACCTAGTGACCTAGTGACTCAGGTCGGTGGGGACTGAAATCGGTCTTGACAATCTTAAGTCCAATGGGCCCAGCAATGACGCTGGGCTTTCCCACTTCTCTCTCTGCCTTCCCTGGCTAAAGCAGTTTATCTTTGGAGGTTTTTATCTCTGGAGTGTTGCTGTGTGTGTGGGGGGGGGTCCATATACTGAATTCCATGGTCCATAAACCAGGACTCCCACTGGGCAGTTCAGCAGTGTTATGAACATGGCACATTGGTGCAGGGCAGATCTACATGTAGCGACAGGACTAAGACCCCACCTAACAACAGGGTCTTGCATGTTCCTTTGTGGGGTGCTTCCTCTAACTATAGACCCAACTAAGGCCTTCTGCAGACCTCTATGGCCTGACCATCGGCTCACTCTCCAGGGCTGTCTTGGCCTCGTTAGCCACTGTTTATAACTATGCTGACCACAAACGCCTCTGCCCTCCCTGCTCTCAGGTTGGTTTCCCACTGCCAAGGGTCTGCCACGAACATGCCCATCTTACCTGGCCTTATGTCAGAGGCGCGGGGCAATGTGGGACATGGGGCAGAGCAGGGCTGTGGGAGCCCAGGTGAGGGGCGTGTGGAGAAACGATGGGGGTGATTTCAACAGCCCTGTAGGCCACAGACAGCAAAACATCAACAGAAAGGCAGGGACTCAGGGGCTTTTTAAAGTAGGGAATGGCCAGGTTAGTTTTGTACCATCAACTATTTATTGAACCAACAATTATTTATTGATTGAGCACCTGTTACCTATCAGATAAAGGCCTGCTGGGAATGTTAATTCTATTGAATGGCTCTAGAGATATGAGATGAGGCGTTAGTGTGGAACAGGACCAAATAGAAGCAAAGATGTAGTTCTGTAAGCTCTGTCTTCTAGTATTTGGTAAGTTAACATAAAAGTCACACTTGGCATGTGGTGTGTTCACAAACGCTTTGTTGGCGAGAATGGAAACTGTCAACACGGTGGCTTCCAGAGGGCTCCAAAGTTGCTGTGGAGAGAGAGGCGTTATGGAAGGAAGGCAGGGCAACCTTGGAAAGCCTGTGGCTCCAGAGAGACCAAAGAACAGCACCCAGTGCACCGCGACAGCAAGGACAGGGCGGCGGAGAGCGAGGGCTTTACAGTGCCACAGTGCAAGGGAGCAACTTGGGATCTCTAAATCTAAATCCAAAAGCTGGGGGGCTCCCGGGGCTGACCGAGTGGTGTGTGCTTCCCTGGAGAAGACGGTTTTCCCTGCTCTCAGCACTCCTTAGGTGCCTGTAGTTCTTTGTGTGGGTTTAAGGCTTCTGGGGTCTGTCTGTCCCCCTTAAAGTGTCTGTGCCGTCCTCGCTCAGCTCCTGTTTAGGCAGTCCTGCTGGTGCGACTGTATGTGTGTGCCGCATTCTAGGAATTCATATGTATCTACATCTACATCTACATCTAGGCATATAATAATAATTAATGGAGAAAAGAGGACATGCGTTTGAAAAGAGCAAGGAGGGGGTATGGGGGTACTTGGAAGAAGGAAGGGGAAGGGAAAATGCTGTAATTATATTATAAACTCAAAAAATAGAAGAAAAATAAGAAGAGGACGAGGAAGAGGAGGAGGAAGAAGAGGAAGAGGAGGAAGAAGGAGGAGGAGGCAGGGAGGAGGAGGAGGAGGAGGAGGGGAGGAGGAGGAGGAGGAGGAGGAGGAGGAGGAGGAGGAGGAGAAGAAGAAGAAGAAGAAGAAGAAGAAGAAGAAGAAGAAGAAGAAGAAGAAGAAGGAAAAAAAAGAAGAAACAGAACTACTATACTACACTACTACCAGGGGCTTCTGAGTATTATGTCTAGCCCAGAGGCAGAAGCAGGCATACATCGGATACAGTGGGCATACATCAGATACAGTGTGCTGTAACACCCCCCCACCCCTTCACCCCACCCCCACCCCCCACGCCCCGCACGAAGGTTCCTGAGCTCAGGGCTAGCTTGGGCTACAGAGCAAGTGCCCATCTCAAAAGAAAAATCAATGAACGAAGAAACCCATAACAGAACCCTCCTCCAAAATAACACACAAAAGTAGCAGCTGTGTGTTACCAACCCTTTACAACAGCACAGTCAGTCAGCCCTGGATGCCACAAAACGCATGCATGCCTGGCGCTCTAGAACATTCCGGAGCGAGATAACCACCTCCCCCAAGGAAGCATTGCCGTCACCTGAGCTCTGACAACAGGGGGCTCAGGACCACGGAGAGCAGTTTTTTTTCCTGCTCTGCTTAGTGACTCTGCTCCAAAGGCCAGGCTCGGTCTGCAGATTAGTGGGGATGGGCTATGTGGTGCAGAAAGCCAGAGGAACTCTTTGTCTTTGGGGTGACCTCTCCTGGTACCCCTCTTCCTAGCTCAGTTCAATTCAGTTGCAGCCTTCTCTTGCTCTACCTCTTGTCTGTTCTTCATTGCCCCCCACCCATTTCTTGGGGTGAGTACTTTGCTGCAGTCACTATGAATATATCATCATAATCTACATGCACTGAAGAGTTCCCAAGATCTGGGCATAATGTTCATCACTTAATTGACACACATGGCAGCCAGGCGGTGGTGGCGCACGCCTTTAATCCCAGCACACTCGGGAGGCAGAGGAAGGCAGATTTCTGAGTTTGAAGCAGGCCTGGTCTACAGAGTGAGTTCCAGGATAGCCAGGGATACACAGAGAAACCCTGTCTCGAAAACAAAACAAAACAAAACAACAACAAAAAACAAAAAACAAAACAAAACAAAAAAACAAACCAACAACAATTAACACACATGGCCACAATGACCCAACAGTCCACTGAACTGGTCCTTGGTCAGCACTGCCTGTTCTAGACCTGTCCCAAACATGTGGGGATCTTGGGTCCTACCCACTGAGGTGTGATGACGAGAAGGCAGTCGCAGACAGTGTGTACACACTCGGTGTCTTACTAAAGTCTGATTTGATCTGGACACTCCTGAGCTGGAGGTAGCTGAAGGCTGTGCTTTTCTGACTCCTGCTAGAGATTTTACTGCTGTCTCTTTCCATTGCTCTGCTGGCCACCGTTTCTGTGGGACTGGGGGGGGGGTCAAATCCAAGGCTGGGCACATGCTAGGCAAGCTGTCTTCCAGTGAGCACATCTCCAGCCACCTTTCCTCCCCTCCCCTGCCCTCTCTCCTCCCCTCCCCTGCCCTTTCTCCTCCCCTCCTCTTCTCTTCCTTCCCGTCCCCTCCCCTTCCCTCTCCTCTTCTCTTTATTTTTCAATTTAATATTTTGCGACTTTTGGGGTCTTTCTTGCAGTTTCTGAGGCTGGCCTTGTCACTCTGTGGTGTAGGTAGGCCTTGGCATGTTTGTCCCTCCCACACCGCCCCGCTGAGCAGCTGAGACGTCAGGCCTGCGTAACTGGGCTTGGCTCTGTCATTCTGAACGATCAGCCTGGCTTCTTTGAATTTCCTATCCCAAATCATGAACACACACCTCCGTAGCTCGCTCGGTGAATCTTACCCAAGTCCCACGGGCACGTGTGGCTAAGGAAAAGGCGATTAATAGCCTTTTACAGGCTGACAAAACTGTTCCTTTCTGACCTAGAATTGGGAGGAAAAGCAAGCCATTCCAGACCGGAACACAGAATCATTGTCTTCAATACAACACAGGTTTGTTTGCGTGGGAGGTTGAGTTCTAATGTATTGTTCCCAAATTCCACTAAACACCAGAAACTTGAAGCCCAATTTACATTATTTACCTTTTATAGCCCAATCCATGCCATCTGGGCTTCATTTGCCCCATCTGAAAAATGGGTCTGATGTGTCTGCCTGGGATACATGGCCTTGCAAACTGGGTGAGGATTCTCTTCAGCCAAGCCGCTCTCCGATTCTCAGGCCTTGTGCCAAAGGCAAAGGCAGAAACAGAAAGGCATCTTTGGGAAGGTCTTGGGCTCCCACTGCTCTTGTATTTAAGAAGGAACCAACAGGAGGTATCTGTTAGGTGGGTCTGTAGTATTAAGGCAGAAAGAATTGGCAGCCCTGGCAGAGATGGCAATATGGTGCTATAGGCTGCCTTGGCTGATCTCTTACCCTCTTCCACCCGTCAGCTCCACAGGCTGGCTGAGCAAGGGTATCTTCGGCACAGCCACGGGAGTCCGCATGGTCTGGGCATTGGCTTTCACTGGTGGCATACGCTGTCGGGGTCACTCCTGTGCTGGCCTCTGCTGGATGCTTTAGAAAGATGTCCCCCTTGCCTCTCAGTCGAGGCCCTCGGCAGGAATGGTCCTCCCTTCTGCACTCACTCAACAGGGACAAAGAAACAGGAGAAGGCTCAGAAAAACATCAAGAGTCACAACTCCACCCAGGCGAACCGTCTGAAACTCCACCAGGGGCCACATGGCTTTGAAAACTGTACCCAGTGCTTTTCTGGTCAAATGAAAGTGAGCTTCTCACAGAGGGCTGGAGACAGAAAATGGGGCCAGAGTCATACACAGTTAGTTTCAAACTTATGCTGCCGCTCGTGGGGAGAAATCAATGTACAGTATATTAAAAACAATCGCCGCGGCCCTTAAATGATCCAATAGCGTAGCTTTGAATGCATCGGAGCTAACGGGGGCTTTAATGGCTTCTGACAGGTCATTGCACTGATCAAGGGGCATGTATGAAGTACACTGCCTACTAAACTCTGTTTTGATTTTGTAAAAGGAAAACTAAGCATCCATGGTAAACAGGGCTGATTGTTCAGATAGTCTCCGGGATGCCGCTCAGCCTGACTCTGGCCAGGAATTGGAGAGGGGGACAGTGGGAATCCTATACACCTGGGCCTGCCCCCCATCCCTGCTCTAATCACTGTAATCAAGGGCTACCCACTGTCAGAAGAGTTGGGGGTGGGAGAGAAAAGAAGGGGGATCGGGGCCCAGTTTCCACGACCGGTGAGTCACCAGCTATAGCTTTTGCTGCTCTGAGAAACCGATTTATTCGCCCATGTTGGGGCCTGGAAGTTGTTTGCTCCTCACCCTTCATTTGAAAGGAAAGCTGGGGTCATCTGTGGGGACAGCCATTTTGCCAAGAAGAAAACAGAAGCATCTTTATCTTCCCCGAAGTGTCTGTGGCGCTAGGATAATTTGATGAACAGGGATCCATCCGCACGCAGCTTTAGTGTTGCCACTGGGTGTGTGGAGTCTGAAAAACAAACACACCAGCCACGAGGAGCCCTTAGCGTGCTCCTCCTCGCGGCTGTTGGGGGACGTGACCTTGCTGCTGCTGAAGCTTCCAGAGCGAGCCGCATGTCACTGCCTGGTCAGAAGCCGGAAAGGTTCCCGGGCACCCAAGCAACACTCAACATGGATGTGCTCAGAGGGATTGGGTACTTACAAGATCTCTGATATCTCTGTTAGGAGCGGGGAATCGCACAGAGAGCTTGGGACCAGTGAGCTCCCAGGATCCCTCTCTGGCTTAGGATGTTCTTGTATTTAGAAGGGGGGGTGCAGGGGGGAATCACTTCAATACTGGTATAAGGAAGGGAGTGACGGTTGTTGATTTCCCCACTTTACACGCTTGCAGGGCTGTGAGTGAAACCCAGGGTCCCCATGTGCTGGGCAAGTGCTTTGCCATCCGGGTACCGCTCCAGTCACGGGGGCGATCTTAACATGCCGCTAAGCAAGAGAGTGGCCAGATGGCCAAAGGGCTTGGTTCCGAACCACTGCACCTTTGGAGGGGGAAAAGGAAGCCCTGAAGAGCAGTCGGGATAAACACGTGACACATTCTCCTCTTAAGCATCCCCACAGAGTGGCCTTGAGCTGGCAGAAGCCGGAACACTGCCACCTCTGCGGCTTAGGAACAAAGAGCAAAGCCAGGTTGAAAGCCCTTCCTTTGTGTCGGAGCCTGGCTAGCCGGCAGCTTTTTTAAAATTGATGAATTTTGTGTAAAGGCAAGAGCAGACAGGCAAACCGATCTGTATCTGCTGTGATCCACTCAGCCTGACACGTGTGTGCGGGGCACACCCGGCTCACCTCAGCCTCTTCAGGACTGATGGGAAAGAAAGTGAGAGCTAAGTCATGCACTGCGCAGCCCTGGAGAAGGAGTAGAGGGGTCTAGAGGTGGGAGTTAATTAATGCCTCCCCCTCCCCTGAAGCGGGCTGACCCTGTCCTCAGGCATCCGAGTCAATAAACAATTGTTGTTCCCAGGCCATCCATTAGAAGGTGAGGCTCGGCTGTTTTTAAGCAAATCTGAAATTGCCAGGGGTGACCAGATCCTGCTTGGGTAATGGCGGCATGAAGGGATCATTTTTCAGACTATCTCATTTATAAGAAGTTCCAGGCCATCTGCTGAGAGAGGAAAAAAAAAAATAATGGAAGCCCCGAAGAGCGATTGGGATAAATATGTGTGGGTGGCGTTCTCTCTTTAAGCAAGCCGCAGCTAGCTGCGCGCTCTTTCTTGGTTGGGGGTGTCATTGAGTGACTGGACAAGCAAGTGAGTGATCATGGGGTCCCGTGGGGCTCACGAACCACGCGTATCTGAAGCGGCGGGGCACGGCCAGGAGTTAGCTCACGCCATCTTCCCCCACTGGGTCCATCTCAGAGAGGTCAGCCATTGCCTGGGTCATAAATCGAGAACTTCGATATTGGAGAACTGGATCCATGATCGCTGGTACTTCCTGAAGACGTATGTGTGACAGGCACTGCCTGTGGCCCCGTACCCGCATGTGAACCTGCCGAAACTTCATGACCTGCTCAGGCAACAGTCACATCACCACGCCTTCCGTTTGGTAGACAGGAAAAGAGACGTGAAAGGGGGTAGGTGGCCTTACGGTCACACAGACACCACTAGAGCAGACCCAGAAAGTTTCTAACCCAAAAGCCTCTATAGCCGGTTGGAGGTCTTGGGAAGTCAGATGGAGATGTGTGTGGAAGGGAAACCAGCTTCCGGTGTAGAAAGATTTAGGCTAGATAGCAGAAAGAACCTGTGCTGGCAAGGTTCTGTGGGGAAGGTGAACCATGAGGTAAGAAAAGAGGACATCATCAGAGAGGATTATGGGTATGTCCTCTCGGGTCTTGGGAGGACTTTCTACGTCATTGTACACACAACAGACATGGGGATGGGCTCCTCAGCCTCTTTCCCGGACTCGCCAGCCCACTCTGGGGTCTGAGTCTATCTGGGTGTCTCAGGGGAACAAGAGTATTCCTTTTGCTGACAACTCCTGAGACCAGACCCCCCTCCCCTCAACCCAGCCCTGGGTGTTCTGGTCGCCTTTCGGAAGTCATTCCGGCTGCCTGCTTTCTCTTGCCCTCCCCGGGGCTGCCGACTCTCCCTGGCTCTCCCAGCAGTCTCCGTGGCAGCCATTACAACCCGCCCGCGCCTTCCTCCCTCTTTATGGTTGTCAAATTGATTTCACCACCTCGATACCTATGGCTCCCAATGAAACTTAATTAAAAATACCATTTAATCACAGAGTAACAAAGGCAAACTGGATCAGCGGCATTACCACTCCAGCGCCTTTTAATCCGCGCCGCCTCGCTCCATCTGAACCTGTTTGGATGAGAATTGCCTTTTCAAATCAGAATCCCCTTGTCTTCCATGTGCTGGCCTCTGACAGATCCACAGAATAAACAGTATTTAGCGTGGCATGGATCCAACTATATGCAATTTGCCCAATGGTAAAATCAGCCTTAACTAGAGCAGGCAAAAAAAAAAAAAAAAAAAAAAAAAAAAAAGGAGTTGCCCTGGAAAAAACCTTCCCTGGAAACACACACAAAGCCCGCGCCCCCAGCATTAGGCAGGGCTCGAGCAATCTCTCTTCTGGCACCCCTCCATTCACTTAGTGATGGATTTAGAAGCTTATTACTAAAATTGTGTCACAAGCCATGCCATGACCCCACTTCTTTATGTGCGGAAAACTCCGCCAGGCGGGAGGCTGCTGGTCAGAACAGGAATGGGTGGGCTGTTGTGGGTGCTACTTAGCGTGGGCTCTGCACTCTCAAGGCGGCGGCTTCCGTCCTTCCCACCACGTGGAACTTCTGGCTGCCAAGATTCTCCCTGGAACCAGGCCTGTTCCGCCCCATGACCCTTAGAATCCAGGCGTGAATCACAGTGATGGTGGAATTAAGTGGTCCCTACCTGCCCTGTGGGAAGTCCTCCGTGCTGCCCAAGAACGTGGCTTCCATCTCTGCTCTGGCAGGGGTGGTAGGACCCTCCTGGGTTCCTCTGCCCAGGCCACAAAACCCCTGCTCTTTTTTTTTTTTTTTTTTTTTTGAAGCCACCCAGCATCAGCATCTTTGGGATTGCTCTCCCCTCTTCTGGAAAGGTCTCCCCTCCCGCCCCTGGAGAATCTATCTGTTCTCTTCTGGTCACCAGTTCCCCTCCACGCCCACCCAGCTGCTTCTGTCCCAAGCACAAGCCATCTACCACGCTCTTGTCACAGTTCGGGTTCCTTGACCATCTCCTGATGACAGCATAGGTCCCTAGGTGGTCGCTCTGTACCCTGGCAGACAGAGATCAGTGGTAGTATCCAACCTAGGACTCCCTAGAGTCCCGGAGAAAGGAAGTCTGGAGAGAGGAAGGCCAGAAGCTGCCCCCACCCCCCAGGGTAATGCTGCTTTTAGACCACTTCTCTCGAGTGACCTGCAACCAGTCGGCCACGAGGAACTGTAGGAATGCGGGTGGCTGGGTACAGCTGGAGGACTTGAGAACCACCTTCACCCTCAGCAAGGCCGGCCCACACGGGCCCGGGAGGAGAAAGGCGCAGACACGCTCGGTCTCTCATCTTTTATTTCTTTATTGTATGAATGGATACACAGCACGGCAGCACGGCAGACCATGAGCACGGTCCGGTGGGAGGAGCACAGACTGAGCACTCGACGCTACTGCTTTCCACTACAGCACGGGAGCAAGCAGGTTCAGAAGGCGCTGCTGGGGAGCAGGTTTACAAAACAGCGACGGGGATCAGCAGGGTCGTAGCAGAGCGCAGAGGTCACAGACACTGCCAAGCCACCGCCATGCGGCTATGGAGACCCAGGGGCCCGCAGGTATCCTGGCTTCTTAAGAGAATTGGACATTTTTACTCTATGTGGAATCTCCTAATTTTTAATTTTGGCACCCAATGAAATAGAACAAAGAAATATCACAGGACCTAATAAACCACAGAGCGAGATGGCTGGGGGTGGGGGTGATGGGCCAGCCTGTTGACATTTGATGCCACCTGTACCCTTATTTAGATCATTCCATTTTACCCTGTGAATGGGATCCATCTCCTCTCTACCGCTGAAGTCCTGGCTCGGGGACAAAAGGGAGGAAATCAGAGTGTGAGAGACTTGTGTCCCTGCACCAGGAAATCCCAGCTGCCAGTGGAGTACAGCTCCTGTGGTAACTCTAGGGAGGAAGGTTCTTTAAATGGAATCCTGGCTGCAGCAAAAAAACCACACTACGGTGTTGTGTCATTCCAAATAGAGAAGGTCTCAGCCAATACAAGAGAATCCTGGGCTAACTGTTGTCAACATTTCAGCCACCAAGAGAGACCACCTCAGGTCACCAGAGAGAGAGAGATGTGGGCCACGGGACACAGACAGCAAAAGGCTGCAGACTAGGGGAGGAAGACGTCTTCTTCCGGGTCAGCTCGCATAGCGACACTGGTACGCACTGGATGTTTAGCGGTATGCTGGAAATGACTCTAGGTCGGTAGCTAGGTCTCATCACATCATCTTCACCTCCCACTATACAGATGAGAAAACTGAGACCCCAAGACATGCGAAGGTCACAGAGTGAGTGGTGGGATGGGTCTTCATCCTAGCACTTTGATGCTCTGGATCACTGGGTGGGGAATTGGGTCCTTCAAGCCCCCATGCTACCTGTCAGTGCCTGTGAGTGGGGGATTCTAGGAGAAACATTAACTCCACAGAATAGTGTCTACAGGACTGGCCTCTGTCACTGGATCAGGGAAGCCCCATGAGGACAGGCTGTGGCCGTTTCCTTTGTCGCTCCCTCCTCTTCCGGTGTGCGGTGTACAGGGCTCACGGCCCCGTCCCTCTCAGAGGAGGGAAGAGGTGACTGCGATGTCTGCTTTCCACTGCTTTCCTCCATGTTTTAGCCACTACAGAAACCGGAAGAATGAATGGCGGCGCATACATGTGAATCACGACAGCCTCCGTATGTGTTGTGGAAATCCGCAGTCACCAGCACGCGCCAGGGCAACTGAAGAGTGGAGTTTTAACTACAATTGAGCTGAATCTCTGTCTGTGCAGCCAGGGTGAGCCACTGGCTGCCATCTTGGATGGTGTAACCACTAGAAGCCACGGTGAGAAGCTGGGATGGATGTCTCTAGTCCTGTCATCCCATGGCCAACTCTACTTCCGGTCTCTGAGGTGGCTAGCCAAAGAGGAAAGCAGGCGAGGCTTGTCTCAGGCTTAGCCGGTCCCTGTTGCTGTCTCGGGGACAAAGGGGCTCCCAAGGGGGAAAAATAAGTGAAGAATATTTGGTGGGAGGGAGGGGTGCTCTAATTTAACACCAAATCAGACTCAAACACAGCAACTTTTCAACATTTCAGTATCTGTGGGCTTTGTTCTCTAGCTGTTTTGAATTGGAACCTAGGGCCTATAACCTCGGGGCTGAGAGGAGTCTACAACTACCCTTGTCCAAGGTTTGGGGAGGAAAGCCAAGGATATCTTTTCCTTCTCCACCTAAGACTTGTGCTTCCTCTAGGATCTTGCTTCCAGAAGCTGGCCTCTGAGCTCGGAAACCATGTCTGCGAGGTCAAAGGGCAGAGGCATGGAAGGGTCATCCTTCTCCCAATACGGCCGGCAGTCTGGTTTCTGCTGTGCTGGTAAATTCCGGACAACTCGGGACTGGCACCTAGGAGAAGCAGAGCAGGCAGTTAGTCCCTGGGGGGAAGTTCTGGAAGGCCCAGGCTTCCAGAAAGTGTGCAGAGCGGCGCTGGCGAGTGCTCCGCAGGAGCCGTGGAGGTGAGCGTGAGGCACCGCGAGGCACAGGAACACACTTCTGAGGAAAAACCGGCTCTCGAGTGCCCGAGTATCAAGTTTTTCCAATTCCCAGCTTTGTATTATCTCCAGTGGCTTCGGGAAAGCCAATCGCCAGGGAAATTGAGTTACTCTGCCTTTAAAATGGTGAATTATTTTTTCATTATCTCAACAGTTATTTAAAGTGTGTGATTAAGCCATTATCAGATTTAAATGTTTGTGGGATTTCAATGTATTACTAGATTACTGGGAAAGATTAAATTGAATTTACTGCATTAAAACGTCCAAGAATAGATTAAACAATATTACAGACCAGGATTGACTTTGGAGATCCTGGAGATTTACAAGTGTCCCAGCTTGCTGGGCTCAGAGAAAAGGCACTCCAAGGAGAGAGAGGTTTATAAGGATATATGCAAATAGAGGTTAATAATCATTTCCACTGATGAATAGGTGGAGAAACTTCCACAAAATTAAATTAAGAGGCTAGCAAGAGTTAGTCCCCAAGGAAAACACTTAAATCACGTTTTTTATTAAATGGATTATTCATCAATAGTAGAGAAATTAATTATCATATGCAGCTAAATTATAGCCTGGTAGGAAAAAGTTGGGGTAACATCCTCACAACTCTGAGGCTCCACCCTCTTGGAGAGGTAGAGCGCATCTAAAATTGGGCTTGGGAAATACTTTGGCTTCAGCTCTAGTTATGTGAAAAATAAGGGTCATGGAAAAAAAAAAGACATGGATGTAGCAAGTAATAAATGATTTCTTACAGGCAGAGCGTGCGCACCAGACCTGTGCTTCCGACAGCTGTGCTGCTGCCCCATCCCTGCCCTCCCCATCGCTGTCAGTTGAAGAGTGACCACGCCCACTCCAAGTCATAGGACTGGGTAAGATCCTTGTGGAAAGCCCAGTCTTCTCTAGGGGATTATTAATGGTGAGGAGACTCCCAGGGGGAAGCATACTTCAGCTTCACACCTATTTTCAAATGTGGTTAATTGCTCTACCGGCTTCCTGTGCACTCAATCCGTCGTACATTACACGGAACATTCCAATATATCTTCTGCTCTCTGCATCAGACCCTGATAATAGCGTCTGTTAACATGCACTAAGTACTATTATGTAGCACACCACTTCATAAATAATAAGATTAGCTGACCTCGGGGCCCCAAGAAGAGTAATGTGTTTAAACGTTCTCATTATTTATTTAAAACAAGAATTAAAGCAACAGAAGCAGAGTCTGACAATCCTCTTAGCATAAATATTCAACTGTTTGCGCTGATCAGCCCCGCGGTGTGGAGGGCAGAGGACACGCTCTGGAGCCTACTTCACAAGGGTGCTGGAGCCTGTCGCTTGCTGCTACCCTCCCTTCTCAGGGTGCGGCTCTGCAGCTCCTGTGACAGTCTCTAAATCACTTGGAAAAGGCGAGGGGGAGTTAATATTCAAGGGAAGCTGCGACTAATTACAAAGGGACCCAGTAAAGCTTTTTAAATTGTGCTTTTTCCCTGGCCTGGAATCGCAGAGTAATGCTCAATTTACTGGGCAGGGAAAGTTATTCCAAATTGAGCATTTCAATCTCGCAGTGGATAAATTATCCTTGCACATATTATCCTGCTTGGCAGATTAAAGGCCTGTGATAAGTGTCGATCCACCTAGAATATCATAAGGTTTGTAAAAAGTCAATAGAGATGCTTTCTCAGCTGTCAAATGGTTTTGCCTCCTCGCTTTGAGAAAGGATTTAAAATATTCAGACCTGCGGCAGGGCTGTGTGCATGCTGGCCCGTGAAGCCTCCCAAGTCCGCGCGCTGGCTGTGCTTCCCAGCTTCCTGCTACTGTTTCCACCAAGGGTGGCGGTGAGGGAGCCACCTGGTTTCATACAGCCTCTGGCAGGCTTGGAGCTGTGTGTATCTATACACAAACATACATACACACATATACATTCACATACATACACACATATACATTCACATACATACACACATACATGCACACATACATATACATTCATATACACACATATACATTCATATACATACACACATACACATACATATACATTCATATACATATACACATATACATTCATATACATACATACACACATATACACTCATATACATATACACATATACATTCACATACATATGCACATAGACACATACATATACATTCACATACATATGCACATATACATTCATATACACACATACACACATATACATTCATATACACACATACATTCATATACCCAATACACACATACATATACATTCATATACATAATACACACATACATATACATTCATATACATAATACACACATACATTCATATACACACAACACACATACATTCATATACATACATACATACATACACATTCATATACATACATACATATATGCATACATACATTAATATACATACATACACAATACATTCATATACATACATACATACACACATACATTCATATACATACATACATACATATATGCATACATACATTAATATACATACATACATACATACATACACACATACATTCATATACATACATACATACATACACACATACATTCATATACATACATACATACATACATAGCCACTGACTTCATATGGGTTGGGATAAGAACCGTTGTTGAGTTTTTCCTGAGATTTAAGATTGCTGTCAAATCCTTCTCTCAGTGGCCAGCAAGAGGGCTCAGCAGGGATTCCTGTTTGAGCAGTGACTCCTGCCCACCCCCAGCTACAGTCTGGTCCAGGGTTCGAACAGACTGTGGAAGGGTGGGCGGAGGAAGATCTGGGGTCTAGTGCCCTTTCAGCAGCTACTGTGGCTCCTGCTCATGTCACTCCTGTCTGCTGGGGTCACAGTGTGTCCTCTGGGGATACTGCTTCTAGGGGACACATCGTCTGGGCAGTTCTTTATCTTATGGAGCTGTGGGTTCCTGTCTGTCTAGTAGTGATGATAGAAATGAGAGTAACAGCCAGTGGTCCAGGAGTCCTGCTGTCTGTGCACTGGCTTCCAGTTTCCCACAGTCAACCAGTGGAGAATTCTAGAAATCATTTGTGCACGATTCTGAGCAGTGTGATGAGATCTCAGATGTGAGTCACCTGTGTCCCTCATAACCATGCAAGCCACCTGGCCCACACTGTCACCACGTGGAGTCCCAGAGGGCAGACAATCCTCCTGACATAAGGTCAGAAGGTCAACAGTGGTCTGAGGCTGCACCAAAGCAGGTCGGTGTCACCCACCTCAGTCTGGCTCGTCACTGCAGATGCCCCACAGTACTACCCTCAGGGTGACCACAGCATAAGGTGTTTTGAGAAGGACAACTCAAATTCATCTAATTTCTATTGCAGCTTCTGTTAAAATGCTTCTGTTTTATTAGTTACTAGTGCTCATCTTTTTCTGTGCCTATCTTTAAATTAACTTTATCCTTGCATACATGCCCAGAAAAAGTATTATTGTTGTTGTTGTTGTTAACCATTATTTCAGGCATGAGGAATCTGGGAAACATTCCCTATAGGTTGTTGTTGTTTTATATCTCTGTGTGTGCGCACACAGTAATAACACTCTGATTTTGGTTTGTGGTCACTAAATGAATGAACAGAGACAGTGTTTGGAACACTACCCAGCACCTAGCTCAGTAACTATTAAATGCCACCACTATCATTACTGCCACCACGAGGGCCAGTGGGGGACAGAAGATGCCATCAGAGTCCTGTGTGTTACACTGTGGCTCTCTCCTCCTTCCAGAATCCTCAGCGGGGCCTGTGGGCGGGTTCTCTGGGGGAGCTCAGCAGTCCTGGCACAGTCCTTGGTGACTTGAATCAAACAGCCTGTGGCTGACCCAGCCAAGCTGCTGCGAGTTCCCAGTGGCTGACTACTGGGCGCAGACCCGGACGGACCAGCAGCTACCCTACCCGCCCACGTTACGAGGGCGCTGCTTCAGGCCTCCCAAGGTGGCTGCTTCGGGTGGACTTGTCGTTCACGGGAACCTAAGCTGGGTTGTTTCTTAGCATGAATACCCTTTACCTCAGTCCCTCACGCACGGGAGGAGCTCTGAGTGACTTAAGATGCATTTTAGAGATGCCAAGCATGGCGATGTGATTAGCACCTTCTCTCTGTGACAGGGCATGGCTAAGAGAGGCATGCAACTCGATCTGGACAAAACCAGAATCGATCTGAGGTCTGAGGCAGGCAGGGGCTGGGGGAAAATACTTTCTCTTCTGCTCTGTGCAGCCCTGACCCTCTGCGGTCAGGTTGCCTCCCTGCCACCAGGGGCGAGGCTCCAAACCGTACTGTCTGGTGGAGAAGGCTCACAGGCTAAGTCTCTGCACACTGCATGTTCTCAAGGCTTCAGTGTCTGATGGAGGGTCTTTGTTACTTGCAACCCAAAGAATCTGATGATTCCAGACACTTCCCACCTCAGCCACTGCTCACGTTTTACAAGCCCCTACCTACCATGCACCACGCTGCTGTTGATACTGTGCACCCTGCACGCAAACGATCTGTGTTTGAAACTAGGAACTTAAGGGTTTTTGCCAGGAAATGAGCCAGTTTCCATGGCCAGAGCTGGATGATCTCTCCAGACCATCTGTGAGATCCCACCCATCTTAGGGTTCTTCCCAGCTCTTACTGACTGTAGCTACCCAGCATGGAGGCCACAGCTTCTAACAGCCATTCTCATATCTTATGGGGAAAACTCCATTTTTGGGTGCTTCTGAAGTCAGCAAGTAAACATGGATCTACTTAGAAAATCCTGCCCCTCTCTTGAAACATTTCGAGGAAATAAAAAAACAAAAACCCACAAACGAACGAACAACTCCCCTCCCTAATCTATAAGCCCTTCATCCCCTTTTCTCAAATTCCCCTGGCTTCCACTTAACTCACTCAATGGGCCACCCTCGGGGCTCTTTGCCTCCATGACCTGGTGCGAGAGCAGGAAGCTGGCTGGCCCAGAGGTCTGGCAGCCCCCTCCCTGAGGTAGAACTCACTGATTTCCCCCAGGGCTTCGCTCACAGCTGGGCGATCAAGATGGCAGCTACATTAGTGAACACTGGCCACCGTGCTAAAATTAACCACTTTAGCTAAAGTGTGTGTTAATTATGGGCATGCGAGCAGTCAATAAAGGTTGATGCAGAAGCCAGAGGATACATTTCTCCCCTCGGCCTGTCACTTCACCGACTAAATGACCAACATTATACTTTGTGTTTTTAATCAATAGGTTTTACAGTAATGTGCTGGCCATTGATTTTAAGAAAACACATATGGTCTTCTTCCTTGTCCCTAAATTTTGCAACAAATAGAGGAGGGCAGGTAACATTTCCGATACTCTCCAGACAGTGATAAAGGTTCAGGACGGATAGACTCATGAAGATGGACAAGCTAAAGACACATGAACTTCATGGAGAAGTACTATTAAGCACGAGCCAAGGAGAGACAAGAAAAATGAGCGACTAAACCAGAGTTCTTTACTGGGAAAGAGGAAAGCAGACACAGAGGAAAGGAACGACACTCTGGTATTTCAAAGTCCAGTACCCGGTGCTGTGGTCCCCAGACCCGGCACACCCTTGCAGAGAGCTGTGAGAGATGGCAGGGGCTGATGTCTAGATTCCTGTTTGCATGAGGCCTGCCTTATCCTAGGCTAACCAGAGACAGGCAGAAGAAGCTGGCTGGGTCCAGACCCTGAGCAAAAGCGGTTGCCTTTTGTATTACAGCCTATCTTTATCACAGATTTCCATTTTGATCAAAATGGGTGCTGTTTATCAACTACTATTCCTGCCAAACTGAGATCTACAGGACATTTTAAACTCTGTATGCGTGTGTGCACACGCGCGCATGCACGTGTGTTGGGAGTGAGAGGCGTGAGCATTTTTTTCTTATTTCTAGGAATCTTGCTCTAACAAATGACTGAACGACCTCACTTTTCTTTCTTTTCATCCTCAGGACTTTGAAGTTCTTACTGGTGTTATCTACAGAAATAACCTGCTTATCCTTCAAGCGCAGTAGTCCTGTCTCATTATAGCCTCGGGGTGACCTTGAGAACATATCTCAGATTCCCGGGGTTCTGGGCTGTTACAGGAGGTGCATGGTCCTCTGCTCTGCTGGGTTAGTGGAGATGAGGTCAAGTCATGCATGGGGTCCGCCAGAGCATGGGAAGTGCACACAACTGTGATCATGCCAATGGGACCACCTCCTACAAGGCACACATCCTTGTTTTAAAATGGAGCTGATAATACAATGTCATCCAGGAAGGCTCTTAGCACTTGAAAATTAAAAAAAAAAAAAAAAGTAATTGATGCTTCTAAAAGCAAGACAAGTTTAAACTAGTAACTTTACCAGGAAAATCTCTAACGACTAATGAAGTGTGTTTTTCTAGTCGGAACCCCCCTGGGATTTTCACCCACAATGGGGAGGTAATGGTCACTCTGGCTAAAGTTAGCAGGGAGACCGCTCTAGGATCCCAGCCATTTCTAAAAACAGTCTCTCACGATACACACCAGCCTTGAGGCTTATGGGGCCTCAGGGAAGACGCATCGGGGAGAGCCCACTAACCCGCAAAGCCTAGGTCTCTGGAGCAGCACGAAGAAAGCAGGACAGTGACTGAAACAGCCATAGCTTCCTCAAAGGCCTGAGGCTTCCAAGGAGCCGGAGATCGGCGAGGCTATGACAACACCTGCCTGACTCAGCGTCTCTGAGCAACGAGAGTCCGCATGTCTGCCAGAGTGATGCAGTTTCTATCCAGCACAGCTACACGGTCCCTGCACATGCACAGTTTAAGGGACTTTCCATGTTGTCCACCTTAAAACCACTATTTACAATGACGCCGGGCCATTCCACTGTGCCGTTGCCACGGCCTCGCTGTGCTTTGTTTCGGTTTATTTCGGTGGTGAGCATGGGTGCAGACAGGATGCACTGACCTCAGCCTTAGGCGGGCATGGGGCCTGTAGACAGAATATCTCGGGTACTGTACAGATGCACCACGTGTCAATTAAAAAAGGGTAGAATAGAAGGTGGGACGTCTGGGAAGCAGAGAGGATTCTGGGATAGAGCGAGGCTTAGGGGATTCGCCAGGGAAGATGTGACAAGACAGACACCTTGTGCCTGAGCACAGGTAACCAACCAGTTACACGGCAGAATGCAGATCAGAGCAATCGGGCTACTGTAAGTTATGCCGTAGTCAGAGAAGAGTCTAGCTATATGGCCAAGGTATTTGTAGATACTTGAGTCTGAGTCTTATTTCTGGGAGCATGGGGTTGGGAGGAAGAACCATGACCAAACTTCTACAGGTTCTGCCATGCCTATGATTCTAGCATGAAGTAAAAGTGGGAGGATTGTGAGTTCAAAGCTAGCCTGAGTTACTGAGACATATAATATATATATATATATATATATATATGTATATATATATGTGTGTGTGTGTGTATCCATACATGTATACATATACTTATGCATATGTATACATGTATACAATTATGTATATTTATACACATATACCCAAACACATGCTTAGCCTTGGCACTCCAAACCCTCTCTGTAGATTTCTGTTACTGCTATTATGACATATGGACAGTGCTACACACGGTGAGCTACATGTTGCAGCCACCATGGCCGCCTGCTTTGTAAAGGTGATCTTATACATGAGCACTACAGTCGAGCAACACTCGTTTATCTAACACAGAAGTGGCTCCTAACTGCATCTCAGCAAGGGGCATGGCTTTCACCCACCCCCTCTGGGTTGTCACATCGGTGTTTTCAGATCTGTAAAGTCAACACGCATGTAAGGGATGAGTCCCAGCTTGGCCCACTGGCCACCGTTCTTTCTTCCAGCTCAGCATACCTTTTTAGCAGTTAGTACTTTTTAAACATAGCCACTTGAACCTGGGCTTAAATCCTAGTTGTACATAGACTATGTTTAGACCTCACAAAGGAGGAATCTACTGAACAAGGTTGGGTGGATGCTTTCAAAGAACTCCAAACACCAAATATACCCAAAATTACTTCTGAATGCCAAAAACACTTTTGTATACCAAAACACTTTTGAAATCCAAGATGATGCTCCGAATGCTAAGCCGCCGTTGCCCCGAGCGACGGAGAGGCTGCTTAGCACAGACAGCACTGTCTGGGTCGATGGAGAGCACGGAGTGCTGCGGTATTGTTCTGTCAACGGCTGAAGAAGTGGCTGGGAAGAGCCAGCTGCTGGAACTGGATCGTCTGGAGACTCAACAGGCATTTCCTATGTAAGGTAGTTTTCAGAGGTCCTAAATCTTTTCTCCAGAATATAGGTGACCCATATTTGAAAGATAACACTAACCCTACATCCCCCAGTAACTATGAGTGACAAGCTTTGGAATATGAAATATACACACAAGGGGTTGTGTGTTGAAGGCGTGATTTTAGAGGTATGGTGTTGGAAGGGAAAGGATCATGAGGATGAAGACCCAGTCAATGAATTGAACCATGGATGGATTCCCAATTACAGGGACCATAGGCTCACGGAAGGTGTGCCACTGAATGCTATGTCATGTCCCTAGCCCCTTGTTCTGCCTCAGCTTCCTGTCAATCATGAGGTAAGCAGTCTGTTGCATTATGTTCCTGCCGATGTGGTATCTGCAGGCCTGACAGGACAGGGCCAGTCAATCATAGGCAGACACCTCTGAAACCATGAGCCAAGACACATCTTTCTTACTATACATTGTTTATTAGAATCTCGTTTAGCAGCGAGATTTTTTCTTTGTTTTTTAAAGGAGAAAGAACAATGAAGTTTTCAACTTTGGGATTCTAGGAAACTTTCTTTGCTAAAGGTTTGGGGCTGATGGAGCTGGGGCAGAAGTTCTATCAGAGAAAGGTGCTCAGACAGTGTGGCCAGATCAGGAGGTAAAGGGATGGGGATGTAAGTGACTCCTGCCATCTTAAGGCAGTGACATTTCCTAGTCACGACATGGCCCGAAGGTATCTCCACTCATTGCAGGGCCCAGAGAGGTGTCAGACCCTCCTTCGGCTAATGTGGAGCTGCCTCGGCCCGAGCTCTGCCCCACCCCCAGTCTAGGCGATTACACACGTGGCCCTCACACCACCCCGTACTGCTCTGCAAATGGCCCTCGGAGGTTTGCTGGGGTTTGGTTGCCACGGGAGAAGTACAGAGTTATTTCTAGACCTTGCCACTGTTCCTTCGGTGACAACTTTTAGACCAAAGGAACAGCAAAAACTCTACTGAAAACATAAAGGGCTGCCAGTACTAATACACACTGTGTACAGATACCTTGCCCATTTTCTAACAGGAGTTTCCTGTCCTGAAGAAGAAAACTGAAGCCCAGAAGATTAACAAATCAATTCAAGAGTCTATAACCAAACATATGATAGAATCTGGATTCAAAGCCAGAATTGTCTGACTCCAAATCTTATGCTCTTTGTGCTATTCAAAAATGCAGACAATGAAAGAATCTCTGGGGAGGGGGGGTCTTATTAAAAGGAGTTTCCCAAAGACATGAGCCCCAAGTCAGACTCTCCAGAAGAGAATCCCAGGAATCTTAATTTTTATAAGTGATTTCTAGGAACAGACTATTCAGGACAAACACCGCACCATGTAAACCTGCCCCAAAGGACCACAAAGATACCAAGGCTGGGATGTAATGGGGGTGGGGAGACATAGGATGTCTTTGTGTTCACACAGAACATTGAATTCGTCTCATTACAGAGGAAGCCAGAGACAGGGTGGCTTTTGTAGATCCGCAACTGGGCTTGGTAAGTAGACAACTGGTGACCTTCCAGGCTTCAGAGCATCTCCCGAGGCCCCTCCCCCTACTTCAGGGGCGCTGGCAGACTCATGGAACCACTTAATACGTGAGACCGCTTGGCCCACCTCTCGGGTGTAAATCCGGGAGGCAGAAGGTTGAGAATAATTTTATCCCAGGTTCATTTGTCGGCTTGTCAGCTGCATAATGATGGTGATGAATGGGCTACCTTGACAGCGAACATTTAGGAGCTGCTGACCTTTGATCTCTGGTCACATGATAGGGTCACCTGAAACCTGCATGACTTCTACCTGCCCAGGGGTAACAATATAAAGGTCAAATGGGTTGGCGGTTCTATGTATCAAGTCTGAGGCAACTTGGTTGGAAGCTTTAAGAGAGGCCGGGTTGGGTTCCCTGGTACACAAAGCTATGGACGCACTGCAGAAATGTGCTCGACAAAAGATATACAATTTCAAAGCAGGCTAGAATAGCTTTCCTTGCAAGGGAATAGAATGAACTCATTATTTTTAAAGGGCAACAATGAAAACAAACACTTTGGAAGAAAATATATTCTGCCAGCGACTCAGCCATTGGGAGGGAAAGCACACGGCATATGACTTAATGGGTGTTATTAATGCCGTACCTGCGGCGTGGCAGAAGGTCCAATTGGATGCAATTACTGGAACAAAATCCCCACTGGGTCCGATCAAGCCCTGCTTTCAGCCATAAAATACGGTCTCTCCACTGTCCTCTGTCAGCACAGCACCCCACAAAGGTCTGTGATCGACAAAAGATAACCCTTTCCAATTTCATGACTTCCTTGGTGCTTGAAACCTAAGTCAAGGTTGCAAGGGACAGTCTCAAACTTCAGAAAGATTCTAGAATAACTTAGGACCAGAAATTTAAGTCAGTGTGGTTTTTAGATGCACTTATAACATTTCAAAAAAGAAAAAAAAAAAAAAAAAGAAAAGAAAAAAACAAAAACCCAAACATTTCTTCCAGCAAACCTTAGGATTTGCAAATCTTTGGAAGTCTTAGGATTTTCCAAATCTCTGGAAAAATTCCATTTAGTCAGAATCAGATAATAGCTGTCACATGGGTAATAAACATAGATATAAAAATAAAAGCCAGAGAGTCAATGCCATTGATTTCCCAAACCTAGAAACTACATACCCTGGGCAAGAAGCAGATGTCAGAGAAAAATTTGATTTACAGAGGGTCTAGTTTTTACATAGGCTGCCTGCAAAGTCAAAGGTGGACAGACAGACAGACAGACAGACAGACACTGGAGCATAATCTATTCATGCTCTGGAGAGAGAAGCCAAGGAAAGGCCAATGGCTTAGTAAGCGGAAGTCAGCTGTTCTGACTTACCGATGAGTGCTGTTGTCAGCTGTAAAGCTCCCCCATCTGTTTGCCTGTCCGTCCGTCCGTCTGTCCGCCCATCTCCAAAGCCAAAGCAAACTGCCTTCAGAAAGACTTCTGAGTAGCCTGTTTAACTGGGGTTTGGATGCTGAGAGGCACCCACCCAGGTCCATTTTAACCCTATTTGGAACTTGAGGCCCAAGAACATCTCAGAAGTCCACAGTGCCTGCAGAAGGAAGCCCTGGACCACCCAACACTAATGCTGAGCACAGGCTACGTTCAGACTCCAGAGACGATGGGGAGGGCTCGGGAGAGGTGCCTGTTCACCAAGGGCACACCGGGCTTCTGATGCGAGTCACGCTTTGCATGGACTTAGCAGGTGTAAAAGTCAGACTCCTGAGCATGATGGTGATGGTGAGTGCCCGTGGTCCAGGGCCTGGGGAGGAGTGAGGGGGGAGGGGGGAAGAGGAGTAAGAGTTTGAGGCCAGCCTGGGCTACAAAGCCAACATTCCAACTATGGTCTAGAAGACCCGTCCCCAATTCTCTGCTTTTCTCTCTCCATTGTTCTGTGTGAGCTTCTGGCTCTGTACACACTGGCTTATTTGTTCTTCCTTCGGCAGACCAAGGGCACACTCGGGGGACTAGTATGTGATTCCTTCCGTGCAGAACTCCCGTCTCCACTGTGGATGGTGCTAGCCTGCCCTCTTGCCCTGCGGGTTTCTGCTTAGAGACTCTGAAGAAAGGCTTTCTGACTATTTTGCTCACTGCTGTGGTCTCAGGCCTGGAGTAGACTTGAAGACCTGGGAACTCACTAATAGCTGAAAGCCCCGGTGACTCAACTACTTGATGAGATGACTCTCCCTGCTGTGTAACCCTGATAGCAGCGACGGAGAACATGTGGCATGCTGAATAGGGTGGTGTAATAATGTCGCTACTACCTGTGGACGGGAGGGATGCGGTGGGGAGGACATGGGTCTGAGAATCCAGGACATTGCTCTGCCACTATACCCTGTGACCTCAGACAAACCCGCTGTGGCTCATCTCTATGACGAGGGGTTGGGTGAGACACCCCCTAAGAATCTCCCCAGCTCTGAGCCCAGATCCACAGACACTATCTCTCACATGCATCTTACCGGTAGGATAGGACAGAGTTGTAATCTCAGCTTTAGAGACAATCAACTGGGGACCTCGCTCCAGATCACAAGGCCAGTATCTCACACAGACCAGAGCTTGGTTTGCTTTTTATTCCAGCATTTTCCTCTTGTGGTGTAATTGGAAGTACCACCAGCCACCATCATTGTGATCTGAACACTATATTTTTACACAGGTCCTAGTTTTCTCAGAGGTAATGTATGTGCAAGCGAGTCTCCGCTGTACCACTAGCCAGAGTCAAGGGGCTCTAAGCTGTCATTGCACTGCAGGCTGGGGAGAAGTAGTCCTTTGCAGGGAACTTTGTGGTTGGTGGCATAGCTCTTATGAAGAAGGGGAGTCAGAGCAGAGGAGGAATGAACTCAGTGTTCTACGAACTCTGCATCAAGTCCCACCCTGACTTCTCTCTGAGATGGAGGGTGCCCGGAGAGTGTCAGCCAAAACGCACCTCCATTTCTCCCAAGTTGGTTTTGGGTCAGAATGTTAATCATAGCGATAGAAAGCGAACTAGAACAAGCAGCAAACTAGATAAGGGTCTGAGTTTGTGGCCCTGCACTGGCTGCTTGCAAGAGGGTCTAGGAGTTATCATGGTTTAGGAAGATGAAAGCTTGTCACTCAAGAAGCCCAGGGTGGGGTGAGTCCCAGGAAGACAGCCCACAGATCTACAGGACCCTGTTGTCACTTCTATTCTGTGCTCTGCCACCCACAGATGAGGCCCAGTGTGTTCCAGCCGCCATACTGGAGTCCCAGGCAGGAAGGAGAAAGGGAAGAAAGCGGAGTATGCTCCTCTTCATCATTCGAGGAAGGCCAGCCTGGGGGTGGAGGGGAGGGCAGAGAGTGGCTGCCGTGTCCCTTTCTTTCAGACTGAAATTGAGATTCTCCAGTAAAGAAGGCGTGAGGACAGGAGGAGGAGTCAGGGCTTCTCTGCCATGGTCTGGGGGCCAATGAATAGCAACCTGGAGCATCTGTAGAGACAACCACTGAGGCTATTAGGTGAGTGTGTGGAGAAAAGGGCAAACAGGAAGATGCCGGATGCGTTGTCTGTGGGGTGGCTCTGAAGGGCGCTTTCCTGGGGAAGAGAATAAGTTAGGTCATGGTGGCTGAAGATGGAGTTGGGGAAGCCCAGGGTCTCAGAGGCCACCATGCAGACTGGGTTGTTCCTAAGTGAGGGCTGAACTGCTGGATGGTCTTACACGGAGGGCGATGAGGCCTTCACTCCAGTGCTTTGCAGAAAGCCTCCATGAAAGGAAGCATCTATGCTCGACCCGCACATAGAACTGGTAAATCGCGCAGAGGGTCGTCCTGGAGTCCCATGGCTCCCACCACTTGCTCTGGAGCTAGAAGGGAGGCTAGATTCTGAGCCTTCATGTGCCCGCAGTTCATGAATTGTCTGTCCCCTTTGCACCAGGACACAAGAGACAGGCCAAAACCTTCTGCGATCCCGAGTCCCCACCCCAGAACTCTGCTCATATCTGGTTTGTGATGATATTGCTTTTCTTTTCTGTGTTGTGGATTCAGGCTGAGGAAGAGTCCCGGCCTTCCACGCCAGAGCTGGCTTCAGAGCCAGAACTGGGCTGGTTTGAAAAGTGACTTGACTTGCAAGGTCAAGAAGGGAGCAGATGGAACTTTAAGATCCCTAACTGGTTTCTATGTGCGTCTGGGTACACACTCTGTAAACAGAGTTCTCTGGAACCCTGGGAAGAAAGGCAACTGCCACAGAGATGGCCTTAGGGGAGTACCGTGGCCCTCAAACCTTTGACTACCTGGGCAGATGGCCTGTTCTCTGGTTTGGCCCTGGGAGGGAAAGGCAAGGGGTTCAAAGCATTAGGTTTTCTTCTAGTCATGCTCCCTGGGTAATGGTGGGCTAGGGTGGGTTCTGCAGGGCCCTGGGGGCTAGAGCTTGTAGTTCCTTCACTGTTCAGAGTGACTTCGTTCTCCCAAGACCAGAATTTGCTTGCTTGCGAGGTGACCCTGAGGAGGACACTTAAGTAGCACTGTCTCATCTGTCAAGCGGAGACAGCGGGCGAGTCACATCTGGTAAATACTGAAGGGCTGGCCACCTCAGCTCATCGCCCCTGGCTCCGGGAAGAAGGTTGTCCCCCACACGACAAATGAGCAAGGCCATGTCCTTGCCATGATGTCTGGTAGTGACGAGGGGGTGAGGTGGATGACAGACTCTTTGCACAGACACCCAGAGGCCCTACTGTGGAGCCCAGGCACCTTCTCATTTACCCGAATCCAGAAGGTCATAAGGAATCAAAGGATGACATCTGCTGGAGCAGGGTGTCATTAGAGAGGAGGCTGGGAACAGGAGGCCATTACAAGCCACCTTCCCGCTTCTGAAATTGGGGCGATTAACAGAGAAGCTCTGCTTCTCTCCGAGCAGGGCAGGAGACGGGCAGCTGGGAACGGCCAGGGCTGGGCGGTGGGTCGAGCCGGTGCAGTGGGGCCTGATTAGCTGCTGTGACCTCCTGCCCTGGGCCTGGCCTGCTGGGGAGCCAGGCTTTTCTGCAGACTGCTAAGTTGCAATTTATACTTTTTGGAAGAACATTCTGCAGTTGAGGACACCTGGGAGTTCGCCCGGCCTGCTCGCCGCGGCCTATTAGGACGCCGTCTCTGCTGCCTTGCTCTTTCTGTGAGCTGACTGCCTCAGAGCCGCCTAGTGCCCAGAGGTGCCTGGCAGTAAGTTCCAAGGCTAGGCTTTGGACACGGTACCCGCAAGTGGCCTGCCTGGGAAGCATGAATGAAGAGAAGCCAGAAAGGCAGTCCTTCCAAATGGCTTTTGCTCTGGCCTTCAAGCGATGCCACAAATGTTCGACTTTTTGCTTTTGTTTTTTTTTCCAACTGTGTGGATTTTTAAAAAAAAGAAAGAAAGAAAGAAAGAAGAAGAAGAAGAAATTTAACAATGCAATGGCTAGTACAGAGATAAGACAGAATGCACTGTTTGCTGGAATTAGGAAGACCTGTGAGCTCTTCCCAGGGTGGGAAGAAGAGGAAAAGTTCTAGACAGTTGTACGTGGGCCTTCTGGGAGAGATTCCTTTGGAAGAACAGCAGATACGCACTGCACAGGATTTAATTGCTTCTAAGATGGTCTCCTGGAAGTGCCTGGGAACTGTGGTCACTAACTCTTTTAAAATGATTTATCAAGTTCGTTTCCAGGAGCGAGGAGGTCTTTGGGCAGTGGGTCTGTGAATTATTTCTCCATTGTGGGTAGAGAGTGAGGACTGGGAACACTCCACCGAAAGAATCTGAAGAGGCTCTCCCTGGAAAGGAGGGACTTCTCACTTTTCAGTGAGGTGATTTCTGACAGTCATGCTTGCTCTTCCTGACTTCAAATTTAATAGAACCTCTGTCCTTCGGAGCTAATCTCATCTGTGGGTCCCTCGGCTTAAGGTGATGTTAACAGACTGGATGTGACAGGGTCAGGGACCTGCTGGTCTTCCCTGTTTCCATCTACAGAGCATCTACTCTGTGCCATGTCAGTGGCTCCTACTGCCACCCATGGTGTGGTTAGCATTCCACCTCACAGATGGGAACACTGAGATTTCTCTGGTAGCTCAGGCGAGTTACAGACCCACCCCAGAGAGCGTCCTATGAATCACTACCTTCTAGTGTCATTAGAAGTCCCATATCTAATGACATAACAAGAGTGTAGGGAGACAGAAGTGTCCCTCTAGACCGTCTGTTTCCCATGGTAGCTACCTCTAAGATGACCGACTATGTGTATTACAGGAAGCTCCTTCTCCCTTAGTCTATGCATGTGTGAATGGTGTCTGTGGTAACTGGCTCTTAAGAACCGTGACTGCTGCCAAGCACTAATTGGAGCTTGGGGACTCCTGTGGAAGAGGGGGAAGGAGGACTGGAGGAGGCAGAGGGGCCAAGGACATTGCAAGAAAATGCAGAGAATCAACTAACCTGGGCTCACAGGGGCTTAGAGACTGAACTGACAGCCAGGGCGCCTGCGTGGGACTGACCTAGGGCCCGCTGTGTGCCCTTAACAGTCCTAAAGCTTAGTCTCTGTGTGGAACTGTGTGTGGGCTGTCCCCGACCCTGCTGTCTGCCTCTGGGACCCTTCCCTCCTCCTGGATTCCACTGGCTAGGCTCAAGAGGAGAAGAGCGCCTAGTCTCACTGCCACTTGATATGCCATGGCTGGTTGCCATCCATGGGAGGACAAGTGGATGGGAGTGGGGCAAAGGAGGGAGGGGGTAAGGGAGGAAGACGGGTCAGGATGTAAAATTTATTTTTATATATTATATATAATAATTATATAGTATTATAAAATACAATATACAATTACATATATATATATAAAACAAGTAAACATACTTTATAGATAGATAGATAGATAGATACATAGACAGACAGACAGACAGACAGACTGCTGCAGTGGAGAGCAGGCGGAAAGTTTTCTGTTAGTTCCCTGTCTTTGTAACTTCAGATAATATGCTTATGTTACCTTTCATTTTACTTCCCCTGGGCTTGGGCCTCCCCGAGAAGTCTTCTCTCCTCAGTTAATCCTTTCTGTCAGAGGCTCCTAGTTGAGTCCAGGTCCCCTGCAGCTAACAGTCAAGATGAACTCTCCTGATATCAGCCTGATTCATCATAGCGTACTGTCTTTGACTGAAGTCTAATTTATCTGTATTTTCCCCCATTAACTCTTTGGGTTGGATACTGACTAGTTGACCAGAGCTGACCATACCCTGGCTGTTTCCTTTCCACACTGTACCACGGATAGTCTCCAGTCTTCATGAGAGCAAAAGCTCTATTAACCCAGCCCGGGACGGTTCCTAAAACTAAAAGTAACCAGCATCAACTGTCTTTAAAAGCATTCTAGAATCTTTGATTTGAACTCACTCGGATTACTTACTTCTGTAAGCGTACAGGATCTGGTCATGTGTGCGTTTTGTCTCTTGAACCAAGCTGGAGGTGTGGGGGTGAGGGGGGGCTGTCTTAGCACCTCTCCATTCGTATCTAAGACTTCTAGCTAAGGGATGATACCCAAGACCCCAAACAAAAAGCTGTGCATGGGATTCAACTCTCCAGATTTCTAGCGAGGCGCGGAGGCATGGTTGTGTTGGCCATGTGTACACATGGAGATGCGCAAGCCACCCTTCCTACAACCACCAGCACCCCTCTGGAATGTGGGTGCTGGCAGATAAGGCTAATGAGTGCTTAGAGGCCCGTGGAGGAGCACTCGCTCTCTGTGTTGTTTGTTTGTTTGTTTTAATTAGTAATCATCTTGTGTTTGGAAACCTTTCTATGGTAAAACAAATCAATATCTCCCCTTCCCCACCCCCACCCCCGGCCTATTTTGTTGTTGCCAGGAAATTCATTCCATGGGTATCCTGCAATTAAGACTGTTCTCTTATGTCACTATGTGTTCTCTTATGTCACTATGTGTGCTCTATGTCACTAAGGCATTCCAAGTGACAACTGCAGTCCAGGGGACATAGTGCAATGTGCATAACCAGGCCATGTAACAAGAACCTCTAACAAGCAGGGAAGTCAAGGTAAGGATACTTAATCCATTCCGGGTTTGCAATGCCTATTTATTTGTGGGCACTAAGATAAAAAGTATCTCGTGACCACAGCTCGGTAGTGAGTGTTCACCTACTATGCTCACCTAGCAAGGCTCTGAGCTCAGCCTCTAGTGTTCTCACCCAGAACAAGCATTTTGAACTATGAGGTTAGTACAAACATCTTTGAAACTGTATCTGTACCATTCATCTGGTCAGTTAGATAGTCTTACCAGATGGTCTCAGCTCCAAACAGATACCAAGGGTCTGCAAAACTGGACTTGAAGCCAGTGCCCACTGCTAAGAGAACAGTCTTAATTGCAGGATACCCATGGAATGAATTTCCTGGCAACAACAAAATAGGCCGGGGGTGGGGGTGGGGAAGGGGAGATATTGATTTGTTTTACCATAGAAAGGTTTCCAAACACAAGATGATTACTAATTAAAACAAACAAACAAACAAACAAACAAACAAAAATCCCACAAAAACCCGGACACTGATGTTAGCAGCAGAACGGCCACTTATTTGCCTATGGGTCTCCGCATGCGCATGTAATCTCGAGGTGTGACAACTCGGAGAGCAAGGCCATGAGTGGGGTGAGCTGTGGTCAAAGAGGACTCTGCTCTTATCTGGAAAGTGTATGCTTTGATGAAGGGAATATATTTGTGCGTCACGCTTGGGTAGCTGGGACCAGAGGAAGATGCAAACTGGCTCTCCTCGGCTGGGGATGCTCGGCAGGTGTTGGCGGTCCCCCAGTTCCTCAGCCTCAGAGCCAATTCTGGGAACCCAGTGAGAACCACATTCCTGGTCTGGACAGGTCAACTAGGAAAATTAAGTCTTTGGCACCACGAAGGAGATTTATCCACAGCATTCTTTGTTGGCACTAATAAGGACAGGCTGGAGGAAAGATTTATTTTGAAAATCCACTTTGTGTCTCTAAATGTCCGTTGATGGGACTGGGGCTCGGCCCGGGAGATGGTAAACGGGGTCGGGAGGACCGGCTTCTAATCCTGAGCGCTGTGTATGGCTTCTCTCCCCTCTTCACGCCTGTTAAGAAAACTTGTCAAAACAAAACTGGCAAGTGGAAACAGATGTTTTCTTTTCTACCAAAATGCTCTCAGGAATAGTTCTGTCTCTTTTCTGAGTTAACAGTCCGAACGGCTTCTCCTTGTCCTCTGTGAAGCCCCTGGCATGCTTCTCGGGGCCCCCCCGGGCATACATGCTCAAAAGGGTCTGGCCATGGCAACCTAAATTTCCCTTGCACCCCAAGGACGGGGCAAGGCCTGGGGCTCTCAGTCCACACTCTGCCTGGAGCAGCCTACACAGCAGAGTGGGCACATTCCTAGCTGGCCTCCCAAAGGGCCGGTGTCAGCTCTCTGCTGACTCTGTCTTGCCCTTTCCTAAGTGGCCTCCTCTAGGGTGCTGAGGGGCTTGGGGCTACAGGACTCACCCCGTGCAGTTCGCAACCCCTCCCCCAAGCCTTCGCTTTTAGGCACCTTTGTTGCTAAAGGCATTTAACTCTAATTCCATTTGACTTCAATTGTGTCCAAATTACTGTAAAAAGGAAGAAGACAACACGCTGTAAATATGAAGAGAGACAGAAAATCATTGAGAATCCTGCCTTTATGAATATTTGATGAGGAAGGTTAGATCCATAGCTGGTAAATTATAAGAAATTATGTCCGTCATGTGACTCTGTCAGCAGGGGTTAATACAAATGGTGCGGGCCTTAGTAGGGATGACAATGCAGATTAGAAAAGATTTGCCCTGTCCCCGCCACCGCAATCCCTTCTTGCTCTATTGGTGTAATAGAGTTGATCATTAGGACTGTGGGACCGAGCACTTGACTTGTTTTCTCAGTCTGTCACTACATCTTCACAATGCATTGTTCATCTCTGCTAATCTTGCCCCTAATTGTGTGGTTGCTGTGGGCAGGATGCAATTATTAACTCTTCTGATCCTTCAGTGGGCCTGCCGTGGAGCTGACGGGACGGACGTTCGCCGGGCAGCCAGCCTGCATTTCTCTGCAGTTGGATGCATGGATCTTGTGGCTCATTTAGTGTAAGCAGGGAGAAAAAAAAATGGTTATTTTTCTCAAATAACAGTTCTAGCCAAGTGTGAAATTGTATATAATTGTGTTATAGGATCCTGCCTGGGTTAAAGGGCTTCTCAGAGCTTCCATTATGAACCTGATTTCTCAGGTATTTATGATTTGCTTTCAGTTTTAAGAAATCTGAATTAGGCCTGAGGTGCTCTGCCTGCAGGCTTGTTGCTGCTGCTTTGCGGAGGGGATTAAAGTGGCCATCCTGGATCGTCTGTACCGATGGCCAGTGCAGTGAACTTGATAAACTGGTGGGGACTCCGGTGTGCGGGCATTTTGGTGTCACCAACAGGGTTGGGGGGGGGGGCCTTGAGAGTGGGTACTGGTGAGAAGCCAGCTCCTGAAGGATCGTGAGCGGGGCCAGAGAGATGACTCAGTGGGCAGAGTCGAGTGCCACTCAGCCTGATGATGGGCGTTTCATCTCCACATAGTGGTCGGAGAGAACTGACCTCCATACATGTTCCTTAGAATATGTACCTATCCTTACGCCCTACCCTACCAACCAACCAACCATTTAAAAAGAGCCCCCCTCGGGTGCTTCTGTGTTCCTACCCTACCCACCAATGGGCACCAGTGCTTACGTGGTACCACTGAGCTCACAGGAAACATCACGGCGGCCTAAGGCCAGACTTCCTCTGATCTCTACACATCATGAATTATATACCTTTCATAAAGTGGCCGGATACTTCTAAAGGGGCGGACATGGCTGAGCATGTTTAAAGTCTGGGAGCGGCCAAGGAGAAAGGAAATGTAATTTCTGCCAGCAAGTGCAGGCGAATGAAGGAAGGCTCCAGAGGAGGGAGGGAGGGAGGGAGGGAGCTCTCGTCGGAAAGGTAAATTAATAAAGTCTATGCGTGCCAACACACCCGGCGTCCCAGCCCTTCTGCAAATCTAAACTAAAGCTGTAAACAATGGCTAGCCAAGAGAACATCATTCAGAAGAGGGTCAAGTGTGACAGTCAAAGGAGTAACTGGAGCTGCCAGGCTGCAGCAGCTGCAAACGCAGCAGAGTCCAGCAAGGACCACCTAGAGTTCTCCCAGCAGAGGTGGATGCCCTGCCCACACTTACAGCCACCCCAAAATAGGAGATTTAGCACATCAGGGAGCCCACTGGATTATCAACTCGACTAATCAATAGCATTGACAATATTTCTGCCTAAAAGCATGGGGAAGTGGTAAGCCGGTCAGAGCAGACAGGATATTTGCCAATACATTACCTTGGACCTTTGACTTGCGCCAAGGGCCCAGGGGGCACATGACTTCTCTTCCCGAGGCCTGGGATTTTCTGCCTAAGTGATTTCTCCCTGCTTGAGTTGAGACAACAGCATCCTTCCTCCAAGAACTGGTCGGGGAACATATGCAAATCACACAGGCCCAGTCTCCCGGGCTCCGAAGCAGCGTGTGGGCCATACCATTACCTCCTCTCAGTAAATCTCAGCTGTGTGTGTGCACCAGCACTA
Organism: Apodemus agrarius; assembly: GCA_964023405.1. Classification (NCBI taxonomy): domain Eukaryota; kingdom Metazoa; phylum Chordata; class Mammalia; order Rodentia; family Muridae; genus Apodemus; species Apodemus agrarius. Next base: position 42,960,690 of record OZ030024.1, read on the forward strand.
TACTCAACGGGATACAAATGGCTTCTTCATGTATCCAGATTGCTCCTGAGAGTTGAGCCACCTGAAGAGTTCTGTCCCCTTGGTGTGACCTACACCTGGTGGTTCTGAAAAGACATTTTGGCCGTTCTCTACTCAACTGAATTTAATGCTCCAGAAAGCAACAAGATTTTATCACTGAGAATGATGCTAACCGAGAGAGACAAGGAGAATACGCTGTTCATGTCCCTGGCTTTAAAGAACCTTTGGGGCTACGCAAAGTGCAGCTCATCAATTGCATACCAAGCATGCTCTTCAGAATCTGACCACCTCCCCACTGGCACTCTGGGCACAGGTGAGCCCAAATACCAGGAAGAACCCCCCTCTGTATGACATATTTGTCACTGAAGACTAGAACAGAGCTATCAAGAACCCACTATAGACTGGCTACTTCACTTAATTGTCTACATAATCACTTGAATCTACTGATGAGGAAACTGCAGATCAGAGAAGTTAGTTAACAAGCCCAAGGACACAGCCTAGGGAAAGAATGAGACCAGAATACCGATGGGCCAGCAGGTCCCCAGACTCTTGGTGACATCCAGTGTTGAAAACTGTTGCTTGCCCAATGCAGCCCAGGCAGGTGGACGACACAATGCCCACCCACGACTCTTCAGGAAGCAGGATGGTTGGGGTATGGCACATGGGGGAACACAGCCGCTGGTGTGTCTGTTTCCTTCTTCCATAAGCTCTCTAAGGGGACGGGTGCCCATGGTCAAGTGGGTGGACAGGCTTTCTATTTGGAAATGGATCTGCTGTGGCCATATCTGTACCAGTCCTCAGGTTCTCGAACTATGACAAAGCCAAGGTTCTCTTGAACTGGCATATTATTGCAGTCTGCTTGGCTGTGCTGTAACTATTTCAAGGACTATTAAATTAAACCCTGGAGACAGTTTCCCTTAAGATAAAGAGCATGCTTTTTATTGTGTCATCAAAGGAGACCAGAAAACCTGAAGCTTTCAGCTTTAAAGACAACATAATGAGATCAGAGATTTCGCTTGCAAAGAAATTAACTTTCGGTTAATTAATGAAAGTAACCTTAAACAGCGGGCATGTTGCCAACAACCAGGACACTGTAATAAAAAGGGGGGAGGGGAGATAATAGGCTGCTTTCAAGGGGCTGGGGCTCAGCAGCCCAGAAAAGAAATCTGATGAGGATGCTGCTTGTAAATTTGATCTCAAATTCTTAAGATGAACAAATAATAGCCTTATCTGTAATAAAGTCTGCTACAAATGCTTTCTTTTCCCCCATAATTTTCTGTTCAATTTAGATAGAAGATTTAATTAGATGTTGGTGAAACACCAGTTATTTAATAAAACCCTTAATAAAAATCTAATCTATGGTACATAGAAACCACTGTAACATAATCACAATTTAAAAAATACATTTTAGGGTATTTACTTTTTACAATTAAGAAAATATATGTGTGTGCCACGCTCTATTTTCCCATCAAGGCAAAAGCTAAGAAAGGCAAACCTGATACTAATGAAAAAGCCCTGAACTGCGAGCCTTTTCCTCTTCTCCTGGAGTTTGTTTTTAAAGGATTTCTTACATTAATTGCAGCCCAAAGGGGTCCTTGAACCTGAATAAGGGGAAGTGAGACCGATCTGGGCTGCCTCACAAAGCTTTAGGTTCATAATTTGGTTACTATAGGAATCAAGCTAAAGTAACGGTTTCTAAAATAGCCTAAGACACAGCATGGCCTCCCACCCCGTCCAACTGTCCCTGTGTCATCGCCACAGCCGGCACAGGCTCTCCTTTCACTGACTAAGGAGGATCATGCCACAGAGCATGATGGCTCCTAACATACACCAGAGCAAACTGGGGACACTCTGAGTATGCTCGCCATTTCCCAAGACCTGACCCAGCCTCAGAATTCTGGACGGGACACCCTGGGCCCTGGGACCCCAGGGCGAAGAGTGGGTGATGCTGGTTTCCACGAGGGGATACTCCAAGCTCCCAGCCTGAAGAGCAAGACTCAGGTGGAAATGGGATGCAAACTGAGAATCTCACAGTCTGCACTATGTGGATTTCCTACAGGGAGTTGGGCTCCCAGAAGGAGGGAACCGCACCCTTAACTGAACTGGGTAAGCTAAATCCACAAAGCCCACATCCCTTTATTGCCTCTGTATCATTCTCAAGACCCTGTGACTAGGTACGTGCAAGAGTATGAGTGAAATAACTTTTTGGATGGACAGGGTGGTGGGTGGGGTGCAGGGTTGAAGAGCTGAGGTTCCTTAGGCTTAAGGGGCAAGGAAGTTTTTTTTTTTTTTTTTTTTTTTTTTTTTTTTTTTTCTTTTTTGCTGCCCCACTGACCCAGCAGCAGGACTAACAGGCCTGTGGAATCAACTCCCTGCGCCCTTGGGCAGGGCCGTGAGTCATCTCTGTTGGCAGATGACCTGAGAAGGTCATTGTTCAGCACATCTGGAGGCTCCGATCATCAGGTTTAATCATCAGCACGGGGTTCCAGTGGCTTCCACTGTATATAAATTTAAATAATGGTCCCTCTTCCATGAATGAAGAAAAGTCCACAGACTTTGCCCATCTGTTCATTTGGAGCTTCTGATTAGACACCTCCTGCTACTCCTATGCATACCACCGTCTCCAAACAATCTATGGTGTTTGGGGTATTTAAAGATTTATAGTGTCTGTTATCTTGCTTCAAATCGGCCTCTTTGGCAAGGACACAGACGCTTGACACGGACGGAATGTGGCTTGTACTCATTCAGACAGTCATGGGACAACACGGCTGTCCAAGAGTGTGTCCCCATTGGGTGTCAGCCTGTTTCATGTCTGCATGCTTAACTAATGGCTCAGCTGAGCACAGAAACCAAGCCCAGATTGCACTGGAGGACAAGAGAAGATGGGACATACGGGGGGGGGGGGCGTTGTGAGAAAAAGAATGGGGGCATAAGGAAGAAATTCTTACATACCATCTAAGTGCCTCATGTTGGGAGGGGGTGGGACCTAGCCTGGAGCCCCAGGCCTAGGGTCACCTTCTAGTCTGTGCAGACTGTTTTCAGCCACATAATCTCTTTCCATACTATGGGTAGTCTTGCCATCCATACCTTGAGGACAAGAGACACATTTTTTCTTTTTTCTTTTTTTTTTGTCTATATGTACATGCATCTTAGGTGTGGAGGCCACAGGTCCAGACCAGGTCAGGTATCTTCCCCAATTGCTCTCCACTTTAGTTTTTGAGTCAAGATGTCTCATCCTCTCAACCTTACGGGGTACTTTTACTTTTTTTTTTTTTTTTTTAATAAAATAAAGAGAGTGCTGATGTGCTTAAAGGCCTGGAAAGAAAGGGTTGGGGGAGGTGGGGGCAGTAGCCTCCACTCTTTCTAGCACAGAGGCTGAGGGTCCCTTAGATATTAACATGATAACTGGGAGACAGGGCCCTTGCTCCAGTGGTGGGTTTCCCACAATATCCTGCCCTAACAGGTTCCCTGGGCTCCCGGGAGGCCCCCAAGCACAGGCTGTACTCACAGAGGGACGTTCACTTTTGTGGTCTGTTAAGCACGCAATGCCTAAGTCAAAGTATATTCTTCCAGGAGCAGAACTCTGACGCAAGTGCTTCAGGCCAAACGGCACACAGGTCAGTCCTCTTTCCCCGGAGCCCGGCAGATCACAATTCTCCCTGACAGCGCAACGGCAAGGGCAAACTGTGGTGTTGAGTTAGGTCATGGAACAGGGAGCAAAATTACCTGTGGAACCTGTTCATCTCTATGCTGCTGGGGAAGCCAAGACTCTTGGGTGGTGGGGCCCCTGGGCGAAGAGTCAAGGTGACAGGGCTTCTGGGTGGCCTCTTGGCGTGACCTGCAGGCTTCTCCCAACCACTGGCAGATTTGTCTCACTGGGGGAGACTCAGAGCTTTGAAGTCTCAGGAGAGATTTCCCCTGTAGTCTTCGCAGTGCTAGGGAACTTGAGAAAAACCCTAGAATTCTGCGGAGTTGTGTCATCTGTGAGGGCACAAACACCCATCTCCTCACAGACCTGCTACAAGAAGTGAAGCCTGAGGCACGCGGTCACCAGGCTATTACAAATAAGTAGCAGGATACCTCAAGGACACTGCCCACTGTCTACAGCCTGCCAGGAGGCTTCTCCTCACAAAGTGTGGTCATTATTATCTCTAATGTCCCAAGGCATGGCAGCCACGACACAGCTGATCCCGAGAGCCACTGACACTTTAAATTGGAACTTCTAAGTCTCCAGTCCAGAGGGATCAAAATGGTGGTGTTCCGGGGTCATATATACTTATATTTTTATTTTGGCTCAAACACTGCTGACTCTTTTAATTTCTTACAGTATGAATTAGGTGGTAAAAGAAAACTAAACTGTAAAAGTATAGACATTTTTATTAAAAGAATAAAGATTTGGGGCTTCTCTTGAAACGTGGAAAGATCTGCTGATTTGGGCCACGATTCTTCCATGACATAAACTGGGCATACCTGAGTAATGGCGGCACTCTTTGGGCAGGACACTCATGGCGCAGACAGAAGTCAGGTCTGTGCCCCTGTGCCCAGCCTGCCTCATTTTGTACTCCCGGTCCCTGCTCAGACACTGAGCTGCTGAGCAGAGGTGCCAGCCACAATCTGCTCTCCAGACTACCTTGGCCTCTCTATAATTCTGTCACTTTGTGTTCTGTGGTTGTGACTCAGGGTCCTGGAGCTAACTTCCCAGCATCACGAGGTCTTCCATCTTCCAATGGTTCCTTGGGTTTTCCCCACAGTGACCTTCAACACTAAGTCTGCCTGATTTTAGCTGCCAATCCCCGATGAGCAGACTTTACTTTCATATTTTCTTTTTTTCAGCCTGTGTTCTGGCTGCCGCCTGAGAAACTCAGAACTGAGCATGGCTCTTGGCTTATCCTCCCTGTATGTTTTAGCACCTGACTCTCATTGTCCATCTCAGCAGGCTCCAGAGTGTGCTATGCCCAGGTACCACCCGGCTCCCAAGGCCCCACCCAGTGCCCAGCCGCTCTGACGGCTGGGAGATGACTTAACATCCTTCTCTTCTTTACAACAGAATAATGTGCAGTGGTGAATAATCAATTAATAGTAAACCAATGAGTTCATGCTTTAGTTTTACAAGAACTGATTTATAGTAAATAGAACAATTTTAACTAATGCATGACTAAGACCCAACCAAATGTTTTATAGAGAGAACTAGAACTTTCATCTATCAAGTGAAACTATCCCCCCATCCCCCCAGGAGTGTGAAAGGGCTTCTCTGCATTTGACACTTAAAGCCCCCCCTCTGGGAGTCGCATGGACTCACGGCTCCCTCCGCCTTCACTGCTTGGTTTCAATGCACCTGTTCTGATCAAGGGACATGCAGTGCAGGAGTGGGCGACAAAGAATATGTAAAGTGAGCTCAAACAATTCCAAACAGCACCGAATTCACTCTTGAAATTAGTGTGTGTGTGTGTGTGTGTGTGTGTGTGTGTGTGTGTATGCGCCCTTACCAGCTGACTGTGTGACTGAGAATCCTCTGAGAACAGTCTTCATTAAGAGACATCCATTCCTAAAATGTGTTAGCTTGAAGCTGATGTGGGTTTGAGAGCTGCAGGAGTATCTTTAGGGAGAAAGCAGACCCCCTTTCGGTAAGCTTCAACAACTTCCGCACACAGCAAGCGTGCCCTTCTGCCAGCAGGAAGGGCGAGAGACGCTTGGCCTGACCCCTTTAGGGGCTTGCTTAAAGGGGTCTCTGCTTTCTCTAGTGAAGTCTTAGAGTTTGGCTTTCTGACGCCCTCCGACCCAGAACTGTGCTGACTCCGGATCTTCTTGTCCTGAGTCTGTTAGTCTGGATTCTTAGCTGGTCCGCCTGCCATTCTGGCCGGTAGACCAGGCCGGCATCTTGCTGGCTCAGTCCTTAGGCCAAGCTGCTCACCGACTGTGCCCTCGCTGTTAGCTTTTTCCTCGCCATCCTCTCTTCTCAGCGTATGATCGAATTTTCACACATGAACAGTTGCCTGCCTGGATGAGCGCCTCGAATGCTCACTCTCCAGGTCTGGTTCAACTCCTGGCACACGGTCCGCATCGTACAACCACTGCCTAAACCTCAGGGCGCGTTCATACGAGCTGCATCACAGGATACAGTGCTTGGTGAGGAGGCAGCTAGGCAGAGGCTGTGTCCTTCTGTGTGAACACATGTGTGGCAGAGACAGCCGAGGCTGTCCAGGCTCGGCTGCAGACTACAATGGTGAGGGGTCTGGGCTGAGCAGGGTTTAACGCCTCCTCCGATCCCACAAGGCATCGGCTCAGGCCCTTCAGCGCAGACTGCCCTTTCTTAGGGCAGGATATTGCCCAATAATAGAATTTATGGTCTTTAGTTCTGAGCTGTCAATAGAGCCGCAGGCTACTGCAGAGTTTTCCCCAGGACAGTCTGCTAAGGAATGCGTATCTTACTTTAGATGCAGCATTAGCTTTCAGAGCCCAGCGAATCTGCGAGTCCGTTTGGGGTTTCTAAGGTTGCTTTGACAGTCCCCAGACCTTGGTTGGGGTTCTGTTCTGAGGATCACTAAAGTGGTGGGTTGTAATCATCCAGGCCGGTTAACCAAAGTTGTTTCCTTCTGCCTACGTCTCACCAGCTACTCTAGGAAACAAGTGCTTTCAGGAGGGACCAGTAGTTATGCCTCCTTCAGGGGGAAAAAAAAATCAAGCCAAAACTTCCCATAGTTAATTCTAAATCCTCCACATCTACTAACCCAGGTGCTTTGCTTCCTGCAGTAAGGAGTAATTAATAATACTGGCCTTTGCTCCCTTTCAAACACGACAACAGGGGTGTTTAAAAGTGTTGCCTGTTTAGTTCCTAAAACTTAACATGTATAGTGCCCATGTGGTAATAATGCACACATACCAAATACACCCCTATGCAATACCAACACATGCACGTAGCAAGCATGTATACTTAAATATAGCCACAGATAGATATATAAGCACATGTCTTTTTGACAAATACATACGCATACAGGCACAACTGTGTATGTAAAAAAATCATATGTGCACATAAAATGCAAATGTCAAGTCATCTGGCTGGCTTCGGCAGAGGCTGTATGTCGTCAACATGCTAGAAGAATACTCAAAGCCTTTCCGGCTATTCTCTTCCGAATGCACTTGCTTTGTGGAGTTCAATCACTGCTTCTTTTTTTTTTTTTTTACCTAGCCCTCACATGGTTCAAGGGCACTGCTCTGAGAAATCTGGGCCACCTGGAAAGATTTTCTAAAGTGACTCCTTTATTCTTGGGAAGAGGAGAAAGGCAGGTTAATCATCTATTGACTCCCCGTTCTTATTACTGGCATAAAGCCCTGGCTTTGCTCAATTTCCTCTTCGGAGCTACCTAACAAACATACATCACCAGGAGGTGCAGATAACGATCCAAAAGATTAAGCTTTGTCACTCAAATGATAATTAAAAAGAGTATTTTAAACACACTGTAAATATACACAAGCCATCATGAAATCATCAAAACCCTGCAGAGCGGGCCACCTCCGGGGCCTATAGGTTACCAGGGAGGGCTATTGATGTTAAGTCCTGCTTGTCTGGAAGACTGTCATTAACTGTCCCACGCTTGCTCTTAGCCGGCCACCTGAGCTAGGAGACCCAGTGAAATCTGGCCTTACAGCCCGCTGTAAATTAATGGGATTTGGGCTGGGCACTTCAATATGCGTTTAATTGTGATCTCTTTCTATTCCGATCCATGACTCCCGAAATACATATTATCCCAGGAACTGCCAATAAAAACACAAGTCAAGATTCTCTTGTCCAGCTTTCAAAAACTGATTTCATACGCATAAAGGACTTAGAGCAGATTATTTTCTTCTAAAAATTTTCATTTATAACATGTCATAAGAAGGCACCAGCCCACGTATGGCAGAGGCACCCGGTAGCGTCACCTTTCATAAGAAAGGAAAGCTTGTCATCACAGTCTTATTAGGATGTCACGCGATGTTAAACTGGGGAAATATTTCTGTATATTCCAATTAGTGCAGCCATTTACCGGCACAGGCATTAGAGAAACTGCTCGTCTTTAGAAAAACCCTTTCCTCCGGGAGCCAGCCCTTTGTTTGACAACGCAGAGAGTGTTATTTAGAGATTTTAATTGCTCAGTTGATCTGTGGCTGGATCTCAATAATCAAAACAATAAAATTGTTGGTTTTTTCCCTGACAACTGTAATAAAATGCCGGTGGTGGCCTGGGATACTCAGCGGTGCTGGATTGACACTGTCAGATTCTCTTTCGTGTATCTTTTTTAATCAGAGGCAAAAGAGCAATTTTCCCAAAGTTAAAATACATTACTAATATTGCTAGTATCAGCAAACATTCTGAATATTACTAATGTCTACATGGGAAAATCCAATCTGATTATCTGTAACATTCTATTCTGATTAGTGATAGCAGAGAGCTTCGATCCTTAATTAAAAAGGAACTTTCCTCAGTCAGCTAGAGAAGGCCCAGTATTTCAAAACAGGTAAATGATGGGCATTTCATAAAGGAAGAAACATAAGTAGCCATGGAGTAACAGAAAATGCCTCTACCTCACCGGCACCTGAGAGAATACGGCCGGAATCGCTGACACGCGCCGCGCGGCCTGGGTGCACATGTGCACATCAGCCCGTGCTGTCAGTACTGGTGAGGAGGGGGGAGTTTATGTGACTGGTTCCACCCCCTGGAAGCACATTTTTCATGTTAAGTACCAAAAGCATTAAAAAATGGAATGTGTTGACTCGGTCATGTGATTTCTAGAAAATCATCCGAAGGTACCAAAGAAACGGGCGGAGCCTTTGGGTCAGGATGTTCAGCCCAGCCCTAGAGGGACAGTGGATAGCTGGATGGCCAACATCAGAGGGAGAGAGAACTAGATTAATAACACCCCTAGGCAAGGGCAAACTAGTTCCCATGAGCAAACCACGTTCCCAGTACTGAAAACCACGAACACGAGCCAGGGCTGGGAACCCAGCTACGGGACACAGTACCTGCCTTGAGGCTCTGAAGCACTGGGTTCAAAACCAAGCACTATGAAAACGAACGCAAACACTGCTCATGGACATCCAAGGAAGAGGGGAGCGGCAGGGGACGAGTCAGAGAATACTCCTAACCTCATTCTACCAACTGTATACACATTGGTGCCTGGGGGGCAGGGCTGCCAGGGGCTTACGTGCCATACTTTGCTGAATTTTCAAGAACTGTTTTCAATTAGCACAGATCACATCTCAGTCTGAGTCAGTTAATTAGAAAAGCAAATTTAGAAATCCTGAGCACTGAAAACAGTTCCCGCCATTTTCTGTGAATCATTTATCTGACTTCTGACGAACACAGTTAGACCTGAGGGAGCTTCTGGTTGGGTGGAGCGTCTGGGGGAATCTTCACTAGGTTGGCTTTTGCAGAGACCTAGAAAGGGCATATCAAAACGTTTCTAAGGGTGGGAATGGAAGTTCGGGGGAGCACAGAGGCCGAGGAGATGGTCTGGGGTGTTAGGTGCCTCTGTGGGACGCAGGACGGCCAGCAGGGGAAGCGCGAAGCAGGCCTGATTGATTACTTTGTAGTCAGTTTCGATTTTGAAATTCCATAAAAGGGAATGTTTTTCCTTGCTTCCATTAAAAAGAGAGGTCCTCCCAGGAGCACTGCCTCCCCTTTTCTCCCCCAAAACACAGGAGGTAAAGACCTAGGATGCCCCCGTCAAAGAAACTGCTGGCATGAACGCTGGGGCCACAGAGCTCCCAATGTGACTTGACTGAGTAGACTTAGGTCTCCGGACTGTTCATTCTGAGACTGAGGAGAACTGTTTGCTGAAGAGTCTCAGAGCAGAGCACACAGAGACTCGGAGTGCCTTACTCATCCGCTCCCTCCCCAGCCTCCCAGACTCCCCAGGCCCCCTCTTCTGCTGGATTCCATAAGAATGGCGCATGGACCCTTGTGAAAGCCACCTCTGTGATCTACTTGTAAGGATGTGGAGGTGAAGGGTGGGAATGAGCCTGGAGAATTGAGAAGTTAAAACGAAGCCCTGGTGGCTGACGACCTGGTTACCGCTCCAGCACCGACCTGAGCCTCTGCTTGCTCTGTCCCCGAATGCTTTTATGCATTCTGCTGGCCTCCTTTACAAAGCTCTTCCTTCAAACGTGACCACTGTGTCTTTCTTGCTTTTTGTCCAACTTGGAACTTTGCATTTATTCATCTGTTTATTTGTGTGCATGTGTGTGCACACAGAGGACGGCGGACAATGTGTGGAGAGTCAGCGCCGCCCTTCTACTAGGTGACTTCTGGGGAATGACCTAGGGCCCATCTGGTCATCAGGCTTGGAGGGAAGATCTTTTACCCAGTGAGCTATCAAGCCCGTGACCCCAATAGTCAAGAATCCTAAAAGCATCGATCTTAAGAACGAGTCTTAAAAAGATTTTAAAATTTTAATTTAAACGTTTTTATTTCTATTTAAGTGCATGGATGTTTTGCCTGCATGTGTATCTATGGACCCCTTGTGTGCCTAGAAGCTGCAGAGACAGAAAAGGTCATCTGGTCCTCTGGGACATAGAAGTGAAGTTTCAGTCCATGGGAAGAACAGCCAGTGCTTTATTATTATTATTATTGTTATTATTATTATTAATTATTATTATTATTATTATTATTATTTTGAGATAGGTTTTCTCTGTGTACCCCTGGCTGTCCTGGAACTCTCTCTATAGACAAGGCTGGCCTTGAACCCAGAGATCAGCCTGCCTCTGTACCACCACACCCAGCTCTTCAGTGCTCTTAATTGCTGAGCCCTGTCTTTATTGTTAATACTTGAGGTCCATGTCCAGTGGCAGGAGGTAAACAGAGTGGGAGCTCTTCTGCATGTCTGGGGGTAGGGCAGCGGTTCTGCAGTGGGAAGCCCTTCAAGTCCCTCCCCAGGCCATGGGGAAGGCTGGTGGTGGTGGGGGGGCGGCTACAGCCAGGACCACTAAGCAGCCAGGGTGGCCCTTGTCTCATAGCCGGTTTCTGAGTGTGCTTTTATTCCAGAGCTCAAGACTTTCCAGCTGCAGTGCAGAGCAGACATCTCCCTCTTCCCTCACTAAAGACTGCAGTTGGTCCCAGGCTCCGGCCTGTGAGGAAGGAGGTTTCAGCATGGCTGCCTCTCCATCGGGCTTTCTTGCTGAGCCATGGCGGATGCCTCGTTAGACCGAGAGCCACCTCAGCGGTCTTGGGAACCTGACAGGAAGCCTTCCCTTTGCATCTGCGGTCATGGCGGCCAGCAGGGAGTGTCGCCTTCCACCGAAGACCAAGTACATGATCCACTGCAGCTAATCAATAGGATAATGGAATGAATCAATAGGAAAGATTTTTAGAAGGTCTTAATTAAAGAAACACTTGCAGATACAAATGATGTCTTCAATCTATTGATAGTGCCAAGGTGAAGGGTTAAACACAAACAAACCATCAACTTTATTTTGCCGGCATGCCTTCCACAAGAGAGCAACCCAGCAGCCTCCTGGCCCCAGGGTTGGCCCATTAATCAGTCCCTTGTCAATTGCAATAGCCACACTGTATGGGACAATTAGTCTATGATCAAAATTTTAATTACTAAACAGCAGCTCCAAACAATGAAAAATAGGCCTGGCCCCCCTACCTGGCCTTCCGTTGCTCCTAACGCTGGGGCAGTGTCCCCTATATAAACTGCTTCTGTGCTTCTGCACGCCAAGTCTCCTTCCAATGAGATGCACAGAATTAGAATAATTAAAGAAAGCCTAAATGGATGGATCCCACTTAGGCCGGGAATTCTCCAGTGGGCCTTCTGCTCAAACATGTTACATCAATATTTTTGATTCCCCCGATGGGCCTGCACAAGGTACTGGTTTAAAGAGACATCAATCTGTGATGTCAGCATTTATCTAATGAACCTTCAAAAATCAATGTCCGGGATGGTCTGGTACACACAATCCCCCCCCAATCTGTCCACTCTCCGAGCTGTACTTGGGTAAACTTACAGCCCTGACGACAGCAAAAGTGTGTCAAGTGGCCGGGCGGAATGGCTAGATGGCTGAGGCTGAGAGGAAGGGGCTAGCTCCAACCCGGAGAATTCCCAGACACGGGTGGGCGTCAAGCAAGGAAGCCTCGGCGCTCCTCCTCCTCCTCCTCCTCCTCCTCCTCCTCCCCCTCCTCCTCCCGCTAGAAAGGGATCTGACTTCAGCCAAGCATGCCCCAGATGACCCGCTTCTTCGGACTGTGCCCTCCAAACCCACTTCTTCCTTGATGCTCCCATCAATTTCCTGCCTTGGTCCTGACAGCTACGGTGATTTTCTGCTGCTTTTGGGCTCCTCGGCTGGGCCTGCCATTTAGCCCCACTCAACAGGAGGCCATGCTCAGCGTTCCCCTTGTTAGTGCTTATGTGCAGCGCACGCCCAGCCTTCTGCTAACAGCACTCCTTGACATGGACATCTTGACACCCTAACAGGCAGAGGAGAGGCCCAAGTTTGTTTCACTTCTTTTTTGCCTCTTTTAAAATAAATTGGCCTGAACTGCGGTGAGGCTGAGCTACTTCAAATGCATAACTCGGGTGACAGCATGCCAGTCACAAGGCCAGGGTTTGGCCTGCCGTGGAATCTCCGCTTTTGTTTGCTGCTGCTGCTGCTCTCTCCCTTGACCAGAAGAATGGGTCTCGAGAGCGAGAGCGAGTGTGGAGCACTGGCTGGAGGATGCGGTGTGCGGGCTGACTGTGCCTCCGACTCCTGCCTGTCTCCCTCAGTGAGGCTTTCAGCAGCCCCTCACTGACTTTGAGTCCAATTAAGCTGCAATGAAAGGTACCATGATTTCATTTGCTCGGATCGTCATGTTTCAGAAGTTCAGTAGCCTGAGAAATGTTCACTGTCTCTCATTAAGCAGGTTCTGGCAACTGTGTGAAGCCTCTGATTTCCCTGTTCGGCCCTGAAGATGGCTGCCTGTGGGGAGGATCCACGCCAGCCTCCAGGTCAGAAAGGGCGGCTGACCCCACGGACAAAACACTGCTGGGGAATGTCAGATTCGACACCATGACAAACGTGAGGAGTTCTGAGGACTTCGGTCAGGTCTCCAGGATTTTCCTAGGATGATGCTTTAGATAAGAGGTTCAAGTGTGAACTTGCGTATGCGTGTGCTTGTGGGCAGGCACATGACATGCCAGAGGACTCTGAATGAAGTGAGCATGTTTACAGAAACCAATAAGGACCTCTCCAAGGTGTTTTTTCAAACAAACAAACAAACAAACAAACAGTTCTTATTTTAAAAGCCTCAAGAAAAAAAATCAGTTTCCATTTGTTTGAGAATAAATCAAATTTTAAATTGCAATAAAGAATGCTATATAAGATGAGGTTGACCAGGGAAGTAGAGTGCGAGACAGCAGAAGACTCAATGGAGCCTTGCTTGGGTTTCTGAAGGATCAAACAGAAAAATAAAACAAAGTGACCCAAAACCCCAAGCCTGCCCAATCTGTGGACTGTGTTTATGTTATCATAATTCCCATTTTGTTCTGGTTCCATAAGGAGAGTGTTCTGCAGATGACAGAATGACAGCTGTCCTTTCCTGACTGCAGTCTTCTAGGTGCCAGGCACTGGTTAAAAAACACACACACCAACTCATTTAATCCTCTCCAAAATCGCTTCTCGGCCCTTTGGCTAAGATCAAGTGTAATTCTCTCCAAAACCTGTACTCCAGACGAGGATTCTGGGGCCCAGAAAAAAACATGGACGGCAATAGAAAAAGCCAAAATGAAGCCCGAGCTCTGCAACCCTTGTCCTTAGAACGCCATACTCTGCGGTGGTGGCGAAGGCTGCTGCAGTCCTCAACCAGTTCCCCAAAATGAAAACTGGCAGGTGCGAGCTGATAGAGTCATGTCCGCTCCGCGTCCCTTGGGGTGGAGATTAGCATGGCCACCGAGTCAGTTTCCACCCTGGCTAATGCATTCATTCCGGTGGACAGGGATCTTCTGCTGCTCCAGCCTTACTAATCTTCCCACTTCCAAAAATACTGCTGGTGAGCGGGCATTTGTTTTCTACCAGTGAAAGAGGCAGCCTAGGCAAGAGACAGATTTGGTCACTTAACACAGTGCGGGCTGCGGGCTGCTTCTACCTAGGAGAATTCCAATTTCCAGCACCCCTTGCTTTACTTTTGACTATGGTCTCCACAGCAAGCTTGCCCCAAGGCTATGCCACGCCCTTCCCAGGACTACACATCCAGATTATCATCACAGAACTACCAAGGCAACTCTCTAAGTGGTAAACACCTGGTTCTTTTAAAACACCTTCTGATCTCATCTGACGCTGTAGAGGCAAAACACAGAACTTCCTTAGGCCCAGGCGGTGAGAAAGACCTCATCTGGTTGAAACTGAAGGTCAAAGAGGCCCTGGGTCTGGCTGACTGTGCCAAACCCCAGAATCCTAGAAGATTAAAATGTAATGAGAGTTTCAGAGTTCCTCCTCCTAGCTCAGAGACACACAGATCTAACATTCCTTAAAAAAAAAAAAAAAAAAGACAAGTTTAATTAATGTACGCATAAAAATAACCGCAGTAAAAAAATGCTTTCATTTTCCTGGGTAATTTTTTGGGGAATGCATCTGGTTGATGTTATTGCTTGAAAGATGGAAAGATGCTTAAGCCTGCAGCAGTCAAGGGTTTACAAGACGGGGGCTGCTGCTCTCTGCCTGGCCCCGGGAAGGGTGTGATGAACACAATCTGAAATCAATATCAGGGAACAGTTACTGCATCTCAATATTATTTGCGGAGATGGGCTTCTGGAAGGAGAGCGGGCAAGAGAGATATGTCAATAGCTTTAACGAAGCACTCCACAGCCATGCACAAAGGGAGGTCAAATAACTATCAGCCGACCAATCCCAATTGTAAGTAGTAAAAATGATAAAATCAATATTATTAAATAAAAAGTTAGCACTGCTATTGAACCCTCTCATGATCTTGGCAGAGCCTGGCTGCAACCGAAGGAGGCCGGTTTCCAATCTCCGGCGGTCGGCGGTGAGGACTGAGCTGTCACGCCCGGGAATTTCTCATGTGCACGCAGAGCGGCAGGAACCGCTACACAATAGGACCAGGCAGTTGAAACCTGCCTAGGAACCAGCGATCCTGGCTAGCCCTGGGTCCACATCTGTGCCCATGCCACCAGAGGCTGCATCTTTTGAAGCTGGACCTTGTCTCTCTGTCCTTCTGGGTGGCAGAGGTTGGACTAATTCAAGGCGCTTGAGGAACAAAGATAGGCCCTGCTTTGGTGTCCTCGACAATCTCAAGATTTAGAAATTTATCAGGAAAAAAAATTATGGGGCTGGGGTCGGGGACAAGGGCATTTCAAGAGCAGAGGATTGACCTGCCCTCCTTAGTGGAGTCTGAGGGGCATGGTCTCAAAGCCAAGGCTGTGTTCTTCCCTGCTGCGGCTAATCCTGATGTTGATAAGTGATATGCAGGCAGGTACAGAGAAAGAAACATTTAGAAAAAGACTGAAAAAAAAAAAAAAGAAAAGAAAAAAGAAAAAGACTGGCCAGCCAAAAATGTCTAGGAAAACTCTAGCCCTACCTACAAGAATGGGAAATTAAAAAACAAAACAAAACAAAACAAAACAAAACAAACAAAAAAAAAAAACAACCCAAGACAAATGGCAAGAATGTGTACGAGTAAGTGGCAGCAGCCCCGGCGAGGCGCACGGCGGCGATGACCAGGCGCACGGCGCGATGACCAGCACTTAAACACACAGCTGCTCAGCCTTTTGAGCACCCAAAGTTGCCTCCGTGTTTACATTTCAGAGAAGCTACTACAGAGAGTAAACAGGAACCTTTGGTGAATTATTTAGCATACAAATAAGCCAGCAAGGAAGGCTAAGTAAGCTCTATGAACTAACTGGATTGAAATATTCATCTGTAAATAACCCTCCAATCTGGTGCTTTCACGTACAAATACTACATGGAACATTAGACACAACTAGCTTCTAGGGATATTTAGGCTCACTAGAGAGCAATTTTTATGTCTACTGGCATCTGTGGGTAGTGATATGGACTGACTGTTAATATAACCAACATAAAATTTATGTGAACACTCACTGAAATAGCCGCGCACTGTCAGACAGCTGGCGGCTGATGCGGAGCACATGCGGGTTTTATATGCACGGCGTAAACTAACCTTTGCAATAAAGATTTAGCAGGTTTATTAGTTTAGGAAATCGCTATAATTAAGGATAATTCATAATGGCCGCTTATCCACTCTCCAGCAATAGCTCGCTTAATTTAGGCTCCATTTCTTTGAGCCATAAATAAGTGAGCTGCTATCTTCTGCACAGATGTGGCATTCAACCTGTTCGTGTTGGCTGGTTTTTGCTTGTGTTTTAATCAAAAGCATTAGTAGGTGAGGCTATAAAAAGCCCGAGGTTTGAAATAAAATTAGCAAGGGCTGCACTGGCGAAGTTTATTTTTATCTACTAGTTTCCTTCCCCACTCAAAAACAACCTCAGCGCCAAAGATCTAACCTCCCCTTTTCCAGCGGTAAGAACGATTACAAACAAATAATCCTTTAAAGTGTGCTAAAGGAGCTTTCATTTAAAAATCCAAGGAGGGAGAAAGTGACAGAGCAATAACATTAATGAAGGCCAAAGAAATATGAGCGTGACCTCTCTACAGTATTTCCATTTAACTGCGCATGTAATTAAAGCCTGACCTTTCCAAGAGCAGCACACTGGGCTGCAGTAACTTCCCCTGCGATCTGCGCTCCTCTGCAGGGAGAGGGGGCGTCTCCACTGTGCAGTGCTGTCGCCTGCCTTCAGTATTTGCCAGGACACACACACCACACACCTGGTCACACGCCTGCTCCCGGTTCCATGGGTGGGGACACTCTGTGCTGCCTCTTAGCTACACCTGCTGCTCTTCCTCCACACGGCCTCTGACACCCCCTGCCAGTGGGCATTCTGCAGACACCCAGGGCACGAGCCCTTAAAAGGTAGCCAATGCCCGAACCCAGGTCCGGATTCTACACCGACCTAGCTGCTAAGTATGCACTAGGTATGGGGCAAGCACTCCCGGGCCTGGTTTGAGCAGTCTGCGAAGGGACGCTTACCCCTCACGCATCTCCCCCAGGGAACTGCGGCGTGATTGACGTGGGAATTCCGAGTCATATTAAGAGTGAGGCTATATAGAGACTTAAGACTCGCTTTGTTCTTGAGGTTTTCACGACTGTGGAGCTAATCGTGGTGTGAAGGAAAGAGTGCTGGTCAAAGAGTCAGAAGACCGGATGTAGTCTGATCTGTGTCACTCACAGCTACCCAGTGCCCCAAGAGACAGCTTCCCTGCATTTCAGGGTTGCTGTGTGCAAATGGGGACATTAGTACCTGGGTACCTATTTTGGGGACTATTGTTAAACATCGAGAGGAATGATGCTGACAGAGATACTTTCTGGGAGAGTCTAAATTCCATGGTGAGTTCCAACCCACCCACTCACTCCAGGTGATCCTCCAGGCCCACCCCCAGCCCCTGGGAAAGTGGAGCTGCCTTGCCCACTCACTGCTGACAGGAGGGAGAGAAGTGCTATGCGCAAGCGGCCAGCTAACCCACAAGGGCTGTCCCTCCAATCTGTCCCCTCCAAAAATCCTCCGAGTCACTCGGAGCAGAGGGGCAAGGGCTTGGAACAGAGAAGGAGTCTCAAGGACACATGACCCAAGAGGAACACGGCAGGAGCGTCCATCCTGGCTCAGAGTTGCGGAAGGTTTGGTACAAGGTTGTGTGGCTCCCTGAGCCAGCAGCAGCAGCACAGTGGGTGTGGTGAGTGGAGGAGGTGGCTGTCCACCCCTCGGACACGAGGAAGGTACTCCGCATCAAGCACAACCTCCATAGCCCGGCCCCCAGTGCTTACTTCCGCCTTCCAAACAGCTCCCCAAGCTAGACACTCTAAGTATTCAATACAGACGTCTATGGGAGTGTGGGGGGGGGGGCGGCACTTCATGCTTACTTAACAACAGGTGCAATGCTGTGATCTAAGAAAGGGCTAAACGAGTCATTTTAAACAATTGCATCTTTCTCTGAAATAACTTTCCTATTCTCGGAAAGGCCTCACCTGGCGAGGATTAATCAACTGGCCGCAAGGAAGGCTTCCCTCAAGGCATTCTCATTGGCAAGTTGAGACTGGAGCTAACAATGGAAGAAATTGGCAACGTTTAACACTTTACATCGACAGACGCTGGCCCTCAGTGCTCACTACCATGGGGACATGTGCACACGAGAGCAGTAGCCCAGTGAGTGGTAGCACACTGTCCGGTGCCCGTGCCAGCACAGTGTGCCAGCTGTGTCCTCAGTGTCTCCGCCTGGGTGACCCACAGTGGCCAATGAGAACCGGTGGGAGCGGACACAGCGCCTTGTCTGCGGATCTGAAGAAGGGCATGGCCAAGGCTGCTTCTCACTCCCCTCTGAGGATGGGGCCCCAAGAAGCGGTGTGACCTTAGCTCCTGAGTTAATAAAAACACAGACCTGCCGGTTACCTGCCGGTCTTACCTGTCACCCCCGGTGGCAAGTAGCTGACCCTCTTTTTAATTCATGTTGAGGCTTATTTAATCAGCTGTGCACCAGGAGATTTATAACCCGTTATGAAAGTGTTCTTGGCAAAATCAAACTCTGACGCCGGGGGGGTGGCAAAGTGCTCCCAATATATGGGAGCAAGTGGGGTCGGCGGGAGCGAGCCCTGCTCCAGCCCCCCGCTCACACCAAAGGTATTAGCCCCAAATGAGGAACATATTTATCAGGAAAATCTTTTATTCTTTAAAATAGAGTTTCCTTCAGGAGTCAAAGTTCATGGGAACATTTACCCATTCTGGTGCACAAATTGACATCGTTAATAAGGCTTCTTGAAATTCAGACTTTAAATCACAGAATGGTAGGGTCAAAACAAGTCACAGCAAGAACTCGGGGTCAAACAAATAATGCTTTCATTGCGGCTGAATCACTTCAACACATTTTCAGGAAAAAAAAAAAACTAAAGAGGAGGAGGCTGGGGTTTTTGAAGCAATACCTGGCCCACAGTTCTACCCGGCATCTGGAGGAAGTAACAGTGCGGCCCAGGACAGCAGTAACCGGACAGATCCACGCTATCCTGGGAGAGAGCACCCCAGGCCAGCAAGCGGCCATGTTAAGGTTCAAAGGCAAGCCAGGCTCCTGGGTCCAAAGCAGGGCACTCCCATGATACGGGCAGTGACAGGAGTGAGAGCAGGGACAGGAGGGAGGGGACTGCCTGGTAAAAAGCAAGCTCCTTACCACAATTCCCCCATGCCTGGATGACCTTAGCAGGGCCTGGGAGCACAAGCCTGCCACTCTGGCTACTCAGGAAGATCCCAAGTTTAAGGCCAGTCTGCCCAATTCGAGTGAGACTCTGTCCAAAAGTAAAATGAATAGAGGGCTGGAAAAGTACCTCAGGGGTAAGGTGCTTGGCAGAGCATGTGTGAGACCCTAAAATAAGACATTAATTTAAAAGCAGCCAGAACGAGGACTTGCTCAGTCTCGGGACTCCATCCCCACCGCCTTCCGGATGGCCGTTGTAGAACAGATGCTAGGCTCATCCTCTGTGTCCACTCCACGCCCCACCTGCTGCCAAGACCCAGGACCGTGCCACTTGAAGCTTTTGGGTTCGGACACGATTATGCTTGCTCTGGGGTCAGAGTGCTTTTTCTAATGCGAGGGAAGCAAAGCTCTAGTGGCTGTCCCAGTCCCGGGCCTGTCTAGACCCCTGTGGGGACAGAGCAAGCTCTACTCTTTCCACTTGGATCTACTCTTCCCTTCAAACCTGGGGTTCACAGCTCTCCAGGAAGATTCTAGCACACTGCCAGATGTTCACGACTCGCTAATAACTAAGAGAAAGATGGTATATTTTTGCCTTATACCAGGGACCCTGAAGCTGCAAAGTGTGTGTGTGTGTGTGTGTGTGTTATCCCATGCAGCCCGAGTCGGGGGCAGCAGGTCTAGTATGGACTCCATATGAATTTCTCTCTCTGAAGCAAAGCAGATTCCCACTGAGGGTGGCAAACCTTCCTGGCATGAAGACAGACTCGAGGATACCTGCTTCTGTCTGTCCTTTGCCTGCTGTCCCCAATGTCAGCAGCTTAGCAATAATACTGTTTGCCAGCACAACCCAGCTCATTTGATTTGCAGATGGGGACCCCTATTGGTATAAGGAAAATCCCAGGAAGAAGGGAAACTAGCCAGCACTTCTTAACCAAGTGTGCCTGGATGTACCAGTAAACAGAGCTGCACCCAGGGTTCCAGAGACGCAGAAAGCAGAGACGCAGCCTTCAAACGCTCTTCTCTTCCGCCGCCTCACACACACACACACACACACACACACACACACACACACACTCGGGAGAGCCACCCCGGGCTCTGGAGTTAACCTCTCCCGACACCCCAGGGGCACGAGAGTGCGCAAGCCCACTTCACCAGAGCTGCGGTGTTACCAGGGTGGCAGTCCATCTCCTCGTGACAGATCTCCATGTTGGGCAGGATTTCCAATCCTTCATGACTATCTATCTGTCACCGCAGGTGAGTGGTGGCACTCAGCCCCATCCCCAGCCACTTTCACAGTTACTTATCTGTCTTTATGGATTCATCCTGTGTGTCAAGCCAGCGCATAACAGCATTACTGTCAGGGTGACAAAACTGTCCCCAGAGTGCCACAAATGATTCTCTCGCCTTATGGCTGCTAGCAGACGGAGCAGCGACAGTCCCTCCTCACTCATCCTCCTCCTGCTTTCCCCGGGCCCACATCTCCTCCTGCAGGTAGAGCTGGCTAATGATGGTGCAGCTGAGAGCAGCTTCCAAATTATAAAGGGAAAGGGGGCGGGCTCTCCGTGAGGATCCAGGCTTTTGTCACTCTCTCTTGGGTGTGTCCCTGACATGTTTGGATGCTTGGTGCTGTGGAGAGGAGACCTCCCCTCCCCCCTGCCGCCCCCCCCCAACATGTGCTACACAGTGAAGGGATGGAGGGCTGGGCACTGCTAAGCCTGCAGACGTCAGCGGCGGGCGGCGAGCTGAGGTGGTTAGCTTTGTCATACTGGGAACAGGAATACCAAGTGGAACTAATAGTAAATAAGATTCGAGAGCACTTCGGTTTGCCAGATGATTTGTAATCATTTTTATGAGTTGACTGCTTCAAAAATAACATCTCATTTCTTTTCTGTTTTTAAATGGAGCCCTGGTTCTGTTTTCCTCCGTGGCCTTCCTTCAAAATGTAATTTTGACAGCCAACGTGGATGCCTGTGGCCATGTTCCTTGGAAGGAAGGGGTTTTGCTTCTTCTTTATTTCAATTCCACAACAGCACGGTAAACTAACACATTAGGGGAAAGCCTGAAACTGTACTGGCGCCAGGTGAGGACACCACTGTTAGGAGCTGCTGGTCCTGGGCCAGGGACAAGATCGTTTCCCAGGCTTGCCCGGCCTGACTTTGTGATGTCATTCAACAGTTCCACGGAGCCCCCTGAATCAGGGGCAGTGGAGTCACAATGTATCTGGGGGCGTCACTAAGCATTAGGAAAATAGGTACTCAGCAAGACACCGTTTGCCAGGTGAGGCTGGGATGAAGGCAGGCTGGAAGGCTTGGCTTCCCCTTGGAAGGTCAAGTGAGACGCAGGAGCAGGTGCTCAGGTGCACACCCACAAACATGCCTGCAGTTCAGGCGTGCCTCAGACCCGGCCCTGCTCTCACCCTGGTGAGGCTTCACTGAGTGTTTTTTTTTTTTTTTTTTTAAATAGGTTCAAGCTGATTCCTGACACTGGGAAAACAAACCTAAAAGCAATTTAGAAAACACCTGCCCGTGAAGTCAGATGGCAAAATATCCAAAGCTTCTCTCGAAATCTGTGACCTCAGAGGCTGACATGGTTTGATGGGAAATTTAATGTAATAGGCTGCGAAAGCCAAGAGGCCTGTTGTCAGCAATGAAGTCTGAAAGTTAGCAGAATTAATAACGCTGTACAATGGAAGCGCCCTCGAGGGACAGGCTGCAGAACCAGGGCAGTGGGGAAAAATGACTTTTGAAGTCATTTCACTATGACATTCTGTCTTCACTGCTAAACGGAAATAAAAAATCATCCGAATCACCGTGTGTTTCTTTGTGTGTCCTTCCCTTATCTAATATAAAGTAATAACACCCCACCCAGGCTGGGGAGGGACCCTCCAGGGATTCCCAGAGCTCCATTTTGAATGGCTAAATACAATCAGAATAAATGCAAGTGGGAGTCTGCGCAGCAGAGAGTGATGTCTGGGCTGCTGCCCATCGAAAGCCAATAAATCTCAATGCTTCAACAAGAGATGAAAATGGTTATCTCATCATTGCAGTGCCGGGGTGAGAGTCTCTCTGAGCCAGAGTATTTTTATAGATGATTTATGTCTGCGAAGGATAGTTATTTAGCAAAATGGCAGATAATGATGAATAGAGAGTAAATATGAAGAGCAGCGAGGGAGTGGCGCTCCGCGGCCGCAGCAGACCAGACACAATACCTCCGCAAAGTACATGCCAGGGATAATTGCCACAACGCTGAAACTAGGTCCGTCCCTCCGCCACTGGGAGGGACACACAAATGAGAAAGTCTGATTTGGTGAGTGGTTGTTCTTTGTTGTTCTAGAATATGCTCCCCTGGAGTCTGCTAATTTTCTTGAAAGCACACTTTGTATCTGTGGAAGAGCCGGCATACCTCTGAGCAGAGTTCTAGCACAGCCTCTGCTTGAGATCCTGCTTAAGTCCCTTAACCTCCTAAACCTCAGTTTCCCCATCTGTGAAATGGAGACAACAGCGCCACTGACCTAAGTGAGAATCGATCAGGATCATCGTAGTGAGTGTGCTCACAATGACCATGGTGGGCTTTGAGTTACCCACCACCAAAACAACGAGTGGAGCTATGGCTATTCTCCTGAGACAAGCTTCCCAGAGAATTATTATATTTTCATTATGTCTGCCCTCTCCCCTAGCAGCCTCCTTCCGCTGACCCCAGAGTGGGATTCTCGTAGTTCACTGACTGCACTGGGGCCAGCACTCACCCAGCTCCATTTCTGACTGCTCTGTCACCACCATCCTTAATTCTCAAGGCAGAAGCAATGGACGCATTATCGAGCAGGAGAAGCGAGGAACAAAAGAAATTATTCATGGAGATACAATGGAAAGGAAGTCTGTTTTAAAAAGAAACAGAACTGAGTTTTTGGAGTCTTTGAATAAAAGATAAGTTGACTGCACACAGAATGTCAAAATGAAATAGAAGGAGAACATTTTTTTTTTTTTCGGTACTGAAGCACTACACAAGGAAAAACACTAATTACAGTTTTAAATGTCCAAAACGCCATGTCCACCAAAAGCCCGCTGCTCATTAGTACCAGTAATTAACTTTACAACTGTCAACACAAACAGCACACAGGCTGACAGATAGAGAGGGGCTCCGAGGGTGCTAATAAATCCGGAAATAACAACTTGACACACAGATGCACAAAGGATGCAGGTGATAAAGAAATGTTGACATCAAATCTAATTATCTTCCAAACGGCCAACTACAGCACAAGCCGCAGTGCTGCTGTTATTGCTGCCGCCGAGCCCCACTGGCACAGGGCTTAACCACCGCCTACAACCGAGCGTTTACAGCCCTTGTCAGAGCTGGCGAGGACGATATCAAACAGGAAATTATGAGTGCCATGACCCCTCCAAGTCAAAACTCCAGTGATGAATATGGGCTCAGCAAGGCATGGCAGATTACCCCCTCACGAGTTCTAAAGCCGGGATGATATATGACATTTTTATCAGGCACTTTCTCAGGAATGTCACCAAGAGGGAAAATAAAGGCCCTGCAAAGAGCCGACTAGGTGAATTATGCAACTGTAATTGCCGATCATAACCTGATATGAGCTGAAATTGCTCTGTTTTCATATTGAGATAGCATAAAATTGTCGGGAAACGCAATGGCTCCTTAATGTGGGCTAGATGAGTCTAATATTCTGATCATTTTTCACTCGGCTGCAAGGTAAATCGAGCTTCCTGAGCGCAGCCACTGTGGCCCAGGGCAATCGAGGGGCCCAATTTTATACTTGAATTGAGCAAATATGTGTAAACTACGATTTTTCATATTTTCTGCATGCATAAGAAGATGAAACATCTTTATCATCTGTATTGTCTGGCTGGGCTTATACAAAATATTAGTTTATCTCTCCTACTTGGTTCCTGCCATAAGCGAGGCACATAGATCTGAGGGACAGGCAATATCCCATATATAAAACAAGTCCATCTTTTATGCGGCCTCATTGCACACATTCTCCTATTTAAAGCAACTACAGAAATCCACAACAAAAACTCATGCAGTGGTGGTGTGCAAATGGAGGATTCTTTTTAAGGGAACACAAAAAGGCCCCAAACACAACCGTTTCCCGTTGTTGTCACGGGAGTGGG
The DNA here is from genome assembly GCA_964023405.1 of Apodemus agrarius. NCBI lineage: Eukaryota > Metazoa > Chordata > Mammalia > Rodentia > Muridae > Apodemus > Apodemus agrarius. The sequence goes on from OZ030024.1 coordinate 42,985,124, forward strand.
GGAGGGGGAGAGCCATGCTCCTGGATGTCTCTCGTACACTGGCTGTCCTTCTGTCAGGAGGATGCCAGCATCTTACTGTTCTCTTGCTGTGGCCTGCAGCAGAGAGGAAAAGGGCCTGCCTGCTTTCTCCACCCTTGGAGGCCCTGGGAGTCCGGCTCATCGTCACTGTTACCAAGCCTCTCTGGTGTCTGGTCCTGTGTCTAGGCTCTACTCTGCTGAGGATGGAGAGCGCAGAGACAGAAGATCTGCCTTTACATCAGTTTGCAGGTTCTAAGTCAGCCACACCACAGGTCCCTGTGCAGGGAAGCCTCTGTTTACAGGGAATGAGACCCTAAAAAGTGGGACTAGTAAAGACCATCCCAAAGGTCCCTAAGGAGATGTGGCTTTGGCATGGTGATCTACCGGAGGCCATCCACTGATTAAGGCTTTCTTGTCTGGTGTGTGTATCTGTCTGCACGGCATTCCTTACATGGATTCTGCACATGGGTGAAGCCTTGCCCAGAGCATGACTCATCCACACACACTGTGTTAATCCCATGGTCCTGGCTTGGTTGGAGGTTGGAGTAGGGAGATCAGGAATTCAAAGTCATCACTAGCTATGCAGTAGGTTTTAGGCTACCTTGAGCTACATGAGATCCTGTCTCAAAACAACCACCATCACCACCACACAAGTGAATCCTATGTTTTATTTCCCTTTTATTACTTTAGTAATTAATCGACCAGTCTACCTTTTCTTTTCTTTTCCTTTTTTTAACTCGTGTATCTACTTTGCAGTACTGGCGTCTGGGGATTGAGCACAGTGCCCTTGTACATGTGAGGTGAGCACTCTACCACAGAGCTATATTGCCACCCATAACCCGTTAAAAACAAACTGCCTGACTCTATCAAGAGACCCCCAGGATCAAGTGTGAGTGACAGAGACCCAGGGAGAGTAAAGAAAGCTGACAGCCGGGAAGAGCTGCCCACGCTAAGTCAAGCTCAGCACAGAGTATTATAAGCCCCGGTGGAGAATGTATTCAAGTGTTCTCTGTGCTGTAGTCGCCGCTCAGCTTGTCCAGGAATGAATACGGATCCGGAACAGTGTCTAAATGGAAAGTTAAGCTAGGCAGCGAAGGAGGAAGTGCTGTGTAGGGATGGAGGGCCTGTGAGATGACCTTGTCCATGTGACGGCTCCTCCTCGCTCACTGGGCTGCATCCCTGTACGCCCACCGGACCTGCACGGACCCGAGGAACTGTCTGCACTCTGTCAGGGTCTCCATCTCAGACTATAAGCTCCTTGAAGGCACGGGCCTTGCTTTATCACTGAATACTCAGCACCTAGCACAGCCCCTGGTTGGCGGTCAGGGAATAACCACGCACGGGTGAGTTGATGCACGCTCTAACTGTCTAGTGTGTTGATTACTGGATATTCCCTGACAAGCAGTAGCTTAAAGCAACAGGGGTCGTCGTCTGGTAGCATCCATGTAGATTTGGGGCCTGGGTGCTTCTATTTCAGGGTCCCCATCAGACATACAATCACAGTATGAGCTAGGGCTGTAAGACCTTCTCCCATATGTTGCTTGCAAAATGACAAGTCCCCTTACAGTGACCGCTCCAGGCACAAAGTGTTGGCAAGTAAGCACAGATGTCTCTTGAGAGTCACTGTACGTGGCTCACCAAGTCTGGTTCACGTTAGCAGAGAAGGACATACACAGGCTGTGAACAGCAGGGACGAGAAGCCATTAGAGGCCGCCTTTGGCTAACTACCACGGTCAAGTTCTAGCAATTCCATCCAGCCTATACCTACTGGGCGCCTTCTGTGTAAGCCACGCCCCGTGCTAAGTGCCAGAGTACACCAGTCAGTGAGAGGCAAGTGTGCACCTCTAATCCCAGTACGTGGGAGGCAGAGGCAGGTGAAACTATGAATTTGTAGCCAGCCTGGTCTACAGAAAGAGTTCCAGGACAAAGAAGCCCTGTCTTGGAAAACCAAAAAACGAAAGAAAGGAAGAAAAAAGAAAAGCAAGTGTGATGGCTAGTCTCAATTATTTGAGACCACACTCTGATGAGACCACACTCACTTGGGGGCTAGGCCTCTGGGTGTGCCTGTGGGATTACCCCGATGAGCTTAATCGGGGTGGAAAGACCCACACTATTATAGGTGGCATCATTCCCTGGGATGGGATTCTGGACTCTACAAAAGCAATGGAGGCTGGCAATGCATCCTTTCTATCTCTGCTTCCAGATGCAACAGGACCAGCTGCTTCAAGTATCCGCTGCTTTATTTTCCCTACCCTGATGGAGCGCACCCTACAACTGTGAGCTGAATTAATTCCTTTCCTCCCAAAGTTGCTTTTGTCAGGGTATCTTCATCATAGCAACAGGAAAAAAAAAAAAAAGATGGCTTAGTTATTGTCTTAGTTAGGGTTTTACTGCTGTGAACAGATACCATGACCAATGCAAGTTTTATAAAAGACAACATTTAATTGGGGCTGGCTTACAGGTTCAGAAGTTCAGTCCATTGTCATCAAGGCAGAAACATGGCAGCATCCAGGAAGGTTTGGTGCAGGAGGAGCTGAGAGTTCTATCTCTTCATCTGAAGGCTGCTAGTAGAAGACTAACTTCCAGGCAGCCAGGGGGAGGGTCTTAAGCCCACACCCACAGTGACACACCTACTCCAACAAGGCCACACCTCCTAATAGGTCACTTCCTGGGCCAGTCAAACCATCACAGTTATCAAGGTACATACTGCCCCGACCCCACAGCACTCAGAGCCTAACACAGAAGCTGGATATAGAGCAACTAGACTGTGAGCGGTACTGAGGGTGATGAGGGGCTGGAAACGTGGTTGCACAGAGCGGCTTCAGCTCAAAGATAGTTAAGCTGGGATCACTGGTTACTTGTCAGACTGTGCTGTGACCGTGTACTGTCCCTTTAGCCTCTTCTCAGTGTCCTCACGGCCACTGCACTCCTGCAGGCAAGGGGGATCACTGTAGACACTGAGGTGGGTATTTCCTTCTGTGTAGTTGGAACTTTTAGGCATGGAAAGCAAAGCTTCTCTCAACTGCACAGGGATGACTCTGGATCAAAATACCTTAATTCTTTAGGTTTTACACACACACACACACACACACACACACACACACCACAAAACAAACAGCAGCAGCAACAACAACAACAAAAACAAGTCATGGGTAGAGACAGGGAATCTGCTTTCTGATCCTGAAGATCTCTTTCTAATCACTAGAGGGTGGGGGAGTAAACAATGACCTAGATGATCGGGACCAGGTGAAACAAATCCCTTTGTGTCATACACTGTATCTGATTTTTATTTTGCAAGTAAACAGAAATACAAGAGGGTAAGTTTTTCTGTTTCTGTTTTTCCTTGTTGTGGTTTTCTAATCCAAGCATCGACTTCTCTCTTCCCAGGGAATCTTTATTGAGTTGCAACACACTCAATATTATTAAGAATTCTGATCAGAGGTGAACATGCAAAACACTCAACCGGAGGGATTAAAGCTCTTTGTTAGTGTTTACGTTATCTGTCTTTAATTCCTATATATCCTGTCTTTATCTCAGTGTTTCAACACTAATTGCCAAGCAGCCCTCACTCTCGGTAACGAGCCCCTGGCCCTCCGCAGACCTCCGGGCAGGGTCTGCTGTAGATAAGGCAACCCCTAACAAGGCTCTGCAGTTGCGTCAGGGCTTTCCCTGCCTTCCCTTGGCTTTGCTCCTCTGGCCTTCCAGAGGCAAATCCAGTTCACTAAATGATGTAGTTCAGGGTGATATCTTTGTCTGCTGAGAGCCTCTAACCTCAGACGAGTCTGATGACATGAATACGACGTTCTTAGCCTCTTCGGGATCTTTCTTGACTTAGTAGAGTGGGACTGGGCATTAGAAGTGGAAAGCACCCATTCCGTTTGGTACCCAGGGCAAGACCAAGCCCGACCCAGATGCTGCTGTAGAGCGAATCCCAGCTCCCAGGAGAGACAGAAGCCAAATGAATCTTGTTCTAGGGATTTCATTCTCCATCTCTGCTCCCACAAATTTCTACGCTGCCTTTGGGTAGAGCGTACTCCCTGGGTTCTGCCTGCATTGGAACCGCAGCCAAGTGTCAAGGGAAGGCAGGGAGCCCTTACATCACTGGACCACTCGGCTGCCACCCACGCTTATTTTATTTAGCAAGAGAAGAACCGCCCTCTGCCCTTTCTTTCCTTTAGCCCTGATTTCCCACTCAACCATTTCTATGATTACAAATATCTTTCTCTCTTTTTTCATTATGGAGACACCTACACATTGAAAGGGTACCTATTTCATCTTCCTGTCTTGTCTCTTCCTGTCTGCCCCTTCCAGAGACTTAATTCAGGGACCGTTGCTAAGCAACTATACATCATAGCAGCCAGTCACCAATTACTAATTGTCCCCAGCACTTTAGCCTTACAAATCTGGACTGCCAGTGACAATGGCACAGTTTCCACTGCCAAAAACATACCGAGAGGTTTCTTTGCCCAGTAAAGACACAGAGAGACACTAATAGCTGGGTACCGTCCTCACAGCGGTTAACAAAGACTTCCTGTCTCACACTTGCCCGATCACTGCACCGGTCTAAGCCCATCGGGCAGACATTGATCTCTCTCTGTCTAGGAAATAAACTGCAGGGATGGCTGGAGACATGCAAACACATGCGCAGAGGTAACCGTGGACACTGGCATCTCACATGCGTTCACCTTCCTCTCCTGCTGCAGGAGTTTCTAGCTGAATTGAGGATCTATTAGTAATCAAATTTCAGCCTCAATTTTATGGTTAGTATAATGGAGTTAATTTCTCTAATGCTAGCAGTTCATGGAAGGGGTCTCTTGCGGCAGCACAGACCTGGGACCCGCGGCAGCTGTCAGAGATGCCGCTAAGGAATTCCTTATTAGCTGAGATGCAACCAGGCAGAAAACTCATTACACAGTGCTAAATATACTTAATCACATCTATTAGAGAAAAATGAACTTGATAATTACAACAAATAACTAAACTGCAGAAAGTGTTTAAGGCAAAGGGGAAAAAAATCCACGCCAGGATCTAAATGTACAGGGGCCCTGGGCCGAACCACAGGGAAGGGGCTTCCAGGCGGCTTTGTGCTGAAGGAGAAGCGCCGTCTCCAGGTAGGCGGGGCTGGGGCAAGCTGCCTATGAAAGCGATGAATGCACATTTCAAAAGTGACCTTGTTTACTTGGTATGTGTAAAATTTTAATTGAGGAGAAATCTTGTGGCTGAGGACTGGGTTTGCAGACAGTCTCCTAGCTGTGGTGATGGGGGCTGCGAGGGAGGGACCCCACGGCCACTCAGTTTGAAGAACAGGGGTCTGCGACAGCTGTGGGGCGCAGGCCACTTTCCTGGAGCTGAACGAATGCTGAATCCAATTTTTCTGTTTTTCTCGGTCACAAAACTCAAGTCCCAAAGTGGGGAGACCTTTACCGCTGCTGCCCCAGGACTTTCCTTGAAGAGTCCTGGAATAATGAACATCACCTATTCACTTTTCCAGGCTCAGATCCTTAGAAGCTGGGAGAGCGCTGACCCATGTTTTAGCTGCTGTTGTTACTCCGCCCAGGATAGCCTTGAAGCTCTTCTTGCTTCAGGCTCCAGACTACTGCAATTACAGGTATGTGCTACCACACCCAGTTTAAAGCTTGACATTTTGGGAAGTGGATACCTGCTGATCCTAGAGATAGGGATAGTTTGGTAGCACACCCAGTCCCTCTCAGAGTCCAGTTACAGGAGCATAGGAGGAGGCTGGCTTCAGCCTGGATAGACCCTTGCCTCTGGTGTGTCCTCCACAGAAAGGACAGACAGACATGGGTTTTCAGCAAAAACATGGCCATATAAGTTCATCTCAAAAAAAAAAAAAAAAAAAAAAATCTGCTGAACAAAATTCCATTGTCCTCTTTGGCCACTGGAGGCAGCAGCAGAGCCTCTTCCTTGCTTTGAATTCTGGGAAAAAGAAAGTCAAGCCTGTGCAGCATTGCCAATCACCAGGAAACACTTTCCTCCTAGTGCTCACATCTGAGGAGGATGAGAACAGAGGCGAGGTGCCAGATGTGCCAGATGTGCCGGGTCTCTCTCATGCCCGACTCCTGACTCGGGAGTTCACGTTCTGATAAGACTGCCTGGTGAGCAGCCTTTCCGGTGGGTGAAGGGCATTCTGCTTTGGTCATAGAGTACCTGTCCAGCTGTCTGTTACCCTCCTCAGTTTTCCTCCAGGAAATGCCGCCTCAGCTCAAGGACTTACGTACAGCTCATCACCTCCATCCGGGCAGAGAACACGCCCTGGTTAGAGCCCAGGCAAGTGAGCGGTGTGCAGGGAGGGCTACGTGGCCCCCATTTCCCCTGGAGGGACAGCTGCTGAGACCACTGCTTGGTGACCCAGAGGACAGACTGAAGGGGAAGGGGACTGACTCACACAAGTCGGAGCAGCACATAGGCACAACAACCCAGACCCCAGCACCACGCTCTACGAAAGCCAGGCACCAGGACTTTTGCAGAAATACGAGCCAATAAATTAGCATCCCCATGACAAATCTCTCCCCTACACTCAGCCAGGCTCCTTCCCACTGAAGGAGTCCTGACAGAACACCACTTGTTCACTGTTAACCGCAAGGCTCTGTGGACTCATCTGCCCTAGGAGAGGACGAGTGACACAGGAGAGTGATGCTTTAAGAGAGATGACCAAGCCAGGGGACCACAGACTCTGCGTTCAGTGCAGGAGAGGGCCTGTCAGACCTGGGCTATACAGGATGGCAGTGGCCAGGCCCTGGCCTTTAGCCTGGCAGAGACCAGAGGCCGCAGGAGGACCAGCCCCAGCCAGACAGGCAGCTGCGTTGTGTTTCATCACGTATCAATTTTTACTGAAAAGAAAACCATACAAATTTAATCAGCTCTTCATATGGAAACATTTAACTTTTTTTCCCCTGGAGTTGTTTGATATTATTGTTTTAAGAGTCAGGATAAAAAAAAAAAGAAGTCAAGATGTGTGATAGTGGTGGACACAGTAAGACATCCATTTCTGGCGGGAGTACAAGTCTCATTTCAGTAGACTTGAGTCTTAAATGCACTGGCGTCTCTGCCAATTGCCTGGCTCGATGAAGAACATATTACATGCCCATAACCATGAAGAGGAGCACACGGGGATCCACCCTGCACACCCCTCCTCAGAGCCAAGCTGGGAAAAAGCCGTCTTAGGAAAGCTCCTGCTGCCCAAGGCTGGGGGCAGGCTGTTCTGGCATCTAAAACTCTGAGGTTTACAGTCCCTCCTTTGCCCTTGGAGATGTTATCAAGCAGCCTTGCTCCAAAGCTTCTAATCTCTGAAAGCCTGTAATGTGGAACTCTTACATACATACCTATTAAAGAACTGTGTTCTCTCTGAGTAGCCATAAAATGTAAAACACCTCTTAAAAGAGACTTCCTTTGTTTCCCAGCCAAGGGCACGCGAGATGAAAGAAGCTGTCTTTTAAATACAATTTTAAAACACCACATTAAATAAAATGAAGTATCGATATATGCAAGGTGATTCAAAACTCAGGCCTGCTTTTGAGACCGTGGGCACTCTGGAATGCCCAAGGGATGTAATCACAGGTGAAAGCCAAGAACTGAGTCTCAGAAAAAGATCTTCAGAACCCCAGGGCAGAGGGGAGGGTGCGCTAAGACCAGCTGTATTTGGAAGACAGGTTAACATCTGGTTCTTCTGGCCCACAAGGGTATGGGGGAGGGCGCGGCACAGAGTGGCCGACGCCCAGGCAGGACAAGCGCCTGAACCCTTATCTTTAGGGACGCCCGGTCTGACCCAGAAAGTCGGCAATGCAGCCATCAAGAGTCCAGGGAACAGTTCATTCCTCTGGTGTCACTTCCTGATGGCGCTACCTGCCTGCTCCCAAGTCCCCAAAGGAGCTTCTCCTCACACTGAGTTAGTACCACAGATTTTTCCCACTGGGGTGAAGAACTGGAAGCCTCTGTCAGCCACTGAGAAGACACTACGGAGAGGGGGGCATCTGGAACCCACGGCACCAAAAACTTCACGTCAACATTATGGATAATGCTTTTTAGTTTTTTTTTTAGGTGGAAAAGAGAATCCTGTCTCTATTATACAGTCGGGCAATTGAAGATGTCTATCTTCAGGGAAGCAAGTGCTTGTGGCGAGATTTGGGCTGGAAACTTGGGATGAGAACGTTCTCGTGCTGTCTGTTCTGGTTTCTCTGTCACTTCCCATTAATTTTTTTTTGCTCTCTGTGGCAAATAAATCAGAAAGTTAATAGTTGTGCTGATTTGTTGGTGCTTACCCGTCTCCCTCTTTAAGAAAATAAAGAAAAAAAAAATGGCTTGAAAGAGGAAAGCTGACCCCGCGTGTTAACAGCGCCACTGTGGTTTCAGGCTGCGGTCATGCCAACTGTCTAGTAAAGAGAAATTCCACTGCAGCACAAGTAATAAAATCTTCTTTTAAAGCATAAATACCATGCAGGGAGGAAATGTAAACCCCTTGCATTGGGAAAAGGAAGGTGGGGCTGTCTGAGGTAAAATACGGCCTGGAGCAGTGGAGACCGGGACCTCCACACGACTGGATATTCTTCAACTGAAGCAGCTGTTCGGGTGACCCAGAAGCCTCTCTTCTTCATCCATCACCTGCAGGACTCTAGGAAGATGTAAGCCATTAACTTCATTGTTATTCATCCGATGAAATGCTTATTATCCGCTCTGCTTTTCCAAAGAGACTGGTCTGAGAGCGGGGTGGTAGGGGCAATCTCAGTATGATACCGTGCTTAAGTCTGCTCTAGTGCAGTGACAGATATACCAAGAGGCCAGGCCGCCATGTCACCTCTGAGACTATCTTAGACTCAGAAATGTTCTTAGACTCAAAACTGACAAACAACCAACTTTCCTTAAAATCTGGGTCAACACACACTATATCTACCACCCTTGACAATACACAAACCGGGCCAACTGTTCCTGGACTCCAACAGAAGGCAGCGGTTGGAAAATGGAGGGAGCTGGGGTCCCATGCCCATCAGTCACCACAGACTGTCACACAACCGCTCCGTACCAAGACCAGACAGGAGAGCAGGACTCATTTACCAGGTAATGTTTTGACACGGAAAAAAAAGCAGCAGACTGACGGCTAAAACCGATTCCTAATGTGAGCTCCTCATTAAAACACTCACCCCATCATCCCAGGTGGGTCCCATGCGGAACAGCCTTCGGAACAGCAGGACAGAGCTCATGAACGCTTGGCTAGGAGCTCAGGCCCACTCGCACTCCCCTTCTCCTCTCCTAAGGAGAGGAGCCGCTCCAGGATGGTAAGCTGCAACAGCCACTTTAACACTAATGAATTACACAGAAAGATATGAAGACAAGTATTTCCTCCAGCCCTCCCACCGCAGGAGCGGGATGTAAACACTACGCCTCCCCCCTCACCACTTTGGACTTAATTGTATTCCTAATTGGAAATGAAAATTAATTTGCTTTTGATCAATTCCAGGTGGCAGATCAGCCCGAACTGGTAGCAGAGCGTTTTGTCCCCTCCGAGTGACCACACACATGTACCATAAACACCAGCATGCCATGCGGTGGCGCACACAGGCAGCCGCCTCCCTGCGCCGGGGCTGCCGGGGGCTCTGCCTCTTCCCTGGGCTGATTGGCACCATTCAATTTTTTAATAAAAAGATTTACCAAAGTGACGGTACTTGTGGAAATGAACTGCTGACAGCCTTGCTGAGTTAAGTGCGTAATTAAGGCTGTGGAGGTAGAGACGCTGAACAATAGCTGTGTACATCAAGATGTGCGCGGTGGTACCACAAAGAACCTGGCATCTGCTTTCTTTATCGAAGAACCTTTCTTACGGTTTGGATCTTAATTTTTTACAGTTGACAGCAGTGTTATTTGAGCCAGTCAGTGGCATCTGGCTGCTGGGGGGTGGGGGAGAAAAGAGAGAGAGAGGGGGGAAAATCTCCATGCACTTTAATTAATTGTGGAGAAATTACATGGCCCTTCAACCGTGTAGTTTGTCATCAGTGCGCATTACAGATTTATATTAGATGTTTCTCCACAGTGTCAGGAGTAATTAAAAGGGGGTAGGAAATGATGCCAACCAGCACTGCTTTAACAGCAGTGCTCAAAGTTTTCTATTTATTACAGCCAAACAATTTTAGAAGAAGATGTCAACTTGGAGGCTTCGCTGTGCACGGAATACATATTAGGCTGCGGTGGCGCTGAAGCAGCGTGGCTGCCGGGCTAATGAGAGAGGCTCATGTTTAATCTATCAGACCGACCAGAATTGGTGTGGCGTGCCAGAGTTATTAACAACGTGGCATCCCCCTTTCTCATGAAAACATTCACCCAAAACAATAAGTACCATATGCTTTCCCCTTCTTTCCAGAAGCCATCTCCATCCGATTGCTCTTTCTGATCCTAATAAGAACAGAAGTACCAACTGCACACGAGTCACGATTCTCCGCCATCAGCTTGCGCCACACTTACAGCTTGGGTGCTGCTGGTGGAAGATTCCAGTACAAAGATCTGGAAAGGATGCCTGTCCTCATTGAGTACACCACTGTGGCACCCCAGCTTCCTGTGACAGAGACCACAGGAGCTCAGTGAAGACGCTCTTAACCAGACAAGCCGAGACTCCCAACACCATCAAACAAACCACAGACAAACTCCTTTATCTTTCCCTGGCGTCAGAGCCAGGGTCTACAATGAGACCAGCGGTGGTGAGAAAGCTCTGAGGAACATCCCACAGACCCACAAGGGAGGCTCTGGTACAGCCATATGTAGGATGTCAATCTTCGAGTCTGCTCTTCCAGCCAAACCACTTTCCCTTCATACCGTCAGCCACTCAGGCCCACACTTCAGCGGGATCGTTAGACCCCCTCGCCCCGCATCATGTATCTTGCAGAAGAGCCACTATGCACAATAATCCCTTAATATGTGATGCCTGTCACTTCTTATTTATTAGCTTCTTGCCCTGGATAGTTTCCTAATTTCCATTTAGCTAGTCCGGCCCTGAACAGGAGACATTCTGGGAATCGAAGCCTCAGGAAAGCGCACCTTTGCCCCTGGGGAAGCATGTGCCAGCAGGGCGGCCGGAAGGGGTTGTCTCCTGGGGGTGCTGGGTCTAGACAGTGAGACGCTCCTCCATGAGATGAAGACTGTGGCAATGGAGTCCGTCCTCTGGGTACAGTGCTTCCCTGAATGGCAGGTGAGCCCACTGGTCCCCACCCAGTTCAGGCGATGCTCTGCAGCTAAGAGACAGCACCCTTGGCCATTTTAAGCACTTTCATGGCACGGATTCCCAATCTGGAGGCTAGCCATTCAGAAGCACTTCCACACCTAAATAAAACAGGCTTTAAGCAGTTTCCTTCAGTTGACGGGTTAGAAGAGTCAGTGTTCATCTCTCTAAGATACTCTCTGAACTTCATGCAGATGCAGAACAGATGCTGACAGATGCTTCTCTGCCTTCTGTCTCTCTCAGCTCCCAGCCCCGTGAACGGCATTCTGCTCGTGTGCTTTGCAATATCTCCAGACACCAAGCCCATTCTATTTCAGGGGCTCTGCACCTACCTGCTCCCACAATCTGTACCCCAAACTCCAGGTCTTCGTGCGGGGGCTGACCTTCGGGTCTTTCAGAAACTGGGTTACACTGCCACCCCTGATCTCTCAATCTACTCTCAGCAGCCCGCCACTTTCCAGCCCGCCATCTCAATTATCTTATTTCTCTATTTGTTTACCATGGGTCCCTACCACAGTTACATGAGCACAGAGCAAACTCCAAGAAGCACATTAAGGGAGCTGGGGAGATGACTCAATGGTTAAGGGCATTTGCTCCTCTTATAGAGGGGCCTGGGTTCAGTTCCCAGCATTCACATGGAGGCCCCAGTCATCCATTCCAGGAGATCCAATGCCCTGCCCTGCTCATAGCACTAGGCACAAAAGAGGTACCCATGCAAACATGCATGTAAGAGAGAGAGAGAGAGAGAGAGAGAGAGAGAGAGAGAGAGAGAGACAGACACATACAGGGACTACTGAATTGCTCTGCAGTTAAGAACACAAACTACAGGACTGGAGAGATGGCTCAGCAGTTGAGAGAACTGACCACTCTTCCAGAGGACCTGAGTTCAATTCCCAGCAATCATATGGTGGCTCACAGCCTTTTGTAGTGGGATTTGAATACCTTTTCTGGTGTGTCTGAAGACAGCAACAGTGTACTTCCATAAAACAAATAAATAAATCTTTTTAATAAAAGAACATAAGCTACTCTTGCAAAGGACCCGAGTTAGGCATCTCGTAACTACCTGTGACTTCAACTCCAAGGGCGTCTAATGTCTCTGGCCTCCTCAGTCAACTGCACTCATGTGCACCCCCCCCCAACAGTTAAAAAGAAAAGACACACATCTACAGTTGCAAATAATCCTTAATTCATTTTTTCTATAATCATTCAGAAAGACTTCAATCTAGTTATTATAGTGGAGAATTTTGCCATATAAATACTTTTTCTGTATCCCATTTAGATTTTGAAGTAATCTAACCAATAAACCACCTTTTTGGAGTAATCCTACTGAAAATCCTAACCACATTTACAGCGATGTAGATTGGAAATCATTGTTACTGGAAAGCCGAGATGGTAAAGGGGCTGAACCACTGCATGTCTGTCCCTGAAAGGCCTGTTTTCATCACTGGTATTAAAAGCACTTGACTTGACCCGGTTTGAACTCTGCTCTGAGACAGACCTTGCAGACTTTTAAATCCTCACTAACTCGGGTCTGCAAGGGGCAGGCGTGTGCAACTGTGGTCAAAGTAAGACTCAGTCCTCCCTGGGCTGCCATCCTCCTGCCTCGAACAGTGGCTATCAATAGGAGCCCTGTCGCCTGACTAGGGCCCAAACCAACAGAGGACAAAGTCCTGCAGGAAGGAAGAGACCTCAGGAGCCAGCAGATAAATGGCCAGAGCCTCTGAATGCCCCGAGTTGTGTTTGTAGCTCCTTACAGAAACTTAAGCATGCCAGGCCCTCACTCGGTATGTAGCAGACAGGACTTGTGCTGAGTGTGGAGGACAGGCCTACCACCAAGGACCATGAGGGCCAGGCCATGTCTTTATAGTTCTCTACTGCATGCTCAGTGCTCCAAACAGCTTGGCAAACGTTGAATAAACTGACTACTGAATGAACCTGACTCGGCTGCAGGGCTAAGATGCTAGGCAATCTTGCAGAAGTGAAACTCCCCTCTCCTCCGCGTTTCTCCTTTCTTCCCTGTCTTCCACTCCCCAGTCCCACCTCTCTCCATCTACTCTAATACTCTTGGAGAAACAGAGGCACTTCTGGAGTTGCTCCTGGTAATCCTCACCCTCATCAAGGGTCTTGGTACATTGTTTTCCTGCCCCCCCCCCCCACTGCTGTGTTCTCTGCTTATCTAGCAACAGCTTCTTGGGCATGCCAGGACTGAAGGTCTGTAAAGTCCCCTGACACAGGTGACACCTGTAGCACCTGTCAGCTCTGCTCTGCTCCCTTCCTCCAAGCCCCAGACTCTCCTCAACTCCAGTGTAGCATTTCAAGAGGAAGAAAGGCAGCCGCATGGACGGAGGTCCCACATCCCCAAGGCAGACCTCCTGCTGGCTGCTCCTAACCCGCCTCCCTCTTCTGATTCATGCGCTCACTGACCAAGGAGTGATTAGAGAGCAGACAGTAGCTAAGACACTGCTTTGGTACTCCAGCTTAGCCTTCAAAGTAGCCAGTGAGGCTTCTGGGAGGTGGGAAAAGCAGAGTGCCCAGGAAAGACACTTTACGGCTATGCCTGATCACTAGGCAGCTGGCACTGCTGCAGACGTCTCTTCATAAGGTGCTCTCCCTCCTGGACCGCAGCCAAGCTCTGCCTCCAAGCATTTGAAATGTTCTGAGACCCCAGGAACAGTTCTGGACCCCACGGATGCCAGTCTAACTATACAGTGTGAGTGGGGTCCGCCTAGCTCCTGAATCCCGGCACTACTGCACTTGAAACATCTCACTCAACCCTCTGATGGCCTCTGGCAGATCACAGTGTCTGAGGACAAGTCTCCACTTAAAGCCTGATTTAGTGCAGCTGTAGTCACAGCGAAGAGCACGTCCAAGTGTTCACTACTGGAATAAAGGTTCCAGTGGTGCCCAGACACACATACCTTCACCGGCAAGTGCATTGTATCAAATGTACCTGCTAACACTGTAAAGATCATTTACTTACAGTGCTAAGAAAAGTCTGAAGTTGCAGGCCACATCACCATTCTAAGAGTTCAGTCTATATCCACACATGTGCAAAGTCTTAAGAGGACATCACATATATTATAAGCCATTGGCCCAGGGTTTCTGTGTTGTCTTCATAAACATTATCTTTCTTTTCCTTTTTCTGGTTTTTTTTTTTTTTTGGTTTTTTTATTTATTATACATGAGTACACTGTAGCTGTCTTCCAACACTCCATAAGAGGGTGTCAGATCTCATTACAGATGGTTATGAGACACCATGTGGTTGCTGGGATTTGAACTCAGGACCTTCGGAAGAACAGTCAGTGCTCTTAACTTCTGAGCCAGCTCTCCAGCCCTTTATTTTTCTAAAGTAGAAGGATCCATAAAACTCAAGCCATCTGTTAACAGTAGGACCATAAATAGAAGCCCTTTATAATGTAAAAGCTTCTAGGCAGTAAGAAAAAAAAAAACACCCAAAATATGTGTTACATATTGGCAAAGGGGAGCGAACAAATGGCAGGCGAGGGGCTCCCCCGGCATGCGCACTGGGCACGCGCACTGGGCACCGGGGCGCCTTCAGGAACCCCCAAGCCCAGCTGCCTTATTCCTGCCTGGGTTTCCACAAGGTGACATAGAGGGGGTGCTAGAGCAATGAAGAACTCTGGCCAGCCTGCTGCACCCCTTAAAGGGGAAGGGGGTCCTGTGGAGATACAGGGGGCGTTCTTGTTCTCTTTTGGGGGACGTCACTCTGCAGAATGGTCCAACAGCAGGTTCCTGGCAGCCATGTTGGTCTGGTGTTGCTGATTCACGGCTAGAGACGGTTGTTTTAGAAGTGGGCACCTAGCCCAGGATGGAAAAAGCCAAACGGCATAGCAATGTGCTGGCTTAGTCCAGCCGCTGACTGCGACACAGGTTCTGACAAGGGCTTGCTAATGCATTTCCAGCCCCATAGCTCAACTTGCCTTGACATCAAGAGAAAGCGACAGGAGCCTCAGCCCTCTTGGAAATCCACTCATTTCTGAAAACAACTGAAGTTTTGGGCAAACAGAGGCTTAAGGCATTTTGTTTTGCCCTTCCAGTCTGTTTTCGAGACCCAGAGGGATCCTTCCCATGTGTCCTGCCCTGTGCGGAGGCCCAGTGCAGCCTAATGACAGCCCTCTTATGCATGCAGAGATGCCAACGGAGATAGGCGACAAAGGCTGGGAAGCCGGGCCAGCCAGAGGTTGCAAACTTTAAGGAACTAAATATTAGATTAGGGCTAATCTGGTAAATTCAGAATACTGAGGGGCAAAAGGAACCTTAAAATAGGATAGACAGCTGAAAACACGAGCCTTTTCTATGCTTTGTGCTAATCCACCAAGCTATCTGCAGGGCTCATCTAGAGGGTATTTAACCATACACCAGAGACATTTCCTTCGCTCGCTGCTCGCTGGCTCGCTCGGGGAAGAAGGCCAGGGGGAATTGTTTCCATATGAAATGCTAGCTCCTTTACATTTCTAAACCAAAGTTTTGCAGGCCTGGATGTGATGACTGTGCTTGCTCATTAGAACCCTCTGCCATCAGCACCCCAAATTCCCAATCTTGAAACTACAGGCCCCAGACCAAGCAACAACAAACAAATAATCTCAAAGAAAGAGAAATGCATTTGAGCAGCTGGGGGTCTCTGGATGCGCCAGAAACTTCTGACAATTCTAGTAATTTGATTTAAAGACACAAACCTGAAGCAAATGTTGCTGGGTTTGTCTGCATCAAAAGCTCCCTCGGGTCCCTGAAGGAGCAGGAAGTTGCTTACCAAAGGCCCCAGCAAGGACAGCGACCTCTGAGTACATTCTCCAGTGCATCTCTGCCGGAAGCTGCAGTTCTCAAGCCTACCAGCCAATGAGGGCTTGAGCAGAGGATTTAGAGCCCTACTCCTCCCCTCAAAACACCTCGGAGATCCTTGTCCCTCGGAGGAGGGAGGAGGGTACGTTCCAGTCAGTGTCTGGCTCAGAGGCCTTCAAAGGTCAACTATGTAATATAGAATAGATATCAAATGGGAATTCAGCTCGCGGAGCAGAGACCCCCTCAAGGCCATGCTACCCCAGACTGATCAGACAGAAGAGGCTCCTGAACACTCCCCTTGTACTTCCGGGTGGGAAAGCTGCAGAGTCTTAGAAAAGACACCTGTCTTCCTTCTCCTCCATCTTGTTAAGGACCTGGAGTGGTTCCTGGCCTTGTAAGCTGGCATTAAGAAACATGTCTAAGTAAAAGCAGATTTGCTGTAGAGAATGTCTGCTTTATAGCAAAGATAACAAACATGACACATCAGATCCTGTTCAGTCAATAAGGCACTTCCTTGCTGAAGATCAGTTACTTTGAGACATGCATGAGTTCTTCCAAATCACAAGGAAAAACTTGGACTGAACTCTGCATTTTTCTGAGCTGAACAACCGCAGAAAATCTCTCTCTCTCTCTCTCTCTCTCTCTCTCTCTCTCTCTCTCTCTCTCTCTCACACACACACACACACACACACACACACCCCACATAATAATGGACAGTCCAGTCTCAGTCTCCATATTACATGTTTAGAATGCCCTTACTATACAAAGATTATTAGTATTTCTTTCAACAACAAAATCTGCCTGATTCTGCCACCTCAATATGGCCTGCACATACCCTAGGATTGGCGACCGTATGTCATACCCTGGAAGGCTTTACCTTTCCAGTTCTGTCTGGACGGCTCCTCGCCATGATTCAGAACCTGAAGCACACAGTGCCGGGGGTGGGGGTGGGGGTGGCTGACGTCCTAAGTGTGCGGCCACTTTGCCAGCTTAGTATGAAAACTGCACTGAAGAGCAGGCATGGTAGCACACTCCTGTAACCCAGTAACGAGGGGGAAGGCCAGACTTTCAAGGCTACCCTTAGCTATATATCAAGTTTGAGGCCAGCCTGGGCTACATGAAATCCTGTCTAAAACCAACCAACCAACCAACCCCCCCCCCCCAAATCCTCTCAAGCTAAGCAAATGTGAAATCTGACTGTATGATTAGAAAGGGTTTGCAGTGGCTTGAAATTTAATTCAATCCCCTGTGAAGACCTTGCAGCTACTAGCATAGCTGGGCTCCCAGCTGCCTTCCTCCTGGTCCCAAAAGCTCAGTTCACTTCCCACTTTGGCTACGCTGACTCCAAGGGACACAGCACTGCACTTGTGTCTGGATGAGGACTATAACCAAGCCAGAACCAGTTACACCTAATAAAAGGCTTCTCCACTCCAACATGCTCAGCCAACAGGCTACAGGGGGTATGTTTTCTTGTAAGAATATCCCATCCCTCTTCCCTTTCCTTGTAAGGTGAGCTTATTCTTTCTCATTGCAGGATCACAAAAAGCTCGTAAAACACTTGCTTTGAGTTAGAAAAGCAAGGCTCTTAGCACAGTGGTGTTGGGAACAGCCCTATTTCTTGGCCATACCAACTTTCCCAGAAAAAGGAAAAGGGGGGGAAAAAAGACCAGGATGGACTTAAACTCATAGAGATCCACCTGCTTCTGTTTCCACCGTGTTTTCCTTATGGAGTGGTATTGGTCTGAGGCATGGCTCTTAGTGAAAAGGACTTCTATATTAAATTTTTAATGTGTGTGAATATAGGCCCACATGGGATTGAGCATGCAAATGCGTATACATGGGCAGAGGCCAGAGAACAGTCCATCCAATTCCTTTGAGATAGGGTCTTTTACTGGCCTGGATCTCACCAATTTCTAGGCTAGAGTATCTGGCCAGAGAACACAGGGATCCTCTGGTCTCTACCTCTCTAACATGGGGATTACAAGCAAGTGGCTCCAGACTCTGCTACCTACATGGGTGCTGGGGACTGACTCAGGCTGTGGGGTTTACAGATTCAGTAGTGACTTTGCTCATCAACAAAACAAAATGAAGTATCCAAAAAACGTCGAAAGTGTGTTACGTGATTTAAAAAGTGAAACTGTTTGGAACACAAGCCTCAACTGTTTCTGTTCCCTCGAAAGGGGGCATTTGGCCTCTGTGAAGACAGTTTATACTGGGCAATTCTCTGTATTCAAGTTAACTTTTTGCCCAGACTCAGACTCTGGGAACTGGGCAAAAAGCTTGGCAAAGAGGTAGCGGGCCTCCTGCTCTGCTTGTTCTCAGTCCACCGTGCAAACCAGTGGCCCTATCTCCACTGCAGGAAGCGGCCAGTCCCGAAACTATTCTGTAAGCTCTGCCACATCACTGAGGACAACAGATAATTCTTAAGAGTGAAAAGCTTATTAAGAAGTCAGAATTGCCTTGCTGAGAGGCAGAGGCAGGCAGATCTGAGTTTGAGGCCAATCTGGTACACAGAGTGAGTTCCAGCATAGCTACTCAGAAAAACCCTCATCTCAAACAAACAAACAAACAAACAAACAAACAAAGTAAGTCAGAATGGACAGACCCTTGGCAGTTTGATAGTTTCTGAAAGTCAAGATAATGTATGTGCGGCTGCATGTGGGGGTCACAGAACCTCAGATTGTTCTTCAGCCAAAGACCACTCGGAGCTCATCAAGCAGGCTAAGCTGGCTGGCAGGTGAGCCCCAGGGATCTGCCAGTCTCTGCCTCCCCAGAGCGGAGATCCCAGGCAGGCAGCACCACAATAAGCCTTCTTACCCAGGCTGCAGACACTGACCGGAGTTCCTCATGCCTGCAAGGCAAGTACTATATTAACTGAGTTTATTTCTCCAACCCTGTGAAACCTTTATGGTAAATAAGAATGAAGAGACAATCTGTCTACTCACTAATGAGGAAACGAGCAACGCCCTGAATCACACACAAGCTCTCCAAGACGATGGTCAGGACAATGACTGACAGAACACATGCTCCCACTGACTACTGATTTTGTGGGCCCATGAACAAACTACACATTGACAGTGCTGTAAGTCAGAAATGCACGGACAGCACCTGGCCCACTGAACACCAGCTTGGCACACAGTGCCCTGTGGAGCGTGTTGGCTCCCTTAGGTGACCCAGAAATGGAACTGGAGCTGCGGCTTGTCACCACCGCTCAGCAGTATAATGGCATCTGGCACAATCACTGGCCCAGAAAAGGACCAAAGCCCACATGTTGAAGTGCAGTCGCCATGGGTGTGGATCTCATTTGCCCCACCCCAAAGCTGAAAGCCCCTAGCTGAACAGATGTTAGGTCAGGGAATGTATCTGTCGAAATCACAACTGGATGGTTTTCTTTCATTACTGATTTGTTCACTGGCTATCAATAACTCTGCATGGGCAATAGGCTACTGGCATCCCTTTGGGGAATCATCTCTTCATATCCTGGAGAATGGCTCTGTTCTTTGCATTCTAGGTTTTCTCAGTAGCCAGTTGACATGGCGGCCATTTTTAAAAATGTCTTCCCAGGCTCAAACTATACTGGAGCACACAGTTCCTTCTCCAAATACAAATTTATTTCTGTATTTGAAATCATAGAGTCACCTTGACTCTACCCGCCTCTTCACAGTCGTAAGCAGTGATTACGGGGTCCTTCACATCCCGGGTGAGGTGAGAACTAAATCCCTCTGCCACCGGCAGCCACCTAATGTGACCTCACACCCACTTAGTTCACTAATGTTTTTCTCTGCATGTACTTTACCTAGAGTGAAAACAACTCTAGTCTTCCTGTGTTATTCTCATTACGTCATACCCAGTACCAGGCACACTGGGAGGTTCCTGGATCTCAGCCACTTACTGCCTCCAATGAATGGTCTTGATTTCCCGACACATGGAGCCTGCCCTCCTAACACATGCCATCTTATGGGAATGACCTATTGGATCTGCCTGCCTAAGTCTTACCCAACTCAAAGCCCATCTTTACCCTAAAACTGTACCGAGCAGACTTGAAGTGAACCCACCTATACTTGAAACTTGCTAATGACATGGTTATTTAACCTTGAGTCTGTGGTTGTCCATTAGTATTAAGAGAATTTAAAACATGTAGGTTTTCATTTCAGCAGTGAGCCAGAATAATACTTGTTTATCAGTTACATAGATTTCTTGGGCATTCATGTCTTTTAGTTTCAAGGCACTTGGTGCACATTCGTGTAGAGGCCAGCTGTGGGTACTGTTCCTCAGGACAGTTTCCTGGTTTGTTTGCCAAGACACAGCCTTCCCTTAGCCTGGAGAGTTTGCTAATTATGTGCGCCTTGCTGGCCTTCCAGTGTTAGGATTATAAGGCACTATGCCCATCTTTTTTGTTTTTTGTTTTTTTAGTTTGTTTTTTCAAGACAGGCTTTCTCTGTGTAGCCCTGGCTATGTTGGAACTCAGTCTACAGATCAGGCTGGCCTCGAACTGAGAGATCCACCTGCCTCTGCCTTCTGAGTGCTGGGACTAAAGCAGTGTGCCACTATGCAGGCTTTTTTTTTTTCTTCCAAACAAGTGGGTTCTGGCTTGAATCTGGTTGCTTAGGCTGTGACATACGTGCTTTACCTACTGAACTATCGTCTCAGCCTGTGAAAGGCTTTTCCTTATAGAACAGTATTTCGATTTCTTAACATAGTAGAGGCTATAATTGCATCTACGAGTTCCTATTAGATGGGTCTAAAACTCATCCTTTTCTTTTGAAAGGAACCTGAGAATGAATGCCTTTGGTACCCATGCACAGCCATGCACTGTCTTACTCTGAAGGCCTCTGGGGCTGCTCCTATGCCTGATAGCACCTTCCTTTCATGTGCCTTTTTTTGTCTTATCCTCCTGGGCTGAGGGCAAGCTCCTCAGGGACAAGGCTTGTGTCTCAGCTTGTGTGCGTTCTTGACGTTCTGAAAGCAGCCGTACAGACCTGGGTGCCTGCTCACCGTCCATTGCTGGAGTGCGAACGGCAAAGCGGTGGTTCTCAACCTGTGGGTCGTGACCCCTGGAGGCAGGGGTGGGGGGGGTCAAACTCCCCTTATCACAGGGCTCACATATCAGATATACTGCACGCCAGATAGTTTCATTAGGATTCATAACAGCAGCAAAATCACAGTTAAGAAGTAGCAACAGAATAATTGTATAGTTGGAGCTGTAAAGGGTTCTGGCATTAGGAAGCTAGAGAATCCTTATGATAAAGGATGATGTTACTACGCTGGATGTTTAATGGGGAAAAAATGGAAACTGAGCTTCACTAGACAGCCGATTGTTATTAGGGCCAGGCAGTAAAATGGAAGCTTTTTTTTTTTTTTTTCTCGAAGCTGATGAGAAGTCTTTATGATGAAAACGGCATTCGATTGATCAGGTCTTAGTGCTTCTGGCAAGTCCTTATCTGGGAAGTCCTTATAGAACCCAAGATTCTCTAAGAATCTCAAGTTCTTACAGAGGGAATTCTAGAATCCCATCCACTTTCCCACTGCGAGTCAGGCGGTCCTACTTTGCCACACTAGCAGGGAAATAAGGCAGGGAGGAGACTGACAAGGAGAGCGGAACCTAAAAGCAGGGCTTTCCGGTCTGGGGAGGGGGGTGCGGGGAGGGCAGCACATGCTGTCAGCAAACTGCTCCTCACTGAAGACTTGCAAGTCTTCCTTCCCATTCCACCACTGGCAGACAGAAACAGGTCACTGCAGGCAGTCCGGGGCACACCGGAGTCAATGGGATAATAGCTGAACCCAAGGTCCAGTTAAGGTCTCTCTCTCCTCACAGACGGAGAATGGAAGGGCTTAGAGGAGAAGAACGACAATGAGGGTCACACATAAATAAGTGCAAATCTAACTGGACAAAAGTCAGCCCAAAGAATGTACCAAAATGATGGGGGGAGGGGGGCGGACAGAGAAGGCGTGAACTTTTCTGTAAACAGCTGGCCTCACTTCTCAGGTCTCAACCACAGAAAACAGGGAACAGGAAAGACAACTTTAGCCAAAGAAATGCTAAAGGCAGAACAAAGACTGGACGCTTCCTCCAGGAATGGTTCTTTGTTCAGGTGCGACTGCGGATTCAGCACAGAAGTTAATTAACAGAGGCACTGCTGCCTACACTGCCCTTGTAATTACACGGGGAGTCTAATTAGGTCAGTCTCCACTAACCCTGGCCTAAATCATCCAGGTTACAAAGGGCGTGGCTAGGGCTCACATCGTCAGGTACACGTGTGTGTGTCTCTGCGTGTGTGTGTGTGTGTGTGTGTGTGTGTGTGTGTGTGTGTGTGATGAGATCCACTAGTAGTCTTGATAGATTTCCTCCACATGCATTTCACGCAGAAAGTGAGATCTTGGGAGGGAGGCGGCTCTTCTGGTACTCTTCTGGATTGTTTACTGGTGTTCCAGATTCCGAAACTGCATGCCAGATGGACAAAGTCTTCACTGGCAGCACCTTACTCATGAATGTATTTGTCTCTCTGATTTAAATGAGATGATGAGGTGTTAATCTTGGTAACTGAGTTGAGCTTTGGTGGGAACTGAACTTGTTTTCTTGGGCTAGAAGATGCTTCAGTGAGTAAAGCACTTGCTGCCGAGTCTAACAATGTGAGTTCCGTTCCCTGGCCTGGCCAGGTAGGAGGAGAGAACTTAGTCTTGAAATTGTCCTCTGACTCTACAAGGTATACATGTGTCTCCAACCCCCACATAAATAAGTAAATAAAAGTAATATAAATTAAATATTTTCTTTAACTCTACTAGAATTTTAAGCTTTCTAAAATGAGGAAGTATCTTATACTATAGCAACAAAGCAGGAACAAGACTGAAAGATGGTAGCAGACTCATAAGATGGTGTGATATGGATGGATGGATGTATTGTCATGACCACCACCACCACACCACCACCACCACCACCATCACCAGTACGGGGATTGCACCTGGGGCCTCACACATTCTGGGTAAGCGTTTTTATCACTGAGCCACATCCCCAGTTCAAAACTTATTGTTTTAGGATTTTACATCAGAGTCTTAAACACTATATACTGCAAAAATTAGCATATGGCTGAAGCCTTGGTTTACCCAGTCAAACAGAACAAATGTAACATATGATGCTATAAACTACAAGGAGAATGCCAGACTCAGTAAAATGGGGTTTTAGTGACTCATGAAAAAGTTGTAATCAGTAACATTTAACAATAAACTAGATTTATCTTCTGTCTCTGTATATTATGTTGCCAATTATAACAGATCCCCGGAGTTCTGTCACTTCCCCTGAGCACACCCTTATTGTCAGGTGAAAGGGTCAAAGGGTGTGTGGGTCATGTGGCTTCACAAGACCTGATCACCTAATCCACCCTAGGAAGAGATGAAGGAGGCGGGGAGGGAGAATGGGAAGAGACAGGAACAGAACTCAATTCACTGCAAGGCCCAGGCCTACTGCTACCGTCAATGCTGCTACCCAACTGCGGGCTCAGCCAGTGATCAGAAGCGAGCAGACTATTGCCAAGTCTGCACTCTGCCCGCAGCAACTGCCAACTAATGATAGATTAGACGAATCTGATTGCTCTATCAAAACATTAATCTCAGATCTTGATTAGTAAGCCTATTGAATTATGATTAGTTCACAAGGGTGCAGCTGACAGATAAGACACTTTATCTGACAAGGAGTACTACTTGCTCTGCCTGAAGCCAAAGACAAAACAAAAACCCAAAACAAAACAAAACACCCCAAACAAACAAAACAGAACAGAACAGTAACAATCAAAACTACAACATAGAAAACAGCAGTACCCAGCATGGTACACCAAAGATAATGAGGCTACACACATTTCTTAACCTTAATAAAGGGTTTGCATGTGAGAAGCCAGACTTGCTATAAAAAGCAAGAGAGAGACTTAGGGAGAGAAATGCATGGGAAACACTATGCTGTAAACAGGACCCCTGGGTCTCCCCCACTTTTTCAGACAGGAGCGGGAATGAGATTGCTGCAGAGGGGCTCGGCTTGGTTTTGGTGACGTCACAGCTCACGAGGGGCAGGGCTGAACTTGACTGCTTCTTAGCGGTGCTGGCCCAGAACTCTGGCCTATGGGATGATGACATCTGCGTGAAGACCTCAAGAAGTTTTAAAGATGGAATTTTTAAGTCTTTAGAGAAAAATGAAGAGGAAAATAGTTTGTTCCGGTCAGGCATAAGATCTAGCTTCTGATGTTTTTCTGTGAAGTGCTCCAGCCTGCAGCCGGGCCTCCTGACACGCACTAAGCATGTGCTTCACCTCCACAGCCATGGGGAAAAAAAATCTCTCGGGGCTGGAAAGACGGCTCAGGGTTAAGAACCCTGGCCGACTGATCTCACAGAGAACTTGGGTTTGGTTCCTATCACCCACATGATGACTCACAACTGTCCATAACCCCAGTTGCAGGAGATCTGGCACCCTCTTCTGGCCTGGCAGGCATCATGGTACATATATACACGGAGGCAAACACATACATAAAATAAAAACAAGTAAGTCTTTTTAAAACCTTCCTGGTCTATATGAAGCAAAGACACATTCCATATGAGTTAAGCTTATGTTCTGAGTTGATACCCGGGTGTGACTCAGAAAAATTAAAATGGTCCTGTTCATTCCCTTACCAACTCGTCTACTGCACACATTTACGCCTCTCCCAGTCGCCTGAATCAGTTGCTAAAGTGGTATAGTCTAAGGATGCCAGGTACTCAGAATCTGTGTCACTTTAGATGGCATGGCCATCTTACCCTGACCTTATGATTTTACAGAAAGCCTAATGTCCTGTAATCGTGTTTCTCTTTAGCTGATATTAACCTTGCAGTGACTTCTCTTCTCTGTCTCTCTCGAACACTCTCATAACTATGCTCCGTTAATCAATTGTGCTCTGCAGATGGGGTCAAGGAAACTTACTTCCTCCTTTGATAGCCTCCAATGTTTCTACTCTTGGGGATAAAAGTGCTTTAAATGGAGTTATATTCTAGGAAAATCAATATATGATTACTGCAAAGATTTGTATTGATTGTCCTGTTGCATTGCAAAAAGGCTTAAGAAAAATGGCAGGGCGCGTTTCCCTTCGATTCATACTCCACAGAGTTTGTTGCAAATGTGTGGGCAGGAAAAAAATGTTGGGACTTCATTTAATGGCCTGAAGTTTTCATTATTCAGCCCTCTTTTGTCTTTCTCTCCCTTGCAAGGCACTCATTACTACTCTCTGGCCTCTGGTCTCCAACATTGGCCTGCACCAGAGGATCCAGGAGAGTTCACAGAGCTGAAGAAAGTATACTTCAGACAAGGAGCCTATGCCAGGGGCTGCAGGCCCTCCCTAACAGCCGGCATCCCTTCTTCCTCTCTCAAAGTGCCCCGACGTTGTTGGCAGCAATGTCCCCCACTGCACACAGTTCGTGCTCTTATCAACGGGAGTGGCAGGTGAGTCTGACTAGATGGAGGGATTTGCGCAGGGACTTCTGGGGAAGTGCCTTACAGTACAGAAGGGGACTGACTGACTCCACCGCCCTGTGCACGTCTCCTCTCCCTCCTTCCTCCTTACAGTGCAGATCAGATTCCAGCTCTGTGATCATGAGGCAACGCTGAAGCTTAAGAGCATGTCCACAGTGACAGGGGCAGGGGCATTGCCTCGGTTTTGGAGAACTCCTTTCTTAGGAAGAAAAGCAAATTCCCATGTCCTTCACACCACCGCTTTCCAGGGTGCTGATGTCTGCAGAGAAGCTAAGGCGTTTCTTCAGGGAAAAGAAAAATAATCCTGTTGTGTAGCTCCTCAGTGTTATACCAGCTCCTAGGAAGGCAGCGATGGCTCCAGGGCGAATGGAGACAGCTTACGCTGCCCCGGCAAAGCAGGAGCCCATGAATCTGCACCGCTCTGTGGGCATCCATCCTGGGTCTCCTATTCCAAGGCTACCGCTGCTGGATCGTCAAATACTCCAAGCAGCACTCAGGTGTTTCTCCAAGCCTTAGTGTGAGGGCCACTACAGTGCTGGGTCGAGCTGCCCTGCTGCACTTCCCCCATTATAATAGGGCTCTAACTTTGGAGGAATTTTTCCCCCTAGGGCAGAAGTCCTAGGTTAGGCCCACCAGAGTTCCATTAAAGCTTCAGAACACAAAATTATGAGCATCCAACCAACATACCTAGGTTCAACCATATATTCATGTATCAGCGGTTGAACAGTAACTTTCATAATAGAAGTGGCTACATTAGGAGACAGGGATTTAACTGAGTCCTGCACTTCCCAGCTGCGCATTGTTGTCAAAGTTTCAAAGTTTCATATGCTCTCAAGAAAGAAGAGAAATGCCGAGGTGGTGGCGCACACCTTTATTCCCAGCACTTGGGAGGCAGAGGCAGGTGGATTTCTGAGTTCGAGGCCAGCCTGGTCTACAGAGTGAGTTCCAGCAC
The DNA here is from genome assembly GCA_964023405.1 of Apodemus agrarius. Classification (NCBI taxonomy): domain Eukaryota; kingdom Metazoa; phylum Chordata; class Mammalia; order Rodentia; family Muridae; genus Apodemus; species Apodemus agrarius. The sequence continues at coordinate 43,011,599 of OZ030024.1, forward strand.
AGCCAGGGCTATACAGAGAAACCCTGTCTCGAAAAAACCAAAAAAAAAAAAAAAAAAAAAAAAAAAAAAAAAAAAAAGAAAGAAAAAGGAAGCAGAGAAATGGATGAAGTAGGCCCTGCTGCTGAGGCCTCTGGACGACGGCGGGGAGAGCATGCTGCTTGCCCTTCAGTACAGATTAGCTGAGGGCTGGAAGGAGAGGTGCCTCTGAACTCCAGGCTCTTTATCCAGACAAGGTAAATGAAGTTCGGCCGGTCAGGAGAGTAAATAAGATTAGTTATGGGCTCCGGGTCACCCACTCACGGAGGTCAGAGAGTGTGAGATTATTATCCCTCGTAGAAGAACAGCAAAATAGCATTACAGAATAAATTAATGAAAAAGGTAGAAGATTATTTGAAGGAAAGCCCTAATCAGTTTAGAGACTTCACTCAACTGCTCAACTGGCTATCAGTCAAACGCACCATCCGAGCGCGCTTGCTCTCCTAACTGATTCCAGGGGCTCTCCCCTTCTTGCTTCAAAGACATCCAATCTAAGGAGAGTCATGAATAAAGTTACCCTGGCTTGCTGCTCTGCCTTGCAAAGCCCCTGAAGCACTGGGGTGCACACGGCTCCAATGTATATGCTCAGAACGCAGATGGCTCATTGAGGATGCATAATTGTCAGCCCGTTTGCCCTTTGATTCCAAATAAAACATCATTCCATACCCATCCAGAAACACCGAATTCACCAATGTGCAAGCTGCATATTTTATTAAATAAACACAAACTCGGAGATAACGACATACATTTGTTTGCATCACAAGGCCTAATGCGGCATTTCTCCAAGGCTTCCGGTGTTAGCGTTGCTTGCCGCGTTTCAAATGCCTTTGAACTTTCTGAAGAGCCACATCTGTTGGCTCCCGTGTATACAGCGGAAAGTTACCAGGTGAATTAAGTTTTAATATAAACTGCTTTGTTCACTATTAAGATTGATGTTGGATACACTGTACTCCAAGTTGCAAACTGCAATTACAATTCCTTGCAATTATCTTTGCTTGTTAATAGCGCAAGATAGCGTGTCACTTTCTACCAAGCGCATGATTTATCATTTGTGGTTTTTTTTTTTCCCTCCCTGAACTCTTGTGGTATTCCAAATGTATAATCTTGTTGTATTTATTTCCCAGTGGTCCAACAAAATGCACAGCAAGTGCTGACTAGAACAAACTAAAAAGCGGACTATTGACAAGCCGTCACTTGAGCGGTAATGAACACCCTGCCTCCGCTTTCACCCCAACAAGCAGCAGCTTTAATTTATGATAAAGCAGAGGAGAGGCAACCTCCAGGTTTATTATGCCCTCAGTGCTGTTTCAAATAAAGTAATTAGAAGGTCAAGAGACGGGTCTGGAAAGCCAAATATAAACACAACCCTTCTGTACTGACATTAAAAAAAACAGACTAGTATGTTCAAAGAGTATTTTATCCATCTTCTCAAAGGCAGGGCAAGGCTGCTGTTGGCTTTTTCTTTCTTTCTTTCTTTTTTTTTTTTTTTTTAAAATACTACCGTAACCAATCAGGACCAGTGGCTGCCGCTTCTCTTTAATCTGCTCCATATGGGCTGCAGGCAGGACTGAAGAGACACTGGACTTAGGAGAGGGCCCACTGACACCCCCAGTCTCCCCCCAACCCCTCCCCAACCTCTCCTGCGGCAAACCTGGGACAGGTGATCAGGAAAGGGAGGGGCTCTTTTCTCCCCCTTTAAATAATGGCAACCTAGCAGGGCAAGGCATGGGAAGGTGACTGGGAAACAAGGAAAGCCTACTGGAACTGCCCCAGGGGAGGGGGAGCTGGGGGGCAAGCTGACCTGGGGTTTGGGGATGGAAATCCAGCTGCAACAGGCTACCAAGTTGCTTCTGAGGACTGTGGCAGATACACTCTCCATCTTAAAGGCTCCTCCTTCTCATATACTGTGCTCGGAGGTTTGGTCACACCCTTCTCTTTCCCCCCTCACATATCAATGATACCACCCTTTAACTTTTTACTAAAGGCCAAAAGACCTACCGAGCCTTGACAATGTGCCAAGCCAGTCTCTGAGGGCCTCTTAAGGACCACGAGGATTCTTAAGCCAGCAGCCTTCGACATTTGGACCCACAGACTACTCCAGTGGACGATGACAGTCTGTGAATCTATTCTATTTCTTCCCATGACCGACAGTTTCCAATCCTTCAGCCTCTATGCAGGAGTCAGAGGAGAGGGACAGAGGCAGAGTTTCTCCACAGGTAGCTGGGATAGGCATGGGCCAGGATGCCCAGAACTGAACGGCAGCTCTCAAACAATGAATCTTACACAATAAAGCAAGGCAGCCTCGTGTCAGCAACCTGGTGGACCATGGCTAGCTACCTGAAGGATATTATAATTATCCTAATATACCTCATGTGGGGGCGTCTCTGGCACTCTATCCTGAAAGCCTTCTGAAACAATGTTTTGTGGTATAATTTTTGCTTTAAGTATTTTTTTTTTTACCACTTTCTATTCACGTAGTCTAATTGCACTTGATTATCTAAGTGGTGGAAATGTATGTAATCTCATAGAACATGTAATTATGTTGTAAAAAATCTTTGTGAAACGGTGAGACAAAAGTGTGTCAGTATAGTAGTTAGCCTCCCTGCCCCCAGTCTCTACCGACTTTCGCCAGTGTGACAGAAATGGGTACATTTGGGGCTGAGTCTTGTAGGGTGAAGGAGTGGACAACTCTGACCTAAGACTCCTTAGTAATCCTCGTGCCAGATCGTATCTGGACGTCAGGACGTAAGAAACACATAAAGCAACCAGGACCACGGAAAGCAAACAGGCACCCAGCGCCTCTGCCACCTTTCTCCAGCCCAGGAGCAGGCTGTCTCTCGCCACTGCCTTTTGCTGGTGCCTGCATGTCACTCTAAGATGTAACACTGGTCTGGGCACTTAGGTGGCAAGTGTGTTTAGAAGAGTACCAGATAATTTCCCAATATTCTTTGATATGTTAATTTTAGCTGTTTCTCCAACTGGATGAAGCAAAGAATGAACTGATCTGAATTCTTCAATGGCCCCTTCTCCTGCCTTCCTGGCCCTTAACTGAGCAATGCTAGGACGAAAGCCTGGGCTGTGCAAATGGGGTGAGAGGCAGAGCCTGTGTGATACAGACTAGAAAGCGAGACCTGTCTGTCTGGCTGGACAGCTTCATGGCATCAGCTGTTAGACTCCTCCACAGAGAAAGCCAGAGATCCAATCCGTTTCTTATAGGAGCCTTGCATACCAAACACCAAGGGAGATTTGGGGAAGACCCAAAGTGATGGAGCGCACGATGCTGGGCCACCAGGCCCTTCTACACAGGACAAGGCCCAGTGCTTGTGAGAGGTGCCAGGATCCCTTAAATGTATAAGGATTATGCTGGGCTTCTAAAGAGGTTCCAAGAGTCTGGCAAAGAAGGGAAGAAAATACTCCTGGTGCCTGTGAGGGGCACCCTGCCACATTCTCCAAACACTCAGAGGCTGTTGACTCCACTACCAGATTCAGGAGAACTCTTGGTTAATGAGACAGTGAAGCACGACTTTGTGCCGGCTAAGCCACCACTCTACCAACTGAACCACATCTCTGGACTGTGCTGTTTCTTCATGAGAGACGGCATCCCAACATTGCTCTGATCTGCATTTCCCCATGTCTAAGAATATTAAAGGCATTTTCATATATGCTGGCCATGTGCACTTTATCTTCTGAGATGCTCATTTCCTGACCAGTTGCTTTGGTTTTTTTTTGACAGTTTTTGAGTTCTTTATATATTCTTCGTGTGACTCCTCTGTCCAATGGACAGTTGGCGGGGGCTTTCCCCTACTTTCTCTCTGTACGTGGCTAGTTGTTCCCTTTGTTGTATGGCAGCTTTTCAGCTGTATCAAGCCCAATACTTTATATTTGACAGAGCACGTTGCAGCATTAAAATGACTAAGGCTGTTAGAGAAGTGGAAAGTTGAGTTCTGTGATAACGACAGTAATACAGACTCAGTATGTGCGGTACAAGTGGGAAGAGGCTCTTGCTCTGGTTCCTTTCCCCTCTTTCCCCTCTCTCCCCCTCCCTCCCCCCTTCCCTCTAGTACTTATGGCTGGCCTCTACTCCTCCCCACCCCCCTGCCTTTCTCTGTCTCTACTCCATCACCCCTACCCATGCCCTAAATAAACTCTATTCTATACTAAAAATAACATCAACAACAACAAAACGAAAAAACAAACAAACAAACAAACAAAAAAAACAGAGTGGGAAGAGATAGCTTCCACAGTTTTCAAAGTGGTACTAATGGTACGGACTACAAATATTATTTTGTTTCTGGTTCCTTCCAATTTCACAAAGAGAAAATCCCTTGTGTTTGAAGCATTCCCTTGCTTTATTCAACTGCTTAGAGCAGTGTGTGGGCAAGGCTGACTGAGAATGTCCAGTGAGCAGACTCCTAGCCTGGGGAGAAGACTCCAGGTAGATGCAGAGGACCCATTAGCACCAGGTTCCTTCACAGCGAGGTCCACTCTTCTTTTAAAGCTTGGTGGTGGTTTGGTGGTTCTCTTCTCCTCTGTCTCTGTATGCGTGTGTCTCTGTCTCTCTGTTTATCTCTCTGTGTCTCTGTCTTTTTGTCTCTGTCTCTCTCTGTATGATTTGCAAAAGGCTACCAAAACCAGTTAATACTCATGAGATGGTTACACTATCCCTGAAAGAACTTCATGAGGGAACTCCCTATTCCTAAGCAAGAAGGAAAATGTCAAGTGCCTTGATTCAAATGTTCTGCCTGGAAGCAGCGAGGGTGCCCGGTGAGGGCTGGGAGGTATCAGTGCCATCTTCCTAATGAGGTGGGGGACATAGGTGCAGTGTCTAATCTAAGTCAATCGTGCCACTGTTCAGACCTACAGAGGCTTCTGCATCCACATAATTAAGAGGGATGGTTGGCATCAGAGGGACCCAGAGTGCTCTGCAGATTAACTGACGGCTTCATTGCTAATGACTGCCCAATTTCTTTAGACTAATTGGTGCAATCTACATTTTTGCAGCAAAGATGAAGTATCAACTTGATTTGGTGTCGATAAAAAATTGATGGATGCTTCTGACTGCTCCATCCACAATACACAGATTATTACAACGATAATTATCATAAATGACAAAACATGGGCCAGTGGTGATTACAAGTCTAATTCTATCTTCAGACTTTAATGGCATAAAGCACACAGACTCTGCACTTACGATTTACTGCACAGGCCACACCCCTGAGATGGGCACCCGGGAACAGCACTCATCATCTAACCGAAGCGCCAGGCTCTGGCCCAACGTGGAGCGAATACTTAAAGCTGAGTTCCTAGGAAAGCCCATTACTATCCACACATCTCCAGTTTAGGAAGGAGGCATGCACCTGCCTGTGCTCTCTTTTCCAATCCTGGATGTGACGGCTGTATTTTACCCTGGATGTGACAGCTGTATTTTACCCTGCATGTGACAGCTGTATTTTATCCCGTCTTGGGCAGTGGCTGAGAGTCTGCCGACAATGGCCTACCAAAGCCGTGGCAAAGCCTGAAGATGCTGTCATTATTCTAATTACTGTTAACCTAGCACTCTGAGTACCATCAGCTAGGAGGAGAGTTGAAGCCCCTATACATCTTTGATGTCCCCACTCCTCTCGGATGGGCTGAAGTCCCATTTCTGCAGTCACCTTGTTTTGGGGGAGGGAGACGAGGAGAGTAAAGGCTGGTGCTGTGGCTTTAAGGGGCTGTTCAGAGAACACTGAAGACACTGAAGAACCGAGCTTACAGAAGATGGGCAGGAATCTGGCTGCCACAGAGGTGGAACCAGGGTGCCTCTGGACAGGCTCTACAGGGCACGACTGCCCCAAAGTCTGGCAACCAGAGTGTAGGGCAGTCTGTGAGGATGGTGGCCCCGAGGCCCGAGACATTTTTTAAGATGGGTAGCTCATTTGCCGCTAGTGTTCACTACCCCAGGAGTCTTTACTAACATGCGGATTTGGATGTCTCTCTGCTAACATCCGAGGCAGGCCACTAAGTCCAAGTGGGGACTGTAACTGCTGCCTACTTCATGGGTTCTTTTGAGAATTATGCAGTAAATGCAGATGCAGTAACTGCTCCAGAGGTGCAGCTGCCACCTGCAGCCAGGCTTCTGTCCCTAGCAGAAACCTGCTCAGCTGAGATTTCCACATGTGCAGGGTCAAAGGGGGGTGGGGTTCCTCAACTTTGTCTCATAGAATAGTTCACTTGCCTCTAGAACAGACACTTTACTGAAGGCCTAGGGGCTCCTGCAAGCCAGGGCATGTGGTGGCCAGCAGAGACAACTGTGTTTTCCAGGAAATACTGGCATGCCAGAGAGAGCTCAGTTCGTACCAGAAGCGCCAACAGGCACACTGTGATGAAAGCAGACAGGCTCGGAGTGACTTTGGGCTCTCACTCACATACGACCTTCAAATACCCTTCTTAGTGCATGGAAAATCTTTTCGGTTACAGTTATTTAGGAAAATAAATTATGGGTATGGTCTGGCACTCTGAGACCCATCGGACTGTCAGGACTAGGCCTCTGATGGCTCATATCCAGCTGTACTCCGTGACGCTCGGCTGGCGCTCTCCAAAGCCTCATGCCGCCCTGTACACAGCAAACAACTCTGCTCTGTGAGTACAAGTCATCAGGAACCTTCCCAAAGACATCTCTCTTCTCACTAAGAGTTTCCACAGCATCTTATTTTATGTACCTAGTCATGGGGTTACAACTGGACATACATTTTTTTTTTCTTCTCGGATTGTGTATAATTTAAATAGTCAAAGAGTTATGTTCATAGTGCCACTCACAATTACTCCCATGTCACCCCTTCATGGACACAGAGGTCAGTGGATGCTCAGGAGTCAGAGGTGGGGGAGACAGAAGTGGGGGGTGTCCCTTTGGAAACAGTCCGGTTCCCAGCCATCCCTTCTCCCCCCCCCTCCGCCCCCAAAGACCCACAGTTTCAAAACGCCCAAATCCAAGAAGAGATATCACTTACTGTTGGAGATGCACATACCAGAGGAAGTGCTGGGGATAAAGGAAATCTGTGAATCAGAGAAAGATGTTGGTATGCAAGATTGAAGATATACCAGCTGCCCACTGCTTGAGCTGCTTTCCAGGGGCCAGGAAGAAATTAGTCTCACAGGCCAGTTGAAAGAACACCTGGCCATTCACCCAGGGGCACAAATCCACCATTGAACAGGGTTATCTTTGTTTTCATTCCAGAATCACCTAGGAATTGAGCTATTTAAAATTCTGTGACTCGCACTGTCTTGAGTCACTCGCCTTCATAAAAATCAGGAGGCGGAGAACAGTGAAGAGGGATTGGGTGTACAGATGTCCGTGTCCAAGACTGACTTCAAAAGCCAGCCTGTTCGTTCTCTCTCTCTCTCTCTCTCTCTCTCTCTCTCTCTCTCTCTCTGACCACTGCAATGGAGTTGGAGCACACTGAGTTGCTTTCCAGTGTGTGCTTCACTGAAGATTTACAAAAATGTAAGCAAAGGGAAGGAACCGTATTAAAGCCCAAGAGTCAGCACGCCACCATAACTAAAGAGACGGCAGAGCGCCCAGGGCCGAGTGGGCTGCTTGCGGCAACTCAAGGGTTCCGAGCTTGGGGGTGGGGCTGCTTACATGGACAGGAAAAATCAGACTTCATGTTCTCACTGGAATGCAAGCTCATGAGTGCGAGAAACAGCGTTTCACAGATGAACCTTCAACTGTGACCCTAACTCAGTTTCCCCGGCTTGAGTCCTGCCACAGAGCTGAGGACCGAGTTCCAGAGCTCAGTGGGGGAGGCAGGAGTGAGAGCAGAGGAGATGCCAGGCAGGGCAGAGAGCCAGGAGGACATCCTGGCAACTGAGACAGGGCTGGGAGGAGGACCCAGCAATGAGTACTGGCGGACCCTACTGGCAGCGGTCTTGGGGGAAGCCTGGGCGGACTACAGCTGGGAATTAGACTCTTGGGAGGTGTCGTCATGCAAACAGTGCTTCTACCTTTTACAAACCTCAATCTGTTCATCTTGATGTTCATATGATCTCTTTCCTTCTACGTTCAAATTGTCCCTTAAACCCGTCTCTTACCTTGTTTATTAAGTATATTGCAAAGATATCATGATATCTAGTTATAATCTATACATATTTATTTGAGATATATTTATATATCTAAGAGTAAAATTTGAAGAACTGAAAACAAAAGAGTTCAAAATCATAAACACTAAGAAGTCAGAAGAATATTTTCTACACCTTCATGCTGCTTTCGGCCAAATTCATCTCCTATTGGCATGACCTGCAGCTCGGTTCTTTGGCTGGGGCCCATCCCCCCTCTTGGCTAAATCACCACAGTTACAACAGTGATGGAAGAAGCCAGGCACAGACTGAGAGCCTCAGACAAGGGTGCAGGGCTGAGTGCTGGGTCTGGGATGACAGACCTTTTCCAAAGGGTTTACAGATTGGTTGGTACATCCCAACAGTCTGGCCACTACTACACTCTAGATGAATCTTTGAAAATAAAGCCCAAGGCCTTGGAAACGACGGGGTAGCAGGACGAGGAAGAAGTGACAATTCTTAGCACTTCCTCAAGCAGGTCGAGTGGCACCTGCTTTGCTTACCAAGGTTCATTGCACGTGGCTGAAAAGGTGAGGGGCTGTTTTTAGTTAAAAATGTTTGGAAGAACATTTTTGTAGGTAGCGTTTATGAACACTCCAGTGTTTCCTCACAGCCTTTGACAGGCTTTGCTGAAGGGTTTTGTGAATTTCCAAATGATGCTGGTGTAGCTCACAGGACCACTGTTCCACTGAACAGCTTATCAAAGCTCGTGCTTTCAAAGAAACAAACCACAAATACCTGAGAAACAACAGCAAATCAACTGCAAAATATCACTGCTCGAGTCTATGCATCCTGGGCAGACAGCGATGGAGAGTCGGGAGGGTCAGTCCAAGGGCAGCCGCGTCAGAGTGAGGGACAGCGAAGGCAGGCTGTGCGCGGCCGCACTAGCACTGCCAGCTCACCGAAGCATCCCTCGGACGCACATCTCAGGAAACCAACGTAACTCCCGAACGCTCTGCAGCAGGTCTGGACTCAGATCATGGAAGGAGCTCAGTGCTCACAGCTGTTATATTTCTACTCAGGGCCAGCCTTGCAACTAATTGTGCACAGCAGCATTTGCCAACTCATGACAGAATGGGTTTTGAACTCAGATCGCCTGGCTTCCGAACAGAACTCTACACACTCATGGTCTCTGCTATAATGGCCATATCCAAGACAATGTGAGTTACCTGCAAGACTCCAGTCCCCTAACACCACAGTGGCCGGAGGCATGAGACCCAGCCTCTTTTCTCTATACTCTACCGAGCAGGCTCCTCTTGGTACTTCTCTCTTCCATTTGATCAGGAGGATCTCTATAAGTAAACACATTTTGCGATCCTCCTAGCCCCCACCCGGAAGTGAGCTGAAGTCTGGCTCCCTCCCAGCAAGACCAATACTGACCAGCACGTCCCCAGCCTGGCGCCCCACAGCTGAGGACGCAGGCTGCCTTGCACCGCTCACGGTGGCGCGGTGTGCCTCACACAGGCTCCAGGCTGGTGACTGGACACACGCAGATGCCTTTCCTCGGTCCTCACTTTGGTTCAGGGTGGCTTCACAGAGCAGCAGGCGAGGAGCCTGCTCCCTCACTTCAATTAGCCCTCCTTCCCCACAGCCTGCACTTTCTGACAAAGCACTCTTCTTTATCTGCTAGTGGTGTTCTTTCTGCTAGTAGAGTTCTTTCTGTCTAGGCAGAGGGTGACTGGTATGACTGGGCCAGTAGCATCGCTCAGCATTTCTGTGTGGGCCACTGACTAGAGAGATATTTGACTTCCCAATTAGTGCATATCACCAAAATTTGTTTTAGTTCCATTATTTCTTTATTGTGGAGTCTGATTCATAAAATATCTTAGGGAAAACACATCTCACATTACCGAGTCTTTGATTTTTGTGGGGGGAACTAATAAATAATCAACAACAATCTGATTAAAGACCGTCTGAGCCGCCATCCAGAGAAGGAACTCTCTCCAGCAAAGGCTCTTTCTGATCCAAATCTTTTTATTCCTAGAAACAGAATTCTTACGTAGCCTTTCAAAAGCCCGATGGAGGCTTCGGCTAAGTTTTGACATAAGATTTTCATATTCAAAATATCTGTTGAAATAAGGGAAGAAGGGATATGGATCTCGGAGCTGCATTAGTCAGAAATAAAGCTTAGTAAGCTAGAAAGGGAAATTACTTCTCTGTAATTGGAATTCTGTCCTAAAAAATCCCTTTGAAATCATGTTCAGCTACTTCCCCATTATGTGTCCCAGAGACGCTCACATTAACTCTTTCAGGGACCACAGATTAGAAAAAGCATTGGATATTTATAAATCTCCCCGGGGAGGAAATTTCTGAGAAACAGGCTGCCCTGTGTCATCAAAGACCATGATGATTAATGAGCACTTGCTGAGAACCCCAGCCTCATCCTTAGAAAGTGTTTTTCTGGAACATTTCTCATTGGAAAACTTATTTTTATATCTATTGTACTATTTTTAGCCAGTAGTCCTAAGCAACTACTTGCCTACCCCCAATCTGGGGGCCTACACATTTGAAATGCTGTATTTGATCCCTTCTGTGTCTTTACTACCAGTACTTAGTCGATCAGCAGACACTTCACAAACAGGAACTGCATTGGAGAGGGCTGCCGGGGTAAGACTGACCTGGACTAACCTCCATTCTCTTTAGGTCTCATCCATAAATTTGGGAATAACATCCTCAAATATTCTCATGAGGATTAAATGAAAACAGGAACATGCATGTGTTAGCATGGTGTTTGGGACACATATTTCATAGCTATTATTATATTACTATAGTTGATAATAAATAGGTATATATGGTTTATATAGCTGAGACTCAGGAACGTCTCTAGGAAATGAGACGGGAAAGGGCCATTTTTCTTACATCTTCCTTGATATGAAGATGAGAGATGAGATACCTCAGATGACCCACAATGCCGTTACTTCTTTTGATTTCCACTACCACTGCCTGCAGAGCTCTATCTCACTGGAGTGGACTGTTAGCAGCACAAGCAAAATGGCTTCCCTTAGCCTATGGGAAACTGCACCATGCATCTGTGAGGTGTCCCACTTTGATTCAGTCCTATTGGTGAACGGCGTCAACTCCTTAACTGGTGTGTGCTGCTTGCTGCGGGTCAGACTCACCCGATGACTGCCGTGTTCTACTTCCGCGGCAGGTTAGCTCACGGCGAGGATGAGCGCAGACCAAACCTGATGTGAAAGATGGCTGGGTCCACAGAACGACTCAACATGGAACGTTCTGGAGCTTTACAGGTGGCAGGGAAAGGCTGAAGGGCGGGGCTCCGCATATGTGAGGGAGGCGCCCTATCACTGAGGTACACCGGTGGTCAGCACTTGGCCTTGTGAGACTAGGCCTTGCTGTGCAGGCCTGGCAGGCCTCTACCACACGATCTCTTGCTTCTCCTAAGTGCTGGGATCACAGCCACCTGTCACTGTGCCCAGCTAACTCACCAATTTTTCAGTAAGGTTTTCCCCTAAAATCGTAGTGTTCCAAGTAAAGAAAATCAAATACTTTTTACAAGCCTATTTTTAAAAGCTATAATGAATTACTCAGAAATAAAAGCAGAATTAGTGTGGGTATGACTTTGGCGTTTTAGCAGAAACTTTGTAGGAAAAATTTCAGGAAAAGTGTTAAGTATACAAATGTATGAGTCATGCATAATCCTGTTTTACCCATCACGAGGAAGAAGAGCTAACCACTATCAGTTTTGCTCCAGTGTAGCCTTCCTTATTAATGTTCACACACTAAGCATGGCACCCAAAAAGGCCACATCTCCCCGAGTTCTACAAGAGAAAACAAAAAGTATAAAATGACTTAAGATCATTTTTAACAGCAAGAGTGCCACCCATGTTATGTGTGTTGAGAAGACACCAAGCCCTCCTTTAAAAAAATTATCAATTTAGAAACTTTGAGAGAAAATTCTAGAAGATGACATGATAGACTAAGAAAATAAAACCCTAGAAAAATGATCACCAACCTCATGATTTCCCCACTGAATGTGAGTGACACTGGATTACAAGTAAGATAAACTGATATCAGCGAGATTCTCTCTCCTTCCCTAAGCCCCCGTTGAGGAGCTCATGAGCTGACCCTGGGTTCGAAACAACACCTTCTTTCTCACTAATGTCTGCTCTCTGGTACCACGGTGCTATGTCGGCAGCAACTCAGCACCAGGCTTGATACACGTGCATGCACACAGGTAAAACGCCCATATACATAAAACAAATATAAAATTTAAAAGCCCTAAAAACTAAATTCAAGGCAGGAAGAAAAGGGCCTTGGAAAGGTCAAAGTCACGAGTGGAAGAGGACTGGCCAGTTCTGACCCCTCATTTTATGGCAGAGTAAAGTGGGGGCCGGAGAAAGAGCAGCCTAGCTCAGGATACCTACTGGCTCCTGTTTTCTGCTGGGAGACTTTGCAGTGAGGTTAGGTGTGGTAGCACAAGCCTTTCATTCCACACTGAGGAGGCTCAGACAGGAGGAGAACGGTGAGTTTGAAGCCAGGCTTTGCTGCACTGTATGATACTCAAAGTACAACAGAATAAAATTCTGATGAATCAAAGAAAATAGCTGCAAGGTAAGGAAACCAAACCAAACCAAACCAACAAAAAAAACCCAAGAAGGCACAGCTAGTGGCTCCAACTCTTGGCCCCAGCACACGCTACAGCAATTAAAATGCCCTGACGGTTGCTGCGCTTTAATCACGCTGTGCTGCCCAGGACACGGACACGTTGATGGACATGTGCTTTGCAAAGTCAAATAAAACCACAGAGTTGGTTGTCACTGGCTCCATTTCTTGGATTTACATAGTCTCAGCTTGCCTTTGGGGAATTTACAGACCAAAGCAGACCTGCCCCCTAGAGACACTGTGGCAACAGCTCTCGAGTCCAGCTAGTCTCTGTTGTTGTAGTCACTTAGAATCAGAAACTCAGAATGTTAGCAGGAGTCGGAAGGACTTCCTGGAGACAGGGGAGGGACCAGGACCACCCCCGCCCCCCCCCCATGACCCCAGGCTCAGGAGCTACCCTTACCTAAGTGAAACCCCGACTTGGCATCTAAGACCCAAACTCCCAGAGTTGGGAGTCTGCCCCTCCCATGAACATAGCTGTTCCCCATTCTCTAAGCCTGCTCCCTGCCTGTCTTTGAAATCTGAGAAGGACGTCTGTGACCTGTCGGAATACACTTGCTTGTTTGCTTTCTCCTAGGTTTTCCTTAATGCAATAACGTGAAATGTCAACACAGGGGTGACAAGTAAACCCTCAGTCAAAATAAGTTCACAACCAAACGTGAGAAGGTAAAGAAAAGCCATAGCAAAAGTGGCTGCACAGGCTCTGACTGGAGGCCAAGGGCCAGCAAGGCATTAAGGGGACAGAGACTCAGAGATCCCAGGATGCTGTTCGCGCTGACTCTACAGACCCTGGCAGCATCCCTCAGTGCCACCAGGGGCAGATACAGAAGAGAGGGAAAGGCTGAGTCTTGGTGTTGGAGGCTTCTGCTGCGGCGGAAACAGCAAAATGACGGAGACTCCTGCAATGCAGTGTGGAGACAATTAGCTTTCTCTAATCTAACTAGCCATAGATTTTGGGAGGATCCAGCCAGTTAATGGCACATTCTTACTGGAGGCAAAATGAAGTTACAAGCAGCAAGAAGATTCACCTATAGGCCAGCTTCAGTCGCTAGGGTCATTCACAACGCAGGTGTACCAAGAGAAAATGCGCATGGTGCCAAGCTAGGAAAGATGCAGTTTTAAGCAGTTTCTGTATTTTTGACACATCTCCCCCTTTCTTCCTCCCTCTGGTGGTGCAGGCCGAAGGCTGCACACCTCCCCAGGCCCTAAGCTGAGAGGGATGAGTTACAAACCCAAATCCTAGTGTTTGTTAAGGGGATTTCTGCATTAGGGTCTTTGAAACTTTACCCGGAAAGTCTTCCCCACTCCTCTTCCGGAGGAGAGACCCCTGCTGCGGATCTCCCTTTGACTCCGTGCTTACACAGGCAAGCATAAATCCTGCTAATGACTTCTGCCTGTGGCTGACAGGTTCTGGTCTGGGGTAAAAGCCTGGTTTCAAAAGCTGCTTTCTGTTTATTTCCAAAGAGGATTTACTGCATGGCTTCTTCAGTGCTCATCGGTATCCCCCAGGAAGGCTGTCAGCGCCCTGGGTGCTCCACACAGAGGGGCCTAATTCATGCTGTCAGACCTGGGACCCTAAATATTCCAATATTCAGAATCCAGAGTCATGTTTGGTAAAATCTAAAGCCTCTTGTAAAATTTCCCTTTTTAGGAGAGGGGAGGTTCCTTCTGGAACATTCTCTACCCTTGGGACTAGCACTCTCAATTCTCCTTTGGCAGTTTCCACAGCTCTGGGGAAGCAGTAGGTATGCATGGAAGCTGACTTAATCTGGGCCTTAACCCCTGGTCATACCACATAGTTCAGAGATAGACATAGTCCAGTTTCAGGAGGATGTGTGATGCTAGATGCTGCAATCGGGGAGATGAGACCAAGGCTTCGGGCGGCCATGAGAACCACAGCAAAGCATGGGGAACTAAGAACCTAAACGAAAACTGTAGACCAATGACCGTGTGGTAGGTCCAGACCAAGCTGTGCCTGAAGCTGGCTAGCCATGTATTCTTAAGATATATTTAGTTAGTTAGTTAGTTATTGTATGTGAGTACACTGTTGCTGTCTTCAGACACACCAGAAGAGGGCAGCAGATCCCATTATAGATGGTTGTGAGCCACCATGTGGTTGCTGGGAATTGAACTCAGGACCTCTGGAAGAGCAGCCGGTGCTCTTAACCGCTGAGCCATCTCTACAGCCCAAGCCAGGCATTTTTAAATGCTACCAGCCAATAAATTCTTTACTTAAGACAACAGGAGTTGGCTGGGCAGTGGTGGTGCACGTCTTTAATCCCAGCACTTGGGAGGCAGAGGCAGGTGGATTTCTTGAGTTCGAGGCCAGCCTGGTCTACAGAGTGAGTTCCAGGACAGCCAGGGCTACACAGAGAAACCCTGTCTGGGGGGTTGGGGGGGAGGGAAGACTACATGAGTTGGGCTTTGTGACTATTTTAATAGGAGGAGCAGCTGGATTTGATGACGTGTGTGATGTGGGGGGCAGAAATCACTGATAAACTAGACGTGTGGCGTAAAGGCATGCGGCAGCCCTGTGCAGCCAGGGCTCAGCCCTCAGCCCTCCATCACCGCTCTTCATCTGGCTCCGTTTGCTTCTTTCGTGGCTTTGGGGCTCCTCACTCTTATCATAAGCACGAGCTTGACTCTCCCATTTCACGAAATGCCTCCTTTCTTTACCCACGCAGAAACCTGGTAGACTGATCCTCTAAGCCAGATCCTTCCCCAGTCTCTATCCAGCCTTCCTAATTCCTGCTACTGCACATTGTTAGGAAAACTGTTAGGGGCAGGTTAAATACCGTTCAGGAAGTGCTCCAGGTAGCAATCTTCTTCTGGACAATAGCAATCAACAGGAGACATCCAGGGCCGGGTGACTTCTACCAGTAATGAGTACTTTGCAGCTTTTCCTACCTCGTTGGTGCCAGTGCCCCAGACGCTATCTCCATATTACTCTGCTTACCCTATTGGTCATTTTCCGTACTCTCAGTTCTGAGGAAGACACACCGGGAAATGAACATGTATACTCATCTCCTTTTGTTCTTGCCTTTCACTTAAAATTGTAATATTTCAAAAGTAACCCAGTGTAAAGACAATTAGACATGGTTGGCCACGTCTTTAATCTCAGTACTAGGGAGGAAGAGGCTGGTGGGTGGATTTCTGAGATGGGAAGCCAGCTTGGTCAACACAGTAAGCTCTAGGCCAGTTTGGACTACATAAAGAGACCTTATCTCAAAAAACAAAAACAAACCAAAACCAAACCAAACCAAAACAAAAAACCACTCCTCTCCCCCTAAAAAAAGAATAATATAAACATAGTAGCTTCCACTGGCTTTGTCAAGACTTCAAAGGATTCAAATCAAATATGGGCAAAACATTTTGATTTATGTTTCTAAATGTTCTACTTCTTTTGTGCCTCCTGGCCTTATTCCTTGTCTTTTCCTTGTCTTTACCTCGTCTTCACCCAGGGAGCCGTTCCTTCCCCCTTTTATCTCCCAGCCTATACAGAGTTTCATGGCCTTCTCATTTGAATTCAGTCAGTACCTTGAGTACTCAGTACTATGTCAAGCTAGACTACATAGCAAGACCCTGTCTCCAGAAATACCGCCCCCCCTACCTCCCCGCAATGTTGGCTCTCTAGTTGTCTGCCCATCTCCTAAGACATCCCATGTTCTCTGAAATAGAAACCACCTTTCGGTTCTGCACCCACAGAATCCTGCACAGTCCTCAGAGCGTCCAAAACTTGAGTGTTTCTGGTGTCACTTTTGGTGGCTCTTTCTCACACCCACAATGCCAAGCTGCTTGCATATTTTACTCATTTATTCGATTTAGCCTTCCTCAGGGTACTGTCTGTCTGCAGTCTTATTATTTTTCCTCCTAGAAGCTAGTGCATCAGTGGAGTATGGAGTCTTTCAAGGAACAGAAAACCAATGATGCAAACTTTAAACCGTTAGGACAGTGGTTTGTTGAAGTCTGGAAGTGGGAGCTTCCGGTTGGTCACCCCAGTCCCGCTCCTTCTGCCCATGTTTTACCAACATGATTTTTATATCCCTTTGTCTCCCTCCAAACTCATCTCTTGATCCCAGGAAGTTGGCTGCTCAGGCCCCAGCATCAAGTCCTCCCACTGTGCTCAAAGGCAGAGAACAGGGAGCACCAGGAAGCTCTCCACAGTCAGCAAAACACTTCCCAGCAGTCCCTAGCAGGCAGATCGGAACTTACCACGTGGCCACACGCTCACTCGCTCGCTCGCACAGGGAGCTGGGAAAGCGGACACCAGGAGAGAAATAGAATGTCACAACTGACTTAACCCAAGCACGGCTTTCCTTTCGCTGGCCCGCTGCCACTGAAAGGGGGAGAGGGGACCTGCCCTCGGGAGGTAACAAAGTGCACCTGCCAAGACTGCCATCATTGCTATGGCTGCCAGGCTTCCTGGCCAGGAAACGGGACAAACAGGTTTCTAGACCTGGGCTCTCTTGGTGGGTTTCCTTGCAGTTGCTGGTGCTCCATGAGGCTAATGCTCGCTGACTCGGGAGTAGTTTCCCTGGTGCTATCACAAGAGCTGTCTGATGAGTTTAAGGTATGGAGGCACTCCGGCTACCTGCCTCTGTCAAGCACATGCGGGCCATTTTTTTTCAAGGCAAGAAACAACTTGTTTATAGGACCACTTCTCACTGTGTCGTTCCTTGGTGGCGACCTTGGACACATAATGATTAAAAACCTGCCCCCAGAAGGCTCACTGGCGATCTGGCCTACGTAATGTGGCAAGCACACCGTGTAAGTGCTAGACAGTGCTGTGGATGGGAGCGGAGGGCCAGTCCCAGGGACAGCAGCAGCAACCCTCCAAGCAGGCTGGCCTAGCGCTCTCACAGCTTGCTTAGAAGGGTCCCTAGATGCTGTGCCAGAGGGAGCATCTGCCGTAGAGGCACAAGAGTTGGGATGAGGCACAGCGGGTCCTCTGGACGGGTCTGCCCTGGAACTAGAGGGAGGCTTTTAAAGTCTGCCTTTACTCTGTAGTAGGCAGTGAGAGTCAATGAAAGGCTGGAAGTAATGTTTTCCTTCAGAGGTTAGAGAGGCCAAGCCCATTTGCAAATTAAATAACTACCAAATCGCAGCACTCCTAAATTACTACAAACTAAGCTTAATAACACAAAGACCTTACTGTAACAGCGGAGAAATAACCATTGCACATGTTTTTAAAGAAACTATGGTAAAATGAATCCCTGTATTTTGTCCCTCCATAAAACTGGACAGGTTGGGGATATGGCCTGTAAATCCCGCAATTATTTAAAGCGCAACGCAGAGCCTGGCTGTGTTATCGCTTTTAAATAACACTTCACCAGATTCTGGTGCCCAAAACCACTTTGGGGGAAAATGCTTTCCTAAGTGACATCACCCCATTTTCCATGTAAAGTGAAAAAAAAAAATAAAGGCTTATATTCAGAAGCAGGCTACAAAAGAAAGATTGGTGTACCTTAAATGCCTGCTATAGAACCCCTACTGCCTTCAGAGAAACATGAAATAAAGTAAAAATATAACCCCCAATATACATGACTGAGCTTACAAGAGGTGGGCCGGGTCCTCCCAAATCCATTAATAACAGAAAGCACTGTATTTCCTATTCGCAGGCATCTCTGAACGTTCTCTTAACTGCTCCAGAGCGCCATGCTTTACTTTAGTAAGTTCAGATTTTACTGCCAATGAGTAATGGGCACAGAGTCCCTGAAGAACTTGTTTTAAACATCAACCAGTCAACCGTAAAAGGGCATTAAAATGGCTACGTGGGCTAAGTAAGAATTAAAAAGTACGGCCACTTATTTTTAAATTAGAATCCTCTTTCACATTCAGCAATACAATGAAATGTGTCATAAAATTTCTACTCTCATTCCAAAGCATTGTTGTAAGAATCACAGTAACAGACACCACCCTTTGATGGTGAAGTGTTAAAAATCAAGCGCTGTTTTTAGCATGATTACAGGCACCTTGATTACGGTGCCATAAAAGCCTTCCAGATGGAAACAGAAGAGATAGGAAGAACCTAATGAAAGAAGCTGTTAATAAACCGACAGCCGATGGGTCAAAATCCACAGGCTAAGCAGGAGCTGATCCTAGTACAGATCCAGACAGAACTTCCAGCCCCCAAACCATATGCAAAATGAGTTCAGAAGACAGCAGTGACTATCACTTTGTAGACTTCTTTATGGGAGGCTTTCTTCAGCCTTGAACCTTTTTCAGGACTCCATAATGTGCTCTGTTATGTTCTTCAGAGAGGCGTGGTGTTACCAGCTGGGGTAGAAGTATAGGGTGGTGGGGGAGGTTATAGAGATCCGAGTTTTTCCTTAGGTTCAACCCAGGTAAGATGCTCGGCAGCCTTTGAGTTCTCTAAAAATGGCTGAAATGGTCTGTCTGGGCATCTAGTAGCAGAGGAAGCTCAGACTGTCCACCATAGAGAAGGCCTGTTCTGTTTGTGACAAGCTGGTCAGGGCCAATCACATACTGACTGTGGCGATGGCTTTTCAAGCTCCTGAAACAGGGCACCTGGCACAGAGAGAGAGGTGCTGTCTCCCACAGACAGGCTACTGGGCCAAATAGGACAGACACAGGATGTTAAGCAGAAAGGAGCCATCTTTTTTGGGGGGGTAGGGGGGAACATGATCTCTCAAAAGACCCAAAACAGAGATTATGGCACAAATCCAGGTAGGTGCTCCCTGAAAGAGGTGACCAGCCGAGGAGCAGGCAGTGAGAGGGCTCAGTGCTGCTAGGTTTTCTCAAACGACAGCATCTTCTGCTCATCCAAACAGTTTCAAAATAAAAACATCTTGAACTGGAGTAGTAGCCCTGTCTCCACCAGGCACATTTGTCAAAGATAAAACAGACACGGCTGTTTTTCCGTCCTTAACGGGAGGGGCGAAGAGGATAGTAGCCTCAGAGAGGAGAGGGAACAACTGGTCAAGCATGTTCTTATGCCCGAGTGCAAACCTCATAGCAGATTGCTCGTAAAATTGGGACTTTGTGGGTTATAGACCGAGGGAAGCAGGGTGTGGGCTGGGGTAGAGAGGAGCCCGGGTTTCCTCTTGCTGCAGGTCCCGGCAGCTTGTGGAAACGCTCGGTAGCCCACCCGAACCTTATTTTAGAAGAAAACAATTCCAGTTTTAAAGTGCTTGAGCTCCTCCAGCTCAACCTGAGGATTTGCCCATTGACTCTGGACTGTTTCCTCTCAACTCTGAATGAAGGAAGAATTACGAGTCTGGAGCTATTCAATGAGAGCTATCTGTCCTGGCACTCAATCAAAGGGATTAGGACTTGGAGAGAAAAGCCTACAGGTGATCCTCCAGGAAGCATACCAGCAGATATCAAAAACATACAAGTTCAAAGCAGCTCAATTTTCATATGTTAAATGTACTTGGACGCAGCCCCAGGCTCCCTTTCTAGGTAAGAAACTGTGTTAAAGCTGTTTGTACTTGCATACTTAGCAGACATGGGAATAAAAACAGCATGTGGCACAGTGGTACTGCGTCCACTTCGCCGCTGCATAACACAACACGTCTTGTTCTCTTGGTGAAACACATCTGATACGGTGGCTCTACATCTCCCACCAGAGCGGGGGAGACACATCCACCTTGTCCCAGAGCTGCCGCTCGGCAACGGCTGCTAGTCCGCTGGACGGTTAAGTGCGAGCTTATCTTGAGTCTTGGCTGTTGTTTTAGCAAGTGCCATGGTTTGGCTTAACAGGGTATTATCCACTTAGTAGCTGAACTTGGGCACAGTGAAAGAAGGGGATGAGAACACACATTAAGATCTAGGTCACAGAAGTTGGCACATTTTGGGTGGCCTTCCAGTGACAGCAAGTCACCAAGAATACGAATACTCTGTCAATGAGATTCCATAGCATACACACAGACAAGGGCTCAACCTCCTCTGCTGTGCCCAAAAAGCCTCTGGAAAAAAAAAAATGAATATTTATTTTATTTTGGTTTTTCAAGACAGGGTTTCTCTGTAGCCCTGGACGTCCTAGAACTCACTGAGTAGAGCAGGCTGGCCTCCAATCCAGGGATTCCCCAGAGTTCGGATTGAAGGCACATACCAACACTGCCCAGCATGAGTATCTATTGTAATAGGAAGAAAGTAAACCGTGAAGATGGAAAGCTGTATTAAGCCATTGGAAATTCATGCAAAGCAGGTGACAGCATGCCAGACCCTGGAGGCATGTTCAGTAAGTGTCCGCAGAAGGAAAGACTCAGTATTTACATCTGCTATGTCTGTCTTGGAGGGGGGGAAGGTCACGGTGACTCTCAGCTTAACACTAACCCATGAGAGGACAGCGAGATGCCCAAAGCTTGGTAGGACAGAGATTCTGCCACCCCACCTTACAAACCTTCACTGCTACAGAACTTGGAAAAACCGGCTCCACCTACCCAAACCCAAACTGTGATAGTCTCACCTATAAGACAGGCATAAAAGTCTGCATGTCCAAAGGAAGAGGCAGTGTATGCGACTGTCTGCTGTATGACACGGCACTAAGGATGCCTCTTAGTTAATTTCTTTTGCTGTGATAAAACGCCAAGACCAGAAACAACTTGGGGAGGGGAGGGTTTATCTTTTTGTTTTGTTTTGTTTTGTTTTTTTTGTTTTGTTTTGTTTTGTTTTGTTTTGTTTTTCGAGACAGGGTTTCTCTGTGTCGTCCTGGCTGTCCTGGAACTCACTCTGTAGACCAGGCTGGCCTCGAACTCAGAAATCCGCCTGCCTCTGCCTCCCAAGTGCTGGGATTACAGGCGTGCGCCACCACACCCGGTTGGTTTATTTCATCTTTTACTTCCACATAACAGTCCACCACAGAGAGAAGTCAGGGCAGGAACTTACGGCAGGAACTGAAGCCGAGGCAGGGGAGGGGTACTACTGCTGACTGGCCTGCTCCTCATGGCTTGCTCACTGCTTTCTTATATAGCCTGGGACTACCTGCCCAGCGGTGGTGCCACCAAGTAAGCTGGGACAGTAAGCAGCGTTCCTTGGGGGCTACTGCTTCCTGTCTGTGTCTCCACTGATTCTATTAAAGCCTGATACCCTACACCTTCTCTGATGCCCAGGTCAAATGTAGCACACACACACCCCCCCTCCCCCCCCCCGCGGCCCCAGTGCATGCTGGCTGCACCTCTTTTAGCTCCATGTATTCTTCCCGGCATTCCATTTACCCGCGGCACCTCCTCGGCCGAGGGAGTTTATGAACGCCAGTTTCTTTCCTTTTCTTTCTGTGGCAGGTAAGGCTTGTAAACATGGTTTCCTGACCTGGGGACGGCAGGAGGAGAGGGAATATCCTAGGGTAATACGAAAGGGGAGACTCATCCATGCTTCTTCAGAATCAAGAAGGAACACTGGGAGGCCGGACCTGCAAACACTGCTGGAATGTTCCCTTTAGAGCTCGCGGGGGCCTGTGTGTAAAGGGGCTTTGTCATAAAGCTGGCTCCTCCTGCTGTCCCGGCAGCAAGCGAGCAGTCTGAAAGTACCCTAAGTTATTTAACCGGCCACTGAGAAGCAGGATGCTAAAGTTTGGCCATATTTACCGGGAGTGGGGGGGGGGCGTTATATGAAAATATTTTATTGGTGTTATACAGGCCACAATTTTAAAAGGCTGTGGTGAAAGCACAAATGGGCAACTCTTAAAGTGTTAACCCGGTTCAGACAGTCCAAATGTGTCGAGTTAGCAAACAAGATAAATGACTGTCTGACATGATGTTTTATAAATCCTATTAACAGGCTGTAAAAGAGGTGATAGTTCCCTAAACAGGAAAATTAATTTTCTCAGTCCAATCCCCACTGTACATACAAGAATGCAGAGTGTCTGAGGGGCTCATTGTCCATGCTGATTGCAGCCTGTGTATTAATGGGACTTTCTGGCAATTATGCTTCGTGTGTTTCAAAGTACCTGGACGCCCGGTAGTCCCCTGGGCGTGTTTTGCTTTTATTTTGTTGGAATAACAGAGACAGGCGCGGCGGCTCACTGCAGTCGGTGTAGAGCTGAGCCAGGCCCGTGGCTGTTCCCTGGGACTTTCACACTGCATGCCGTGCGGACTTGGAGAGCCAGCTTGCCGAGATGGGCACTTCTTCCCAAGCTCTCCGCCCGCCCGCGGCCTGGGAGGGCACTCACCCTGCTTATAACCCTGTATCTGATTAAACTCCAGTGTAGCTTGTTTATTACTTGATGTTTTCACTCTTCAAGTCACAGAACCTAATGCCTCTCAAACTCTCCATAAGCAGCATCTCTGTAAGTGGCATACGGTCCCTTTATTTTAAGACCAAGACACATTCTAATGATTGGCACAATTCTGGTTTTGCCTTTTCTTGCCAGAAAGAAAATATGGCTTTAATAGAAGTGTACATCTGTGTGGTATTACATGCATGTAAAACAGATGTAACTTAATTACGTTTTCATTTAAATTGCTAAATAGCTACTTAAGTAAAAAGCTAAAATAACATACAAACAACAGTTACTATAATGACAAGTGTACTTAGAATTACATGAAAAGGATCAAAGCTACAGGAGACAGAATTTGAGTTGGTCTTTCAGAAAAGACAGAGTGACATACACACGCGGTCTTCCTCCACTCAGTAATCCCTGGTCTCCCCAGCGAGACCTCACTGCAGCGTTTCCCCTCAGCCCAGGCAGGGAAGTAAATCTACAGCATTTACAGAAGGCTGTGGTTCGCGACGATTAGACACACTCTACCAGAGATTATGTAGCAAACCCTAAATTGGAAATTAGAATTCCAAGGCAATACAATCAGCCTGATTAGAGTTCTGAGCAGACCCTGCGAGGCTGGACTCAGAAGTCAGCTCCTAACTTGAGATCAGAGTCTCCTTTTTGTATTTCTAGGAGTCAACACAGCGTTGCTGATTGCATATTCATGATGGGGCCCTTCCTGCGCCACACAAAGGCTCCTCAGATATCCAGGGCACTTGGGATGATCCTCAGCCCTGGTGCCCACGGAGAGCAAGGTTAGCGCTCACAGAGGAGCAGGGGACAACAGTCACCCGCCTCACCAGCAAGCTCTAGACAACTTGAACCTCTTCAACCTGACCCAGCTTGGGGTGGGTAGGGTGGGGGTGGGGGATGGGTGCCTGGCCCTAGCCTTGCCTTTTCTATTTCAATCACATTTGTAACTAAAGCGAGTTTCCGGTATTTGGTGACAGTGGTTTTGTTTAAGCGGAATAAGAGCGCTGGAGTATCAGCGCAGCAGGAGCTTATCTCAGGATCAGAACTGCCCGTCAGCAAACGCACAGGACTGGGAACAGGAATGCGAGCTGCAAGCTCCCACTGGCGGCTTTGTTTTCTAAACCAGAATGGCCAGTTCTACTGAGGTTTAGTCAGGACTGAAAGAAAAAAAAATAAATAAATAAATAAAAAAACCCCCCAAAAAAAACCACATGGCTCTAAACCCGGCTTTGTTTTGTGGGTCTGAAATGTTTAAGACTTTTCAAAACTAAAGGGACCATCTCTGCTGAATCTGAGCCAAGAAGTCTCCTACCTGGACAGCTTCTAATTTTAGCATCCTATTTAAGGTTACACAGAAAACACACACACACACACACACACACACACACACACACACACACCTTCCAAACTGCAAACACAGACTGGGGCCGGAGCTCACTGGCGGAGCGCTTGCCTGCATATGGGAGGCCCTGAGCTCTATCCAGAGCACTGCAAAAATAAAGATAAAAACCAGAGGTGGTCTCATTTCAGTCATCAGCTGTCTCTTCTCTAGGAGGGAAAAGATGGAAAGTTATGAGACTGTGAGCTGGGAAAGAGGAGTGTCAGCCTTGCATGGCCGGCCTGTGCGCCTCAGACGGTGGTTTAATGGACAGTCTGGCTGCCCGAGGGGAGCACGGGGCCACCCATCACCTTTCTTTGGTGAATGTGGTACTTTAGACATCCGTGCATTCAAAGGCTAAGGGTGAGATTTACTTAGTTTTCTTCTCCATTTGGTCTTCCTGCCCCAACACTGTGGTGAATCACTACAAACGTCCCGCTCTGGATCCACCAGAGGAGAGCTGCATCTGTGAAGAGTATGGGAAACACAACTCCAGAGCCTTCCGCTGTCTAGCCACGCCCTTCAGCTAGGCTTCCGGCTTGGTCTCTTGCCTTCTGCCAGTCACTCTGTGTAAAGACCGTCCAGTAAGTTTCACAACGTACTGAGAGCAAGGTTGTGAGGGACAAGCGAAGGCTTGCCGCTGGGATTTCGTAACCAATTATTTCATTTGTATTTTATAAATGGATCATAAATGTCACTAATTGCCACCCTTCTTTCTCGTCCCTCTCATCCTTCCATACACACTGTGACAAACAGGCAGCCTGCCGCCCTTCTTGCCAAGGGCCAGCAGTTAATGGTAGGTTTTAAAGTAAACTTTACCCATTTGGAAGGATCTCAATGGAAGCCGGAGACACACTCATTTCTCTACTTAGCACTGCTCCTCCATCTTTACTCTCTGCCCAAGAAACTCAGAGGTCAGCTGGGACAGCAACAAGGGAACCAAAGAAAGCTAAGAGAGCTAAGGAAAGGTAGAGCGCTCTCACCACAGGGCTACTGGGTAGAGCGCTCACACCACAGGGCTGCTGAGGTGGGTAAGCCCTTTTCTGGCCAACCTGGTCCTTAGAATAATAGCCATTACTCAGAAGTACACATTCAAGTGATGATTTCTGTTGGGCCACAGAATGAACAAACACTCTCTTCAGCCAAAGCTTAGACGGCTGGGGAGGCATGGGGACAGCAGCCAGCTAGAATGTGCTTTAAACAACCAAACTCTAAAAGCTGGTAGCTGGGCAAGGGGGACAAGGTGTGTGTGTGTGTGGGGGGGGGTAAGGTGTGAAGGGGAGAATCACTGTGCACTCTGTGATACCTTAACTATCAGGAAGAAAAACGAGCTGGGGAGCTCTGCCCTACGCACCTTCTAGAACCTCATCCCCTTAAGTGGCAATCTTCACAAAGGTCTATGTCGCAAAAGACAGATGACAAAGTGTCCTTAATTTCAGGGTGACTCTGTGTCCTTTACAGTTTTTTCCCACTGCAGCATCTCCTCAGAAGGGAGGGTGAGGACTGTGGCGGCTTTTCAGAGCGGAAGTTGGACTTTGGGCCTGTCAGCCAAAGCCAGCCGTCAAATGTGTTTTCAGACAGTGTTATATGTTAGTTGCCAGAATGTTTATATAAGTACACTTCATATATAAATCTGGACTCCTGCCTGGCTTCTCATGTAGAAAGCATCGGAACAGTTTGCACTGGAGGGCCCGGTCGATCCTGCTGACAGCTGGCAGGGGCAGAGTCTCGCTCATTAGACTGGGGTGTGCACGGCAGTTCTAATCCTTGTCTCCCTGCCACCTGGCCTGCTGCAGCCACTGCCAGTACCTGCTGGTGTGTATGTGCTTACTAATTAATTACTTTCCCTACTTGAAGGTAGAAAGAAAACATTGCTGAAGCAGGAATCCCAATACTGCAGGCCGGACTCCTTCCTTCCTGGAGCTGCCTGGGCCCTGGTGCTCTGTGCAGTCACTGGCTGACCACCAGGGCATCATTTCCTCTGCAGTTATCGGTCTCTTGGAGAACTGTTGCAGCTTTAAAGGCAAGCTGTGATGGCGAACTGTCCTAGTCTTAACAAAAACAAACAAACAAACAAACAAAAAACAAAACAAAAAACACAACAAACCCAAAGCAGACCCTAGTCTTATTCTTTTTATTACTCCGAAGTGAAGTTTGCTAAAATGCAAGAACTTGAGCTGTGAGACAGGAGCTTGGCCCTTCTTCCTTAAGGGTGGAGGGAAACCATCATTCTCCACATTACGCATTTTTATAATGAGGACCTCAAAAAATGCAGAAGGGAATCTCCGGATCTTTGGAAATCAAAATGAATGTGCATACTTTGCACTAGCTGCAGTAATGACTGCCACGCGGGGCCCGGGGCAGGTAGCAATGTGCAATGCCTTTCAACTTGCAGCCATCTCAAAAAACAAACAGGAGAAAAAAATCTGACCTCTGACCCCGTTTTGAAGCATCACTACCCACTTGGGTAGTGTTTGCATGCTGAAATATTTATTTCCTTCATAAAAAAATCTATCTGAATATCCAATCTCTCCGCAGCAAAGAGTTCTCCCCGTGTCAGCCGAGGCCCTTCAGTAATTTGGGGCTATGATCTTACCAGTGCCAGCTTTACCCACTAAAGCTCCGCTGGCTCCCAGCTGCACGCCATTCCCAGCAGCTCCTCATTTGCAAAACACAGCAGAGGCGCGGGGAAAGGTGAAGAAGTTTCAGCTGCGCGCAGCCCAGTTAGGAAACTAAGTTTCTTGGGCTTCGCTTCCCAGACAGCACTATTCCTAAGCTTCCTGTCACCTGAAGAAAAGAATTTGCTTCAGTGTGGGTGAACGCATCCTTGCAGGGAGGTTTTCTGAGAGCCGCTAGACATGGCGTGAGGGGACAGTCTCTGAACCTGCATGGGACACAGCTGAGAGGACTCATCAGAGTGGTACTCACCCTTATGCTCACTGTACCACGAAGACGGAAAAATGATCCGGGATTTACGTCAAAAGAAAGAAAAATCTAAATTCCGTAATTCAAACCACATCCACTTCACAGGTTCTCTGGGACACAGAGTTGGCTTGAGCTGCACAGCAGCCTGTCTTACCCACACCTCCCACCCCGCTGCAGGTCTGAGCAAACAGAAGAGACACACAGGAGATACACTGAGCCCTTTAAATGGGGATAGTTCCCAATAGACAGGTGTGAATCTCAACCTTTGCCCACGGATGAGGCTGGGATTAAGCCTGAGGCCCCTTTCTAGTAACGGGGATCAATGCATTGAAATTAGGCTCTTAGGAAGTAGAAAGGCTTCTGTGTATTATTTGTTTATTTATTTTTGGTTTTTCGAGACAGGGTTTCTCTTGAGTATCCCTGGCTGTCCTGGAACTCACTCTGTAGACCAGACTGGCCTTGAACTCAGAAATCCACCTGCCTCTGCCTCCCAAGTGCTGGGATTACAGGCGTGCGCCACCACTGCCCAGCCTGTGTATACTTAAGAGGAAATCATTTTTGAAAAATATATAGTAAATGGGAATAATGTTCTGTGAAAGGTAATGTGAAAACCTAAAACATAGAAATATTTCTCATCGTGTGCTAATTAATGCTAACGGTCTGGATAGTAGGATTATGAGCACCGTTTTTGTCCTTTTCTGTAAGTTTCAATTTTTTAGAATGAGTATTTTTAACTTTAGAAACAAAAGAAAGTGCTGAGCATTGAAAAGGGAGCACTGAAGAGCAGACGGAGTCAAACGCTCAAAAGCTGCAACTGAGCTTGGAGAGCTGGCTCTGGGTAACGTCCTCGCTACCTTTCAAATGGCTGATCTATAAGTTAGTCACAAGAGCCCTGGACTCATGGTTTTCCATCTCTGCCATTCTTGTAATGCAAGAGGCTGAAAATAATTGCAAGCACCGCCCAAGTGTTGGTCGCTGTGGCATGCGCCATACTACCTGCCCTGAGATCACTACTGTCTGGTATGGGCTGCTGCTGAGCCTGCGTGAAAGGATACAACACTCTCCTTCAGACCCAGGGTTTCACTATGAAGTCATCCCAGTGTCCAGGGGGAACACTTGATATTAATTAGGACTAACTGGACCACAGCCTGAAAGCCATTCTAATAAATCACACACACACACACACACACACACACACACACACATTGTATGAGTTTTGTTCCTCTAGAGAACCCCAAGTTATACATGTTGCATGTATATATTAATATATGCAACACATTCATTAAATTTAAAATTTCATATTTTAGAAATATGAAAGATGACATAATAGACAAATTAGCATAAAACAAATAGAAATTCACTTGGCAAAACTTTGTATGGTATTTTCAGTAACGTGCAAGTCTTATGATGTTTCAGATATAATATTAGAAGTAGTCAAGGGCTGGAGAGATGGCTCAGTGGTTAAGAGCACTGACTGCTCTTCCAGAGGTCCTGAGTTCAATTCCCAGGAACCACATGGTGGCTCACAACCATCTGTAATGGGATCTGCTGCCCTCTTCTGGTGTGTCTGCAAACTGAAAGTGTACTCACATACATGAAATAAATCAATCTTAACAACGTTAGGTCGAGCAAACCCTGCATGGTGTGAGGCTTGTGCCAGCATTTGGGAGGCGTTGTTAGGTCGTGGGTTCCAGGCTGACTAGGGCTACTTAGTAAGACTATCTTACAAAAATGGAGGAAAAAAAGGGGAGAAGCAATTGTTATCTTTTAAATTGGTTACACTGGCCTTATTTTGCTTTTGAATGCTAGTTCTATCCCTTGTTAAATGTGTTCTGTATAGAAATGCAAGTGCAACAAGCTCAGCTGAAGTCAATTTAGAAACAGAGACACACACAGAAAAACAAATCTCTGTATTAAATACACAAACAACTCAAGGAAAGCAGTCTCCTCGGAAGCGTTTCTATAAATAGTTTGACATTACTACACAATCTTTTCTGCATACTTGTCATGGAAACATTGCGATGGGTGATTGAAGAAATAAGCAACTTTGACATTTCTGGATGTAACTTGAGGAGATTATTTCATCATGAAGGATTGGGCTGGAATATCCTAACCAACAACTCAATATCAAAACTCTCCTTGCAACTCTCAAACAGTGCACAGTGACATTTAAGATAATCCATTTACCGCCGCCCAGTACAGCCTGCTTGTTCAGAGAATGTCAGTGACAAGGCTGGGGCGTTCCGACTGCTAGGCAGTGAGTCCAAATGACAAGAGAGTTTCAATAGAGCATCAGCTTCATCTCCTTAATGCTGGTGCCGTCCTGGACTCCAGCAGCCAGAGCTGTGACTTACATAGCAGCTGTACAAATCAAACGCTTCCTTCTTCACACAACAGAGCCATTCTCAAAGATCACACGAAGGCTGTGTAAGCCGTGTAGGACAGGAGTTTATCCATGCGAGTTCTTCAAAAAAAAATTAATATTTACACCCACTTTCTCCCCCCAATTGTGTGTGTATAGATGTGAGTGTGTGTGTGTGTGTGTGTGTGTGTGTGTGTGTATCTGTCCACACTTGTGTTCATCTCAAGTGAGTGTGCAGCCCAGAGCCCAATCCCTCTCCTCCATGAGAGTCCTGGGAACTGACCTCAGGTTGTCAGGCTTGGCAGAAATGTCTTTACCCACTGAGCCACCTTGCTGGCCTCATCACGGAGAATTCTTGATTTTTTATTTTTATTTTATTTATTTATTTATTTATTTTTTGAGACAGGGTTTCTCTGTGTAGCCCTGGCTGTCCTAGAACTCACTCTGTAGACCAGGCTGGCCTCAAACTCAGAAATCCACCTGCCTCTGCCTCCCAAGTGCTGGGATTAAAGGTGGGTACCACCACAGCCCGGCAAGAACCCTAACTCTTAGCCATCTTTAAAGAGTAGAGAGTCTTGATTTTGTAGAATACTAAGTTAGAAATTCAAAGAATCCCCTTCCATGGCTGTGGAGGTGTCAACAGTGACCTGCATTGATGCAGTATTCATGTAGAAGTGGTTTTCTACAAGTCACCTCATATTCTCCTTGGCACACGCCTGTAGGCTCAGTCACGCTTCTTCAGCATCCTACAGGTGACAACGGGCAAGGTGTAGGAGGCCTGACCACATCGGCTAAGTTCTCAGAGCTGGTGCAGAAGCAGTCCTCAGTATGAGACGGAGAAAGTCCTCCTTCAGAGTCAACAAACTAGGTCTCTATTTCACCAAATAACACCCATACACCTACACATCCTACACGTGTATTATATATGCAAATTATATACATATTTACATTTCTGGCAGTTCTAGAGAGAGCCAGTGCCAAGAACTCATGCTCACCCTTATGTAAGTTCAGAATGCTTTGCAACTTTATGTCTGGTCCATTCTAGTCACTGCGTTTACTCCAGGTAAGGTAAATTAGCTACGTGAAATGTCACCTAACCAGGAGACACCCCTCATCCGCTCTGAACTCCAGGCTCCTTCCGCGTTTACTCCAGGTAAGGTAAATTAGCTACGTGAAATGTCACCTAACCAGGAGACACCCCTCATCCGCTCTGAACGCCAGGCTCCTTCCGCGTTTACTCCAGGTAAGGTAAATTAGCTACGTGAAATGTCGCCTAACCAGCAGACACCCCTCATCCGCTCTGAACGCCAGGCTCCTTCTCCTTCATTTTCTCTACTTGCCATTAGCACTGGAATTTGAAGCCCTGACCTAAGTCAGAGCCTTGATACCATAAACAGTAAAACTGACTCTTAGGAGAGATGGAGCTAGAAGCAGCAACCACATTCCCACCACTTACCTACCAGGCTTTGGTCTGAGGATGCTCAAGACGAGGGATGCATATGAGCAGGCACCTGCTGCCAGCAAGGATGCCAAGATGCCACTGCTGGAGGCATTACAGAGGCATTTAGGGTGGTGACCAATTACCACTGTTACTTCACTCCTAATGAGTCTGTCTGGAAGCAGCAATTAGCTCTCAAGTGGGAGTATCCTATGCAGACGTGTCTGGGAGTGTAAGTATGGCCTGGATTTGATGGCGCTCATGCCCAGCAGCTGAGGTGCCAACACTCTACTGCCACTGAGGAGAGAGCATCTGGGGCCAGCCTCCTGCTGAGTCGTCTTGCCACTGCTGAACTGTGGAGTGGCAAAAATAACCTCCCTTCTCTGTGCCAGGCCACCTGGTTTTTGTCTGTGCCCAATGACCCTTGCTTCTCAGGCTCGGTGCCATCCGGACGGTGAAGCTTCGTCTTCTAGACTGCTTTGTGTGGACGTAAGCTTGAATCGATGCACGGAGTTATGCAGGTCTGTGTGGCGCTAACTCAAGGCTTCCATTAATCACTATCCTTAATTAAGTTCCCACCTGAGCTGGGATATGAGGAGAGACAGAAACAGAGTCCGCACCCCTTTCTGAATGCTGAAGCAACCGGACTGTGGGTTCAAGGCCACACGGGCTACACAGTGGAACCCTGTCTTTCAAAGAGCAAGCCAAAGGGAGATAACATGAAGAGTGCATCTCAGCGCGGGCTAGGTGTCTGCATTGCTATTAGGCTGTTAGACAAAGGGCAAAGCCAAAGATGGAACTCCTTGCTGCCACACTGCTGGCTCAATGCCCCTGTCATCAGGCCACGCTACAGGGCACTCCAATTACATACTGTCTGCAGTTACAACACGGGCCCCATGGAGAAGTGATGGAGGGAAAGGAAGAAGCAACAGACAGCAACTAGGACATGGGAAGTTGCTGCTACCCAAGGACAAAGCACCGGAGCCTTTGTCCAGCTCACACAACAGCAGACACCCCGTGACTGCATCAGATGCCCCCACCCCAGACAGACCGTTAGAGTCTGCCCTGGGCTGTGGCTTAGCAGACTCTCGAGAGCCCCTCTTCAGGAAGGGGTCCTACTTGGTGTCTGGCCCAATTCCAAGCGACTACAGTTAAAACTAGCAACTACAGCAGCCCCAGTGAGGACTCTGGAAGAGGCTCTGTCAGGAGGACTTCCCAAATCACTTAGAGAAAAACATACATGCACAAACGCACACAGACAGACAGACACACACACCAGAAAACTTGAACAAAAATTCCACCATAGGACATACAGATGTTTTAAGAACAAATACTAATAATCAAGAGACCTATGAAAATGTCCTCTAGAACATTACTGATATTCAACTTGTGCCTACTAATAGAGAGATCTGTAAGTCAGAAATGCGAGCAGGGTTGCCTTAAAAGCTCTGCACTCAGACTTGGCTGACTGCTGCGTAAACTGGTGAGACACTTTTGGAAACAACCTGATGATACATGTAGAAAGACACTCATACCTTTCTACCTATGTGACTCTCCCCTTCAATTCCAAGGAATTAATCCAAACTAAGAAAACCACCACCACCACCACTACCACCACCACCACCACCAAACAAACAAACAAACAAAAAACAGGCCACGAGCAAAGACCTAACTGCAGCATTACCTTACAGTGGCGTCAAGCCAAGGAGGCCTCGGTGCGGCCAGCAGTAAGGAAATGCTTTTGCACATTGTGCTTCATCTGCTGGCTGGAGCACTCTGTAGCCAGTGTAAACCTCGTAAAGGACACGCCTCTCTATAAGAGTGCATCTACAGCACTTTCAAAGCCTCACAGGAATCATGTAGGCCATGGTGATAGACACCTCTAATCCCAGCACTTGGTAGGCAGAGGCAAGTGGATCTCTGTAAGTTTGAAGCCAGCCTGCTCTACATAGCAAGTTCCAGGATAGCCAGAGCGATATAGAGAGACCCTATTGCTAAACAAACAAACAGCACAGTAATGGAAGACTCAATATGGGAGGCCCAATGCATCGTTTGTTACTGAGTTCCCCTCTGAAACCTTTCTCCCCGCAAAGCCTCTACACTGGGTGACCAGGCACGTCCTTGTTTACCAAGCGTCACCGCACAGCATCTATCAGCACAGCGAATCTCGGGCCGAAGATGGACATCCCTCATCACTGAGTTCCACCTGACTAGCACCATCTTAAAATGTGGGATTATCTATCAAACAATGCAGATTCGTCCCCACTGCATCTACTGGGATATTTGAGGGCCTGTAGCCCTGCGCTCACACACCACAGAGCAGCAACTCTCTGGAGTTAAGCAGCCTCCTGGGAGAAGGCCCTCGCCACTTGCCAAGGCTGCCAGTTTCTATTGTCCTGCTCATTCTTCTATTGCTTGCCCAATTCTTAGTCTTTAGCATGAACAAAACAATAATCATACAGATTTTGAGTGTTCCTTTAAACATGACTCACTGTGCATTACATTTGAGCTTCAGTTTAAGGCTTAAATGTGTCATAGTTTCAGTCTGAAATGTCTTCCACAGACTCATGCTTTGAGCACCTAAGTGTGAGGTGCTACTCTGGAGACAATGGTGCCTTCAGGAGGTGGGCCTGTCCTGTAGAAGGAGGTCACTGGGGCAGATCTTTGACGGTTATATATCCCTGGTTCACAGTTTGCTCTCTCTGCTCCCCGGACCAAGGCACAGAAAGAAGCCCAGCACTCCAATGACATATCTTCCTAGCAAGAACTCAACCCCTAGCCGGGCGGTGGTGGCGCACGCCTTTAATCCCAGCACTTGGGAGGCAGAGGCTGGCGGATTTCTGAGTTCGAGGCCAGCCTGGTCTACAGAGTGAGTTCCAGGACAGCCAGGGCTACACAGAGAAACCCTGTCTTGAAAAACAAAAACAAAACAAAACAAAACAAAACAAAACAAAACAACCACAACAAAAAAGACCTCACCCCCTCAGAAGTCATGAGCTGAAACTGTTGGTCAAGTATTTCCTTGCAGCTGTGCAAAGGAACCAGCACAAGCCACCAAAGGAGCAGGGGCAAACTGATCACTGCTGTCCTCCCTGGCACAGGCCACTCTAAGGTCCTTTCTGTCACCATTAGCACAGCTGGGCCACCCTGTCCCCCACTCATTCCTTAGCTGATGCTGCCTTCTCATTTCTACAAAGCTGGACTCTGGCAGTCCCCACGACTAAGAAGGCCACAAAGGCCAACACACTTTTGGTGCCAAATAACAGTCATGTTTCCCTGGCTGCTTTTCCACATAAGCCTTGTCTTTGTTTCTGAAGACAGAGATCAAGCAGGCTCAGGAAGACGCTTGCTTTCTCTGAATCCCACCCCATGTGTGGCAGAGCCCTGGCTCTTTAGTGGGCACAGACGTTTGTATTGTTCTTTCCTTAGGAGTGGAAGGGAGGATATGAACACAGGCTGTGCACCTGCAAGAAGGAGGGGCTGCAAAAAGTGCTGTCAAAGCTGCTGTATACAGGTCCAGTGTGGGAAGAATGTCTGAGAAGCAAGCACAGTGCCCCAGCCCCATGCCAGACACATATGCACACATGTGCATGCATGTACACACAGACACAGACACACACAGACACAGACACACAGACACAGACACACACACACACTCACTAGTTAATGGTATATGTTATGCTCGTTTCCATATTGCCTCTTATAAAAGGCAATACTTTTAGTTAATCAACTAATAAAAAAAACAAGCAAAAAAAAAGCAGTGACAACAAAAAAGAAAATATGCTTCTAACCTACAAGTCTAAAGTAATGACTACTCAGGGACAGAAGTAGGACCTAGGACTTTAGTCAGTCCAGGACACCGGGTCGAACGCCCTACCTGCTTCCTGAGGTTCAGAGAACAGTTCTTCCGGCAAGAGAGATTTATTTCAGATAAAGGACAAATGCCATCCTTTAATTAACAACATCTATCTCTGGGACAAGCACGTCAGGTAGACTGTACAGAAGATTCCGTTAATATAAAGGACAGATGGCAACTTCCCTTGGGACATCTGAGGCTGTCCCGGAAACACTCCTGATTTTAAAGGCCCTGGAAGAAGCAGCCAGGAGACTGAGGCTGCAGGACTCCATTTACAAAATAACCCTCAAAGTATCTTGAAAACACCTGGAAAGGAGCCGGGACTCTTGAGAGGAGGGTCACACCTTGTGCCTCGCAGCATGGAACTACGGACAGGGCATGCTTTCTCTGCCCAGCCCAAGTGACACCGGAGGACAGGGATCTTTAGTGGGAAATGCTAACACTTCGGGCTCCATGACCCAGAAAGACACAGTAGATGAAAACTCACATAGACGCTCTCTTCATGCTAATATTGAAAATCTCCAGCCAGGACAATGTCACTGTCTGAGTATTTGGTTTGCTTGGTAAAAGGGCAGGATGTGGTCCCCAGCTCATGGGGAATGCCTTTTCTAGGGTTCTCATTAGTCTGACTCAACACACACATCATGTTGGTACAAGAGTCCCAGCGTGTGTGTTATGCTTGCCTAACTGGGTGCTAACATTATAAGCCATACATCAACACTTCTTGCCCTAGTGTTAATGTCTATTTATATCCTGCTGGGGAAGGCTCTGAGAGCAGGCCTGAAGCCATGAGCTGGGACTGGCTGCCACCAGTCTAACTCTTGGTCTGCTGCTTTTAGATGGCAGATCTCATTAGCAGAAGCTGTGGAGTGGGGATTATTACGGCGTTGTACTTGGGTTTTAGGTGGTTGTGATTGTTCTCATACAAGGAGTTAAAAAGTCCTATAACCCTGAAGGAATTTAGAGCTAAAGAACTAACTGTGTGGAATCTGGCTACTGATACCCCAGGTAACAAATTAGGTTTCTCTCGTGCAGTGTTGTGATGCTTTCTTGCAGCACAGCAACGAGGGAAGGAGTGGGCTCACCAATGTCATGGCGAGATGCATTATCTGTGTCTTCCTTTACAAGGCCTGCGAGGTGTGTGGCGTTCTGACTGGATTCAGTAAGCTCCTGCATGCATCTACAACACCCTTAAGTATGCAGTACGCAGGCACACATGTGAGGGGCGGCACTGAACAGGGGGGCAGAGTGGATTTCTTTGGGACAAGCAATAAAGAGCATAGAGTACTGTGTGAATGCACACATACGTATGTATGAAACAGTTAATGCAATGCACACATACGTATGTATGAAACAGTTAATGCAATGCACACACACGTATGTATGAAACAGTTAATGCAATGCACACACACGTATGTATGAAACAGTGAAGGCAACGGCAGTTCCGTGAAGTTTGGCTGCACACAAAGGGCATGTTTAACCTGCACAACTCCATGTCTGCAGATTAAACAGGGAAAGAAAAGAAAACAAGCACACAAGCACAACAGTCCAAATGGGCTTTGCCCCTCTCTAAATTAATCCAATTATTCAAATGTCAGTTATGGCTGCCACGGTCTGGCTCCTTGGGCCAAATCAAACTGTTAAAAATTAAAACTGTTTTACTTCGTTTAGTCTTTCTGCCTTTTTAGTGTAAAAATGCACAGTCTCGACAAAAAGTTGTGGGATTTGACACCCAGTACAACACAACCCTACTGCGGTCATCCATGCATAATTCACGCTGGAAATATGCACTCGCTTTAAAATATTGCTAAAATATACATGTAACATATGCTAATTTCACTGCGCTGGCTTGTAAGCTCCAGCTACTAGGTTATATGTAAACTTCGCCAAGTGCGCACACTGTACATAAAGGGATTATAAATGAAAGGAAGTATCTCTGTCCCTAGCTTTCTGTCTCCAGCCTTGGCCAAACTGACAGCCCCAAATCCCAGCACCATCTAACACGCCCTTCCCGTGGAGAAGACAGCCTGTTCTCAGAGTCTTAATTACATCCCAGCTGACTGCCCAGCGTTGCCAAAACCAGGCAACAAACGCTGGCCCTTCACTCACAATATGGTCTGCTAAACAGACTCCTGGTCACACAGAAAGATGCTTGCACAATGTGGGGAAATCAAGGGACAAGCAGGAGATCAAGGGAGCACACGAACAGTGACCGGCGGGTGGAAGTGAGCTGCAATTCGTCCCCACAGCGTCGAGAGGGAAAGAGACCTCTTCCCAGAATCCTCAGGCACCAGGCTGCGGAGTTTTAGTAAACTGCCCTCCTCGTCTAGCCAAACGGCTGCTGCTCAGGATGGGCTGATGAGACAGAGGCTGAGTAGATTAACGACTGCTAACTAAGACGTAACCACCCACGTGGAAGGACGGGGCCACTGTAATTACAGAAGGACAGCGTGGAACTTTCTGCCAGTGCAAATGGTATCCTGCCTTCTTGGCTGGCTTTTGGGGGAGGCTTCAGTTCCTTTGACACGGCAGAGTGCTAGAGCTTTAACTCAGACCTCATATAATGTACATAAAGTTAAGTTTCTTCCTATTTGTGACGGTGTCACAGGAAAAAGACAACAGAGATGGTCACCAGACTTAGCAGTTATCTTTGGCTTGATCCAACCCCACCTACAGGCAAGTGGTCAGTGGGAACTTTACTTCCGGAGCTTTGGAAGGCAGTTATTTCCAGAGCAGCTGGAAGCAAGACCAACGGAGCATCTGAGGGAGCCTAAGGGAGGAAGTTCTGCCCCGGGCACCAACACGCTGTGGCCTGAGAAAGTAGCACATCCAACCTGAGCTCCAGACCGGAAGTCACAAACGTGGCTGCTTAGAATTTCCTTTACTGACTTTGGCATCTGAGATGGTGTTTCCGGGTGCTGCTTTAACCTATACATGGGGACAATGCCCTGGCAGCCGCTTCCTAGCAACCTGCTTTGCACATGGGCTGTTTTACATCTTAGTAACAGTAGTGGAAGGTCCTGGACAAGGCAGAGTCAGAGAGCCAGAGCTCTAAAGTGACTCCGCTGGCCTCCTTGCTAAGCCCACACCCTCACTCAGCTTCCAAGGCACTGCAGTGGGACGCTGGTTAGCGTCTTTCTGTTTTGAACTGCAAAATGCACACCTTCATCACGGTCCTATGCTGTTGCTGAGGAAAGAGGAGACAGGCTGAAGGCGAGGAAGCCCTTCCCAGGCCCGGGTCTGGCGACATCAACAGAATCCAGTGTCTAGTGATGGCGGGCACGGGCAGGCAGCAAGGAAGCTGTGACTTCTGCTGTGTCACAGCCTTTTCCTTCCACACAGCTGCTCTCGGGTGGGGACGGTGAGGAGCCCAACGATGCCTTTACTATGTGTTAAATAAAGCAGCTGACCACTAAACCTGCCGCCCAGTGGAGCACCACCACTGTTGCCACCAGGCAATTTATTAATCCCTCTGCACATGCCTCCAGGCTCAGGCACTTGGTGCTCTATAAAAGAGGGTCCTACCTGCAACAACAGAGCAACAAAGAAACCAGTATGTACAAGTGTCAGGAAGATTATTCCAGCACACATCATTTCATTTTGGGGGCTGTTTGTAACTATCTGTTAGAAAACGATTAGTGGAAAAGGGGAAGGCCTCATTATAATATACCTACAATTTATCTGAGTTTACCTGGAAAAATCAAGTCTGGTGCCTTATCTGTAGTTCTAAATGAAATCTCCATTCTACTTTATCCTCTGAGATGATTGGAAAGCTGTGAACAGAGAACAAAGGGTCCGTGTGCCTTAGCAGTGCTGAGTAAGGGCCAACCCACTGTGTCGCTCATTTCTATGTAACTTAAATGATAAAGACTTGGAATCCTGTTCCCATTACAGGGGCAGAACATATTCAAACTGCATCTTGGGAATTGATACAAATCATCCTTTGGGGATGAATTCACTGCAATTTGAAGTCTGGGAAGGCAACCAAGATATTTAACAAAAAGAACCTGGACACAGTTAACATGTGTTTAAGCAAGAAATTATTTAAAAGAGAGAGTGGGGAGGGGAAGAGGAATGGGGAGGGGGAAGGGAAGGGGAGGAAGAAGAAATAAAAAGAAAAAGCAAAAAACCCTAAACGTCTAAATGCCACCAAGACAATTTTATGTTGCGCTGGGAGGTAATCTCCTCTCCCCTCCCTCCCCTCCCTTCCCCTCTTTCTCTTCTCTTCTCACCCCCTCCCCTCCCCTCCCCCCCCCCACCGTCTCTCCCTCTCTCACAGGGAAGTGGACAAGCTTTGCTGAGGCCTGAGTGGGGTTGGAAGTTTTGCTGAACTATGGCCCAAGGGTGAGATCTTGTCACGTTTCATAAATAAAGCCTTCCCACCCCCAGAATACTAGTGACAGGCTGGATGGCTCCAAGAGGCCTAAAATATTTCCTTTCTGGCCTTGGAACAAGTCTGCAGGTCCAGAGATCTACTATGATCCACATGGCAAGAAGGAAGTCTGCTTAACGAATTCTGAATAATCTACCCTCTGGAAAACTGGTTTAAAATCCAAGAGTGCAGAAATACAAGTTGTTTATATCCTGGCAGGTTTTCCATTCCCAATAGAAACCGAAAGCCCAGAAATGGAGCAAGCCACGTCATCACCTGGGACAATGAGGAATTTTCGTGGTCGAAGTCCTTGGAACCCTACGCTTCCCAGGTAAGAGCAACCAAGCTCTAACTGCCTACAACCAGAGATGTCAAAGCGATACTTGGGTTCAAGTCCTACAACCTAGAGTTCTCAAAACAATGGTTAATGGGATAAACTGTCAGAAAGACCACAGGGCGCCTGACCAGGTTAGCGGCCCCTGGGTAAGCAGGAGAGAAGAGACATACAGACTGTTTTTCCTTTACGGCACAAGTTTTGAAGGGTCTTTCCCCCTCCATACTGTCACTGGCCATCTTCAGAGTCTTCTCACTATGACCATCAGGAAGGTGTCTGATTTCCCAGGACCAGGACAAGGTCTCTAACTCTATTGGGAACTTAATAGTCGATACTTTCTGCTG
Source organism: Apodemus agrarius (assembly GCA_964023405.1). NCBI lineage: Eukaryota > Metazoa > Chordata > Mammalia > Rodentia > Muridae > Apodemus > Apodemus agrarius. The sequence continues at coordinate 43,051,556 of OZ030024.1, forward strand.
CCCTCATCTTAGCAACCCTCTGAGTTCTGATTATATGTTTGTTTGTTTATTTGTTTGTTTACAGACAGGGTCTTACTATATAGCCCTAGCTGGGTAGAACAGGCCGGCCTCCAACTCAGCCAGACTCTAGAGTGCTGGGATGCTGGCTGTGGCTACCATGCCTGGAACACTGCTAAGACAACCAGCTTCCAGACAAGTTCTTACATATGGCAAGGGCTCTACTACGTTCTCCATGCCATAAACACAGGACAGGTCAGACAATCTAGGTCCCAAGAACAACTCAAAAGATAAAGACTATTAGGTATAGGCAGGACTTGATGAACAGAGCACCCAGCCCTGAGATAAGAGACAGAAATGTGGAAACCTAGCTCTGGGTCTGCAGAGCATACAGACCATGTTACCTGACAACCTTCCCCTGTGTCATTAAGGATGCATTAGGATCCTCACACAGCACCCCTGGGAGCAAGACAATGCTGGGAACAGGTTTCAAAGCACCTCAAACTATTGTAACCTTCAGTAATTTCAGAGAAATACAACAAAGATTAGTCTCACTTTTAATGGGAATACCTGTTCCTCTTATTGGATTTGAAGGTGAGAAAATAAGTCTACTAGGATTTCAAAACATATTCAATATCTGATACTCTACACATCTCATATATAAATGAAAGACTAATGCTTCTTTCATTTTCTCTGTGGGAAAAGAAAATATACATTTCTCATGGTTTTCCCATTCCTTGTAAGTTACAGCAATACAGTTACAGCAGATTTGAGTTTCCCAAGCAGCCTATTTAAAGCAAATGTATACTTATCAGGAACAGTGTACGCCTCTATATATTCAGTGTCTCTGAGACCCAACAAACTACATGGACTCTAAGGTACAGGGTCTTACTATATAGCCATAGAAGGCTGGACCCCAGCCATGAGTATTCTTACGCCTATTCCAGGAGGTAAAGCACCAGAACACACGTTGTGTGGCATCTTATGAGCTTTCTAGGTACAGACTGGCCCTTGCTTTGAGATGAGGGTGCATCCAGGAAGAACTCAATTCCCAAAGTTCTTGTATCTACCTCCCATCACTCACAGGTTCAATCTTTTCACATTTGACTCTAAATCAGACTGGATGGGCTATAGTCTGCCTGGTACTTCCTAGTGGAGATGGGGACAGCCTTGGGATTCGAGAATGAGTAGGTCCCTGCAACTGATAGCACCCCACCCGTATCTGGTCTTCAGGAAAAAATTAAAGTAATATTATGGCTGGACTTACCATCTATCCAAAAAGCACTGACTTGAAGGCAAACATTAGCCAGACCTGAATCTCCATTCTGGACCCTTCTTTATTAGCTCTGGCTACAAGGCAAATGTAGAGATACTGTGAAGGACAGGGTCTCTCGACGACTTCCTGTAAGAATGGGGGCGTATACACTATCATGGAAAGCCCAAAAGCACCTCCTCCACCTCTCCAGAAATGACTCTGTAGAGATCAAAGGACAATGCACATATGATGGCCAGTGACTCGGGCACGTTGGGAGGGCAGAAGGCCTTGTGTCCCTAGCCTCCCTGTTACAGCTGAGGATTCCTTATGGGATGTCTTGCTCCACACTGCCCATTCCCCTAAGCACACAGGGCAAGAGCCTTACCAACAGCCCGGAGGGAGTGGCAGCCATCAACCAGGCTTGCTAAGTACTACCAACACTGGTTATGAGAACTGAATTTCCTAGGGCAGGTCCCAACAGATGCCGAGCGAGTTAGTGGCAAAGTGGACGGGAGGAAAGATTCCAGGTGAAGTTGATAAATGCCCAGTCAGACTAGAAATTGGAATGTCTGATAATAATGAAACCCAAGCTGGTGTGTCTGGCTAGGAAAGCCCATCTTCCCAGCCTCACACACAAGCTGGAATCTACCTTGGAAGAATGCTCAATAGAACTCCCGTGAATTAGCTCAAAGAATTTAATACCTGTTGCAATTTTCTCCAATTTAGTATATGAAATAATAACAGGCAGCAATTACCATAAAGAAAAACTTGAGGTGCAATAGCATTAGTTCAACAGCTGGGATCAAGTGTCAGGCCAGAATAACAAATTTCATTCATTTTATCTCCAGTGCTGGAGACACGCTGCGACCGGCTTTAACAGGCAGGAATGTCTGCTGGCTAAACGCCTCTGTAGAGCTGGTCAAGTGAGGGCAGCCTGCGACAGTTTAATTGGGCTGCTCGCTATGGCTGTATCTGGGGGCTACGGGCAGTGGACTACACACACACACAAAGCCGCCCTGGTGCTGCGCAGAACCGCCTGCAGGAGGGGAGGAGGAGAGGGAGGGCTTCGGCCCTTGGGATCTCTTATCCACGCTGGCGTCGGGCTGGCTGCAGGTGAGCTGGAGCAAGGTGCCCATGGCAGAAGAAGGTGGGGTTAGGGGAACAACCGTTTATCTTGTATTGATTTCTGGACCCTGTCTGAGATTCTTTCCAAGATAGAGCCACAGTTCTCTGTCTTTTGCTGGCAAGAGACAAAAACGACCAAGAAGGCCATCATCATATTACCTTAAAAAAGACGACATTCCTAGTACATTTTTGTTGTTGTTGTTGATTTTTTGTTTTGTTTTATTTTACAGGCAAGGAATCTAAACAAGTTTATCACCAAGGAAGAAGGTTAGGGACGCTGTTACTCAGCCATTTGTCTCTGCTGCTTGAGATTGGGGAGTCAGGAGGTCAAAACCAAGCACAATTGGGCCCTTTGGTTTTATCGCAGGTAACCTCCCATCTCTGGTAATTGAACCCATTCCTTGCGGTCAGAGTTCCTGTCACTCACATTCAATGTCTGTCATTACGGAGAAATGCTTCATGTCATATTACATTGACAGAACCACTACAGCAAAGCTAGCAAGACTCCCCCAGCACCAGAGGTAAGACAATGGAAGCCTCTTTCAGCCCGGCGATGTTTAACATTTTATGTGCTGACACTCTGTCTGTTAGCACACTATAATGAAAGCCTGGTAAATGAGAGATAAAAATTCATACTTTCCTCCTTCAGGGGCTGCTAGGCGATCTGGAAAATAAAGCAGGTTGGCAGCTCCAGCAGTACCAGAGCTCTGGTGCCACAGCAGGTATTTCTGAGTGCGGGTGGATGTGGGCGGGGAAGGGCCCCACGAGGGCCTGCTTCTGATGTGGCTGTGCACAGACACCTTTCCCTGGCAGACATGACGCACCGCTAAGAGGGTGGCTAACCTCACAAAGCCAACTCTGTCGGGACATATGCCGATCGAGGTCTCTAACCACACAGGGCAGATGACTGCATTCTGGAACTCCAGGAAGATGGCCCTGAGGCTGAGCAGGGCCTTGACTCAGTCAGTCTAGGGCACAGTAGTTCACTTGACTCTTCTAGCCTTAGCTTCCCTCATCTCTTGCCCACGTAGTTCGCATGGAGGCAAACCGTGTCTCCATGTTATTCATCTCCTCGTGCACCTCGTACCTTGATGCCCCTGGGCCTTTGCACAGATCTCTTATTTAGGCACCTCCTTTCATCTCCCTGCCTGCTCAGAGCCCAGCTTAGAACTTGCTGGTCCACGGAGGGCCTCTGAATCCCTTCAGCTAGTCACTCTTCAGTGGTCCGTGTAGTTGGGATTCTTGATCTGTCATATAGGCAAATCCGTCCTGCGTCCTTGGTAGCAAACAAGGTTAACAATGATATCTACCCTATGTGTTTGCTGTGCTGGTTAAAAGAGGGGCTGTGGCAAGTTACAATGGGAATCTGGCTGGCCAACAGTGCCTAGTTCTGACCAATGGCTCCGTAAATGCCAGGTACAGTGCTGGCAGCAGCCCGGAGCACTGCCACGGCTGGTGCTGGCATTCTCAAAGCACCCCTTTAATATGAGCAACAAGACTTTTCAACAGCAGCGGTTCTTAGCAGGTGGTTCGTGACCTCCACAGAGGTCACATATCAGATATTCTGCATATCAGATAGTTCAGATATTTATATTCTGATTCACAACAGCAGCAAAATTAGTTATGATATATCAAGAAAAGTAATCTTATGGCTGGGGGGGCGGTGGCATCACGACATGAGGAGCTGTATTAAAGGGTCACAGCACTGAGAAGGTTGATACGATACATTCCCATTGTTTCCCTTACACTTTCCACAGCATTGGGCATTGGTACCATCTCAGAATGCCGTAGAAAACAGAGTGCCCACAGCTCTCCTACAGGGTCGGCAATCTGTGTCACCAGGCTATGAGACGGTTCTGATGGCTGTAACGAGAAGGTCCACACGGCAAGCTCTGGAGTCCTAGCTCTTCCGCCTAGAGGAGGTTACTTAATGTCTCCGTGGCTGTGGTCTCCAGTTTCCCAACTTAGAAATTAGGGTTAATAAAAACATCTACAGCTGAAGACTGGACTTAGAAGCATTCAGAAACAGCCTGGCCTCTGTGCTTAGTTAGCACTATTATTATCTGGGATCAAATGAGATTATAATCCAGGCAGAACACTTGACTGTTTATCAGGTCTAATGAAAACTTTGATTAGCGACGATCAGATGTTAAGCTTTTGTCTTAGTTTGGGTTTTATTGCTGTGAGCAGACACCATGACCAAGGCAACTCTTTTTTTTTTTTTTTAATATTTATTTATTTATATGAGTACACTGTTGCTCTCTTCAGATATACTAGAAGAGGGCATTGGATCCCATTACAGATGGTTATGAGTCACTATGTAGTTGCTGGGAATTCAACTTAGGACCTCTGGAAGGGTAGTCAGTGCTCTTAACCGCTGAGCCATCTCTCCAGCCCCCAAGGCAACACTTATAAGGACAACATTTAATAGGGGCTGGCTTACAGGTTCAGAGGTTCAGCCCATTATCAAGACAGGAGCATGACGGTGCCAGGCAGGCATGGTGCAGGAGGAGCTAAGAGTTCTACATCTTTATCTAAAGGCTGCTAGGAGAAGACTAGTCCCACATAGTTAGAAGGAGGTCTCATTGCCTTCCCCTACAGTGACACTCTTAACTCAAACAAGGCTACACCTATTCCAACAAGGCCACACCTCCTAACAGTGCCACTTCCTGGGCCAAGCATTCAAACACCACAGCCTCGCAAGGGCAGAGGCACAGTTTACTCAACCTCACAGGCTGTGCGCACTCTGAAAAGGACTGCACCTAGCACCCAAGGCCTAAGATTCTAGCTGTATGAGTCTGGTGGCCAGAGGCTTTCGTGTGGCTGTAGGCCTGAAGAACACCGGTTATTTGTTTAGACCTCTCATCCTAAGCCAAGGCTTCTTTCCTTCAAGGTCAAACCCTTAAGCCTAGGAACTTTGGATTTAAAAATCACTTTGACTTGATAGTTCTCAGAGAACAGGGAGGCTTAGTGAACTTAATCTATCCCTCCCTTTCTTACTGATGGGTGTGTGTGGAAACTTTTAGCCTCCGTGACAAAGCTTTCATAGCCTTTACTTTAGAAACCATTGTAACCTGAAGCATAACATATTTGAGCCTTTAGAGGGGCCACCCCACAGGGCTCAATCCCTGTGAGTGAGCCACACAGTGTGTTAGGATTCCTTTCTCCGTCCTCCCAGGGCATGTGCGTCAGAGGCAGAGCTGGAAGGTCTGTGTTGGAAATGAGCCTCTTTTCACCAGGTAAAGCACCAATGACAGACCAAAGACCATTTCACCCAAGCCCTGCTTAGTGACCCAGTGAGCTTACAGGCCTTCCTTATGCGAGCACCAAGTGAAGGGCTACTCACAGCAGTCACTAGGTAACCCCAACATGGTTGCATTATCCAAAAGTCCAATCCAGCATTGGTACTGACCTCTCAGGAACTTCAGAGATGGAATCTCTGTTCTGCTTCAGCCAAAGAGAACATCTAAGACCATCTGAATCACGTGGCTGTAATCATGGGTAAGGGTCTAACTCGGGCAGTGACAGTTGCTCTGATTACCATGGCAACAGTTGCAGTTTGCATGGAAGACAGTACTGCACACCTTCTTCACATGCCTTTTCTCTGCTTCACCTATGTCTGAGAACTGTCAGACTATCTATACATCAAGAGTGTTTAAAAGTCAACTGCCTGGGAGATGGAGGGGCGTCTGGCCAAGGGCTTGGTACAAAGCATGAGGATCTGAGTCCAGGCCCCTAACACCAATATGAAGGCCGGATGTGTCCATAAGCAGCAGGAATCCCAGTTTATACCCAAGGGGAGGCAGAAACTGGAAGATTCTCTGGAGCTTGCTCACCAGCTAGTCTTGCTGAATTGGCGAGCCACACACTTAGTGAGAGACTCTGTCTCAAAAAACATGGTGGAGAGTGCAGAAGACATCCAGCTTTGACATGCACTTGAACATGTACACATGCACGCACACATTCTCATGAGCACACATACACGTGAATACATACATCCCCATCCACACCACACACCCAACACTGACTGTGAGCTGGGTGTGAGGGGCATGCCTGTAATCCTAGCACTCTGGAGGCTGAGGCAGAAAGACTATGATTTCTAGTCTACACGGCAAGACCTTGTCTCAAAAACAAAACAGTGACAATGAAATGATTTTATAGCCAAGAAATGAACAGACCTGCTTGGGGGAAAGCTTTCACCTTACTTAAGTACCAGGAGCATAATCAATAGTAAATGGTATCTGCTAAGTGTATTAGAGAAAACCAGTGACAGAACTAGTCAATAATCAAAGAATGTAAATTCTAAATCCATAAGGGTGCGCTGTCCCCAGAGGAGGAGACTTTCTGAAGGCCATAGTTAGCCTGCATCAGCAGACAGCAGAAGGTATGTGGTAAATACCTAAGAAGGTGCTAATTATGCTGATAGCAAAAACAATGCACTGGATTTTAAAATGACTGCATTCCAATCTAATGGGCAAACAAGATGCTTTGATGACTGTTTTTACTCTAATGCCTCATAATACCATATTGCTAGTAATTAGAGATTTTTTTGCTCCTACTTCTAAGAGTGGGAATTAACAGGACAAGGAACTAAATAAGCTATCTATTGATCCACAGGAGCAACATCAGGAAAATACAGGCCACATGGAAGAAAATTATAGTCCTATGAAGATAACACCTCTCTCCAAAGGCACTGTCATCAGGGTCTCACTGGACATATGAAGGTGCCAAGCACAATCCCAGCAACAGGCTCAGAGCCTTGTCTGCTTCTACACTCGAGCTGCCAGAGTCTAGCAAACCTTGCATGGAGTCTTAATCTAGTGGTCGCCGTGTAATGGAGCCCTGTAATGAATTAGGGATGAATTAGAAAGAACAGTTTCTAGTCCTATAGGCCTGTACTCTGAAGAATAAAAGCAAATGATAATCCCAAGTCAAGTGGGAGATGAAACATGTTGCAAAGGTATTTCTGATTCTGAAATACTACATTGCTGAATGCTACTCTCAAAGCATGGTTCAATTATCTTGGCCCCACGACTCTTATAATCACCTGTCATTAGCAACAGTGCTTTTATATCTGTTTGTGCGTCTGTCAGAAATGCCAGCCCCACTGATCCAACCTGTATCAGGGTTGCATATCACTTGGTTGGAAAATGGCTATCTATGTTGACCTGTGGGCGGGCACCCAGGCACCATCCTCCTACAGTGAGGACCTCTAAAGCAAACATCAAGATACAAAGAAGTGGATTTCATGTGTGGTTCTAAGTCCTAGACGGACAATATTGGGCTTGAAGGCGCTGGCCTCTTGGATAGGAAGCACGTTGGCTAGACGACACCTTCTACTTCACACTGCCTCTGGGGCCTTTCTTCCTAGAGGCCTTATCTGCCCCACAACGTCACACACGATACCATGTATGGCTTCTCCCTTCACTTCTCCTCAGGAGACAAGGTCAACTTTCCTTGTCACTCAGTAGCCTACTTTATTGGCTAGGCTAGATTTGAGTGAACATTCTCCCCAGAGTCCTGCTTCTTCGTCCTAAAAATAGCACATGCCCTTTTTCTGCTTTGATGCTTAGCATATCAACAGCGACGGAGAAAGAGGGAGGGATCATCCAGGGATATTCAAAAGCCTACGGTGTTTCCTGTTTCTGGTTTGTGATCATCCACTATCAGGTTCTGCCCTCCTACAGAGGTTCAGACGGTTTCTTTGGACCACTGTCACCACTGATAACATGGAAAGAGCAGCATCTTCACTGTTATATTCACAGGAAGGAAGGAAGGATGCATACGTGGTATCAACACACAACACATGCCCAACACCTCTACTTGGGTTCTTTCCACAGGAATGGTCCCAACTCACACTAATGGCTCACTTCATGTCTTTCTTATGGTCAATACCATTACATTTGCCATTTATCTCAACAATAGTGGTATCCCTTTTCCAACAACTAAGCTATAACTTTGATTAGATAGACTGTTTTCTATTGCACTTAAGGAAACTTTCAAACAGGGTGCTGTTAAAGGGTGTTAAAGGGTGTTGGACCTGTAGTCAAAGCCTGTTAGCAAACACCAGGACAAAATGAAGGTTCCTCATTCCAGCCCCAGGAACTGACCCCCACCTACAAACAGAGGCCGGCTGGAAGGTCCCCTCCTTCTCTGTCCTGGGGTCCAATCATGCTTCCTAGAAGGCCCTTTCGGGGGCTTCCCCAGATGCTCCTCATGCCTCTCGGGTCACCCACCTGCTTTCTGTGCTCCGCAGAAGGTGTCCTCTTATCCTTCAAGCTCTGCCCTGCTTACTTGTCCCCAGTCTGTCTCCTGCTCCATGACTGTAAGTGCCACCAAGACAAGAGACACTCTTTTTGGTCACTCCTGTATTTCCGCAGCCTGGAGCTCTGAGAACACACTGTGGAGTGTCCTGTGGACATTTTTGGAATCAATGGATGGTTCCTGCTTTCTTATTACTATCAATCTTCATGTACTAGATGGTCAGACATAGGTTAGGGCACCCTTGGACCAAAGCTACATTCCAACGGCAGCAGTGCCTGAAGAGATGCTTTTTAGCGCAAAATACACAGGACATTATGCTTCTGGTATAAAAAGAGGCCCGCCATGTATTCAAAAGCAAACCAGGCCTTTGGACGGGACCAGTCCCAATACCAGGCCCTGTTGGAACCCTCACTCCAGCTCAGCCATTTCTGTAACTTTCGCTAATCAGTATGTTCAGTGATATGACAGTTACAACCCATTTCAGGACAGCCTGGGTGCCTCATCTCACCTTACATGACAGGAGAATATTGTTTTCACATTCTAGGAAAATAGTCACAACTCAATGCTCCTTCTGAGGAAGGCTGAGAAAAGAAATCATGGTTTCCTTCGGATGATGCTTTAAATCACATTTTTAACTCATCCCCTGGCAAGGTGATTTCTCTGTTCCATGTAGAAGTCAGCGATCACCAAATTGCTCTTGGTGGTACTGGCGGTAACAACTAACTCCCAATTCTTAAAGCATGGGTAAATAGATTTGGCCCTTATTCTCTCTGTTAAATTTTAAAATGGATAGTTGGGAGAAAAATGGAGAAATTTCCTCACATACATCCACAATCTACAAACACCTACTTTGTGCCAAGCGTCAGAGCCACATTCTAAGCAGGCATGGTGTTCTCTGCAGAATCCCAGAGTTCATCATTAAGTCTGAGGCCATAGGTGTGGGGGTGGGTTGGGAGGGGAGTGTGTGTGTGTGTATAATTGTTTTACAGATGTGCACGGGGCAGCTACTCAAGGCTATTTTACTAGTTCAATGCGGTAAAAGAAATCAGCCATAGCTGGCACCACCACACATTGTTTCAGAGAGAACCCCCGTAGAGAAGCAGCGCTGCACCCATAATTCTAAAAGCTTTGCTCATTTTAACCAACCAGCAGCATTTTCTGCCACATGATGGAGAAAGTCACAGGATGCTGGCCCCTCATGGCTTCTGTGGCTATAAAAACCCCCTCATACTGGATTTTTATATTTGGTAAATTAATAGTTTACTGTTCCAAGATTCCTACGTGTTTATATGATTGCTTTTCTGACATAAAAGTTTGTAGTTGTTATGGAAACATATGGTAACATTTGCTGCTAAATTTTAAATGCATTTTCTACCCCTGTTACACACCTGAATCGAAGCCAAAAACTCTCTTTGCTTTACATTAGAGTGAAATTCAACCTGGTCTGGGTGACTATAAATGGTTACTGTTTGTCTTGGCTCCTACCTGTATCAGATTTAGACTGAGGAATCTCAGAGAAGAAATTACACGGGATAAAATGGATATTTCTAAATTACAAGGCCTGCAATTCCAGTGGCTCCAAATATCAGCTTTCTGTTTCATCTCAGCATGCCAGAAAAAAAAAAAAAAATTGTGGGACCGGACAATGAGAGAGAGGCAGCCCTCACTGTCCAGAGCCAAGAGCTTCTTGTTTTGATTAAAGGGGAGGAGCAGACTGCAGGTCCAGATCAGTTAAGTCTTGTTAGCAAATTAAATGGCTGTAGATTATAATGGCGCAAGATCTGAGTCTTAGCCCCTGGCCGCCAGCAGGGACGAGGGAGAGGGCTGGTTCTTTGTGAGCTATTTTCTTCGGCATCTCATCATTTTTTACAAAACTGTTGATGCTGACTCTGGGCCCACACGGACGGTAACTTAGAAATGTTCATCGGACAGTTGGGGCTGCTGTTGTTTGAAGTGCCCTAATTCCTCATTTCTCCCAACCTTAATACCTTACCCAAGTCAGGTTTCCTTGTGCAATGTCATAAATACTACTTAAGAAAATGACATACTTTGGCTCAGAAAAACATCAGATAAGACAGTAATGACAGTGCTTGCCTATTTGAGCATTTTTCCTGGGACTTTAGATCAAGATAAATCAAAAGCCACAGAAGCACGTCTGTGTGTGCAAGAGTCTTGCTCGGGGAACTGAAAGACCTACATTCCCACCTGCACCCTGTCCTGGGGGTGAGGTTCCTGACTTGTGGTTCACTTCTGAACCTCCTGGCTCAACTTACCGGTTCTCACATCGGGGACTATAACCACACTATTAACTGGAGAGTACCAACTGAAATTGCCCACCAGAGTACACCCTACTTGCACAGATCTGAGGTTACCAGGGGAAAATGAAGCCATTTGCCTAAGCACAAAGGTAGTATGTCTTGCAACATACTCTAAAAATTAACCTGGGGATTCAGAAGTGAACCAGAATTGAGGAACCCAATAATTAGACCTTTGTAAGGCAAAACTTGTACCCTGACGGTAGGCGTATTCAAAGGGAGGTGGTAGTGGGCTACAGTTTCTTCACACATCCCTCCCACTCAGATGAAGCACTCCAAGTCCTAAGACATCAGTTACGGAGTATGTCCAGGATGCTGGCGAAGCCAAGGCCACAGCACACGGTCGGTCCCAGCAGTCCGCGGCAGCTCTCTCCTGCACTCCTGCAGTCCCCTCTGCATTTGCTCTTCAGTCAGTAGAGCTAAGATGTCTTTGTCCACTGGGGCACAGAAAGACGACTTGACTGGAAGACACCAGGAACTGCTGCTCAGGCTCGAGCCCGCATAGAGCCTGCACCTATGATGGGTAAATTCGAGCTTTCTCGGGTCATGTTGCCTGAGTTGCAACATGGTGGTGTGGGGGAAGTAAGGAGCTGTGGGTAGACACAGGGAACCCTATCTGCCTCCAGCGAAGACTCGGGAGTTAGCTGTTGCTATTTATCCCCTCGGCATGACCATCTTTCTTAGGCACAGCATAAACATTGACTGAAATAAATGACTTTGGGAGCTGGAATACTTGGTAAGTCCAGTAGCTCCCTAGCTTCGACAATGGGATCCATCACCATTATTTTTTAGCTGCATTTGTAAACAGCCAGCATCATTATAGTTTTTAGCATCACTCATTAAATCAACCTTCAAAAAGGCATCGTGATTTTAGTCTTATACTCAAGCAATATCATTTGAGAACCACGGATCCAATACGATGACTGTCCTTTCCCAACCTAACCTAAACTATTCAGGTAGACACGAAAAAAAACAGCCACTGAGATGTACTGAATAGCAAGGTGAGACTATAGTTAATAGTAATATAGTGTATATTTCAAAAATTCTAAGAATAAATTTAAGGTGTTTTATATATACACCCAGTGAAGCAAATCAGATAACTTTCAAAAATAAAAAGCATCTGCCAGTTTGTTGCAGGAGCCTAGATATCAGCAGACTCTGGGCTCATAATCTCAGATGGGCTGGGCGACACCTTCGAGCCCACAGTCAAGCCCACATTTATCCAGAGGCCTGGGGACACACAGTCTGCCGCGGAACTCATGGCTGTCGCCAGGCTTACTGCACTTGGCACATGCTCCTGTCTCCACACTGGGGACTGAAAACAGTTCCTTCATCCATGCCTACGTTCCTGGTGATCTGAACACTGTCAGGGGCAGCCTGGAGATGGAAGAGGCCTTTTTGAAAGAAGAAGAAAGAGAGAGAGTATCCAGTAGGCACGCCCAATCTGTCCAGGCTGGTTTTAATGTATTTTGACCCAATCTCATGTGATACATTTGGCATGAGAAAAGATTAATTACTTATGAAAGATAAGCTAGCATTTCTACAGCAAATATATTATCCCAATATAGAGTGGGACATAGAGGTCTACACTTGCATCATTAGCCAGGCTATAACAAATGGAGGCTCTCCTCTGTGGCGTATAATACGGAAGGAGAGCACAGCTGCTCGCCTCTGCAGCCAGGTGCCGGGGTGCACCACACCCGAGTCTGCACACCTTTAACAGCCCTCCAGCAGCAAAGCCGAATCCTCCACAACTGCAATGGCTGAAAGCCATTATGCACGGATAATTAACTATGTCAGGACACTGAGGTCCTAACATGAGGTCCTCACAATTCCCTACTATAGAGAGACGGGAAAGTGTTATTATAACGGATTGCTAATGTCTCCTAAGAAGACTGTTCCACTTGTGCAGTGCGGACACAAGCCAGGGATAAATGCACCATCTGAAGTATTGTTGGTTCCTCGGGACGCTGTCACCTGAAGGGCAAAGCCACCCTTTGAATTTAGAAACTGTGAAGAAATACTTGAGTTTGAGATTCAGATCTTGAAACTGTATTCACAGTTCTGTGACTACATGGGTAGCAAACATTGTCACTGGAAAATCCATCACTTAATTCACCACAACCAAGGATGCCCAGAGTGGCCCCGCTGTAAAGCCTCCTAGTGCGCTCCCATGACTGTCAAGAGCCCATTATTTTGCTTGCTTCAGCTATCTCAGTCATTTTAGACTCCCCAAAAACACAAGGTGCTCCAACTCCTTAGCAACAAGCCTTTTTGATGCTTGAAGCCAAAAGCTCTGCTCCATTTATTAAGATGACTTCCTACTGTGTGGGGCTGGTTTTTACCTGATAACTAAAATAGCACCTGAACAGGACCATCTGTGGCTGTGGATTAAGTTTTGTATAAAATGTATCTTTTCATTTTTTTCCCTAGAACATGCCTCTAGAACATCATACATATATTGTGTGACACTTTAAAAAACATGCTTAAATGAACGTTTACTCAAAAAAAGAAGGCAGGAAGGAAGACAGAAGAACAGAGGCCAGGGGCTGCAAGGAAGGGTAGTTAGACCAAGCACACGCTCTCTGATGCACTTCAGTGCAGCAGTAAGCACACAGCGCGATCCTTCGCTCAGAGCCATCTCTGCGGTCTGTTCCTCGGATTCTGTCAGTTTGCAACAACCCAGAGACATAGTTTGCTACTTAAGTTTCCTCTTCCTTTTTGCAATCACACAAATTTTGGAAAAGATGTTATTTATCCGAAAAGCTGCCGAGAATGAGTTTGGTTATAAAGACTATTTTACAAGTCAGTCTCATTCAACGCCCTTTTCCTCCTCCTTTCTTCTTCTTGTTCCTCTTTTTTCTCTTTGCACACACTGTGCTAGGTATACATGCAGAGATTATAGACACTGATTACAGACATTTCTTCCACAGGGTTTCTCACCTTATGTTCATTCTGCCATAGAACTGTGTGATTTTTTTGGAAATGCTGGCTTACTTTAATGAAATGGTTCCTTTGGTACAGTTGGGGCTGTGATGCCAACCTGGCTCTATTCTAATTGCCTTTATGAAATATTTATGGTGAAATTTAACCATGCATGTGTAAAATCTGACTTTAGTGGTAGCCAGGGTTTGGACTTACCACGTTGCCTTTGGTAAAGAAAAGCAACAAAAGCAACCTTTTGTTTTCTCTCTCTCCTCCAGATGAGCAAACACACAGGTCTAACATTTCCCAAACCACACCTCTGTGAGCCCCGCAGTCTGGAGTAATTATGCTCACATATCATACTGGCCACAACCAGGGCAGGCATTTGTAAGTATTATTTATGCTAATTACAAACCTATGCGAAGCTGGTTGGTGTGAGAAGGGTTCTGATGCAGGAGATGAACATGTTCAGGATTACAGCTTCCTCCACTCTCACAGACAGCAGGGACTCCGACCAGGGGACAATGGCACCATGCAGGCACTGTCTCCGTGGCCTTGTGCCATCCTTCTCTGGGCAGGTTCTCCAGCCAACAAAATCTGTGTTTTATTTGTGAGGGTTTTTTCCCCCTCTTGAAACTGGGGGGGGGGGGGGGAGAGAAGGCCCCGGGAATGTGAATCCTGTCTCCCTTGCAGGGCTAGACAGGATCCCCTTCAAATACAGTGTGACAGTCCCCTCACCTCAACCCCTCCTGGCCCCCATGGCTTCCTCTATCTCTGTCACTGGCAGGCCCTACAGACGGGACAGTTGACTTTGCTTGTGACTTAGCAGTCACTGGAAAATGGGAATCTCCAACTCTCATGCCTGGTAAGCAAGAGCTGGGCACTTCCTCTGTAAAGCCAGGGCCGCAGGACAGCATTTCACCTCCGTGGAGTGTCCTGCCAGGTCTTTGTAGCTTATTTACAGAACCCAGGCACAGTGGTCTGAGGAGCCACTGCTACAGAAGCTAGCAGACGCACGGATGCAAGCCGGAATACCTGGAGGGGAAATACGACGACAGCGGCGTCCGGCGAGCAGCTGTCCCTTCACCCTGCTCTTCAGGGCTCTCTCACCTGCCATCTCCAACAGCGTCCGTGCAGTGCACGCCACGCAAACCCACGCTTGGGTTTCCACGCACAGGCGCGCCTTCCTCACACCCTGACTTCCTGCCGCAGCCGGGTTCCAGAGCTGCTGGGAGATGCTCAGCACAGCTCCCAACTCTCAAAGGCCCCCTGGAAGCTTTTAAAGCGGCATAGCATGCAGAATGGCAAACGGAGAGCCAGCAGCAGCAGCAAGATCATCTACAGTGACTATACAAACAAGCTAAATGAAAGACGTGTGTTCCATCATTAAAAATAATAATGCTAAAGCCCCGAGGGCCGAAATGAAAAGCTTCCACCTCGTGTGAGGAAACAGAAAAGGAGTGCTTATTATCCCAACATGATAACACGCTAACTTACTTAGTAGGCAATTTTAAGAGCACGTTCACAGTGAAATCTCACTTTTATCAGATTATATGAAAAATAACAACCACAAATAAAATGCTCACTCAAGCCTGGGGCTTCTGGAAGATAGAAATCACTGTGTGGGAGGCCAGCGAGGGGTTGGTGGAGGGGCTAGCCCTGGAGATCTCCACAGTGCTTGCCCAGTCTCCTGGACCAAGCCTGGGTGAGATATAAAGTTATTTCCCTCACGCTTTGCTGGTGATGCCTACATCATGACAACAGAGAGGAGGAAAGGTCTCCGGGCCTGCCTACCTGCAAGTTTCTGTAAAGTAATGAATACAGACAGCTTGGGGACTGTCCACCTGCGCTACCTGCCTCAGCCTGCCTCCAAAGTTAAACCGCCGGGGATTGGCAGAAGGCACGTGTGTGACAGGGCCAGGACAGCCTTTCCCCTCCATGACAGCCTGGGCCTACCCGCTTACACTCGACCCGCCGTAATTCCTTCACAGTGCAGCAGTGAAGCAGCTGACAGTAGCAGCTGCAGTTCTAAGCGAGATGGATGGAATTTTCATAACTGGTTCCCCGAGTTACATTTTACCTTCAAGATAATTTATGAGCTGCTCTGGAGCCTTGAAGAGACAATATGCTTGCCATAAAATTAACTCTAACAGTCTTGTAGGTTATAATTAACACTGGGAGGGGAACGCCAACTGGACGAAGCACATGGTGTAATTGATGGTGAAACAGGGAGCGGAGGAAGCTAGCAGTGTGGCTGCTGCTGAGTGAGCATGCGTGTGTGTACACACACACACACACACACACACACACACTCACATATACCCACACACCCCACACACCCACACACCCACATTCTGCACAACCCGTGCTTTTCTGAGGCTTCAACAGAGTCACCTGGCAGGTCTCACATCAGGGACAGAAGGTGCCAGAGCTGGGCAGGGTGGGAGAGGGTTTGAGGCTCAACCAAGGGGCAAGTGGGTGGAGTCACAGAGCGGAGGGGAGGGGCATCCTGGAGCTATCAGGGAGCTGGGGATATAATCAAAGCTCAGACCAAGCCCCACAGGGAAGCCTCCCATAAAAATATGACTTCATTAAACAAACAAACAAACAAACAAATGAACAAACGAATGAACAGTCATCTTTGGCAGTGAAGGATACACAAAAAGTAGAGAATCAATATTTATAAAAAGCTTCTTCCAGGACTCAAGGTAGACACTCAGAATACCACAGAAGGAAATCTTTTCAACAGTGTGGAAGCTGTTCCTGTCTGTGCCTGAATCCTGAACTGCCCGAGCGACACTGGAGAAGCCACACTCATGTCCAGCACTGGGACCGCCAAACGACTTTAATGAGCAATTTTAAGGTGACTGGCCTATTTTTAGTCTCCGATTTGTTTTGTTTTTGTCCTAGGACAAGATTCCGGAGAATTCTGATAAATGATGCAACAGTGTCCCCTACAGGCCGGCGGTGCTATTCTCCCGACCTCTCCCCCCCTCCCCCCCTCCCCCGCCCCCAGCACCTTCTAAACCTGAAGTCAGTTAAACTTTATCTATAACCTGGAATATTCATTACAGAGTAAATTTGTAAAATACACTGGGGACACCCCTGAGATAGAATAAAATTACTATTCTTCACATGTAGTAAATTGTTTCCTAGATATAAACATACTGTACGGCTGACGAGTAACCCGTGATAGAGCAGATAAATCGCTACCCTTTCACCTCAGGGCACCTGCTCGACTCGGCCTTGATTAACACAGCCCCAAAATTACTTGACCTGGAGGCTGTACAGAGTCTTGGAGGCTAAACTTTGATGTTCTCATCTTCCTCCCCACCCTCCCACCTGCTAAAAAGATTGCAATCAATATCGAAGAAACAGCCTGGCTACAAAAGGTGGAAACCTCCCGCTCAAAGAGTAATGGTGGCGAGATGCACACAGCACGGGCTGCGGACAACTGCCTCACGGAGAGATGCACTCAGGGCCGGAAGGGCGAGGTGTGTTCAGGTGGCAGAGCAAATATGCATTTACAGACACACAACTGCTGATCTCCACACCGGGAAAGGTCCCGGAGCACTGGATGTCCTGTACCGTGAGGCTGAAGTCAACACACTGAGATATGGGCGTGGCCCACAGAGCTTTGCCACTGCGCTCCCAGCAGTTGAACCCGGCATGTTAGCTTAAATTTCATCTCTACTACTGACTAGTTGGCCCGGGCAAGGTGCTCTGTGTCCCATGCTGCAGTCTCCTCACAGCGAGCACAGAACACTTCCTGGAGGGCTGGGCAGGTTCTAGCTCACTCTCGCTAACAGTGGCTCTGCCCCAGATTTTAAGGAAAGCACGGAGAAAGCTATACCTATGACTGCTGCTCTCCGGGATCTTTTATCCAGGCTGGAAGATGTCACTTGCTAAGAGAGCCTGGAGCCCAGACCCACATCTGTCAACTCTAGGTGAGAATGCCTAGCCCAAGCCCAGAGAAGAACGAGCACAGGTCAGGTTTCCTCTCTGCACCCCATCCAGCAGTAGTGGGCCGCCATTATTAGTGTGGGACTCCACATCAGGACACTTTGTCAAAGGAGGGGCTGAGTGCATTCTCCACTTTGTTATCTTGGTCCGTCTGGGCACTGTTCCATTGCTGTGAGAAGACATCATGGCCAAGGCAACTTATGAGAGCATTTAACTGGAGACTTGTTTATGGTTTCAGAGGGTGACTCCATGATCAACATGGCAGGAGGCATGGTGCAGTAACTGAGAGCTTGCATTTGATCCTTAAGAAGAAGGCACAGAGACTGAGCATGGGCTTTTGAAACCTCCAGATCTACAGCACCTTCTCTGACAAGGCCACACCCCTCCAAGGCCACACCTCCTAATCCTTCCTGAACATCCACCAACTGGGAATGAGACATTCAAACACATGAGCCTGTGAGGGCTGCTCACATTCACACTACCACCTGCCCTATGATAAGGATGATCTCACAGAATGTTTCCTGTGTGTGTCAGGTACTTGTCCTAGGTGTTTAACAATCACTTAAATCAATCCTATGAAACAGGTTCCACCATTACCCCCAGGAAAATTACAAAGGGGAGAAGTGAGGTTCAGAGGGAGCTAAGTAACTTGTTTAGTTGTACCTTCCCTAGAGTTATGGAAGTGGAGCCAAGATTCAAACCTCAGATTCTACACTGACTACCACTATGACATATTTATACAATTTGCTCTAGAAATAAAACCTGCTTTGTCCCACATTCAAAACTGAGAATGAGGAATCTCTTACAAGATTCTATCCAAGGACCTATACCAAACGTGGTTTTCTTTCCTTCTTACTTATTCTCAAGGACAGGCAGTTAGTTCACCCACTAGCAGCCAGCACAGCGTGGCAGAGGAAGGGCAATCCTCAGAGGCCAACTTTCTGTGAGTCACTTGAGAACACCTATGCATAGTCCCCATCTTTCCTCCCTGGGACCTGGGTTTCCATGAAATTGTGAGTCAATCTCTTTCTGTGTATTTGTTGTTCTGTGTTACATAACCCATCTCTAATCAAGGGTTACTCGTCACCGTTGCCCCAGGGCCTAGGAGAGTACCAGCTAGGAACTCCGTAAATATTTACAGAACTGACAAGTGACTCACCCCAGTCAAGGCAACAATAACAACCACTGATAAAGGACAGTGCACTGTCACCCATCATCCCCAACACCTATGACACAGGGGTGGTTTTACAAGTGCTCTCTTAAGGGGGATTTCCCAGTACTACACTTGGACTAAACTTAAACCTTTCTTAAAGTGAAGGTTTTGAAAGTGGCAAATGTCTGATAGAGTACGCTGGAGCCAGGGAGCAGGTAAGGGACATTTAATGTGGAATCCCTAGGCTGGTGCTCCTGGGGATAGCGGTGTTCTCTGGGGGCCTCTACGGCGACAAAGGTTCTCACATGTGACCGTGTATGGGACGCTCAGACAGGACAGTTTGCTATCTTTAACCTGAATGGGATGGCTCTGGTTCAGATCCCTTGAGTACTGCTGACTCAGCTCTGGCGTCTTACAGACACCCTATGCAGGCTCGCCCTGGGGAAACAGTGCCTTCCACCCTCCCAGCCCCCACGAGAAGAGAAGCTCTGTGAGGAGGAGGCTGCTCTTCAGTTATGGTCACTGCTGTGTTCCCAAAGCCTGGAGAGCAAGGCTTAGAAAACAGCAGCTCCCCAGCAAATGTCTGCTGAGTGAGTCCATGAGTGAGTAACCGTTTTCTCAAGAAAGTTAGGAAGTACTGCCAGAAGACCAGGCAACAACTCCGTACAATCAGTAGCCTGGCAGCGCTCCAATTCACTGGCCCACAGGTTGATTTTATAAGTAAGACGTGCACAGAAGCCAATTAATTGGCTTCTGTCCCCATAAAGCTGTTCAAACGATAGTAACAATGGCAGTAATATTAAGACCACTGGCCACCTGACGATCAGCAGCTGCATCCTGGGCAGAAGGTAGCACAGCTCTTCACTCAGTCGGTCCTTGCTCTGCTTTATATAATGTTCCAATCCCTATACATTTATGAGGAGGTTTTATGGACTTATCAGGTTTTATGGAGTAATTTGGTTCAGAGACACCAAGGACACTCTTTTGCTAAGGGTGGCAGATAGCAGAGGCAGCAACTACTAAGGACAAGGACAGATTGTAAAGGAAAAACAAAAACAAGACCACCACCACCATCATCACCACCACCAACACCACCACCACCACCACCACTACCACCACCACCACCACCACCACCACCACCACCACCACCACCACCCACCACTACCACCAGCACCAGCACCAGCACCAGCACCACCACACCACCACCACCACCACCACCACCACCACCACCCCACTACCACCCCACCACTACCACTACCACCACCACACCCCAGTGACTGGTAGGCCAGTGCCTCCCAGGTTCTCAAGCCTCCCTTGTGTATTCTTGTCCAATCCTGCCGGGACCCACAGATTTATCTTTGGCAAAATATAGTGACTTAACAATTCATGCTAAAACTCCTAGTACCCAACTGTCCAAAGACTCAGCCACTCTCTGGAGCATGAAGGGCATCGTCAGACATGTGGAATCCCTAGGCTGGTGCTCCTGGGGATAGCGGTGTTCTCTGGGGGCCTCTACAAACACAAAGGTTCTCACACGTGACCATGTATGGGGAAGACCATGATAAACACGGCCACAGTTTATAGTAGCAGGTGACTGTCTCGGTTGCTCAGGGCACCCCAGGGCTAGTTGACTATACATACTGTTAGCATAACTAGAATGAGTTGTGGTCCAAATGGGTCACCAAGGCTCAGGATACCGGCAGGAAACTAGGACAAGGTAGCAGCCCAGAGCGGCCAAAACAGAC
The DNA here is from genome assembly GCA_964023405.1 of Apodemus agrarius. Classification (NCBI taxonomy): domain Eukaryota; kingdom Metazoa; phylum Chordata; class Mammalia; order Rodentia; family Muridae; genus Apodemus; species Apodemus agrarius. The sequence continues at coordinate 43,072,298 of OZ030024.1, forward strand.
CTGAAGCCACATGAATCTCGACCTGGCCCTAATGGACGGCACTCAAGCCTCATTCAGAAACACGACCGCTAAGAGGCCTTTTGAGCCCGATCCAACCTCCCTGACGTACCATCTTCTCACCAAGGTCCAACTCTCTTCCACCCAAGGTAGAAAGTTAGGACTGGTTGGCTCAAGGATGACGGAAACCACGGATCTGGTCCTGGTCCTAGCAGAGTCCTCCCTCGGTGTCTTCTCCAGCTAGCCTATGTCCAAAGCATTGTGTTCAAGATCTCCCCTTCTATCCGGGGGCAAGTGTTGCACCCCTGATAAGGTCAGAGACGTAACTTACATTCGTTTCCAGTATTAGCCCTCCCGTCTACCTTCAAGGTTCCAATTCAGCCAGGTTAATAACAAGCAACAGCAATAAAGACACCACAAGAAACACAGGGATGGGCTGGGGAGGTGATTCTGTTCAGTCTGTTGGAGTGCCAGGTGCCTTGGCAGATGCCAGGCACATATCATGAGCACTGTCTAGGCCCCTTGCTGGGATGGGACATTACTGCAATGGAAGAGACTATTAAATGATACAACAGTCCTGGCTGCACGGTGTTCTAAGTGTCAAGTGAGCAGACAGATATTCTGCTTAACCTGTGGCAGAGAAACAAATATGAACACTGAGTCGCGTCAGCAGAGAAGAAATATCTCTCAGCACGTGTGCACACATGTACACACGCATGCATATGTGCACATATGCGTATGTGCATGAGTGCGATATGGGAGACTGAATCCAGAACCTTGCACTTGCTAAGAATGCCTACTACTGAGCTACATTCCCAGAGCCAAGCTAGCCTTCTCATAACCTACCAGAATATACCCATGAAGACTCAGAAGTGTATTATTCCTAATAGTCCCAAATGTAAACAACCAGATGTCCAAAAGCTGATAACTTGGTGAATAAAATTAGGCTAAACAGAAGAAATTTGTGTCTATTTATAACACTGTTCGTAACAGCAAATCTTTAGATACAGAAAGAAATTAGTGGTTGCCAATGACTGTAGGGAAAGGGGAAACAGAGTGGTTGGTACCAGAGGGCTGGGCTTTGCTTTGACTAGACAGTGAAAGGACTGCATAGCCCTGAACAGTCGCTCACTGTGTATCCCACAACGGTGGCTTTTGGGTCATAAGACATGTTCTTCTCATGGGAGTATAGCTCAGGCTTTAACATCCCCTAATGGCCTTGCTTGCATGACTGTGTTTCCTCCTCATACAGCAATAAGTTAAGGCACCGCCTGCTCTCAGGTCCTCAGTGGACAGTCAGATCCTTCCCATCTGCATGCCTCTCCCTAATGCACAGTCAGGTCAAAACCAGAAATAAACTAGGTTTGGGTAATGTTCGTAGCCTTTGTTTCTATTTCACTATAATTACAGTCTAGGTGAGGCTTCAATTATGCAGACAAGGCAGCTCAGGGCCAGGCTTTCCAGGCCACAGCAGGCTACTCTTTTAAGACCTCGACAATGACACACTTGCTGAGCAGGTCACACCGAGCAGCTCTACACTCCTGACTGCCTTTCCCAGCCTCTCTAGTGACCTGTGATGTCCTCATGCCCATGGCACTGGCTGCAGAGCACACTGTCACGGGCACAGCATTGCGTGCGGTGTTTTTGTACATAGTTAAGTTAAGCATACAGAATGTTCTTGTCTCAGAAAGCAGAGTCATGATGTGACCATCATCTGTGCAGGAAAGAACAGGGCTGTGTGGTCTCCAGGGTCAAACTGGTGTGGGGCATGGTGTGTTTGTGGCATGAATACTGGGGATCAAACTTCACCCACTGAATAAACAGTGCACCTCTTCTAGAAAAACTGCCAGGTCTTAGCTGGAATACAACAGTGCCCATGAGCCACACACAGACCCAGTGCATGACATGCTGGAGGCTCAGACACTGAAAGGGACACCCTCCCCCACGTCTTTTGCAAAGCATTTTCATTAACCTCCATCACTGGAACTGAGCAAGCAGGCAGAAACGAAATGTTTGGTGCTTATCCTGACATGTCCAAGGCAAAAGGGGCTGCTTCATCCCTGAAGCTGAGCGTGGGTAATTACGCCGTCACTACCCTGGCCGTTCAGTAGTTCAGGTGGTATGCTGGGGATATGTATAAAATAAGCCAAGGTGCCGGTTTTGAGATTTTTACCTAGAAAACCAAGTCAGGCATGGACGCTGGACTGTACCTTCTCTTTGGTGTACTTTTCAAATGATAATTCCTTCCACTGCCACCATTAAATCTTAATCCATTCCAGCTCCGTGCATGGGTCATTGAGTCTATATGTACTGCTGTTATTTTAAAATGTTTCCCCTTGGTAGGGAAAGAGGGGGAGAAAAGATGTTGAGAGCCAGATGGGCCTCTTCACAGTTCATTTATCAAACCTAATACGCTGGGCTCCACCCCCCTCTCTCTCACTACTGCGGTTAAACTTCCATATAATTTGGTAATCATTTTCATTATCAGACAGTGACCCCAAAGCGGCCGATCCTGGGGTATTCAGTCCTTGCAGCTGCTCTTTTTCTGCCTGCTCCTACAGTAGACCCTAAGAGCTTTGGATTTTATTAGCTGCAGACTGACCTCTGGGCTGCGGAGGTCAAGAAGGGGTCAGATCAGAGGGCTTGCCCAGTTCTTTAAAAGCTATAACAAGCTGTCCGTCAGGCGGAGTGGACTGTATAAACAAAGGCAAATCTTCAGAAACTCGGTACCTCTTCTGTTAACACTTGCCGGGCATTCACACGGTGCTCCTGATGGGGACGTGAATGGACAGCCTTAATAAGCCTATTTGGAGAGGGCTGTTTATAAGATTATCGAGTTTGGGGAAGGAAACCCAACAGCGCTCAGAAGTGCCTCTAGAATCGCAGGCTTGTGTGACACTCTGACAAACTCAGTTACCCCAAGTCACTGCAGAATTGACACTTTCCTCAAGGAGCTAAATTACAGAGAACATATGCTTTTGGTTTCAGACATGCAGAGTCCCAGACAATGGCTCCACTCCTGGCCCGAGAGAGGGACACATATTTTATGACTGAGTTACAAGTTTCATTGAAAATGTTCTCTGGAGCTCATGATGGCAGACGAACCTGCTGAAGAAAGAGGTTCTGAAGGGGGGCTGGCACCGAAGTCTCTACCAGGAGGAATCAGGCTGACTGGGTTCCTCAAACTCTACAGCTCAATGTGTGTTATAAGTTAATTAGAGTCATCTGGATGCAACTTTCTGAGGGGAAAAAACTCTATTATCTAATCTAACTGCTCCCTTGATAGCTTTGATGAAGGTAAAAAGGCTGTAATCTACTGTTTGGCCTCTGGTGAGTGCTAATTATTTTCTGTTAAAGTGTGTGTTTTCCTTTGTGTAATTCCTAAGCACACAATAAGCCCATCTTTAAAACCTAGGCGGCAAGCCGCAAGGAAGAGAGGAACTCTGGGACGGTTTATAACTTTTACCACCAGCCGCTGGACAGCCACGCAAGGCCCGGCCTGTGCCAGACACCGGGCGATGCTTTGATGAGGAAAGCGAGGGATATGGTGACCGTCTGTTTATCCGGCTCGTATGGATGAGGCTTTGAGATAGGGCACCGAGATGGGAAACATCAAATGGGGGTGCGGGAGGGTGGAGGAGGACGGTTATTTAATACTCTGAGGACACTCTGCCTTTGGACCTCGCAGGACGTCAACCTCTTGAAATTTTCTTTCAGGTGTTTGGTTTTAAGAGGCTCTGCACAGTGTCAGCTGCTCGGCCCCCTCTGCCCTCTGCCTCTGCCACAAAGGACTTGTGACTCTGTGCTTCAGATGCTAGACTACATCAACCGCAACACTGGCTCCAGCTCCTGAGTAAACTGTTAGCAGGAAAGGGCCAGAAATGCTGAAGCCAGACTCCATTTAAACAGGCCATCTCAGTCACACTGTCTAATGAGTTGATGCCATAGGAAATTACTGGTAACAAACTGTGTGCGCCCAACAAAAGACAGCCATCCCTGGTGAGCATGCACTCTGGGCTGGGCTGCCTTTTGAGGGAAGGCTGTGGGAGAGAGGACAGAGAGGAACGCATTCTTCCCTCCTTTCTGATTTAATATGTAGCCCTAAGAAGAAAGGACTTGGCAAAAAAGAGAGGAGGAGACCGTTCCGATGCTGATAGCTCATTATTTAAAAAAACATAATACAAATATAATAATGGCAACACAAAAAAGCCAAAATGTAATTATTGAAAGTTCAATCACCTCTCAGTCGGTGCTGTGAAAATTTGTTTACTATGAACGCATTGTGAGAAAGCGCAGTATTGAAAACCATGGTGCTTCCCGCAAACGCAGGTCTGAATCGGACAGAGGTCACACACCCTGCAGGAAGAGGCTTTCTGATACCCGGTGAGAAGCAATAGCTCATGATGCCTTGCTCATGTCTCCAATCCTTTTTAACACATCTATTTTCATGATCATAATTATTAGTGAAGCTATCAACTGTTGTAAATTTTGTAGGATGAAGTTTTAGAGACTATTATGGTTATCAATAAAAAACGTTCTTTGAATCCCAAGCACAGAGAATTTCTAGGCATCAGATATGACTGTGGAACAATACACAGTATCAGCTCCTGACTCCTCTCGCTCCTGCACAAAGATGAATAAGAGTTCAGTTTACCAGCAAGGCATATAAAAGGATTGGAGGAGCCGGCTCCAGCCTCTCAGATGTCAACTGTTTTTCAGGTAGATGCTGCTAGCCTTCACTGGCAAGCACATTTCATCAGAACTGGTGATTTACACAAAGCTTCCATCATGACTGCTTTCTAACCATAGGTACATTCAGGGACAAAGAAACCAGGCTGAAGCAAAAGGAATGTCTCCTGGGCCAATTCTGAAAACGAGGCAGGCCGGTGAGTCTGCTTCTTCCCAGCGCTCCGCCCCTGTGCAGTGACAGAGTGGGTGAACTTCCCAGGCATCTGCCTAACTGACTGGCCAAGCTAGCCTCAGAATGCCGATCAGAAAGGGCGCTTGGACATCAGGTCCTTAAGCTACATTGTGCTCAAGATACAAGCCTACAGGCTAGATGTTACACTAGAGGAGAATTGCACACACATATGGACAACGCCGGGCATCATTACAATCGATGAGGTTACCACGGGCAGTGAAGCTGACTTAAGCTCAGGATGTCTTCACCTTGGCTGTTTCCTAGGGCCCCAGAGATGAGGGGACACGGCCAGGTTTAGGGACAGCACGCCCGCCCCGCCCCCCGAGCAGCACAAACCTGGCCTGCCATTCCTTCCTCAGATTCTGGCGCACGGTGAGTGGGACCAGGATGGCGGACAGAATTCCACTCCTTTGTTCCACTGGGAGCCCCTCTCTTTTAACTTCACGGAGCACCGCATTTGTCTGGAAGAAACGATCCCCAAAAGAGAAAGAAAAAGTGAAAAATTAATAATAAAAAAAAAAGCCCATAAGCAAATAAGGACAGTAAATCAATGGCTTTTTTTATTACCGTTCCCTTGCTAACAAATCAATACGGTAAATGATGGTCAAAAATGGCCAGCATATATTCCGGGTTTAATCGATGTACATGGCACACAGGCAAACTCCAACGCACCATTGCCTGAAGAAACGTGTCCCGACGCCGAGCCTTCTCACTCCTATTTTCTCAGCACACCAACAATTTTTTTTCCCCAGGGAACTGCCTACCATGAGCTATTATTAGGAATGATTTTCACTGACTGGTCATTGCGAGTTGTTTGTTTTGCCTTAAAAAAAAAAAAAAAAAAAAAGGCAGTGACTTTCCCTCTGTTCCTGCTAGCCCGTAGAGGCGTTCTGCATGGACCCTCACATTTGAATCATTACTCTGATTCCCACCCGTGTTAAGAGGGTGGGGCATGTTGTCATTCCTTCTCCCTGCTTGTTCTAAGTCAAGGTCTGGCAAAGAAACACGGAAGAGCATACAAACCAGATAGAGCAGTATATCTCAATAAACATCTTTTAAGAGTTGTGAGTGTTACTATTTGTTATTAACTCCTAAAGATTTTCATTTTGTTGTAGACTATGCGTACTTGAGTGTGCTCCTGTGTGATGTGTACTTGTAAGTGTAGGGGGTACTGGTCCCTTGGACCAGCACTTAAAGGTTGTTATGAATTGCCTGATGTAGGTGCTGAGAACAAACTTAGTACCTCTACAAGAATAAGATCTATCTACTCTAACTGCTGAACCCCCCTCCAGTCCCACATTTATTTATTTTTTAACCCATGTCTTTAGTTGTGGAGTGTTTGTTATCTATGTGCATGCATGGGTGCTGCAGTGTGCACGTAGGAACCAAAGAACAGCTTGTGAGAGTTGGTTCACTTCTATCCTGTGGCTCCCCAGAGCCTGACTCTGGCTGTGAGGCTTGGCAGGGAGTTCTTTATCTGCTGAGCTTTCTGGCCAACCCCAGGAAAGTTATTTTAATTTCAAGTCAGTGGGTCTATAACACTTTTTTATAAGCACTAGTTTACCCAAATACAAATATATGTGTCAAATAGAATACAAGTCATACATATCTAGATAGCTCTAAAAACATGATGAAAATGAAGCTGGTTTTCCTTTGAATTCATAAATGTTTTAGTGAACTGGCCAAGGCAAAGGCTGGGGGAACTGGAGCGTCGTCCTGTGTGCTAGGGGCTCAGCTCAGGCCTCTGGGTGTGGTCTGAGGCAGCTGCTGAGCTGCAGAGCCTCCATGGAACTGGAGAGGCACCTCTTCCCTCCACTTGCTCCTACAGAATGTCCTGTGCCCCTGTTACCCGCCCGTGGAGGGGGACAGGAGTATCTGCTGCCTCTGTTGCTCACACCTACCCTCCGACGCCCCCCCCCCGCCCGCCCCCAGCAACAGCACCTAGATTCCCTGTAGGGAAAGTCCTTTCTCTCCCTGCTCCTGGCTGTAGAGGACCGCCATGTCCCTATAAGGGTGTGAGCCAAGCCTCTCTGATTCTTTTATCTGGTATGTCATATTCTTGAGAGGATGAGGAAGACAGGAGAGTAACTTCAGAGGCAATCCATCCAGTGCTCAGCCTCTAGCACTCCTTGTCTTCAGTGGACCCGTTTTTCATGTGCATCCTGTCAGGTCTTTCTCTGTTCCTAAATCACCTGACTTGACCCTGTCTTTTAAATAAAGCCTTAGTTTTTTGTTTTTGTTTTTGTTTTTTTTTTTAAAAACTCATCAAAATCTATTTTTCATGCTTAGAATGGAATTGTCTGGCTTGTATAAAGCTAAGACAGGAGACAGTATTTCTATTGTAAAAGGTCCCTGCTGGGATAAGAACCCCTGACTCATGCCTCTAGGATCTAAACATGCATAATCCTGGGAGATAATACCAGGGGATATTCAATCTGCTCCCATAGAAGTAATGTCTCAGCCCTCCAGCCCAGAGCGGAAGCTGACTTTCTGTAGACAGTCTGCAACTCAAGTCCACTCAGGGCCGACCAGTGATGAGAGCGAGCAAAGCAGAGGTGACTGGGAGAACACGTGCTCCGACTCGTGGTCACAAAGGCTGTGAACTGTGCCCTCTATACGTGCAGGCTCAAGAGGGCCAAATCAGGAAGGAAGACAGACCGACAGACAGACAGACAGAAAGACAGACAAAGGCCCATTGGTAGGGAGTAAATGTGAAGACTGCTACTTTTGTTCATGTTGGAAATCCATTAGCATTTAAAAATTTTTTATTTATTGAAAAGGGAATAAAAATACTTTATGATAAAATTAAAGATTTACATGGAAAATATTTCAGGAAAACATGTTAAAATTGACAATTTTCATGGAAAATTAAGGAGTAAAATGGTAGACATGTAAAACATTGCTAAATTAATTGAAATATGGGATAGAAACATTTTATGATAGAATTGAAGATTTACATGGAAAATATTTCTGATAAAATTGTAGAAAAATGTAGAAAAACATGTTAGAATTGAAGATTATCATGGAAAATTTTATATAGATATAATAATGGTAGGCATAAAAGTATTCCTAAGTTGATTGAAAGTGGAATTATAAACATTTTCTGATAAACTTGAAGATATACATGGAAAATATTTCTGATAAAATTGTGGAAATATATAGAAAACATGTTAAAATTAAAGATTATCATAGAAATCATATAGATAAAATGATAGGCATAAAGATAATTCTAAGTTGATTGAAAAGGCAGACCTATCAGAATCATACCAGACTTCTCACCACAGACGATGAAAGCTAGAAGATCCTGGGCAGACCTCATACAGACCCTAAGAGAACACAAATGCCAGCCCAGGCTACTATACCCAGCAAAACTCTCAATCATCATAGATGGAGAAAACAAGATATTCCATGATAAAACCAAATTTGCACAATATATGTCCACAAATCCAGTTCTACAAAGGATAACTGATGGAAAATGCCAAAACAAGGAGGGAAACTACACCCTAGAAAAAGCAAGAAAGTAATCTTCCAACAAACCCAAAAGAAGATACCCACACAAGCATAAAAATAACATCAAAATTAACAGGAAGCAACAATCACTATTCCTTAACATCTCTTAACAACAATGGACTCAACTCCCCAATAAAAAGACACAAACTAACGAAATATTTCTCATGTAAATATTCAATTTTATCAGAAAATGTTTGTAACTCCCCTTTTAATTAATTTAGTAATTTCTTTTATGTCTACCATTTTATCTGCATTATTTTTCATGATAATCTTCAATTTTAATATATCTTTCTATATACTTCTTCCATTTTATCAGAAATGTTTCCAATGTAAATCTTTGACTTTATCACAAATGTTTCTAATTCCACTTTCAATTAATTTAGAAAGTTTTTATATCAACCATTTTTTATGTAAAATTTTCTATGAAAGTCAGCTTTAACATGTTTGTCTATTTCTTGAATTTTACCAGAAATATTTTCCATGTAAATCTTCACTGTTATCTGAAAATGTTTATAATTCCATTAGCATTTTTTAATATCATAAGAAATAAATACCATGGGCTAAACAGAACTCAGGCAGCTGCTAGCCTGTGGCTTGTAATCTAGAAGATGTCTAACTAAGTTTAGAGGGTCTCACTCACAACAGCTCTGTCTCTTGGCTGGAATATGCTACCTCACAGAGTTGAAGTTGACCATGGCCTCAAAAGTCATACAGTGACACCATGCCTGTGTGTTCAAGTTACTTCACCCAAACAAAGGATAACAGACATATCCAGCAGGATCCAGATGTGAGGGAAATAGTTTGTAAAGTGTCTTTAGTGCGCCCCAGCCGCTACCATGACTTCCATTGGATCCGGTGGCTCCTGTTCTCCACGCAGTGTGGAGCCTCTCTGAGGGGAAGAGGAGGTATGGATGAGGACGTTCCACAGGGGCGGACGGAGGCTATTGTCTTGTCTAACACTATTTCCCTATTACCCACCTAACCACTTAATATTTATCAAAGCAACGGATGAGAAAGAAACATGAGATTACAGTTACACACGTGATGAGCTCATAAAGCCAGGGAACTCCTATGGGCTACGACAGGCACTCTCCACTGCCAAGAATTAATGATCTACAATAACCAGATTCCCGAGTTTCAGTTTCTTGGGCTTCAGGGATCCTTTCAGGCCCATGCGAGCTATATAACATCGAACATTTTTCTTTAAATTGGCCCATATTTTAAAAAAAAAAGGAAATAAACACACTCTAAAGAAAGATGGAGACAGCCATGGTACCGCAAAGATGAACTGATAACAACCCAGTGGAGGCGAGGTGTCTGCCCGCCTCCCTCTGAGTGGGCCCAGCGCGCGCTCAGCTTCCCTCTAAGTGGGTCTCTGCCTGCTGGGGCACCCAGATGGAAGTGCACTCCTGCATCAAAGGGTGGCATGAGAGTAGTGGAGGACAGAAGCCCTGTCGCATTTCAGGAGGGCCTCTGACACCATCACTCGGACTGAAAAGAGGCCGAGCCCATCTCCTCCTCACAGTGGGCCAGGTGTGGATCCTCAGTGGCACTGAACTGTCTCCCGGGGATTCCTGTGGGCTTCAGGCCGCACTCAAGAGGGAAGGGCTGACAGCAATGGAGTAACTACAGGGCAGTTCCTAAGTTTAGAGGGAAGCCACTGAACAAAAGGAAACTTCAGAATGTCCAAAGAGCATTCCTTTTACATGATAGCTAACTGATAGTTCTCTTTATAGTAACAGGGCTCTTCAAGGTGGATTTATCTGGGGAACATAAGTAGGTAATTTCCCATTAGTACCAACAAAGAACATTCATGTATGTTCCATTTTTATAAAAACAGTCACCTACTTCCCACCCAAAACACATTATCTCTGCCCTCACCTACACACAGGGAAAGCAAGCCACAGAGTTAAGAGCATGTCTCCAGCGTTACATTCCGTTTCAGTCAAGTCTGAAAGCGTACTGTCAGCGAGAATGACCCAAGCATGAGTACTAGGCATTCAGTCCAAGTCATCTTCTAATGGCAAGGCCCTTCTCTATCTGCATAGAGACGCATGGACAGGACCTTTCTCTGAGCCTTCAAGAATGCCCAGCACACCTGCTACTCCGATCATAGCGTCCAGCTCCATCTCAAACTCATCTACCATGTAGTTCAACAAAAGGACTCCAGAAAGTTCTATTTAAAATTAAAAAGAAAAATGCTATCTGCCAACCATAACACGGCCCTTTGAACATTCCAGTGGTGGGAGACTCTCCTTCTGGATTAGCTTTCACTTTTGCACTGGCCTTCACCTTTCCTGACCTCTACCCATTAGGCAGGAAGACCCTCTCTTCTCTCCTAGGCTCCTCCCCAACCCTTGCATGTCCCTCCTTGTCTCCTAGGTGAATCTTCTTCCTGAGACCAACAGCTGAGGTCAGAACCTTCATTCTCTTGAATCTTGCTGGATTTTTCTATAGAAAGAGCTTTAAGGGGTCCCTGTGGACTCATGACATCTACACATCTACCCTGTGCACTGAGTTCCGCCTCCTGCAGCCAACAACTGGCTATCACTTCATAAACATGACACCTCCAATACAGTATCGTAGCCTCCATGTGGCCACATCTGAACCACCTTTGCCCCCCCTTCTTTGCCTCAATCCTACTCAAGATGAATCATACTCCATCTCCAGAATCATCTAGTAACACCGCCCCCCTCCAGCACACTCCCTTCACCTCAGCACTAACACTGACATCTCTCTATCTCTCTGATTTATTTATTTTATATATGTGAGTACACTGTCGCTATCTTCTGATACAGCAGAAGAGGGACTCAGATTCCATTACAGATGGTTGTGAGCCACCATGTGGTTGCTGGGAATTGAACTCGGGACCTCTGGAAGAGCAGTCAGTGTTCCTAACCACTGAGCAATCTCTAGCTCCTGCTACCTCTCAGTTCCAACCTCTCACCTGTACCATAAGATGGATTCTAAACTGTTAGCACTCTTACCTGTCTGTGCATTTCTTACTTCAGGAGAACATGTTGGGGGCAGCGGAAGAGGTAGAGAATGGCAGAAGGGAGGAAGAGGAAGAGAAGGAAAGGGGTGGGAGGGAAAGGGGTGTCTTTTCACAGTACAAGTCTGAAATGTGGCTTTCTCTCAAGTGATTCAGCATTGGCCACACAGTGGTTTGTGAGCCGCCCGGATGAAGTCCTGGCGAGTAAGCTCAGAGATGAGGATCCTTGGCCTCCAAACTCCAACACAGCCAGGGTATTTCTGCTTATGTATGCTTTAGCTGTTAAAGCTCAGAAGATTAAAAAAAATACTTTATAAAAGCTCAGATTCCTAAGCAATGCAAAACCAAAGCCAAAATAAAACAGAAGAAAGCCTGGTATCACGAGTCTGCTGGCTTTGCCAATTTTATGTCCTGCCCTCCTCTGTTCCACATAAGCCACTGGGAACGCTGTGCACTTGCCTGGCTGTGCTGCAGGTTGCACGCCCTTGACCCCTACTCCTTCTTGCACACACATCTTAGATCATATGTCCTTAGTGAAAAGCCTTACACGAGCCACGGATGGGTCCCAAACTCAGCTGGCCTGACCACCTCTGAGTACATCAACAAGCACATCTCAGTCCACGGTGTGCGATTAGTCACCTCCATGCGTCCTCCAAAGGGCCAGCTCTGTGGACAGACGCGCTCCTGGGAGGGCAGTGGACTGCGCTGCAGACTCCTGACGGACATGCCTGCATGTGTGAAGCCCAATGATGTGCTGGAGGGAAGGCAAGTGGTCACGTGGCCTGAGCTTTAACAAAGGAGTATCTGATTCAAAGTGCTCCTGGAATGCAGCTAAGAAGAACTTGTTAAACCTACTCTAAAGCCATAGAATTGAGAGAAAAAAAGGTATATGTGCCAAAGGTAACTCTCATTTGGATGGACTGCCTACAAATGATAGTTTCTCTGTAGTACCACCACATCCGGTCTATGGCCACACTCCGCAATAAGCCATCTCAACAGAGAAACTAACTCAGAGTCCACACACACACAGGACACTAAAAACCCTAAGAATTCCACAAAGCCTTTAGTATTTTTTTCCCTTAAATCTACATACACAAAAGCAATGAGGGGGGGGGGAAGAGTCCTTAACAAGGAGGGAGGGAGGGAGGGAGGGAGGGAGGGAGGGAGGGAGGGAGGGAAGAAGAGAGGGAAGGAAGGAGGGAGGAAGAGGAGAAAGGGAAGGAAGGAGGGAGGGAAGGAGGGAGAGAAGGAAGGAGGGAGAGAAGGAGGGAGGGAGAGAAGGAAGGAAAAAGGGTAGGAGGAAAGGAGGGAAACAGACTTTAAGGAATCTTGGATTTTAGGCTTATATTTCACAGTCTTCTTTAAAAAGAATTTAATTCTTAATTTATTAAATTAAAAACAGAATTCACTTAAATTCTGTTGAACATGGTTATGTTCAATAACTTTTACATGCCAAATAAAGGGCACACATAGGAACACACGTGCCAGAGTGCAGACTTTGGTACACGCAGGCTTTCAGAGATGAATCTGAGATGAAAGGAAGATCTGATATGTGCTCAATACTAATAATTCAATTTAAGCCATGGATTCCTTCGGTCCTCTCTTGACATGGAGTAACAGTTCTGGCCAACCTAGAACCCCAGAACTCAGGCTGAAGCTACCTTCATACCATCAGAGACCTTGTGCTTAAGGACATGTGGCATACAGGCGACTGGAACAGCATTCAGCAAATGTGGCTGGTAATACCTCTGCTTAGTTTGTTTACATTGGGCATTCCTTTAATTTCAAAATTACCAACATCGGGATCCCAGAGCCACAAGATTTCTCTACTTCCCAAGCTCCCATCCTTCCCAGCACCAGAGAAGTAGCCCCCTAACATTACACGGCCATAGCGGTCTTTTGTTAGGACTGTGTTCTGCTCCCCCCACACCACCCTCACAAATTACAAAGCTATGCTCCGAGTGATACTGCGGGCTAAGGTTCAGCTTGTGAAGAAACTTGGTTTCAGATGTTATCAGCCAGGAAAGCTATTTCCCCACACCAGCACTGTCAAAAATCCAGCCTGGCTCCCCTCTTCAAAAGTCCAGGGGCCCTTTCTTCCTTCCCTCTTTTCTCCCATCCCCTCCCCCTTTAAGAAGAAAGGTTCTGCGCCCCCTGAGATAGCCCTGGTCCCATCAAAGAGAGGTCGGCCTCAGGTCTTTCCTCATTTACTCATTGGCAGCTCGAGATGGCTCTTTTGTGTGGCCTCCGAGGCACAACGCTGAGTGATGCCGTCACATTCTCTCCACTGCTCGGGCACCGGCAAGATTTCCACTGCTCTTGGATCCACAGCTCAGCAGAACAAATAAACATTCCTCTCAGCGAGGTTGCCTCCTTTATCTCCCTTTCTGGGAGCAGGAGATTTTGGGGGTGCCAATGTTTACACAATGTTAAAACTTTCTTTCCCCTGTTTCCTGATTTTGAGAAAACACATCCTGGATGACCTCGGGTAAGAGATAACACCAAGTTACCGCTGGGTGCCAACCTCTGCCGGACTATAGGAGGCAGCTGTCTTAGCACACCCCACCCCACCCCACTCCCAGTCTATTTACAAGGCAAGAGAGGGAGAGAGAGATAAGCGGTCTGTCTGTAGGGGAGCTCAAAGGCAGGAGTCTTCAAGAGTCTCCCAGCAAAGCGGCTTGTCATTGCCACCTAAAGGCACACGTGCTTCAGTGTGCCTCAAAGACCCACTTCACTTGAACGGAGAGCTCACCAGAGGTGCCCATGGACATGCTCTCTAAGGCATCTGTGGGCCTGAGAGCCGGGATGCTGAGGAGGCTAGTGAACAACTCTGAGGAGAAAGGATTGTGGGGAAATGACTAACGAATTCCCTCACTTCCAAAGGGACTCCCTAAGGGTGCTGTAAATACTCAGTGTCACAGGCCATATAAAGCAGTCAGCGCGCTATGACACAGTGACAAGAGCTTAACCAATGTTAGAGTTGTCACCTATAAAAAAGGTTTGGGGTAAATGACACAGAAGAGCAGATTTGGGTACTGATTTAGAAAAAAAACAAAGTTAGAGTCTCATGGCTGAAAACAGTGACTTCTTTCCTTCCACAGTGTACTCAGTGTCCATAACCTCTGGTCCTCTAGTAGAGAGATCACTGCACCCCATCCGCTCCCGGCCAGGCGCGGCCCAGGATCTCAGGGTAGTCCTGTGCTGGAAGCGGGCGTGGTCAAGCTCTGGAGGGGTCCTTGTGGGTGCTGGCCTTGGTCTGCTTCCTGGGACAGCAGGACTTCAGAGCTCTTGTTGCAGTCACGCGTCTCAGGTGGTGGTGAAAGGAAGCCTGTGTTTTTCTTTATTTCTTGTTTCCTCCTTTAGGAAGGAGGACGAGGAGGAGGAGGAAAGAAGGGAGACCAGGGAGAGATGAGAGGTGGAGGGAGAAGAGGAGGAAAGGAAGGTAGCAGGGGAAGCAAAGAGGAAAGGGGGGAAGAAAGAAGAGAGCGGGGGAGGGGGGTGAAGATGGGGAAGGAGAAACGCGCTGTCCGTAGAAGCCAGCTGCCCGGGCCATGGCGCCAGCCACCCCCACGCCACCGTTTCACGCCGCTCCCGCTGCCCCCCTGGCACAGGTACAACTTGGTGTTGACTTCAGTGCTTTAGAGGAACCCTTGGCAGATTTGGCCCATGATTAATTGCCAAAGACATGGCTGGCCATATGGAACAGAGAAAGCATAAAGTAATTCATACTTGTGTGTGCAATCCCTCGGCCCTGTGTTTTAATGCACAGGAAAGAGCCAGTACAGCGAGGCCCTGGTGTCTTGCCCCTGACAGCCCATTAAGAAACCTCAGAGCACCCAGTCCAAGTTCCTCTGCTGGCTTTTCAATAGCAGCCTAATAGAACAGAGGCCCGGCTTCCCAGCTAGCCTTAAATCTTTCACATACAGAACATTAACTACGGCCACTGAAACAACGACTTCTTGATGGAATGGGATTTGATTTCTAGGCTCTGCATACTGACTGACTTGGTTGTTGTTTTTTTTTAAACCTTTATGGAGTTTACAAAATCATTGTTCTTCTCTTTTTTCCTGTTTTCTAAGCAGTCTAAAAGATCCACCTGTGTCAGGAGTCTACTCTCCAGCACTGTTGGTACCGGCTACCTAATAAAGGTGACTCGCAGCGAGGTGAAAGGCACAGCTTAATTCTTGTCACCAAGCGGCTCCACAGCCACGGAAAACCAGAGCAAGCTGCAGTTTCCCGGGAGGAGGGCGCCCCAGACACACCTCACGACTCTTCCTCCTTTCCCATCGCCATTCAACAAGGGAATGAACTAACTCAGTGCCCTAAAAGACACGCTGGACCATGCAAGCTGAGAAGGTGCCGCCCGTCCCGGAGTGGCTTTACCTGCTCCACGCTACAGCCCGTGGACACATCCCCATGATTTCTTCCAGGGCGGTTCAGAGGAGACTCTTAAAAAGCTGCTGCTGCTTTTCTCAGCTCTGACACGTGTTGGTAGTGATGACTGTGGTGTCACTTTCTGCTAGAAAATATTTACATGGCATTTCTTGTCCACTCTATTTTTAGGTGCGGTAATTATCCCCGCCCTGGAAGACACCAAAGAATCTGACTGCCTATCCATTAGCAGGGCTGCAATCACCTCCACCGCCAAAATGAGCTTCCAACCTGTTTAGAGCTTTAAGCCAAAGGAGACTACTGCCTCTCTGTGGCTTTTCTTTGCTGGAATATGCTGGTACTTTCCAGAACAAGGAACTTAACCAGTAAGCAAGGTCAGGAGGAGTGAGAAGAGCCACTATTGTGGAAAGAAATAATGAGTAAAGAAAATATGGCAAAAACAAGCAAGCAAACAAACAAAACCAAGATGTCTTCGCAGAAACAAGTAATCTCACTCCCTATTATAGAACCATTTTGTTTCACTGAACTTTTAGTATGTTCTATAAAGTATAATGATAATTTTATTCTCTCTTGGTCAACTTTCACCTGGCCTCTTAGGGGGTAAACAACAACAACAACAACAACAACAAGAGACATTTAGAGGCTCAATGAGCAGCATGCAGATTTGTAAATCTCAGTGCACTGGAACTGCAACAGTATCTCTGATATATTACAAAGAAAAGTGTTACGTCTAAATCATGGAAATAAACCAGAGCTGCAGAACTTTCAACACAGAAAGCAAAGGGATTAACGTATAGCATGGACCATCAGTGATCTAGGGAAGCACAGGCAGGCCTGTATATTTCCCATCACGAATACTGGAATGGGAGCTGACTTCTCTCTAGTTATTGTGGAGGTGCCTGGCCTTGTCGCTTATCTTTCTACGGAAAGCTAGTCACTCTATAAATGAAAGCAAGAAGCCCCCACAACCTCACCGTGACACACATGCCCCTGATGTCCAGCCTCTACCTGTAAGAATCTTGCCACACCAATCTGTCACAGCCTAACTAGTGAGGGCGACGCAGCAGGTGACTACAACCAGCACTAACGAGCTGGACGAGAACCACATCTGGCCTAAAAGTGGCCAAGCGCCCACTGCTCCCTGGGCATGTGAAAGTTACCCAAGTCTCCCGCCTTCGCCGAAACATCAGTAGCACAAAGACTGGAGTGGTCTGTCATGCACACTGGATTATATGAAGTGTAAAACATTGGGGGAGAGAGGAGGAGGAGACTTTTGAAAGGGAACGGGAAAAAGAAATCACACTTGCAAGAGGACCCAGCTGACAGCTCAGTCCCTAACAAGTGAGACGAGGGAACGTGCTGAGCGGCTCTGTGAATGCGGGCAGAGCGCGGGCCCTTTGTCTGCAGCCCTACAGTGTGTCCTTAGCCCGGCTGCTGCCCGCACCACTGAACATATGTTTTCTACACAAGAGCCGAAGCAGAAAAGGCTCTTTGTTATAATTCACTCTTTGTATCTATCCACCCCTCCCCCTTCCACTCACCCATTCTCTCTGTGACATCCAAGCCAATGCCCCAGTGGAAACTTTAACGGCTTGGGACAGGGAAGCCAGAGGCCTTCCTGCTGCCCTCGGGTTTGGAGAAATGGCCCCACAGTGACACTAGGGGCTAGAGTCACAGTTACCAAGCGCATCCTTCCACCAGGCCTATGGCATGTCACCCATGCTACCTCATTTAATAGAGCTCTCACCATGTGGGGACAATGTCTGTGTTAAATGTGGAAACTGAGGCACAGAGATGCCAGCAAACAACTCCACAAAACTGTAGTAGAGTTCAGTTTTAGAGACTTGCAGTTCAAAGTGCTTATGGGGCAACATACACACGCACGCACGCACGCACGCACGCAGCACGCATGTGATTCTGCACTTGAAATGTTACTACACCTGTGCGTGCATCTGGTCAAACACAAGCCGAGCTGGCTAGGGGCTTACTGAACACAGGCGGCTGAAGAAATGGTGCCAGTGGTGACGCTTCAGATCCCCCTGCACTGGGCCTTTAGTATGGGGAAGAAGGGCAAGAGCCCCATGGGGCGGAACCTTACGGTGGCCAAGCTGGCCACAGGCAAGGGACTTCTCTCTGGCCTTAGTTTACCCACCTGCAAATAGAAGTAGTTATTGTCAGGGATCTGAGAGGATTCACGTGTTAGCTATGGCTTTCTCCCAAGACTCTGCTGTTGAGATGTAGAGAATCAAAGCATGTGGGCCAATTCCAGGTATTAGAGCAGACACCCTTCCTGGGTTAGTGACTTGTCCTGTTGCTATGTCCAAATGCCCGACGAAAAGCAAGTTAAGGAGATAAGATTTATTTGGTCTCACTGTCTCTGGGGCCAGAGTCTATGATGGTGGGGAAGTCACGGTGGCAGAAGGGTAAAGTGGCTGCCCCCTGCATCCACAGCTCACTTCCTTTTCTTCCTACCTATGTGGATGGGCCTGTAGCTCATGGGGTGACAGCACACTCACAGCCAAGGTGTCTTCCCTACTCAGATAACTCTCTCTCACCCAGAGGTGAGTCTCCCAGGTGACTCCAAATCCAGTCAGGTTGGTAGTGAAGACGAATCCACACTTTATGACGCTCCCTGTGCCTCCTGTTCCATATTCACAGTGCATGTGCGTTAGATGATCCAGGATCTCCGGGTCGAGTGGCAAGGAGTGGCCGTGACGATGTAAGAGGCGCATCACCTGACACACTCTGCATGCCAAGCCTGCCCAGGAGCCCTGCAGCACTGAACCCTGCTAAGTCTGTGAGGAAGGCATTCACAGTGCTTTCATTTATAGGTTTCGCGATTTGCCAAATTTCATTCTATTAGTAAGCAACAGAGCCACGACCTAACCCAAGGACCTAGATGCCAATACAGGTCTATACTTCCTTGTTCACTGCAAGATGATTGCAGGAACATTATCTCAATGCTGCCAGCTTTGTGAAGCAGTTACTGTTTGCTGCATCTTTATAGATGAAGATGCTTAGTTGAGTTAAATAGCCCCTCAAATATTAAAATTCAGTGAAGGAGTTGAGACACCATCTGATGTGCTAATTCCAGGCTCTTACACTTTGTACTAGGCACACAGAACACAGGACAAAGGCAACTTCCCATGTGAGGAACCATGGTTGGGTCTCTGCTCCACCCAAGATAGCAAAAGGTCTAAATACTTAGCGAGCAGGAACGCCCCACTTAACAGGGAAAGCACTCTACACTAGAGTGGAGGATGGGAAAAGGGTTACATCAGGTGCTTCACTACCCCTTCTGGAGAGCATTACAAAGAATGACTGCTCATTAGTGTGCCCTCTTCATTGATGATCATAACATTAGTAGCACTATTTAACACCAGTCGGCTAAGTTCTATTCTTGTTTTATCTATGACAACAAAAACTAAAACACATGCCTACATGAACAGAGCTATGACTTACATACATCACCCAAAAATTTAGCCTCAACTATTTTAGTTTTCTTAAGATTCCCAAAGCAGAAATTCTGGCCCGTTATAATGAAGTGGCTGTTGACAGTGTGGCTATTACAATTGCAGACAATCTGGGGGGGGAGGGGGACCAGTGCCGTGAGCAGTGGCCACACATGTCATTAGGAAAGAACTACTCTAGTAGATGCAGCTCCCACCTAGAAGCAGCGACATCTACGGAAGCCTAGAGGTGCTTCTCTCACTGAAGGGAGGCTGAGCAGGGATGGCCGGGCACACACATGCTCACACATGACTCTTCTGTTTGCTGCTGCTTTGGGTTTTGACAAGGTCTCTGCAGTGTGTTCTGGTACTGAGCGTGCTGACACGCACCACCATACCCAGTTAGTTGTGTGACAAAACCCTCTAGTAGGGATTCAGTACCTATTAATACACATTTATATAGATTTTATTAAAGTGTTACTAGCAGGCATGAAAAGAAAAACATGTCACACAGTAGCTACATAAGTATTATCAGAAGAGGTTGATAACAGTAACTATTAGTTACCAAACATTCACCAACTGTCATGTCCTGTCCTGATCATTTTCACAGATTCCCAATTTAAATCCCTAGGACAATGTGGTGGAATATTTATTGAAAAACTTTTACTTTAATCATTATTGTAATTTATAGATTAGAAACCAAGACACGGGGCATGCTTGGGCCAGCAAAAGCATATGAGACACAGGCTTAAGGGTCTGAACTGAGAGTTCCATCTCCAGACCGCACCCGAAAGTTGTTTGAAAGTTGTCTTCTGACGTCTGCATGCTCGTTCTGCTCACGCGTGTGAGGACCAGTACGCACCACGCATGGCCGCACAATCCTCGCCCTCACCTTCATCTTCATCAATGGTAACCAAAGTGTCACAGCACCCACTTCAAATCACAGAGCTAGGCAGGCCTGAAACACGACGTAGCATCCCATCAAATCCTCCGACAGTCTGCGCAGGCCATCCGAGGGTAGCTGCACCCAGGCTCCGAGCACTGACACTGCCCAGGAGGCAGGGGTGGAGGTGCTAAGCGAAACTGAGATGGAGGAGGCCAGCCTGCGGTAAGTGCTCAGTCTCAGGGACAGCCTGTGCTAGCGGGAGCAAGGGCTCTCTCTCCATGGCTGTTGGGACTCTTACTTGGGCACAAACACAGAGGGCCTGACTGAAAAGCACTTCACCTAACCCAGTTAGCAAACTTCATCACAGGAATGCCCACATGCCAACCCTCACTGAGAGGATCTTCCCAGGAGAGCCCACATTGTGCCAAGATGGCTTTAGAAGTAACCACGACAAGCACCATTTCTGACCAGAGAGAGGTAAGAGCATTAGGTCTACAAACTACTCTGGATTGCTACTTAAAAAGCTAAAAGCGATAAAAAAAATTAATTGAGGGCTTTTTCATCTTATGTTTTAAAATGTTGTGCATGAAAGACATACAAGTATCACGAGAAACACTACCCTTTGAATGCTGTGGTTATCTGGAAGGTTATATAGTTGGGCGACATTTTGAAATCCTATCTGAAGATGGGCTGGGGATGTACCTCCGTAACACACACACACACACACACACACACACGCACGCACGCACGCACGCACGCACGCACGCACGCACGCACGCACACACACACGCACACACGCACACGCACAGGGCCCACCCTCTTGGCAGCTGCACTTTTATCCATAACTTTAGCATCATCAAGCACACCCCTCACTGGACCAAATGTGCAGCCGAAGCAGCAAGAACGCAGCCTCCTCCTGTCAGGAAAGGGCCCCGATGCTCACACGGCACTGTGTGCGAGCAGCTGTCACTTATTAGGATTTGTGTCTGCAGTTTGGGGGAAGAGGATTTTCAGCTCTAGACGTCTCACAAATGTATACAAGGAAACTATCATTACTCTTCATTCGCTGTCTTCTGCCATCCCGGCTGTGATCTGGAACCAAAGGGACCATCAGGGGCGGCTCAAAGGGAACACGGAAGGGCTGGGCCTGTGGATGGAGACTGGCCTTTATCACAAGCAGCAACAGGAACTGTGTGGGAACCTGCCTTCACCCTTTGGTGCTTCATCTTTTAATGCCTCAGAGTGTCCTGAGGTCTAGAGTAAGAAACTACATTCCATTTTATTTTAGGAAAAGAAAAAAACCCTCTTAATTATTCCAACCCAGATTGTTAATCCCCTTTAAAAGCAACACCCTCTGGTAAAGCACCTGGGTATGAACAGACAAGGGTGGCAAGGAGTTTAACCCCGGCTTAGGAAGCTCCTGTGGTTTGCACAAACTTGCACTGACAGCCCCCAAGGACAGCAGAAGTCACATTCTGCCCGGGCTTAAACAGTGGAAGCGCTCCTGCCTCCTGCTGCTGGCCTGAATGTCCGCTGCACTCTAACTTGCCACACTGACAACAGTTTCATGCTTTGATAGATATTCTTGGCTCATCTGTGGGAGCTGACTGCCTCTCAGGTCTGGTTTAGTGGTGATACACTCCGTACCCAAAGATGAAACCAGTTCGCACAAGTCTCAGAGGGTGCAGCCCTTTCGTGCTAAACTGGTCTCCACGAGACTGACCAGGAAGAGTTTAAATCTGAGGTCTGGACAATGAGTATTCTAAAAGGATTAGAAAAGCGGGCAACAACTGAGCCTCCCCCTGCCTCCTGTGTTCGAGTCTACCACCTGCTGTGGTATTTTTGTTTCAGTAACAAAGAGGCCTTCATGTTTGAGGCTCATATTTAATGTTTGCTGAACTGGCCCCTCGAGTTTTGGTTAACTCTTAAGGAGCAGAAAAAGAAATATTTCTTGCCGGGCAAACAAACAAATACAGCAAACTCCTTTCCTGGATGGCCTCCACAAGTCAATACGAGGGTCTCTGTGGGCACATGTGCGTCTGCCCAGAGACTGGAGGATACTCTATTTATATTTAATAAAGCATTATCAGTCAATAAGAGCTGCATGACATCTGCGATTTCATGGCCCACTACAGTAACAGGTGCTGTGGTAAGCAGGGGTGCAAAGTGTTAGAGAGAAAGGGGATCACTTCAGAGACATTAAGCGGCTTTAAACACTGACAGCAGAAAGGGAAAATTTTTAAGCAATTTGGTTGGGTCAGTAAAAAGTAACAGAGGTCAAAGGAACAAAATGGTACCCAAAAATTCTGCCCATTGATCAATGATCCTACTGTTTTGTGGTTGGATGCACAAGGCAAAGGCTAAACAAGTGTTGTGTGGAAACAGAAATATGCCCCCTTTGTGGCTCTTTGACAATAAGTTACTTCAGCTCCGTGAACGCTTGGGGCCCCATTCTCCCTGTAGCTGTGGCTGGGGTATACATTAGCGAAAACAAAAGGGGCCATTTTCATTGTAACCATGCAGAAGGGTTAAGCATTTGACCTTCAAGTATGGTGTGCTTGTGCTTGGTGGAAAGGCTCTTGACAATATAAACAAGAATTACTGCTGTCAGAGAAAAGGGACACAATTAAAGACAATCTAGAGGCTTGTTGTACAGCTGTTCACGTTTCGGCTCTGTCGACCTCTAAGGATGCTGCGTGTTTAAGGGAGACGATTTAAGGTATTTTAGCGAGTCCCTCGCCATCCGCCGCTGCCAGCTTTCCACTGGGAAGACCTATCTCTAAGCACAAAGCACTTCCCACTAATGGGATTTCATGCCGTGGTGTTTCCCCTCGACACCCTTTGCCTTTCCAATATGTCTTCCCTTGTATCTTGCCATCCTGAGGAGAAGAGAGAGGCTGGATCCAAAGGTGTCCTGGCAAAAGGCAGGGGTCCTTACCTGTAGAAACCTTTCTCTCTCTCTCTCTCTCTCTCTCTCTCTCTCTGTTTTGTTTTTGCCTGAAAAGCAAAACGCTATCATAACTTACTTTCCAGAAAAAGATATCACGGAAGCAGAGTTTTATTTTGTTCTACAGCAATTTATTAAGAAGGCAGATTTCTTTGTTGTCCTTTATTTCCAGTTTACAGATGAAAGTGTGCAGGTACCCCCCCCCCAATAGTACTGGAAATGGACAAACCATTAAAGAAAGAAAATATGGGAGTATATTTCTCTGAGATACCACAGAAAGCAGAAACTCTAAGGTAGAAGGCTAAGTCCTTTGTCCACACTGAGGGAAACACCCCTGTCTTCTGGTTGTTTGATCTTCAAGGAGTCAGCAAAACACTCTACATTTCTTCCACAAATAAGAGAGTCCATGGGAAGTGGCTGTGGGAAGGCGCTGTCTCCTCTCATCAGGACGACGCTGGCCTGAGGACTGAGACTGGCCCCCAGGAGTTTGAAGGGACAGTGTAGGCGGGGCAGCAGGCTCCGGATTGGAGAGGGCATGCTTCCTGCTTTAGGGACAGAAAGGATGTTCCTTTGGAGTGAAGCACTGGGCAGAGACAGGCCAAGTGCAGCGAAGGGCAGGGCACAGGCAAGTTTTGCTTGTCAAACACACTTTAACACTTTGATGCTGTTAGGGGCTTTGATGCTGTCCCTAACAGAAAACATACATGGTCTCCAAGATCGACCTACAGCTTCTCTGGTAGAAATGGCTCCATGCTCAGGGTTTCCTTCTGAGATTAGGATCTGTTTTACCCCTGATATTCACTGGGTCTGACTGCAAGAGCCTCATGAGAGACGAGGACATTTTCCTGCCCTCTGACTCATCAAATCCATCAAACTTTTAGTCCTCAAATCAAGTTCGTCTTGCAGGGAAGACAGCTGGTCGAGATGGTCCAGACTGCAGAGCACTCGCTGTCACTGGGACAAAGAAGGAGTGGCTCTTTAAAGGAGGGTCGGCTCCAAAGGCAGGTGACAGAGATTGACTAAGGATGGCCTTACTAATCTCGGTAGTATTTTAAAAAGCACACAGTTCAGTGCTTCAGATGAAATGAAAAGAAGCAAGAGACGGGAAAGAAAGATAGAGCCACCTTTGCCCATAGATTCAAGGCAACTGGACGCTCGACCATCCTAAGTCACAGGGGAGAGAAGCCCTGGACCGGCACTTGAGATACGCTCACCGAGGCAAGGACAACCACCACTGCTATCTCACCGAGACGGCTCTGAAGCTGCTTCCCTTCCTGTAGATGAGCCCTGCCTGCCTCTAAGGATGATGGTGAGACTAAGAATATGCTTGCAAATTTGGACAGAATCCCAGGGCTACTTCAGAAATCTCGGCAGCTGGGACCACAGGATAGGTCTCTCCATGAGAACACAACTGTCAACTACTGAACCTGGGGGAAGCTCAGTCCTACATCAACATTCTGTCAGTCTAATGAAGTTGAAGGATGACCCATGTCAGGCACACAGAGATCACTCCCTTTTGCTAAAACAAGAGTCTAGCCAAGAAAGAAATTCCTTACACTGTTTCTAAATGTGCACAGTTAACAGAACGGGGACCTCCCCCCCCCCCTTCTAGGAATGGAAAACAAATGCCTCACATGTCTTATTCACAACGAGCTAAAGGAAAACTCCCTTTTCATGGAAGACTGTCAAGGCCCCTGTAAGTACTAACCTAAAGCCACAGCACCTACCAGGGAGAGGCAGAGACAGCTATGCCCCGAGCCTCGGCATTAGCAGGCATCCTGGCTTCTGAGTGCACCAGCACCGGAGAGAGATCGCTCCTCGAGGCTGCCTCAGGATGCACATAACTGTAAGTGAGGTTTTACTCTAAATTGCGACAGTTTGCTCTTCCTCCTCATACCCCCTGCCACACTGTAATAACACCCAGCCTTTCCCTCTGCTTTTCCACCCTAGATATACACCTGTGGGAGAACGAAGGTAGGCTTTGTCCCTTTGGGGCCCAGTTTCTTCCATGCAATTTGCAACAAAATGCACCTTGGATTTTAAGAGAGCTATCCTGTAGTTACGATATTGATTTTTCACTTTACTCCACAAATACTACCACAACTTTATAACTGATATACACCATCAACAGTTTCCTTGGCCTTAGAGACCAAATTAATCACAAAATCAACAATCTTTTTTTATGCCACAGAGTTCAATGTTCATTTTCAACATAAATTGCCAAGCCACAGAGCCAGAGCCTGGTGCAATTCTGGAGATGCATTGCTAAATTGCCTCCCATTTGTGATTTAATACAACAATGGTTTTGCAAATTAAAATGGTTAAGGCTCTAGGTCAGTCTCTATTGAGACTGAATGTCTCCAGGCTCCTTTTTGCAGGATCACACTGGGGATAAACTGGCCTTCTTGACAGGGACCTCAGGGTGACCCACAGACATCACTGGTATGAGACCTGCTTTGAGAAGCTCCCTGGCCCCCACCCCAAGCAGACCACAGAATTCCACTGAGGCTCACCGTGTCCCACCTTACCTTCTAACACGCCTCGCTCCCCTCCCATGCTGAGCACAGCAGTGGGCTCATCCTTACTTGTCTTAAGGTCTCGACAGTCAACACCTGACCCTACCACTGCTATGGCTGCCAGTTGGGCCATTTCACTAGCTTTTTAAGCTACGGCCATCTCCCACTCGTTACCTCACTGCACGCTATTCTTCCCTTCCCTTCTCTCTCTCATTCCGGTTGTTGCGGCTTTTATCTCAGTGAGGGCAACTGCCATGTGCTTGCTGCTTACACGAGTTAGCATGAGAGAATGTGCCTGGTACGGAGTAGGTGATCATGCATGTCTGCGATAGACACGATCATGCATGTCTGCAATAGACATTGGTCAAATCCCAAGGGTACACCGGGCTCTGACAGCCCCGGTGGCTTCTGGACCACTATCCCTGGTTCTTTGTAGACACTCTGCTGGCTGGCCACACGCACTCCTAAATCCCTAAACTTCTTTCTGGTCTGTGTTCTTCAGTGTGGCAAATGGATATCATCTATCCAACCCATGATTAAGACAAGACGATAAGGTTGTCCTTTTCCTCGTCTCTCAAGGCTATTATACAACTGATAGTGAAGCTTCTTTTAACCATAAAATACAAAACTGAATCCCCCTAATGTTGAATTCCTTTCCTTACGGCTTTCGTTATCTGGATTGGAAATTTTTGCAATAGGTCTTCATGGTGGTCAGCCTCTCCTTTCTGGAGCTTCTCCTCTGTGTTGTTACCAGTTATTCCGACTCCCAACTCCCACCAACTGCCCCCAAAACAAACTTCTAAGCAGTCATTCAAGACTGGTTCCCCCACTCTAGGTGGCTGCCACCCGCTCTCCCTCTCTCCCCCAGTTAGGTACCAGATATAAGTTCTTTTCTTCTGTGCCCTCCTGCCTCCTGTTTGCTTTATCTGAGGTGGCCCTGCCTCTCCTCTCCAGAACCCATCAAGTATTTGGTTATTAGAGGGACTGAGGCACAGCTCAAAGGCACGTGCCTCTTCTATGGAGTCTTCAAAGTTTTCTCAGCCTGACATGTGCTCTGAGCACAATCTCATTGTCACTGTGTTGGACCATGCGTTTGGCATGCCACACACTACGTTTTACCTGTGCATATGCCTGTTTGCTTAGTGCACACATACTCCACAGTGAGCCTTCTCTGGTGCTTGACAGAGAAACGTAAAGAAACTTTAATGCTTGACTGTTGGTTTGAAGTGGGGCCATATCTGGACCGTGTGTCTATCTAGTAGAGCCCACTGAACGGGAACTACAATTAGTTATAAGCCTTACTGACCTCAAACAGAGCATGAAGCGGTCAGGGGCTAGGACCTAGGCACTACCTAGGGCTTCTAGAGAAAGTCAGAGGGATATGTTATCCTAACTTCTGCTCACACAGAAGAAAGGAAAAAAAATAGGGACACTCCTATGGCCTCGACCGGTTCCCACATTTCTCTCTCATGCACAAGACATGTTTATAAACACAGGAGGTTATAATAAAACTCACGTGAGAGACAAAACTCAACATTGGCAAGTGTTTACATTCTAATCAGGACAACAAGTCACTTCTCACTGAGGGATTCCAACTCAGTCAGCATGAAGATTCCTGTACTTGTGCCAAGGGCCTTTCCCTGTGCCAAAAGCAGCCCAGCCTTTCCAAGCTAAAGGGCACTCCCAGAAGAGTAATAAAAAATAGCTTCCGAGGACCGCTTCTAAACCAGTGTCCACATATCGTACAGCTCTCCATGCTAGAGCATACTGCTCCCTGACCTTGTCAGGTGACTCCCAACCCAGGCAGACTGAGGGCTGGGTTACAGTGGAAGGCTGCAGACCTTTCTGAGGGCCTGAGTTCCTGAAGTTGTTGAAAAGAAAAGTGTAACATCCCCCGCCCCCCACGAATCCTGGCTTTTCTAAGTGGCATTCAGAAGATGCTAAGCCCGGCAGGAACACAGGAGGAAATGGCCAATGGGCTGCCTGTGATCAACCCACGAGCACACCTAAGCCCAAACAATGGCTGTGCTGCAAGGTTCCCCGGCAGGCTGAACACCGCAGCCAGGTTGCTCACAGAGAAGCCTATATGGCCTCGATGTCAGGTGAGCAGTGTAGGTATCACTTGGTGTAAACCTGATGGCTGCTGTCTCACTGAAGATAACGGTACCCAGCGAACACTGTGCAGCCTGCCCAGTTCTAACAAACGGGAGGAATCTGTCATGGAAACCATATGGTGTCTCTCCTAGTAGTTGGTATGGATCAACAATTCCCAATTCTCTGTCAGAGAGCAATTAGTGAGATGCGTAAATCATTTGCCCAACATCACACCTGCTCTTCTCACGCCTCTGGAAGCACTGGGGCTGCATGGAACAGGGACCACTCCGAAGGCCTGTCTGCCAAAGGTACCCAAGCCCTGAGCTGCCAAGGCTGGCTTTCCTGAGGATGACTGGAATAGAGGACAGTGATGTGATCGAGTCACACCTGAACAGTGAGGGCCTGCCTTGGTAGGAGGAGACATTCCAGAAAGAGGAAAGAGAGGCAGAGAGAATTAAGCAAGGCGGGAGGGGACTGCAGAGCAGACTCTGCAGAGTAAATCCAGAAGAGAGTGCAGGAGGCTGGGGATGGATCTGCTGTAGGACCCACCGAGGAGTCTATGAGGGAGAGACAAGACCAGAGTAGCTGCTGCATGAGGCGTTCCTGAAGCTGAGAGGCAAGCACCTCAATACCCAAGGGCAGGAGGATGGTCCTGGATGGGCGAGCAGTACAGCAGCTGGAAAACAAAAAGAGCAAGGTGCAGAGCCGGTTCCAGATGCTTCCACAGCAGCTGCCGTGCAGCGGTGAGGAGCAGAAGTGCCGGCCATGTGCTGGTTTCGGAACTTTGTGTGTAACCTGTATTTACCTCTCCACCTCCCATACCCACTTCTTCCCCTATCTCTGTCTGGGCCACCCTCCCCTTGATTTTGAGATTAACTCAGAAGTCTCCACTGACTGGGAAGCTCTCTGGCATCCTACTGACCCAGTGTGTCCCTTTGCATCCTTTATGCTGTGACTGCATTAGCACTAACCTCTATTACACATAAGACTCAGAAATACAGCTTTTGCTTCTGAGTGTCAGTCCAGCTTACTCCAGCCCACCCCAGGAATGAAAGAAAACCAACTGACTGGGTGCATCTGTGCGGGTTAGAGTGAGGGGGACTTCCGTTCATTTGCTAATTGGCTCACTTGGTCATTCTTTCAATCCAATCAACAGCTTGACAAAGCAACTGGGAGCTGTGACCTGGACCAGTCACATTTGTGACTCTGGGGCTGGTGGGATCCAGAAAATAGTTTGAAAATAATTATCTGGGTGATTCAAATATACAGCTAAGATTAAGAACCCAAGTATCTGGGGACAAATTACCACATATCCTTAGTATTACTCTCAGTAATGCAGGGAAATACTATTCCAGAAAAGGTTGATATTATTTTAGCAATCCAAGGTTTTTAACTCAGGGAATTCGGGCACTCAGATTAGATCAAGAAGTCGGGACGGGGAGGGGGGGTTATTCAATGCAGATCACTGAGGCAGACTAACAGAGCCTGCACCTAGCTCCGTTGGGTTCTACTTTTAATTTTTTTTTAAATTTATGCATTTACTAATGTAGTCATTATCATTTACTTATTAGTGTGTGCGGAGTGGAAAAGGAGGACCTTGAAGCCTGTTCTTGGGGACTCTCTTCCCTAGCCTCGGCTTGAAGCTTTCTAGCTGTCAGGAGGACAGCAGCCTCTGGCCGGGTGGGCGTTCCTGCACTCATTTTCCTTTCTTGCCTTGGGCCCAAAGCACTGGACCTCGCCAATGACTCCTCTCCAGAGTGCTTCACCACAATGGGACATTTTACTATCATCACAGTCCTGAGGGCTCTGCAGTCATCTGAATGCTGGTCTCCTGGAAACAACCTCCTGCCTAGGCCCCAGAACCGAGATGTGGGCGTGGGCGGTAAAGGCTGGGAGCTGCACCTTTGCAGCAAAGCAGGAAAAGGCCCAGAACAGAGAACAAATCAGCATTGAAATAGTCCTAAGGAAGACAGACAGCAACAGGATGCCAAGGAGGCTCAGCCTATCAAAGTGACAGGTGAAGCTCAGACCTGAACAGAGGCCAAGAGGCACACAACTTTAAACAGAAACTCAGGCCAGGGCCTGCTTCCTCTCATCATCCTCCATCAGTAAAAAGCAAACGCCAAGACCGAGGACTTGCGTGGCAAAAGTAGCCCTACCTACCTACTGGGCTCAAGCTGGCTTCCGCAGCATTACTGGATGTCCCACTAGCCGCGTTCTCCATGCTGACCGACCCAGCTGACTCGGTGACAGTGCGCAGAGGGAGAGCTTTCTCACACGTAGCAGTCAGCATGCCTGATGGCTCGCCGTGAGGATCTTGAGAGCTACCCTGGGTTTTTGATCATAGTGATAGAAGTACTGTGTGGCTGAAGTCATTATAGCAAGAGAGCAGGAAGCTCTGCCTAACTGTAAACCCTAGATCTGTCACTCATTAAGTATATGACCCGGCAAGTCACTCAACAGTCTGAGTCCCAGCTTCTTCATTAGAAAAGCACGAATGAGAAAAATGCTAACGAGACACCCTTTCTTACCAATTACATTAGCAAAAAGTCAAAAGGTATGATAATAACTTTCCGTACTGGTGAAGATGTAGGAAACTGGCACTTGCTTCATAAACTCTATACAAGACACACACACACACACACACACACACACACACACACACACCACAACTTCAAACTCTATGGAAAGCCATTCGAGCCCCTCCTCCCTTCTATCTTTTGTCGTGTCTCCTCTGGGAGACAGAGTCTATGTGGCTGCTTCTCGACTCCACCCCATGATGTCTGAGACTCCAGGCCTCAGCCACTACAGGCAGCTGACCGGAAATCTTAAAATTAAAAATGCGCATCTTCCTCTGCTCCTTCTGTGTGGATGAGAATGCGACGAGCCAGCCTCCTGCTCTTGCCGCATGATTTCCCTAACTGGCGCTAGGGCTCTCTGCAGTAATGGGCTTTATCTTTGCTTTATCGGGAAGACTAAGACAGCATAAGCCCTTTCCAAAGTTAAGTGTTTTATCTAAGCAAAAGAAAAGTAACTAATCTAGAGACTGTAACTGAAATTGGGGTATGGTTTAATTTATGCCTTTGAACTATTATGTAGAGGACTTTGGAATTTCTTTTTTTTTTTCTTTTTTTGTTTGTTTGTTTGTTTGTTTTTTCGAGACAGGGTTTCTCTGTATAGCTTTGGCTGTCCTGGAACTCACTCTGTAGACCAGGCTGGCCTCGAACTCAGAGATCCGCCTGCCTCTGCCTCCCAAGTGCTGGGATTACAGGCGTGCGCCACCACTGCCCAGGACTTTGGAATTTCAAGTTGAAAAAGCCTTTGAATGCTTCAAGCAGAGCTTAACTGGCTGTTCTAGTAGAGGCATGGAAGACAGATGCTGGGGAAAGGCATACACTGGATGCCCAGGTTGTGAGGTTTTCTGAGCCAAACAAGGAACAAGTTGGCTAGAGGCCATTAGTAATATTTTGGCAAAGAACATGGCTTCATTTGCTCATGTCCTAAGAACTTGTACAATGTTACCCATTAGAGGGCTTGAGGTTAGATAAATTGCTCAGCAGTTAAGAGCACTGGGTGCTCTTCCAGACGACCTGGGCTCAATTCCTAGCACCTACATAATGGCTAACACTAGTCTGTAACTCCAGTTTCAGGGTTCTCTATTCCCCCTTCTGGCCTCTACAGGCAACAAACGTACATGTAGCACACAGACATACATGCAGGCAAAACCCCTATAAACATAAAATAATCTTGAACTAAGTAAACATCAGACTTTTTAAAAAAGACTATTTTGGTGGAGGAAATTTCAAGACTGCACAACACCAAGTTCGTAGAATGGTTATTACTAATATGCAGGTCTACTGTGGAAATGGACAGATGTGGTAGAAAGAAACTACAGTGCGGACTGGAAAAGACCATGAAGAGGCTCAAATCAGGTCACACGCTGAAAGGGACTGTTAAAGAGAAGCGCCATTACAGGTACACCGCTGGTTCTGGTTCTGCAGTGAGCAGTAAGAAAACAAACAATAGGTGGACAAGACCCAGCCCAACTAAGCCTTGAAGCAGCTGCGTGCCTAGGGGTTGCTTGCTTCTAGAATTAACTGTCCAGGCAAGGCAAGCTTCTCACCATGTTCAGCAACACCAGCATTGCAACTATGGTTCTGTCCCAAGTTGGTGACAGAGCCTGGAAGTGCTGTTGTGCTGAACATGTTGTGCTGGCTTTGGAGACAAGAAAATCCAAGACTGAGGGATGTCATGGTTCTTTCTCTATGGTGTTAGAGAGAAACTGAGGCAACATGTTGCAGGGTCAGAGTGCCCGCAAGGAGATCATGTGATAAATCTCTGAACTGAAGCCTGGGTTGCAGTACAGACCCAGTCAGAGTCATGAGACAGTTGCCAAGGAGGGCTGCCTAGAGGAATGGAACCTAAGCGAGAGATGTATG
Source organism: Apodemus agrarius (assembly GCA_964023405.1). Lineage (NCBI taxonomy): Eukaryota > Metazoa > Chordata > Mammalia > Rodentia > Muridae > Apodemus > Apodemus agrarius. Next base: position 43,104,441 of record OZ030024.1, read on the forward strand.
CAGCAGACAGCAAATTGTGAGGAACTGGCCGTCAGGTCCTAGATATCAGACATGGACCTGCAGGATTCGGTGTTTTCCCTGCTGGGTTTTGGTCTTGCTCTGGCCCAGTCTTCCCTCACGATGGATGTCCCTTTCCTGCCATTTGGGATGGGAATGCATACTCTGGACCTTTGGATGTTGGAAGTACATAATTTTCTTTTTACTTTACAAAGTGTTACAGTTAAGAGCCTGCCTTGAGTCTCAAAAGAGACTCTGGACTTCTGAGGTGGTGAGACTGTGGAAGGCTCTGGGGACTTCTGACTGGGCCAAATGCATTTGGCATCCTGGCTGGCCTCGATCCTGTGGGAACCAGGGGTGGAATGTCATGGTTTGAAGGAGAAAGGTCCACAACAGGCTCATTTGGTCCCATTTGGGGGATGTTACGGGACCTTTAGGATAAAGAGCCTTTCTGGAGGAAGTATGTCCTTGGGAGTCAGGAGTGAAGAGTTTACAGAGCCTTGTCCACCTTGTGTTTCCTGTGTGTAGGTGAAAATGTGATGGGCCAGCTTCCTGCTCCTGCCAGTGAGCTCAGGACACCTGACTGCTGCCATCCCTTCTCATCCTCACAGACTCTGCCGGAGACAATAGGCCCGAAGACACAAACCATTCCTTTATTGAAACAATAAAAGTGCATTCGTTTAAATCCAACAATTCTACTTCTTAGTGTTACCAATGTTAGTGGTAACAATGTTAGTGATTTCAAATGTTAAAAATATCATACAGAAAAATATTAATTACTGCTATTTGTGAAAGTGGAAAACTGAAGAAGATAGTAGAAGACTAATAAAATAAATTATGAAAGCACTTAAGAGCTATGTCACAATTTAAACAACATACAAAACTGGAAAGATCTGCAAGATATAATGTTGTCTGAGGTTGAAGTGGTGGCTTGGTGTCTAACATCTGCTCTCAGAAGACCAAGCTCGCTCCGTTCCTAGGACACAAGCCAGATGGCCCTGAACTACTCATAATTCTAGCTCCGGGCCTCCGGCATCATCTTCTCATCTTTCTCCGTGGGCACCAGCACTCATGCATACCTTCCTTGACACACACCCATATAAATGCACATAATTTAAAACAAAACAAATCTTCTTCATAAAAGATACTATGTATTTATCCTGACAGCCTGAGAGAAAATGGTTCTACACAGTAACACCAGCATGCGTGTGTGTGTGTGTGTGTGTGTGTGTGTGTGTGTGTGTGAGCGTGCACGCGCGCAGGGGAGGTTTGGGTACACAGAACCAAGCATCAGCTCTACACTAACAGTGGAGCAATGTTTCATAGCAATGACTTCTTGGTCGTGTTTTGCTATGCTCACACGGGTGAAGGGCGCTAACAGCTCAGGAAAGGCCCAAGTGCTGGGCGATGGGGGCTGCCGTGTGAGGTGGAACTGCCATTGGGGATTGTGGGCTCTGCGCCCACTATGGTCTGTGTCCCCAGACAAGGCTCTGTGCCCTCTGAGCACCTCTTCACCAAAGGACAATGTCATAGGGATCATCACTCAGCTGCTTCTCGGAGCCTGGCACCTGGTTGTGAGTATCACCTACAGTGATATTCAATAAGATCAGAACACAGAACGAACGCTGCGGGCAGACCTTGGAAGAAATTAAACAATACCAACATCTCTATTACCTGTTCCTTGGGAATGAGAAAAAAAATGAAGGGATATCAGAGAAGAGGAATTTTCTGGGAAGCCTGAAACCCATTTGTTCTCCAGAGAATTATACTGTAGGGCAACTCATAAGGGTTCCAGTAAAATGAAACCATAGCCCTATAATGTCCTTTCTGTCTCACTATTACCTAAGGAGAAAGGGTCTTTTTAATTAACCCCAGACCTTAGGTTCCTAAAGAGAATCAAAGTGAAGGCAATCTTCAGGCGCTCAGGGCGGAACAGGCTGAGGCTTTCTGACGACTCAAGAATCAGCAGTTTGCGCCTGAGAAGGAGTAATAGCAGCACAGAGAGGGTCGAACGTGAGGTGGAACAGAGATCCACACCCATCACTGGCAGACTGGGAGAGCAGCGGCCATTTACAGTAGGAACAGCACCTCAGTCTTTCACACAGTCTCGCCAGCCAGTGCCAGACTGCAGCTGCAAACACGGGGCAGCAGAGACTGCAGTCCCAGAAGCTGCCAGCCAAAATGGATGGCAGCAGGGGCATGAGCCTGCTCTGCTCTACTACCATGCCTGCTATCCTGAACCAAACCGAGGCCGCGAATGAATGGCCTCCAGCAATATCCCACAGTTCTTCTATGCAGGTAGTGGGACCTACAGACTGTCTTCAGGACAAGACAGAGGAGATGCGTTTCCTCCATCACGACTCCAACAGTTTAGGGCCATGCTCCTACACAGAAGGGAACCTGCAAGTAGCTCACACATAGGAAGACCTGCTTGTGGACAAGGCTTAAAATTATTACTTTAACATGCCGTGACTGGAGGGGAAATAAAAAGCAATTTGGTAAGGAAAAATACCCCAGTTTGTTTGTAATTCATACTCGGACAATGTTGCTGTTAGCTGCATTTAGGGTACAGACCAATTGGGAAATTGGGGGAAAATAATACGATCTGACTTGTTTCCCAAGCAAAACCTCTGCAAACACAAGATAATCAAACTACTCTCCCTTCTATTCTTAGTTGCACATACTTGCACTTCGTGGCCAATGACTTTGAAAGTCATTATAGAGGAGAAGACTGTACTTCGCAAAAAATGCATTAGAAAAAAAAAAGGGCCCATGCTAATCTTTCCCATCTTATCTGCAGCTGCCCGACCCACACAAAACAAACTCTGTGAAGTCTAATCAAGTTTACAAGAATAGAATGTTCTCCTGCCTACTGCATCTCCGCTCTGGCCATCTCTGAATATCTTCTGCCGGCTCCATCTATCAGAATCCGTGGTTTTCCCACAGGCCTGTGTCGGACTCGGCCTTTCTCCTTTGATTTTCCTCCCACTGAATCACTTACTGCCTCCCGCCTTATCAGCCCGGGAGACCTAAGTCCCAGTTCTTTGTACAACTTCCCTTATCTGGACGACGGGGAGCACACAGATGATTAAATGACGAGATGAAGACCGAACATTTCTCTTCTGATGCTACAATATTAAAATAATTTCAAGGAAAATTATTGCCCAATTTTTAGGTTATCATTCATGCAAATATCTGAGGAGCATGGAATTATAAAAGTAAGTGTAAAAGGGAAGAGTCTGAATTTTCAGATTTGAAATATTGAAATTAAGTGTTAACATGCTAGTCGTTTTATGAGAAGCTTCATTTTCAATTACTAGTTAGTTCTCAGATCAATCAATAAAAAAGGTCGAGTTCCTTCATGCTCACATTTGCACCCAAAAACGCAATCTAGGTTATTCTGCTCTACCCGGAAAATGCTATGTAATTAACACAGCTAAGAGTCATTAAGAGGAGGAGGAGGAAGAAGAGGAAGAGGAAGAGGAGGAAGAGGAGGAGGAAAATAAGATTGATCCTAAGACTCCCATAAGCTAAGGCACCTGTGCTGCTGCAGTCCCGGCTCTGAGGACAGCATGGTTATTCTGTCTCTGGCTGAGGATGAAGAGCACCCGATGGGCCACTCAAAACAACATAAGAAGACCTGGCCAGAGGTGGCAGACACAACTAATTATTTCCCCTCCTCCCTCCTCAACAAAATGGTTGGGGGGGGGCAGGGAGGGAAATAGGGAAGGGGGAGGGGCCCACTTCAGTGTCATTTCCATCAGATCCTTTCTAAAGCTTGGGTCCTCTGACGTCGCCTAAGAAGCCAGGTCCATTCCCTGTACTCAGACAGCAGGGTAGCTCTGTGGCTCATAAAATTATGGCCCAACTTTTCCCTTTGTTCTAGCAAAAGACTTCCTTGAGAAGGCAGTAATCCTTTAAAGCTTCCCAGTGCAAAGGTCTCCCTTGGTTTGTGTTCCCCCACCCCATCCCCCAGAGGAGCAGCTCAGTCACATCACAAGGCTCGTCTTGGTTCCAAGCTGCGCCGGGGCTCAAGGCTCCTGGTGAGGAAAGAAAACTGGTCATTTGAACATCCTTTCCTGGGATCTGTCTGAAGTGTAGACAAGCAGCAAAGATGAATATTAATATGCCTTCCATCATCAAAAGCTATTGCATACCCAAAGGATGATAAATATTTTAATCAGTTTTCAGCTTGTCTGGCGGAAGTTGGTTTATTCCTCGGGGACTTTCCTAGTTCTGTGCCCAAAACCTGTCCGGTGCATGCTGCTTTCTCTAGATTTGAAATTAACCACAACAAAGTTCAAGCTTTGCTACAGAAGTCCTTTAATTTTGACATGATTTTACTCAATTGCATTTTTTTTTAAAGAGTAGGGAACTCTAAGACATGAATGATGCCAAGAACAGAGACAAAGCACTGCCTTCTTAAGTCGTGGCGATACAATGACTCTGGGAAACTAAAAGCTGATTTCTCTCATTAAAAAATCCCCATATTTACACAAGTCATTTGCCAGTGATTTCTCAATCTTCTCAGCTAGAAATGCCAAAGGCACACAACCTGCCTCTGTACCCACACTGTGCTCTCCAGGCTGCTGCCCAGGCAGAGGGCTGTCAGTGCTGTCCTGAGGGCCCTCTAAGTGGAGAGCCCATTCTAAAATAACCTTTTTAATTAAAAGGCAATTTTGAGGAAACTTACTAGAGGCCAGGCTCCCCACACCGTGGGGCTGACCAGAACACTGATCTCACATCTAGTTCTCCTTTCTGTAAGTGTGAGGTAAGCACTACGGTGTGCCAGCCAGTGTCCCAGGAGCTAGGACTATAAGCAGAGCTGTCGGCCTCCCCGTGAGGGGAGGCTGGGCCAGCTGAAGCACAGTCTCACGGTGAGGTGCCACGGGGCAAGCAGAGCGCGCAGGGCCCTCTGCGGGGAGGGTGACTCAGCCGGAGAAGCTCTCTCCAAGGATGAGACAAGACAATGTGCAGGGAAGGAGTGGGACAAGCAAGGCAGAGGACATTCCAGAGGCCTCAGAAGTGGGTCCTGTGGCTCAGAAAGCCACTCAAGGCAGATGGCTTTCTGAGGGCCGTGGGAGGTCTGGACCAAGCCAGTGGCTTTCCCTGCAGATGGGCAGCCGGGACAGTTTACTAGGTGCTAGGAGGCTGGTCACAGGGCAGGCCCCACAAGCGGCCATGCTGTGTTCTCGAGAGGTGGCGAAGGCTGGTCAGGTGATGAGTGTAGTTTGAAGAGAGCTTTTTTAGATTTGGAGTTCAATCAAGAGTACACTGGAGCTTAGGCCGAACCACTGGATACTCAGTTGCTGACCTGGGAGGGGGCTCTCAGGGATTTGAGACGTGCCTCTTTGAAGCACTTGTTACAGGGTGGCGTCCCCCTATCCCAACACAGGTGCCCAGGACAGGACTCTTGAGTGCTGAGGAAACACGGGTTTACTGTGGGCATCATGTGCGGTCCTGGGGCCACTACACTCACTGCTACCTGCGTCAGCAGTTCAGGGCAGTGCCTCTCCACCTTCCTAACACTGTGTTCCTCATGCCATGGTGACCCCCAGTCATAAAATGATTGTGTTGCTACTTCATAACTGTAAATTTGTTCCTGTTGTAAACCGTAATGTAAATATTCTGGGAAATAGAGATTTTTCTACAGGTGTTGCAACATACTGGTGAGAAGAACTGGTTTAGGGACAGTAAATAAAATGCAACCTCTTAGTTCCCTCAAACATCTGTCAACCTCTGATGAATAATTATGGGTATTTTGAAATTCTTCATTTAAATGAGCAATGCTTAAGTAACAGAGCTATTACACTATCAGGAAACCAGGAGCTCCAAGTCCCTACAGCTAAAGCAGATGTGTCTGAAGCAGGCACCTCCCTTTCAGAGCTCACTGCATCACCCCCATTTCTTAGTTTGGAAGGTAATTTTGTTAACCAATCAAAACCAAGCAGGAGATCATCTATCTGAGCCTTTGATACATACTGAGGAAACATTTACGAGTGAGATGGTCACAGGTGGTTCCAGATGAGGCTGAGATCATGGAGAGAAAATGCAACCATAACTTCCTTGTTAGGTAAAAACGGAATTAAAACCATCACAGAGCAGTGCTTACAGAGGTGCGTTTAGGAGAACCAAAAGTCGGCATATCACAGCCCCTCTGAAGAGTGCAGGCTTGCTCTTTTTCAGGTGCTGAGGAGGAGAAGCAGGACTGTGGTTATGCTGCCCTTGATGGATGGGAGAGGTGGGAGCACATCTTTGTAGCAGCTTGAGCACATTTTTCCATAGGGACAAGACAAGATTCCCAGTCCCACCCCACAAATATTTAACACTCGGTGGACGGGAACACTGCAAGAGTGGCACTGTGTTCCGTGCCCCTGTGGGGCCCGTTGGCTCTGGGACAGAAACGGGGCTGGGTTGGAACCCGACAGACACCTCTGAGCATGGGGAGTCACACCAACCTCTAGAACCCCTGTTCCGGATGCACTGCGTAGTCTATAAGCTCTCTCTGGAAATCATCATTCAATGGACTTCAAAAGGTACCAGTGTTAGGGACTACTTGTTAGCTAACTTTGGGATTAAAACTGCAAAAACCAAATGTGGACGGAGGCTGCTTCCTTTTCAAGGCTCTGGGCTTGCTGCCCTTTTTAAACTTTATTTTTATAACACTTTATTCTCTGTGCTGTGGCTCGCTGAGGACAGGGCACGGGCTGTTTTCTATGAGGCGGGTGACAGAGCAGAGGGTAACTGAAGGAGCACTCCCCCAAGGCCTCCAAAGAAGGAGCACTCCCCCAAGGCCTCCAAAGAAGCACTGGCATGTGATGTGTTAGCCTCTGTCTTTCCTGGGAAAAATGGAAATTCCTGACACACCAGTCTGGCATCCGGGTTTCTGAATTCACACAGGCATGTTATGGCCTGCTTGTCAAAGTCACCCCAAATAAATTCCAGCAGCTGAGGCTACCACAGGTCCCCCAGGAGAAGTGCCAGGGCTTTTACACCCTTTAAACAGACTTGAACTTCATAGTAGTTAAAAACATTTGAAGCAAGAGGACACAGCAGTGGGTTTTTTGTTTTTAACCAAGAGAATGTATAAAAACTGTCTGTGCCTTGCAGGAGTGTGTCTCTGCTATGCATGTTATGTCTGTACCATTTGTGTGTGCATCTGTGCCATGCAGGTATGTGCCATGCATGTGTGTGTCTGTACTATCAGCGAGTGCATCTGTGCCATGCAGGCATGTGCCATGCATGTGTGTGTCTGTACCATCAGTGAGTGCATCTGTGCCATGCATGTGAGTGTCTGTACCATCAGTGAGTGCATCTGTGCCATGCATGTGTGTGTCTGTACTATCAGTGAGTGCATCTGTGCCATGCATGTGTGTGTCTGTACCATCAGTGAGTGCATTTGTGCCATGCAGGCATGTGCCATGCATGTGTGTGTCTGTACTATCAGTGAGTGCATCTGTGCCATGCATGTGTGTACTTAGTGAAGGTGGACAAAGATCTGTCAAATGCTCGATTGTCAAGGTGAAAACAGAAACTCTGCCTGGTTATGTCAGGCTTTCTCTCTGGGCACTAACGGGTTAACAAGAGAGCACACTGTCACATCTTCTATGATTTGAGTCCTGCTCTTGTGTTTAGCACAGAGGTGGCGGCCGAGTCCTCTGAGTGTCCCTCACACATCCTAACACTGGGCACTACAAGGCCCTTGCTCATGCAAGGGTTAAGAATGGGAAGTCTACCACTGGCCGGCTCTGATGTTCCTGGCGATACTGTCACTGGATGTATCCTCAGTAGAATTCTATTCAACACCTCTGTCTTTAAGTACAAAGCTTCAGGCTGTAGCAGCTTTAAGAAACATAAGTACCCCTTTTTTCTGCACACAGTATCTGTGTGTGAAATTCTCTAAAGGGGTTTAAGTATTTACCCTGAACACTATCAGCCGCTTTCTAAATTTTTCCTTATCCAGTTGCAAAACACTTCAAAGAGAATCACAAACACGGGCTTTTGTGCTTGCCCTGCACACTCTGCTTGGGAGGCTTAAGTCTGAATTCTCTTGGAATGGTATTATCCCCCCTCCCCCCACTCCCCACCCCACCCCCAAAAGGACAGGGTACACATACTTTGAAAAAAAAAATATTACTAAGTCTGTAGCAGCTGGGGGCAGGGACTGTTCTAAGAGAAACTCAACGATCAAGAAAAACTCAAATCACCTTAGAAAGAAGTTCAATGTTAAATTACACATAAGACCGCCTCCCTCTGGAGATATTTTTGCTTTTAGAACAACAGAGCTGCAAGAAACTGGAGTTTAGGGGTGGGTCCAAAGAGACAAGTGAAAGCCGTGCGGGTCACTAAAAATGTAACCAGAGGTTGTAGCTTCTCCCAATTTCCAAAGAAAAACACCAGGCCCTAACACACTGGGTTCCAGACTTTGAACTATTGGGCGCTCCTAACTGTCCAACCTGCTTCCAATCTGGGCTTATCTTGAGCCACTCAGCAATGCCCCAGTCGAAAGAGGGAGAGGGGAATTTAAATCTTAATTGAAAACCATCAGACATTTCATACCACACCTTAAATTACTAAAATATACTGTGCTCCTAAATTAGAAATACTGACTCTACGGTTGGAGAGATGGCTCAGTGGTTAAGAGCTTGTTGGGCTCTTGCAGAGGACCCAGGTTCAATTCCCAGCACCCATGATGGTTGGTTCACAACCACTTCTAGCTTCAGCTCCAGGGAAACCTGAAGCCCCTGGCCTCCAAAGTTACCTGCACTCATGTGTACATACCCATACACAGACAATACACACAATTAAGGATGAAAATAAATATAAAAATGAAAACAGAATGAAAATTGGGAGGCAAGATTATGTTAGTACATGTAATTTAGTATTCACAGGAATACTTATGGGGAGAGGTAGATGTATACATGTATAAATATACATACTGTATCTGGGTTATTTTACCATTAATGTGAGCCTGAAACATTTATTTGTATTTTATTGTTATATCCCTCAGGCCCCCTAACATCTTTAATTTAGGAGGAATTTTAATGTGAGTTTACTTGCGCTGTTATCTAAATACCATTATGTTTGATATATATATATATATATATATATATATATTTCAGCGCATAAGCAGCAGCCGTGTTTTTATGTTCACTTCTAAAGAGCTTTATCCACAGCTGCAGTGACAGCTTCATTAACCTTTCCCCAAACAAATAAACAAAACAGCTCTCTGGCTCACACCCTCCCTGCAGCCCTGGGAGCTGCAGCCCGAGGCCCCGCCCCTGCAGCCCCTGCAGCCCCTGCAGGCTGCCTTCAGAGCAAGCTTCCTGATGACTTATGCAGACCACAGTGACAAACAGGGATGCACGGCTCACCTGGAATTAAACTATTAGAAACAACTTGTCAGGGACGTCTGTACTGTTCTGAAGAACAGTTCTCTGTTAAAACTTCAACAACAAGAACCTGGTTATGTTATGAAATGAAACACCCACTCATTGGCCACATCTCTCTGCTCTCCTGAGCCAAATTTTAACATAAATGGGCAAATTAAATGTAGCCTATAGTTTGCCTAACATAATTATATGTTGTATTTTACAGTGATTCAAAACGGATACATTAAAATAATCCCGCCTTGGCTTGCACCCACTACAGTCCGCAAAGTCCATTAAGGCACTGGCCACGCACAGGCTGCGGCAGTAGCACTGGGACTGTTGGGACAGGAAATGGGCAAACACTCGGAGGATAAGCAGGAGCCACTTTCTCCCCCAAAAGGGAAAGCAAGAGCAATGAAGAGAGGAGATGATCCCCGCAGGACATGAACCAGCAGCCCGTGTCAGGGCGCTTCCTCGGGAAGCACCACTAGAATAATTCCTCTGGATTGTACAAAATAGAGGTTTTTAAGGTCAAGAGGAAATGAGTAAATGTCATCAATTTAGAGGACTTCAGCCCGGCTTTCTTCTCAGCCTCGCCATGAATTTGATAGTGTTAAAACATTTTTATAGGTAAAATAAATGTCAGTTTTGCAAAGAGCGATACCAACCCCTGGGAGACAGATGGCCTATGCACTGAATCTCAGGCCAGGCAAGACTTCCTTGCCTCACAGGAGACTTGAGCTTTTCAGACTCCTCTTTAGCCTGCAAGAAAAGCTTGCACAGTTTCTTTCAAATGTTAACTCTCCTATCCCGAAGTGTCTCCTCATAATGTGATAATCTTGGATGAGAGGTAGTGAGCTGGCTGAAAAAATAATAAAATACAAATATGTGACTGGTGTCCAAGTGTTAGATTGCTTCTTGAGTGCAGAGCAAAGAAGGCAAGAAAGGTCTGACCGTGGGGCAAAGGGTCAGGCTGCTCCTGGCTCAGTGCTCAATAAATTCTCCGAGTAATATTCAGGGGAGAGGTGATGTTTTATCAGAATGTCATTCAAATATAAGGTTTAACATTTACATCACAAGAGCAAGCACACAGGCTGTCCTCCGGGAGAGAGGCAGTAGGAAGCGGTGTGCAGGGCATGCTTGCCCAGACAGGGAGTGGGGAACAGAGGCCGGGCAGCTTATGTACAGCTGACTAGACTTTCTGAAATATGTGGCTGGTTATGACATGTGCAGCAATCACCACTAATGGGGGAACAGCTATTTCAAAATTCATTTTCCATTCTCCTACAGGCTTCTGGAGACAGCCCCTCCCAGCCACATGAGAAAAAGGACAGGCAGACAGACAGAAACTACAGCACTCGCCTCTGTCCTGGTACAAGGGCCATCAAAGTTCACTTTACTCATAAGCCAAAGGGGGACACCAATGCCTGCATTGCCCAAGGTGGCAGGCAGATCTTATTTTTCTCTCTGAAAAGGATGGACTTGTGCTACAGAAGAGACAAAGATGCACTGATCAAAGACACCTTTTCACAGCACGTGCAGGACTCTATTAACTCAAAAGCACAAAGACATAACAGGAGTCACTTGTCTAAAATTGTAATAATTTGGAGTAATATATTCCATGGAAGAAAAATTTAAACAATCAAGAAATGCCCTTTCGATTAGCTTAATTCCACAGAATCTAAATATGCACCAAACACTGCATTTTTGAAGTGAAATTGCTGTTGAATCTGTGAACCCACAACTGATTTCCTGTGTTATGGTATCTTGAAGATTACAGCTAACTTGAAGCAACAGGGGTAATTCTTGGCAGTTAATGGGACATTTATATGCATTTCCCTGAAAGGCAGCATCTTGGGACCACCAACTGGCAGCTCAACATTGCCCCCTACTGCTGACAAGTTAAACCACAGGGCTGGAACGAGGCGGCAGCCAGACTCACCAGCCGGTGCCTACCTAGCCCCAACACCCAAATACCACATGGCACCACACTAAGAGCCACAGAGCCAGGGACTTTTCCAAAGATTATTCTCTGCTGTCTCTTTCAATAGCAAAAATAATTTATCATGAGTTTATTAGAAATCTTTTTTTAAAGGCCTAAAGCAATGCTTCAACTTAATTTAGAAGAAACATCCCTTTTATCTTGGCCCAATCCTTCACTCTGCTGATAATGATCCAACTGTGGTATGCAGCGGAGACACTGAGACATCGATTTTTTTTTCCTTTTTTTTTTTTTCCCTTGGTAAAGAACAGAGCTCTGGAAAAATTTTCCAGATTGCTACTTCTTTAGTTTTTTGTTCGTTTCTCTCTCTCTCTCTCTCCCCTCTCCCCCCTCTCTCTCTCTCTCTCTCTCTCTCTCTCAAATATAATAAAAAGAAGATTCTTTTTAACTAATTGCCACTTCTATCACATGTGTGTACTGAGGCTGACACATATCGACTACAGTCATACCTTTTCAGTGAATTAATAGTGAACATTGCTGTGTGATCACAATACTAAAGCTTCACTTGGGGGCAGGGTGGAATATTCCTAAATCAAATACTCCTAAAATAAAAACTTTTTAAAAAAACCTTTTTTTTTTTTAAATTTTTTATTGCTGGAGAGATAGCTTACTGGCTGCCCTTCCATAGGACCCAGGTTCAATTCCCAGCACAGACATGGCAGCTCACAACTGTCTGTAACTTCAGTTCCAGATCAGACACCCTCACACAGACACATGCAAGCAAAGTACCAATGTACATAAAATGAAAAATAAACATATAAAAAGTTTATTTTACAAAATTACTGAGTTCTTTTCATACTTATTTCTAAGTCTGAATTTACAACTTGATAAGATTATTATTTCAACATCAGGTTGGCATCTAACAATTAGGCCTCAGCAAGCAGGATCCTAGGTGCCTATGCAAAATGAACAAAACTCAACAGTTGACACAAGCGAAGTGGTACACACCCTATAAGTACAGCATTTCCTGCCCAGGCTTGGCTCCGGAACAGAGCTAGCCAGGCTGAGACAGGATCTTCATCTCCGAGGTGACTAACAGCGCTCTGTACTAAGCCAGGGTTTGGGGAAAATCTGCCTTGCGATCATTATTACACTAGGAGGGCAATGGCTTCCCTCCCCAGATGCTGACCCTTGCAGGAGCAAGACTGAATGACCTCAGAGACCCTCGATGTGCATTCGGAAGCACACTCTTAAACTGAGGCCTTCACACCTGCAACGTAGTATTTTCATTATTTTAAGACAGGGATTACTGAAGATATATATAATGTTAACGTCTTTATCAAAACAATAACACTAAGTTGGCTGGCCAACGTGGATACCTTTGGAGGTGACAGGCAGGTCTCAGTGTGGGCTATGATGATATATTTACATATATATATGTATATATATATATATATATAAAATATATTTATTTTTATATATAAATAGTTATTTATTTATTTATATATAGTTACTTATATATATATATAAATAAACAGGGATATATTTATTTCTTAACTCATCAACTGTTTACTTTGTTTGTTTAGCTTCCTGTACGTCAACTACAGGTCCATGAAGCTGCCAGAGAAACATGCCGGGTGGGGACTGGCGACCACTGTGCCCCTGCAGATGAGTCACTGCTCTCTGCACCCTTCAAATGCTGTGAGGTGGTACTCTCCAGGTCGGCAAGCTTTTATCACCTTCCCTCTATATCCCAAAGCTAGGCCTTTGGAGGCAGATCAGTGAGCCGACAACGGGTGAGAAGCCTAGAGCAGGCCTCGAGAGTTCAAGTCCCAGCTCTCCCACCTATCGGCTGGTGACCTTGGGAAAGTTACAGAAGGCCTTTAAGCTCCTGTTCTCCTGTAAAAGTGAGACAAAAGCCATACCTATCCCATGGGGTCACCATGAACATTATGTGAGTTCTCAGTACTCAGAAAATCTTTAGTAATAAAAATACCACACAAGCATTTACTGTTGCTATGGCTGTCCAAGCCAAGGCTCATCAAGTCGCCCCCCTCCCCCCGACACCCCCACCACCTTGCGGGCATGCCCATGTCCCACACACCTAGGTGCTCCTCTGCCTTCTGATCTTGTTCCATAGCTCCAAGACCTATGGTTCCTCCCCAGATAGCCCACCCCACACTCTCCTCTCCTGTCCTGTCCTCTCCTCTCCTCTCATGGTCCACCAAGAGGACCAGCACCTTTCTAGCAGTCAGCAGTAATGGCCTGAACCTGATGCAGATGTGTGCATGCGTGCAGAGGTGAGGAGACCCCGAGAGTACACTTTCCCCTTCCATGGTGTCCTTGACCTTCCGTCACAGGCCTTGTTACCCTTTCTCAGGCATAAAACCCAGGTCATCGGGATTGGTAACAGCCATCTTTACAACTCTGCCCCATCTTGCCAGACCATGACTTTTTAATTTATTTAGGCCCCACGACATGGTTTTATTTCAGCTGTAGTAATTCAGACACGGGGACATGCACATCTCTCTCCTTGCTAAACTGCTAGGCTGTGGTGAGTAAAAGCACACGCACTATGGAGTCTGGCAGCCTGGGCTCTCATCTCAGCCATCTATTTGGTGGCCCTGGACGAGCATCTAATTTCTCTATCCCTAAGCTTTCACATCTATAAGTTAGGGCTCACTGTGCTGTCCACATCAATTGTTGCAAGGATTTAAAATCTTGATAAGGAAAACCCTTTGAATGGTGGCTGGAATAGAAACCCTCAAGTGAACGCTGGGTACTGCTGCTATCCTGTCCTCACGCTGTGTCCCAGCTCATGTCTAGCGGGCGCCTTCTGTGGAGAACGTCAGAAACGTTTCCTGAAATGAGCCTTGGCTTCACTGACAGAGCTGCGGGCTGTTCCCACCACCGTACAGCGATAACCCAGCACAGCCATTTACACTGACAACATACACTTTTGCCTGTGGAAATCAGGCAGCTGAGGATCTGCACGGTACAGCGCCCCAGGGAACTCGCTCGCACCTCACGCACTTACCACGCTCTCCATCTTCTTCCACAGCCCCTCCAGCTGAGTCATGGGCTCGCACCACCAATCAGTGCAAAGTTTGTATCGATTTCCTTGAAACCAGAACTGCCTCAGCCACTCAAACTCCACCTGTGGACCAGAGCAAGAAGGTGGTGGTTATAATGTCCTTGTGATAGACCAACAAGGGCAACGGCTTCCCCGCCCAAGTCTCCATTGGCAACGTAATAGACAGGGGCTGAGAGAGGTGAGAAAAGCTTGATCTAAGCTGTTCCCAACACACCCTGGGATCTCTAGAGCATTCCGAAAGCCAAGAAAATGGAAGGCTCGAAGCTGAGGGCCCACTAGGATGACAACCCAGGTCAGGCTAAAGGTTAGGCATCTGCAGTAACTACTCAGATCCTCAAGTGTGTGCGGCATCCACTGTGTGCAACGGAAAGGCATAACGAGGTCATTCGACGTCCTTAGTGAAAGCGAAGCAGGCCACGGCACAGACAGATATTAAGAGTATCCTGTGTCAATTCTTACACTGAAAATAAAGAACGTACCCAAGGGCTGGGAGAAGCCGGTGATCATCTTAGTCACATGAGCAAACAATACAGAATTAGTTAGAGAGGCATTCAACATCCTACGCAGCCTCAAGGGTCTTACTTGGTAACTCAGTAAGGGCCAATCACAATAGGCAAACAGTAGCAAAGGCAGAAGGCACCGAGTTACGTTCTTTTCTACTAATCTGTTTGCAGTGACTTCCTCCTCCTCCACACAGGATGTACGCAATCACTCCTTCTCCAGGCTCAGGCCTGTCCTACAGGCAGAGCTACAGCTACAGTACTAATAGCAGTAGGAACCCAGGGTGACCAAACACCCCTTCCCATTTCTGGGTTTTGGAAGAACAGAGGCCCCGAGACAAGAAAACACAAGAAGGAGTCTGAAGACATTTTGCTATCAAACAAGCCAACATGGCAGGGCATGAGATAATAAGATAAAGCCAGGTCCGAGGGGATGGGGGAGAGGGGCTGCCCTTTCAGAGGCCAAGGAGAGCAGGGATTGGAGGGGGCGGTGAGAACTCTGCGAGACCTGGGGGGGGGGAGGGGAGAGGCGCAGAATTTGGGACTGTAAATAACTAATTTTTTAAAATGCATTTAGATTAAGTTACATAGGCTGATGAGTTTATAAATGGATAAAACATATGTAAAACTTTACATAGTAACAATTACCACAGTCAAGATGTATAACACTTATATAACCATGAAAAGTATATTACGAACCCCTATTTTCTCAGGTCATTTCCTACACCCTGGTCTGAGCAGCTTTGTCTATATGCTAATTTGCTGGGATGTCAAGTTAACAATATTTGCGAATTAAACAAGAAGTCAGGTCCAGGAGACAGTTGCTGACTGGACGCTCTGTCTCAAAGCCCCTTTCCGCTCAAGCCAGCTCAGGCTTAGGGCTCTGGCCCTCGCAATGGCACAATCTCAATGCACACAGAGCAGAGGCTGGCCAGCACCTTAGAGACGAGTCTCTATGGCTTGTCTCCCAGTTGAGCATCAAACTACAGCATCAAGGCATAAGTCCATTCCACCCCAGACTCCATTTCACGTTTGCCCTCCAACGAAGTGTCCAGCGACCCCAGCAGCAAGCTGTGCTGTCTGCTCTGCAGAGTGGTCACGTCCCACACGGAGCCGGGCTACTGTCACCATGCCCTGTGAGCACAGCAGACTTTCATTTGTTTCTCCACGATGAACTTCCATGAGGCAAACAAAAATCTACTTGTGAAGATTAGCAATGGTGAAAACGGCTCAATAGGAAACTGGAGAAGAGCTAGTCTAATGGAAAGGTTTCGGCTTACGCTACATAAATGTTTGTTTGATGTGTAGAACTGATTTCAGCTAAAGCTGTTTAAACAAAACAAAACAAAACAGGAGTGCAGGCAACATTAGGACAGTTGCTAACCCTTGATCTGCGGCAGTGGCTAAAGGCAGTGGTTAAAGGAGGGTAAGTCGGAGTACTGTGAAAGGAGGAAGAAAATGGCCACAGCTCCACTTCAGAGAAGATCCAGGCTTAGCAGCGCGTTTACAGGAGAAATGAGAGCGCCTTTAAAAGGGCTGCACATGAAAGCGCTCGCACTGTCGGACAGCCTGTTGGCAGAGCCTCAAGCCTGACTGGAGGGAGAGGAGAGACGCTCTGCAACGCCTCCCCAACCCTTGCGCTGGTTATTTCTTCAGAAGAGGACAAAACTTGGAAGCCTCAACCACCCTGGTATAGAAGGAATAAAAAAAAAGACTACTATGTGCAGTAAGCCTGTCAACTTATTAGGGCACGGGACTGTACTTCTGTGGTGGAGAGCCTGGGAGCAGGAGGAGGGCCATGGAGGACTCTGCCATAGGACAAGAAAGCAAAGGCAGGGCCCGGCCACGCTGACAAATAAAGCCCTCTCTTCCTCCTCAGACAACTCACCCATTGTTCAGTCCACCAAACTGCGTGTGAGGCCTGGAACCCACACGGGGGAAGGAGACAACTGATTCCTCCAGCCTCCGCATGCCATGGCCTAAGCTTTCCCAACCGCCAACACAAAAATAAATGTGATAACTTCCTCCTCCTCCCCTTTTTGCTCCTCCTCCTCTTTAGAATCAGGGTTCTGGATATTCAGGAAAGAGGGATGACTAGGAACCACTTTCTTGCTATTGCAAGGATAAATTCACAGCAATATATGAGCTACCAAGATTAAATAAAGAAGATATAAAACAACTTAAATCCATAAAAAGCAATGAAAGCGATGAAGTAACCAAAACAAAAGGAAACACCCGCCAAGGGAAGGAAAGCCCAGAGCCAGAGTAACTCGGTGCCAAATTCTACGAAACTCTTAAGGACGAGCTAGCATCAGTGTTCCTCAAACTGACTCATAAAACAGAAAGGAACAGGAGGCTACCAAACACCGTGAACAAGGCCAGTGTCACCACAGTCCCCGAACCAGAGACCAGCAACAGAAGGCCACAGACTAAACTCACTTAGAACTTAGACACAAGATTTCTTACCAAATCTTGCAGTCATATATCATGACCCATGGCCAAATTGGTCCCATTTCAGTCACGCAAGGATGACTCAGCATCGAATACAGATGCAATAAAACACATACATTATATAGGGGCAGAGATAACAGGGCCACCAGTAGATACAGAAGAGGCCTTTAGCAAATCTATGCCCCTTCATCATGGAATCCCTGAACAAACTACAAACAGAAGGAACACTTCATTGCATAATAAAAGCTATACATGACTAACCTATAGCCAATATTCCATTAAATCCTCAAAAAACCAGGAACAACACAAGGCTTTCCACAGTTATGCTGTTACTCGGTATAGTGTTCCAAATATTAACTAGAAAAATACAGCAAGAAAAAGAAAGAAATGAAATGCAAATAACAGGAAAAAGAAAGTCAAATGACCTCTATTAAAGATAACATGGCCGAGCGGTGGTGGTGCACGCCTGTAATCCCTGCACTTGGGAGGCAGAGGCAGGTGGATTTCTGAGTTCAAGGTCAGCCTGGTCTACAGAGCGCGAGTTCCAGGACAGCCAGTACTACACAGAGAAACCCTGTCTCGAAAAAAACCAAAAAAAATCCAAATAAAAAAGGAAGGAAGGAAGGAAGGAAGGAAGGAAGGAAGGAAGGAAGGAAGGAAGGGAGGAAGGAAGGAAGGAAAACATGACCCTAAACTTAAGAGGCCACAAAGATGCCTTAAAAACTCAGCCATCTGACAGCTGCTTAAACCGACACATAGAGACAGGCAGTCCTTCCATACACCTCTAAGCTGCCAGGAACGAAAGACAGGGGCAGCCCCACTCATAATAACTTAAACTCCTTCCTCATCAGAGGAGTAAAAGACTCTATGATGAAATAAGAACTGCTGAAAAAATGGGAAACCCCAGATGACAGACAGCTCCGCCGATGACGGTCACGGACTGACAGGGTTATCCTGCAAACAGGTATATTACAAAAAGTGATCTATGAACTCAATACAATTCCCACTACCAGCCAAGTGAAAAAGACTTCCAAAATTCATACAGAGGCATAAAATACTCCCAATAGCCAGAGCAATGTAGAAGAGACTAAGCAATGCTAAGGTATCACGATGCATACTCTCAGAGCAGACAGCAAAGCCACAGTGACAAAAGCAGGCAGTGACACCAAACCAGACCCACTGGCAGGGGAACTCAACAGAGCACCCAGAAATAAACCCACATAACTGAGCCTTACAAAGATGCCAAGAAGACAGACTGGAAAAAGGACATCCTATAATGGTGCTGGGGAAACTGGGTATCCACATAGGCAAGAATGAAAGAAGACTTTATGTATTTCACCATAAATAAAAATCAATTCAAGGTGGACCAAAGATTTAAATAGAAGACTTGAAATACCAAGAAAGGCAAAACACTTCAGAATATAGACATAGGCAAGGACTTTCTGGAAAAGACCTGAAAAGCACAGAAAAATAGCCTCAAGGATTATCAATGGAATTAAAAAGCTTTTGCACAGAGACAAAAACAACCATCAAATTAAACAGTCAATCCACAGAACAAGAAAACAATATTTGCCAAATATACACCCAATAGGGGGTTACTACCTAGATTCCAAAAGAGCTCCAAAACCAAACACCAGAAAAATGAAATCATCCAGTCAATAAATGGAGCGGACTGAACAGACAGTTCTCTAAAGAAGAAATAGAAGTATCTAATAAATACTTGAAAAAGTACTCAACATCCTTAGCCATTAGCAAAGTGCAAATTAAAGCCACCTGGGAATTCCACTGCAGCCCAGTTATCAAGAACCTAAATGACAACACATGGTGGGGTGGTGAGGCTGTAGGACAACCAGGGCCCTTTAGTGGGGGGGCCATAAATGGGTGCAGTCAATAAAGACTCAATATGGAGGCAGCTCAAAAAACCAAACCAGAATACCACAGGATGCAGACACACAGCTCCTGTACCCGTGTGGGCCTCAGGGCTCTAAGTCATCACACTATAGAGACACCTGCACATCTAGGCTTAAAGCCACACTATTCACTGCAGTAAAGACTCGGAACCAGTCTCGATGTCGCCGACTATCAACTCTGGACGTGAAGCTCAGGTGCTCATGTAACACATCAAAGTAGACCAGGCCTGGAGGGTCTCCCAGGGTCGCATCTGTCAGTGTCCACCGGTTACAAGGCGTGGCTGCTCTACCCAACCCTGGGGCTGGGCTCCCGTCCCTAAGAGGCTCTTCCCTGTGTAACGCAGACATTTGCTCTTGCACTCTCCATCTCTTCATCCTTTGCTCTCTCCATCCCTCCCTCCCCTCCGCTCTCTCCCTGTGTACACATGCTCTCTCTCCTTCCCCTCTCCACCTGTCTCCCTGGCTGCATCATGAGTTCTCTGGCTAGTGCCTTAGTTACTCGCCCAAAAGCTGCCCCCAAATAAACCTGCCTTTTGACTCTCAATTCATCTTGAACTAGCTTAATTTCTGCCGCAGCAGAGAAAACCTATTAGAATGGATAAAGAAAGTGTGGTGTATAGACACAGTGGGAGTTACCCAGCTGTAAACAAGACTGTAGTCATGGCATTTTCAGGAGAATAATGGAACTAGAGATCATTAAGTTAAGCAAAATAAGCCAGACAAATACACAGCAGAATTTAGATAAAAATTTTCATTAGTTGGAGAGATGGCTCAGCGGTTAAGAACACTGACTGTTCGTCCAAAGGTCCTGAGTTCAAATCCCAGCAACCACATGGTGGCTCACAACCATCCGCAATGAGATCTGATGTCCTCTTCTGATGTGTGTAAAGACAGCTACAGTGTACTTACATATAATAAATAATCTTTAAAAGATAAAAATAAATCTTTTTAAAAAATTGCATTATATGTTTGTGCATGCATGCCTACATACATGCACACATGACTAGAAATGGAAGAGTCTATGAGAGAAAGGAAGAGATCCCAATGGAAGCATGAAACAAGATAGGGCAAAGGTCTCTGTGCAGTGAGAGCATGGGTGATTCCGGGAGACGAACGGGACAGACCAAGGCAGGAGGGGAGGACAGCGGACATTAGTTAACGGTCAAGTAGCAAAGCACACTGAAATGCACATTTGAAATCTCTCATGGAAGTCTTTATTGTGAATGTTAACTATAAACAGTCGATGAGGAGGAGGAGGTGGCGGAAGGGTTAACAGTGCCCTTCTTAGGCTGAGGGAGGTGGTTAGCAAGGCCAGCCTGGACCACACAGCTAGACCCTGAGTCAAACTGGAGGTGACAGTAAAGGAACGAGGGGAGTATGAGGGGGTGCACGCAGCTGGGGAGTTAGGGGGGGAGAAACAAAAGAAAATGCTGTTTGAGAAATTACTTAATGAAACCTAGGTCTCTGTAAACAAATAAAACTGAACATAAAGCCCAAAAAAGATAAAAAAAAAAAACAAACTGACACTATTTCCATCAACAAAAAAGTGTGAAAACCAGAAGACTTAGGGTTCTGCGGTCGGCGGGAAGCGGGCTGGGCTGTGCTACAGAGGACCTACGCCAGCTGTGAGGCAGGGCGACTCCTGCAACAGCCCCATCCATTTGAACTGGGGTTTTGATGCGTTAATAAGGAACTGCCTGGTATCCATCAGATTCCTGCCAGGGACGGAGCACATTAGCTGGAGAAGAACACGAGCCCCAGGACGTACAGTCTGTGAGCATCTCACAGGCCTGGCGAGGTTTCTGAGCAGAAAGCCTTTTCCATCCCTGCTGGCTCACAGCCTACTACCCTCTTCCCTGCCAGTCACAAAGCTCAGCACCGGGACCGGGCCACGCAGAGGCTGTCGGGTAAGTAGTGTCAGAAGGGTGTCCCGCTTCTGTGGACACCAGATCCTACTCAGTGGTAGGGCCTGACCTTTTGACTTTGGTGCTGGGGGTGCAAGGTCCTGGAGTGTCGCTCAAATGCCACCTTCACGACTTCCCTCACTACTACAAGAATTTTCCCCCTCAAACACTGGGGACAGGAAAACTACAAAGTAGGTTTGCACAAAGGTCAAGGGTCTTCTTATTGAAGCCCTAAGACACAGACAAATGGAGTGCGACATACTGAGTGAGCATGTGAGAAGCAGGGTCTCCGTCCTGTCTAGACAACCACACCCACAACTGAGAAGCTGAGAGCAAGCAGAACAGAAAGAAAAGACAGACTCCATCAGGACACCAAAATGCAGACAGGAGACAGAGGGCTCCCCAGGTGACATGGGTGCCCAAAGATGAGAACAGACACGACAGAAGTGCCCCCCGAGGGTCCTGGCGGTCTTCTGCTCACCCGTGAACCATACTTCCCCACTTCTGACATGCACAATGAAAACTATTATTCCCCCATCCGAGCAATTCCCATTCAGAGTCAAATGGAAGCCCGTGGGGAGAAGGTGGATGGCAGCCTGAGGTCCCACTGCTCAGAGAACCATGAAAGCAACTGTACGGTGGCTTCCGGCTCACGGCTACAACATAGAGGAGCATGCGGGAACCTTCGTACTTACACCAGCCTTCTCCACAGAACAGCCAAAAGAGGTGACTCTGGTTTAATTTTCCCTCAGAAATACCAAGAGACTACGTGAAAGCAAAGAAACAGTATCCACCTGCCTGCCTGAACCTCAGACCGTGAGCACTCAGTGCTTGGGATCAGCACTTGGTGGCTGAAGAAGAAGATTGTGACTCTGGGTCTAGCCTGATCTACATAGTAAGCGTCTATCTAAAAAAAAAAAAAAAAATGATGAAAATAAGAAATGATAAAAAAAATCCTATTTCAAACCCCCCTAAGTAAGCAGCAGCCACCTCTTCTCCGCCATGTTTGCTTGGACTCGTGATTTGGCTTCAGCCTCATGGTTTGTTCACGGGGCTGTACACATGTCCTAAGGGACATGTCTCACTACACTAGGCACCTCTTTCTTCAGCACCACTGGCACTAAAGCAGGGCAGTGCCCAGCTCCAGCTGCACAGGCACACCAGACCACTCTAGAGCAGCTCTGGAAAGAGGGAGGAGAAGAAGAAACTGAGAGTCAAACAGTGTGGCCCACTGCATTGCTTCCAGGAGAGACCTGCTAGAAGATTATAAGTTCTCAACACACTGGTTTGAAGGAAGAAACAGCCAATTTAATAAGGATCTGGCTTATAAATGAATTGAAGTCTTTTCTCTGTATCTTGCAGTAGAGTCTATCACGAAGCCACCTGCTTCTTATGCCTAAAGCTCACATGTTGCTAGAAAATGCACTCCTAAACACAGATGACTTCAAAGTATTCAAAGTGCTTCAATATAATTAGGCCAGCAAAGGCACGTGGCCTTGAAAGAAGAGAACAAACAAGAAAGCAGATAACTACTAAGAATACACTGTGAGTAAGCCAACACCCCATCCCAGGTCGGCTTGGATGACAACAGATTCCTAACGAGCTGACACACCAACTTAACCTTGACATTAAGATGGCCTTGGAGAAAGGGAGATGAGGAGGTGCCAACCATGATAGGTACACAGGCTAACCCAAAAGGGCTGCCCCACCTTCCTGACACAATGTCAAACAGCCAGCCTCTTTCTGCAGTAGACGGATTCTGATAGCAGTATTCTGCTGAGGTTCCCTGTGCATGGAAATAAGAAAACACTGCAGCCATAGGACCAGCGAAGACAATGAAATAAAACAGCATTCGTACGTGATACAGTCAGCAACCAGTTGCTGGGCTCACTCTGAAAGTTATGCATTCTTTCAGAAAAGTAACTAAATACCTGCATTAGAAATTCTGCACTAGGAGCTGGAGAGATGGCTCAGCAGTTAAGAGCGCTGACTGCTCTTCCAGAGGTCCTGAGTTCAAATCCCAGCAACCACATGGTGGCCCATGACCATCTGTAATGGGATCCAATGCCCTCTTCTGGAATGTTTGAAGACAATGACATTGTACTCACATATATAAAATAAATAATAAATCTTAAAAAAGAAAGAAAGAAAGAAAGAAAGAAAGAAAGAAAGAAAGAAAGAAAGAAAGAATAAAAGAAATTCTGCACTAAGATGGAGAATGAATGGGACTGTTCCCAGCGAGATCTCTGGTCCACAGGAGCATAGCTTTCAGACAGTTCTGGCTATAAGCAACATCTCCAGTGGAGATGCTTACTAAACACAGCGAAGGAGGAAAGACTGGCCCTGGCTTCAGCTTGAGCATCAGGCGGCCACTATTCTCCGAAAGGCAGTCTTTTTGCCTTTGGTTCTAGGGACTCTGATCCTGTTTCCCACAGTGTAGAACAACTCACAAGAAGACACTGAAAGCTTTTTAAAAGCCAGTGTAAGGTATCTTACATCTGTAGGTGAAGGCACTGTTTTCTCATCTGCTCAGAATCCTCTGAGGACCCCATATCCCTCACAGTAAACAGGCAGGCTGCTACTCCCCAGTCTCTAACACTAGCCCCGTGACCACACGGTCTACAACGGGGAGCCTCACACCCTCACTCACTCCGCTGCTAAACTGCTCCTCGGACACTACGCATTCGGCGCCCTGTGGCATTTGCAGCAGTTGCTCCTTCTGCTTGAAATGACCCCACACCCCGACTCCCCTCCTCTACTTCTTTCCAGTGGGATGTTCTGTTCCTTGCCGTCTGCCGACCTGTTTTCTATAGTACATAGCAACAGCAGCATATCAACTAACTCACCAGTGTCTTGTGTTTCTCATTTCCCAGCGCCCTACACCAGAACACCCTGATGCAACCAGAAGAGGGCCCAGCGGCAGCTCAGGGACATCACTGGACAGTATGAGCAGCAATGGTGTCACCGTCCAGGCTTGCCAACAGCCCCCATTACGTCATAGAGAAAGTCTATGACTGCACGCACATTTTTAACCATCCTCTACCACCTGTTAATCTTACCCTCTCCTTATGTCTTTATTAACTCACCAATAGTGAAATCCATTCATTTGAAGTATAAAAGTCAATATTTCTTTTAAACTTAGGAAGTTGCATGTTCATTACCACAAGTCTCATTAGCATGAAGGAAAGGGTGCATGCCTAGCATGTTCTCTCTAGAAGGGTGCCCACAGGTGAGTCTGAGGACTGTTCTGTCTTCACTGAATTTGGTTATCTACGGTGGTGGGTTGAATGTTTGACCCCCATAGATTCTTGTGTTTGAATGCTTGGCTATAGAGAGTGGGATTACTAAGAGGCATGACCTTGTTGGAGTAGGTGTGGCCTTGTTAGAGGAAGTATGTCACTGTGGGGTGCTGGCTTTGAGGTCATATAAGCTCAAGCTATGCACTAACTAGAATATCTAGTTTACATTTATTTTTGGATAACTATAGAGGATATCACTTAAGTAGTAGTACAAAGTTTCTTTTTTTTTTAAGTCATTTATTTATGTAAAAAATAAGTTGTAAAAAGCTAAATAGTTAACAATATATAAAGTAGAAATTGAAAGTATTAACAAAATAGTAAGCTTAGGATATGCACCATGTAGGATCTCACCATGTAGACCCACTGTGTAGACTCACAGAATACAGAAAAGCAGCTAGTTTCATAAATTACTGCTAGGTGGGTGATCATTCTCCCCAGGTCCCTTGTATTTCTGCCTGTCTTCAAGGAAGCCACTGATGGCCCACGCTGCAGTTGCTCTGCAAGGATGTTTGCACTGGGTAGAACCGTGGGTGTAAAGTCTGTCTTCTTGCAGAAGTTACGGTAGAGCTTCTTACAGACTTGGAAGATGCTCTGACCCATTAGAAAAGTCAGTTCCCTTGTCTCAAGGTTCTGCTTATATACTGTAACCCCTTCCAGTGGCACACTGCCAGCCCACTGTGTATCTCCTGGAGAAAGCATCTCAAAGAAAGCAATGGCCTGAATGCTTGTGACCTCCAACCGAGATTCTTATGAAGTCCTCCCCATCAGGGCAGCTTTGCTTTGGAGGTGATTGATCTCGAGGGCAGTGCTCTTATGAAAGGATTCAACGCACACTTGAGACTTGTTTGTCCCTTCTACCATGCAAAGACACAGAGAGAGAGACAGTGCTGTCTGTGGATTCAGAAACACGTCCTCACCCACACGGCCAGTGCCTTTCTCTGTGCTTCCTGGCCGCCCAGACTAGGAGGGTAAATTCCTGCTGTTTAGGAGCTGTGTGGGCTACCATACTTTGTTAGCTACTGTGACTGTTGGTGTCACCTACCCTGCCTTCTGACTTAAAATCTTCTGTATTAGACCCTCATGAAGCTACAAGGAGGGATGCGTCTTAATCTACCCTCTCCTCTGACTAGAGCCTCCTGTATTAGATCCAACTGAAATCGCAGGCAGGGGCAGGCAGGGACAGGCATGGGTGGGCAGAGGCAGGCATGGGCGGGCAGGGGCAGTCAGGGGTGAGTCTCAGACCCAGTAGCTTCCTGGCGATCCTTACTTACCTCATTATGGATTTCTTCTCCTTGTTTCAAAACTGCAGGTTCAAAGGACTTCAGTGAGACGTCGCCATTGTCGGAGTCATTGAGAACATTCTGCAGTGCCACCTGGCAGCGTTGTAAGATGTAATCCAAGGTGCCTGTCGAGCACTGTCAAGACAGAACGGCAGGTGAGACGGAGGGACCTCCAAGCACACCACACGCTCTTCCGGCTCACAACCGCCTCTTCCGGCTCACAGCCGCCTCTGCCTTCCACACTCATCGGCCATCCCCACAGCTCATGTTCCTAGATGACAATGACAGCAGTGGCCTGCTTGCTTGATTCTGGGTGGCCAGCCAGGCCTCCAGAGTTATGCAGCTGCTGGCTGTCTCCATTATATGGACCTCCTCTCGCTGAATAAACAAGACCTCTAAGGTGTGTTATATACATGATGCCTGTGTATATACATGCATGGTTGTATGCGTAGTCTATATATACTGTAACATCTTACACCGAGTCTTAAATGTAGAAGAAATGTAGACAACATTTATTCAGTGACTATCTGGTTAGCAAGGATGTTGAAGACAGTCATTCTTGTGTCATGAATATATCAACAGGGGGATGATAGACAGATGGGACAATTTGTGCAAAGCACACAAACTAGAACAGCAATAATGTGTGTGTGAATGTGTGCAGGGATGGCATTAACTCAAGGGAAACACTTCTTGCCCTGTGTACACACAGGCGGCAGCTGTGGTTCGTCGTCAGCAACGGAGAGGACGGGGCAGACTCACAGCAAAGCTGAGACTGCGCTATCAGTGGGGCCAGACGCCTAGTTCAGCCTCTCTAGGGCTGTGGAAATGTGACAGAAGTCAAATGGGCACACTCCTTTGAAGCCTGGGAAACACTAAGTTTTTGTGTCAACAACAGGAGCTTGGCTAATGTATTTGAATGTGGTGATCCACATGAGAAGTTTGGCTACTATGTGTTTGAATATGGTGACCCCAGAATGCAGAGCACATGAGGGTAAGCAGCACGGAGCAAGAGGGGGACCCCAGGGCCTACTTCTAAGTGGCAGTCGGTGAAGAAAGGCATTTCACTTCCGTCTTTGCCTTCTGAGTACGGAGTCCTGCCTATGGGACAAGCACGTGCCACCTCACCCAGTCTCACCAATGTCAGTCAGCTCAGTGGACTAAGCCTAACCCTGTTATGGTCATAAAAACAGAAGTACAGACTTTGTCTTTCTGACTTAATATATAATTGATATAAAGAATTTATGAGTAGGCCTGAGGGTTTTTTTTTTTTTTGAGGTCTTAATCCTTTTTTGGTCACAGCTTTATTGAAATATAATTCATATCATGAAGTCCAACTATTGAAAGCAACAGTTCAGTGTTTTTGAGTATATTCAGAGTTATATCATCATTACTACATTAACTCTAGGATATTGAGTTAGGATATCTGTTACTCCAAATGAAACCCGTGCCCTTTGGTGTCCTTTGGTGTCCTTTCCACCAACACGTTGTAAGGGGGTGGGGCTGAACACACACACACACACACACACACACACACACACACACACACATGCACACACCCCTGAATGTCCTGGACCTTTCAGCTTACTATAATCATTGAGGGTGGTCTTTTGTGCCTGGCTTTTCACACTAGTACATGTCGTGGTCACCCTGTCGCAGCATGCATCAACACTGCAACCTTGTTTATCGTCAAGCGGTACTCAATTACGTGGATATGTGACGAGCATTTGGGCTGTGTGGAGTCTGGGGCTACTGTGAACACCCATGTACGGGTTTTCATTTTTCTTGGCTATATACCCAGGTATAGAATTGCTGTGCCGTAGAGTAGCTGCATTTAGCCTCAGCAGTGCCAGACTATACCAAAGTCCCTACAGAGTAAGTGCATTCCTGCCAGAAGTACGGGAGAGCTCCTATTTCTGCACACAGCCTTGCCAACATTTATTACTGTAATTCGACTCTGGCATTTACTGGCAATTCTCTAATGACTAACAAAGATAAACATTTTTGTCAGTGTGTTTGTCTTCTGGGCTGGGGAGGGAAGCCCAGGCTTCATACATGAAGGGAAGGTGTTCACTGCCGGGCCGCACTCCCTGCTCTACTGTGCACTTCCCACGCGTTCCTGACTATTTGTGCACCTTCTCTGGCATATGCTGGTTTAGATCAGTCAACAGTGAAACAGATTCGTTTCTCTTTTAAATTACTGAATTTTTAATCATTCTTTTATGCTCTAATCATAGACACTTATCTTCCACTCTATCTCTACTGTGTTGGCAAGTTTGCTTTGAAGGACACAGGATGTTTAACGTGATGAAGTTCTCCATTTTTTCTGTGGGTTATTTATGCTTTGGCTGTCCTATCAAAACCAATGTTCACACCAAGATAAGAATCATTTGTTGGAAGGTAATTATCAGTAAGGTTTCCAAAACAAAACAAGGCATATGGAATGGAGAATGGAGCAGGTTAACACATGTGTGTGTGTCTGTGCCTTTGACTGATACATATTATCACTGAAATGATAACACAAACTCAACAAAATCTGGTGGTCTCTAGGAAGGCAGAACTAGTTTGTCTAAGGAAACAAAGACAGAGTATATAACCTTATATACTTCCTAAATTTTTAACTAATTAGGTAATTAACTATTTAAAAATAATTACATGTAAGGTTTAAGTTTCTAACAAAATGCTGCTGAATCTCAAAAGCATTCTGAAAAATAAAACCAAAATCAAGAGGAAAGAGCCAGAACAGTTGTGTTCACACACATCCAGTTTCTCCACACAGGACTCTCGCCCACTAACCCCGAGGAAGAGCAAAGCGCCATTCCCACAGGACAATGGGGGATGGCACACAGGAAGTCACGGAACCCAGGAGTGTCTGAAGTGAGGCTGCTCTAGGAAGTGTGAGGGGTGGGAAGGAGGAGTTTCTTTTCTCTTCTATTGAGAGAAACAGGAGCGCACTTCCGCACTTCTGTGTTAGGGAAGGAGGAAGCCTTTCCCTCCTTTGATCATTGGAAACAGTAACATAAGGTGAAATGAAACATGTTAAATAAAGCACATTGTGTCACCTGACCCTGGGTCTAGTTTTGAGTCTCTGCCTCTGCATCAACAGAGGTGAGAGCTGCTTTCCTCTGCCTACACATAAGGATTCAAAGTTGCCATGACCACTGTTGGTAACTGAGTCAATTCTATTAACTTACCCCAGACTACAGCGGCATTAAGGGTCTGCCTACCTTTTCCCTAGTGCCTCTGCTGGATACACCTCTTTATCAACTCTCTTTTACTGAATTAGTTCCAAGGTTTGATTCCTAAATTTACTATAAGGAGACTGAAGATGTGGGTGTTCTGTGGCACTGTGCACACACCCCATGTAGATCTCCAAAGACTAAAGCAACTAGATGCACAGGGACAAACAGCTTCACCATGTTACCATTACTCAGTGGTACTAGTTCTTACTTCAGTAGTCATGTTTCTGTGGAAACAAGGTTGCATTAAAATAGAGTTAAAAAAAATTTAATTTTGGGATGCTTACCCACCCCAAATCCTACTTAGTCAGAATCATGTATAATAAGACTAGCAGTAGTATTTAAAAACTAGACACTAAATATTTGAGACTTATATGTCACAAGCACTATCGCAGAAGCTCCAAAGCAGTAGTAAGTAGCATGTAAACAAACTGAGTGCAGCTATGTTCCAATAAAACTTTATTTATAAGAGTAGCCCACTGCTCCAGTCATTTTCTGACTGGCAAATATAGTACAGAAAAACAGGTATTTAAATAATTAACATCATAGGTGTTCAGTTATTAAAACAACATGTAGTTTGAACTAAACTACAGAAAACATAAGAATCATAGGCTGGCAGCAGTGTTTCTGTTCTATCTAGATGGAGGGCCCCAAAAGGGAGTGGAGTCACTCCTGACCACGTCGGACGGCCTAGAACTAGTGCATCCCCGCTCCCTTCTTCACCTACTTGTCACTAATGACACTTGCCAATGGCATTTACCTCGCAACGAGACAACTCCAGCCACCTAGGATAAAGATTTGTATGTTTGTGTGTTTAACAGAGTGGAAGGAGAGGCGTGGACAATTGACTCCGGCAGCTCTTTGCGCCCGTGCTTGCAGCGCAGGGCACAAGGACAAGGACTGAAGCAGTCAAAAGAATGAGTGGAAAGACTGCAGAAGAGGACGACAGAATGACTGAGGGCTTACTGGCAATCTGAAGGTGTGCATGACACACAATCACACACACATAGCATCATTACACACAACCCACAGGAAAGCCATAGTACTGCCCCACTCAGCAACCTTGCTCAGCCTGGGCACTGGCAGGGCCATGCACAGATGCCACTCTGTAGGGTTGAGTTTTTCTGTCCCATATCCCCACCCTTGTTCCCTGGTTTCCTCTTAAGATTCAAGCTATAAGGCAAATCACAGCTAACAAGCTGTGGGCCTGGAGTTATTACTCGGGGGTTGTCTAAGGCGAAAAGCCTTAATCTCTAGCAATTTGATCATCTATGACCCTTGTCATCACTCCCCTGCTCTCTAGAACCCTAGAGTGACTTCCTGATATGGTCCTTGTCTTATAATTTCCATTCTGAGCTCGGACAATCAGCCATTGTGCTGCAAAACTGGGCTGGGAGCATGACTGGAGCTTAGAAGTTCTCTGACATTCATGGCTGTAAGTTTCCCACAAATTTACACTGTCCAACCAAAACTTAAGGGAACTGTTGATCTCAGCTGTTTGAACTCATGCAACATATACTTAAGCTAACAAATTCACCCCGCTCTTTTCCTCTTGACCATGGCAGACATGGTTACACATGGAAGTCTTAAGTTAGCAGCATATGCCAATGGCATTTGCCTTCTTCATGGAATAAAACCCCTGGCTGGTAAGGTGGCTGCCAACCCCGAGGACCTGAATTCTATCTGTGGGACCTACATGGTGGGAGGAAGTGACTCCTCCAAAATGTCCTCTGACCTCCATACACGCTGAGACACATAGACACACACACACACATAGACACACACACACACACACACACACACACACACACACACAATGGGAGATACACACAAACACACAAAATAATAAAGAAATGTAATATGTTAAAAAAAAAACCCCACAGCTCCAAAAGGCAAAAGCAAGTTATTCTTATACTGTGAGTAAACTTTAAATCTGCAGCTGCTACAACCCAGAGCCAAAACTGTAAGTACATAAAGTATAAAGTTGAATTAGATAAAAGTTAGTTTCCAATCAAGTACTCTTCAAAGCCCTACAATAAACTGTTCATTCAACTACCTCAGCCACATTCAGTTAGGCGTGAACTATCAGATTTTTATTTCTGCTTACCTCTGCCACGCGGTGGGTGGAGCTAAACCGGGGCTGTGAGCCAGCCAAGACACAGTGCTGGTGGGTGGCATTGAGGTCATCTGCAGAAAAACATGCAAAAAATATTACTGTTTATTAGCAGGACACGCTGTCCACTGTTTAAGTGGAACACGAAGTGAACGGTAACTGTCATATTGTCCAAGGAACAAGAATCACCAAGGAGTTAACACCTTGCATTGTGGAAACTGGTCTTTGTGAACAGGACAGCCACATAAATATTACATGTGTATGCTTGTATAAAATGGTTCATTCAATCCAGGGTTCTTGTATATGTGTACAGATATATGTATCTTAGATAAAGCACCCACACCAGGATGCTATCAATGACAGTCCAGGCTAGCCTCGGCTAGCATGGCATATGGCCCACTACTGACACAGTTTCACGATAGCATCAACTACCGCATTTTCTGTCTGTGGATTGACTTGTCCTCCATCACAGTTATAACTTTACCTTTAGCTGACACCAGAGTCCTTTCCAATTATTTAGAATTAAACATATTTTATTCCAAGTTCACCATTTTTCAACCTAACTGAAGGTTTAATTTTGCCCCGACAATTAACCAATCAAGCATGTTGGGCTCTTGGACGAGAATTCAAGCCTATGGACCATGACTTCAGAAAGGAAGAGACGGTGGTAATCCATTAGCTGAGGACAAATCAGAAGCCAGGTTACTGTGTATTTTTAAATGAATGCTACAGCCAGACAGTGTCTATCACACTCACTTAAGGCATTATTACCTCATTTATTACATAGACAAGAACTGAACGGTGGGTGCCTCAAAGACACGGTCGCCACTTTAGGCAATATAGACCAGACATGAGGACAATGACTTCAACTACACGGCTACCTCCACCAGGCCCCAGAGAGGTCAGAAAACACTGAGAGCTCCTCTAAACACAGAAAGGGAACAAAGTGACAAGTGGAAGGCTTCACCTCCCAGACACCATGAAGTGACAGTAAGAGGGCTTACCCACTGAAGGCTTTGGCTCCCTGAGACCAGGAAGTAATAGTAACAAGACTTACCCACTTCTAACAATTAAATGCTTCTAACAATAAAAAGTAACAAAGCGAAACAGGAATCAAAGGTTTCTGACCTGGGAAACAGATCCCAGGGAGAAGAGAATCAACACAGGCAGGCCTACACTTGTTCCCACTTAGTGCCTGGAAGGAGCTGATACAGAGTGGGCAAGGAAAACAAATGGAAAGGACAGATTGGAGGGGGGGGGAAGAGACAAGCCAAGACGACAGCAAGGTTCCTACTGCAGGGCTGGGGCTGGGAGCAGGGGCGGCAATGAGGGTGGGGTCAGGGCTCACTGCAGTCATTGGCTAAGCACTGACCTACACATGCGTGAATGAAAATGCCCAAGGGATGGAGAAGTAAGCAACAGAAAGGAGCAGCCTGAGCTCACCCCAGACCTCACTCACCAGGAATGAGGAGTCTCAGGAGAGGGAATGCTCATAGGATACAGTACCTTTCCATAGGAAAAGGGTCACATCAGACAGAGCCAAAGTTGTACCACAGGAAGGGCTATTGGATACACCCCGTATAGCCTAAACTAAATCTCTAAAGAACCCAACTTATATAAGTAAGTTAATTATCCACTAAGGCATACTCTAACAGTATTTAAGACAATGTGACAAAAACAGGTATGCGTCAAATACCATATACTCTAGCATTCATCGAAAAGATAACAAGGGAAAGCTCTACACCTACATAAGACATGTACAGATCTTTCTTTCACACACATAAAGTTTAATCTCATACACATATTCAGAAGCTTCGGAAAGTTATATACTCAGAATATGAAATTAAAAGAGCCACTAAATGAGATGAAAGGAAATTTAGATACTACAGAAGAAAAAAACGAGTGACCAAAACCTCATGAAGGGCACCAGGGAGCCAGGACACTCCACAGCCTTCTGGGCACAGCCCACCAGGAGAGAGTGATCTCCCAGCAGCACTTCCACTTTTGAGGGCAGAGGTGAGATCTCCACCTTCTCTCTGGAGGGGAACAGCTAGGAGCACACAGGGCCTAAGATCAGTGGAACAGCTGGGACAGAAGTCTTCCTACCACCATTGGCGCCTGGGAGCTGAGAAACTCCACAGTCTTCTGTGCATAGCCCACCAGGAGAGAGAGAGAGATCTCCCAGCAGTGATTTCACTTCTGAGCAAGGAGTAGGGACATAGGCTTACAGGGCCACAGGAGGAACAAATTCCAGCCTGAGACAACAATACCAACTAGCACCAGAGATAACCAGATGGTAAAAGGCAAGCACAAGAACCCTACCAACAGAAACCAAGGTCACATGGCAACATCAGAACCCAGTTCTCCCACCACAGCAAGTCCCGGATACCCTAACACACCAGAAAAGCAAGAGTTGGATTTAAAATTGTATCTCATGATGCTGATAGAGGGCTTCAAGAAAGACTTAAATAACTCCCTTAAAGAAATACAGGAGAACATCCGTTAACAGGTAAAAGCCCTTAAAGAGGAAACACAAAAGTCCCTTAAAGAAATACAGGGAGAGCTGGAGAGATGGCTCAGTGGTTAAGAGCTCTGACTGCTCTTCCAGAGGTCCTGAGTTCAAATCCCAGCAACCACATGGTGGCTCACATCCATCTGTAATGAGATCTGATGCCCTCTTCTGGTGTGTCTGAAGACAGCTACAGTGTACCCATTAACATAGAAATAAATAAATAAATCTTAAAGAAAAAAAAAGAAAAGAAAAGAAATACTGGAAATCGTGGGTCAACAGGCAGAAGCTCTTAAAGAAGAAACACAAAAATCCCTTAAAGAATTACAGGAAAACAATTAAGTGAAGGAACTGAACAAAATCATCTAGGATCTAAAAGTGGAAGTAGAAACAATAAAGAAATCACAAAGTGAGACATCTCTGGAGATAGAAAACCTTGGAAAGAATTCAGGAGTCATAGATGCAAGCATCAACAACAGAATACAAGAGATAGAAGAAAGACCCATACCATAGTAGATACCATAGAAAACATTGACTCAACAGTCAAAAAAAAATGCAAAATGCATAAAGCTGGTAACCCAAAACAACCAGGAACTCTAGGACACAATGAGAAGACCAAACCTAAGGATTATAGGTATAGACTAGAGCAAAGATTTCTAACTTAAAGGGCCAGTAAATATCTTCAAAAAATTATAGAAGAAAACTTCCCTAACCTAAAGAAAGAGATGCCCATGAACAAACAAGAAGCCTTCAGAACTCCAAACAAACTGGACCAGAACAGAAAATTCTCCCAGCACATAATAATCAAAGCATCAAATTCACTAAACAAGGAAAGAATACTAAAAGCAGTAAGGGAAAAAGGGCAAGTAACTTATAAAGGCAGACCTATCAGAATCACACCAGACTTCTCACCACAGACGATGAAAGCTAGAAGATCCTGGGCAGACCTCATTCAAACCCTAAGAGAACACAAATGCCAGCCCAGGATACTATACCCAGCAAAACTCTCAATCATAGGTGGAGAAACCAAGATATTCCACGATAAAACCAAATTTGCACAATATCTGTCCACAAATCCAGCCCTACAAAGGATAATTGATGGAAAATGCCAACACAAGGTGGGAAACTACACCCTAGAAAAAGCAAGAAAATAATCTTCTTCCAACAAACCCAAAAGGAGACACCCACACAAACATAAAAATAACATCAAAAATAACAGGAAGCAACAATCACTATTCCTTAATATCTCTTAACAACAATGGACTCAACTCCCCAATAAAAAGAGATAGACTAACAGAAATATTTCTCATGTAAATCTTCAATTTTATCAGAAAATGTTTGTAATTCCTCCTTTTAATTAATTAGTAATATTTTTTATGTCTACTATTTTATCTGCATTATTTTTCATGATAATCTTCAATTTTAATGTCTTTCTATATATTTCCTCTATTTTATCAGAAATGTTTTTAATGTAAAAAATTATTCTAATTCCACCTTCAATTCATTTAGTTTTATATCTATCATTTTATATGTAAAATTTTCCATGAAATAGTCAATTTAAATGTTTGTCTACATATTTCTTGAATTTTACCAGAAATATTTTCTATGTAAATCTTCAATTTTATCTGAAAATGTTTATAATTCCACCTTCAATCAACTCAGAATTATCTTTTTGGCTATCATTTTATCTGTATAGTTTCCATAATAATCTTTAATTTTAACATGTCTTTCTATATATTTCTCCAATTTTATCAGAAATATTTTCCATTTAATCTTCAAGTTTATCAGAAAATGTTTATAATTCCACTTTCAATCAACTTAGGAATATTTTTATGCCTATCATTATTATATCTATATAAAATTTTCCATGATAATCTTAAATTCTAACATGTTTTTCTACATACTTGTACAATTTTATCAGAAATATATTCCATGTAAATCTTCAATTCTATCAAAATGTTTCTATTTCATATTTCAATTAATTTGGCAGTTTTACATGTCTACCACTTTACTCTTTAATTTTCCATGAAAATTGTCAATTTTAACACATTTTTCTATATATCTCTTCTATTTTATCTGAAATATTTTCCATGTAAATCTTTAATTTTATCATAACGTGTTTTTACTTCCCTTTTCAATAAAATAAAAAAAAATAAATTTTAAAAAATTGAAGGAAGGAACTCTCTAAAATAAAGGACACATTTCAAAAGACTCAAAAAACATGCGTGCCTATGGGTGATGTATAGACGAATGCTAGCAGCTCAGCACACATGCAGCCTGTGCCACAGTTAAGAGCAAAGATGTCAGCAGACAACCTGGAAAGGCCAATGGGCCAAAGCACTTTCACACTTATGAAAACAAAAGGCTCAGAGTCAAGCAACACAAAAAAATGAAGCAAAGTCGAGTAGGAACAATGTTGACTGCGATCAGAGTTCTGATGGTGGGAAAGGAACACACCGAACAGACGGAAGAGTGGGTGCCGATGGCTCTTCTCTGGTGGTCAGAGCACTCGGGAGACACCTGGGGACTATGGATATATAAATAAACTAAAGAAAATTGTTGGTCGAAAGCCTGGGCCTCAGTAGAAACATGGGTCCAAATCTGAAAGGGAAACACAGAAAAGGCTAACAGCAGCTCCTTTCTAGTTAAGAAGGGAGATACATAAATTGGGTTCCTATACTACACAGGCCTGTGGTGGTTTGTATATGCTTGGTCTACGGAATGGCACTACTGGGGGGTGTGGCCTTGCTGGAAGAAGTGTGGCCTTGTTAGAAGAGGTGTGTCACTGTGGAGGCAGGGCTTTGAGGTAATATATGCTCAAGCTCTGCCCAGTGTGAGAGACAGTCGTCCTCTCCTGGCTGTCTTCGGATCAAGACATAGAACACTCAGTTCCTTCTAGAGCACCATGTTTGCCTGGATGCTGCCATGCTTCCTACTGTGATGATAACGGACTGAGCCACGGAAACTGTTAGCCAGGCCCAATTAAATGTTGTCCTTTATGAAAGTTACCTTGGTCATGGTGCCTCTTCACAGCAATGAAACCTGAACTAAGACACTGTCCAAACTAAGAATGGAGAAAAACACTGAGAATTCTCTGTGAAATTCATAGGTTGGGAGCACAAAAGCTTTAAAAGATCAAGACTTGTCATGACACAAACACTGCATACCTCGCCACCTCACTAAACAACTGTTCAATACAGCTCCATTTACCTGAAACATCATGCGATTCATCATGAAAAAAATCTGAAAAAATTAAAAGTATAGCTTGAAAGAATAAGCAAAATCTGAATTAGTCAAATAGGGAGGGGGTTTTAGATCAGATGTATTGGGCAGATAAGAGGAAATCAGAAGTAAATCAAAATACCAAGACCTGAAAATATAATCTGCTTCCACTGGCTTATGGCAGACAATGTCCTCATAGATCGGTTGTCTTGCAACATATCAGAGCTTCTTTCCTTCTTAAGGCTAAGTAATACTCTAATATATATAATATTTATATAATAAATAATATTATAGTGTATAACATAAAATATATAAATTATATTACACATATAATACATTTTGTTTCTGAATTATGACTTTCTCAAGTTATTCTCAAATTATATATTATATAACATATAATTTGCAGAAATAGGCAATATATTATATAATATATAAAATGTATTATAATACACATACACGCATGGTCGCCCACCGCACTCTGTGTAACTGCTTATTAGTTGACAGGCACTTGGCTTGCCTCTGTCTCTTGCTATTGTGAATGACAGTGGCATGCCGCTGATGCACAGATATTTTTTCGGGCAGCTGACTTCAATGCATTTGGTATATATTCCAATGTGGCATTCCTGGCTTGTATAGTGATCCTATTCTAACACTTGAGAAATGCCATAGTCTTCCATAGGGTCACGCCAGTTAATGTTTCTATCATCAGCACACAAGCTCTCTAGTTTCTCTACAAGCTTACCAACACTTGCTAGCTTCTGCTTCCTTTCTTACCATGGTGATATCAATTGGGTATGAAGTGATACAGAGCCTTTGACTTACATTTCCCAATGAGTGATCTTTTTAGAGCAGACAACTATGCTGGCCAATCAAAACTGGCCATTCGCCTAAATGTCTGAGGCCAAATCGCAAACTCTCAGGATAAGAGGACAAAGCATTTGTGACCATGCAAAGGTTGCAAGACGACTTCTCCAATGTTCTGATGAGGATGGAGCTGCAGCTACAGACCACAACTCAGCAACTTCACGTGGGATCAAGGAACCCACCCCTGGCACCACACACCCTCTATGTGCAAGAATCTAAACGAAAGACAACTTCAGCACCCTCTTGTTGAAAAAGGAAATGTACTCATCCAGATTCTACAATGAATTCATTCCCAACTAAGGAGGGAAAATTCTGAGAATAACTTGAGAAAGTCACAATTCAGAAACGAAATCACCAAAACCAAGATGGACTTCTAAGATAGCCCGTCCCCGTCATCTCGCCACCTTACTGAAAGCCGATTTAATGCAGTTCCATTCACCTGGGATATCCTTTTATACATCATGGAAAATATGAGAAGGCAATCTAAGAGTCAAAATGCAAAGCATGAAAGAATGAGCAAACATCAGAACCAGTCAGCTATGACAAGAATGTTAGAATTACCAGACCATTAATTTTTTAAAAACTGTGATTAATATACTAAAGATCTAAAGGGAAAAGTAGACAACATACAAGAGCAGATGGGGACTTGAGCAAAGGGTGGGGACTCTAATCATCAAAGAGAGATGCTCAAGATCAAAACCCCACCAGAAACGCTGAGTGCTTCTGATGGGCTCATTAGCAAACAGGACATGACAGAGGGAAGATCTCAAAGCTCAAGATATGTTAATAGAAACTTCCCGAACTCAAAATCCCAAAGAGAAATAACAGCTAGAAAAAGTAGACTATGGAAGAACTAAGACGCGTCTATAAACGGTATAATATATGCATAATGGGAAGGCTGGAAGGACAATACTGAAAGGAAGAGAGGAAAAGTAGAAGCGCTGGTAAGCAGCAATCCCTAAGTCTCTATCACTGGCCAACCCGCGTAAGCTCAGAAAACACCAACAGAGGCGCGTACCAAAACACTGTCCCATACTCGCCATGTCCTAGTCACTGGTTTTGTTGGTTTAATCTTGAGGATGCTGAGACTGAGGCCAGGGCAATGCTAAGCATGTACTCCACTACTGGGCCATACCTCCACCCTGGCTTATCACATTCAATCTCTGGAACTCAAAGACAAAATATTTTGAATGAAGCCAGATAGGAAAACAATCTATTGGGGGGGGGGGAGGCAAAATCCAAAATCTGACCTCTCCTTAGAAACTGTTCAAGAAAGGAAATGTGGGAAGTTCAATAATTGGTATTGGTAATGGAAGAACAGCAGCCCAGTACTCTGCCACACGACGGCACCCTTCAAAAGCAAGGAGAAATCAAGACTTCCCGGACAATGAAAACCAAAATTACTGTTAGGCTCACATCTCAACACTGTTAAGATCGTCAGAAGAAAAAAAGTTTGGGTCTGGAATTTAGTTTCCAGAAGCAAAGAAGACATTTCAGGAGGAAGAGGGCAACATTGAAAGCTAGAGGACTTTACACCTGTTCTCAGAGACAACAGTTTATGCAGACTGCAATAAAAGACAGGCAGGATGTAAATGACAGGACAGGAACCAGAGCCATGTTATCTTAGCGTCCCTGAACAACTGTTAAGTTGTAGAGTGCTGCTTAAGGGCAGATGTGGAATAGCTGCAAACACAGCTTACAACGTCTGGGGCCAAAGAGAGAAGATCTATCAGTGATATTTAAGAAGAAAAAGGAATCAAACAAAATATTCAAAGAACAGGAGCAAACAGGAAGCTGAACAGACAGAGCAGTAACCGCTGCAGCTTCATCAGTAGTCAGTTATCTGACTACGCCTGAGCTTCCAGAGAACACCCCGAGAAATTCCATTTGTTGCTGTGGGCGAAGATGAGTGAGGCTCAGCGAGGGAAGGTCACCTGCCCAAGAGCGCACTGGAAATGACATAGATGTGGCTCTACTCCAGCTATAAAAGCTGTACAAGCAAACCACTGGGCATACCGGTTCCAGTTTCAGCTCCTTGCTTGACTCTAGGATTTGGACAATTAATGGGAACTTTCTTCACTTTAGCTGCCTCAGCGGGGAAACTACAAACTCAATAGTTCCAAATTCATAACCATCAAGTTCTTGAGACAGAGAAACGGTAAGAAATGGCCTTTGAGTTTTGGGTGCCTGTGCTGTTTCAGGCCTACAGGATGCCTCTGCTTGTATGTGTGCTGTTATCCATACGGTTTCCAATTGGCCTCTTGGATATGAAACTTGAAGACTGTTTCGGAATTTCATTGAAAACGTTGAAACCATTACTGTTGAAAAGTAATGCCCAACTAAATGCCGTCAATAAGAAACACAATCTAAGTAAAAAACACATTGAGGTAAAGCAATGGCGCTATTACACCATGCTGCATCAGTCAAGAGAACGCCGTGACAGCAGAGTGCAGGGGAGCCTGGACTCCGCACTTGCAGAGGGATGGACCCTTATAGCATCTTTTTTTTTTTTTTTTTTTTTTGGTTTTTTGAGACAGGGTTTCTCTGTGTAGCCCTGGCTGTCCTGGAACTCACTCTGTAGACCAGGCTGGCCTTGAACTCAGAAATCCGCCTGCCTCTGCCTCCTGGAGTGCTGGGATTACAGGCATGTGCCACCACGCCCGGCCCTTTACAGCATCTTAACATGTCTGTCTGCTCTGCATATGGTTTCATCAAATGTACAGCTGATCATGGCTGTGGTTACAGGGAGCTAGAAGAGCAAGCAGAAATGGAATGTGGAGAAATAATTCAAAATAAACATTCTGGATCGTGTGTACCAACAGAAAAGAGAGCCATTGTGGCTATGCTCATATCACAGAGCTGAATTCAGACAAAACCAGGTGGACTTCATGATCATAAGCCCGTTGGCTCCCTGAGAAAAATCTAAAAGTCCTTAATGTACATCCACCTGACTATAGAACTTCAAACTATGTAAGAAAAATCTGATAGAACCATAAGATTATAGATGGACACTTTCCTCTGTCAAAAAAGGAAAGACACAGTGGACCGACAATCATCAGGGGAATCACTGACCTCAACAGCATAATCAAGTAAATATAATTGACATCAAGAC
Organism: Apodemus agrarius; assembly: GCA_964023405.1. Classification (NCBI taxonomy): domain Eukaryota; kingdom Metazoa; phylum Chordata; class Mammalia; order Rodentia; family Muridae; genus Apodemus; species Apodemus agrarius. The sequence continues at coordinate 43,145,245 of OZ030024.1, forward strand.
TGGTTCGCTCAACCACACAATATGTCTCCCTACTACACTCACATGAAACAGACTCCGGGGAGACTACAGGTTGGACCATCTTATGCACATTAGTGCATTTAAAACAACTTGAACTGTGGCATATCTGCCCTCAGACCATGATGAAATCAATAGTGGCAACAATAAAATCATTTAATAGAAAGACAGCTAGAAAAATTCTCGAACACTTTGAGAATGAAAAATATACTTCCACACAAGTCACAGAAAAAGATCTCATGAAAAATTATATAAAATTATGAATTAAATAAAAATGAAACTATAAAGACCTCTTCTTTCATTGTGACAAAATATCTCAGAAGGTCAATTAGGAGGAGGACGGTAAATGATGAGGCCACGGCTGGCTAGCACCTTTATTTTCAGGCATAGGCAAGGCAAAGAAGTGCAGTGGAGGAAGCCGCTCACTTTACCAGGGCCATGAAACAGAAAGGCAGGGCAAGATAACCCAGCAATGAGAGCCCCGCCCTCTGTCCCCACCACAAGACCTACATTCTCCAAACAGGTCCCACCTCCCAGCTGTGTTCTGCATATGAACTCATGGACGGAGTAAACCAAGGACGCTTTCCTCTCCCAGAGCCGATCACTGACAGCACTGGTGGGACCAAGCTTTCAACGCCAGGCTTGGGAGGCAGCACTTCCTATCTAATGCCAAAGCAAGTCACCCAAGCATGCGGAATGCCCTGTAAGCTTCCTGCAGAAAAGGTCCTAGCAGCAAATCAAATATTTAAAAAGTACAAAACTCTGAAATCAATAACCCGAGCTTTCATTTCCGAAAACTGGAGAAAGGAGAGTAAGCTGATCCAGCATGAACACAAGAAAAGAAGGGAAATAAGAGAACTTAGCGAACTACAAATAGAGCCCAGGGGAATGTGTTCAAAGCACGCTATGTTCTCAGTTCTCGTGTATAATATACTCTTGTATGAAAATGCTCTTATGTTAAAAATACAACTGACAGTGGATATATACAAAGAAAAATTAATTATGCTTAAAAAGTGAAGCCAACAGAATCTATGAAGGCAAGAGCTGGTTTAGTCAAAACATTATCAGAAGATGTAAATTACTAATATATCAGAAATTAATGAGCTGGCATCACTACAGATACCAGACATTAAAAAATAATAAATGAGCCGGGCGTGGTGGCGCATGCCTGTAATCCCAGCACTTGGGAGGCAGAGGCAGGCGGATTTCTGAGTTCGAGGCCAGCCTGGTCTACAGAGTGAGTTCCAGGACAGCCAGGACTACACAGAGAAACCCTGTCTCAAAAAACCAAAAAAATAAATAAATAAATAAATAAATAAATAAATAAATAAATGTCACAGCTATTTCTATTCTCTAAATTTGATAATAAAAGGTTAACTGGACCTTTTTCCTGAAAAGCATAATATGCTAAATTTCCCATACAAATAGACAATCTAAATATGCAATAAAATCTCATCTCTATTGACTGAATAGACAAGTAATAACCTTCCAAAACCAAAAACAGCTCATCTAAACAATCTCTACACTGTATCCCAGCAGACATGGATGGGAGAAAGTTTAGGCACCTTTGGAAGGAGGGGAGAGCACGGGCTCACCCCATGAGGTCAGTGGTCCCCGATGCCAAACCCAGAACACCAAGTGCAACTTCTCAGTAGCACAGGGCAAAGCATGTCCAACCACGCTCAGCCAACTGAATTCAACAGCATCCTAAAAGAGTTATTCACCGTGGCTGAGAGGGATGGAAGACACTTTCCACCTCTGAAAACCGTTGATGCAATGCATCTGATCAAAAAGCTAAGGTGACCTGTCAATCCACGTTGACTGATCTTAGTGGATGGACCACTGCAGGGCAGGGTATTGGAAATGAGCAGGGCTGTGCATACAGGAGGCAGGAGTCGGAAGAAACCATTCTGTGGTTTTGTTAAGAACCTAACGGTTCTAAAACAATGAAATCACTAAAAGATATAACAGTCAGAGAGAGAGATGGGCAGACAGACAGATGGAACCTCGCTGTCAACTGGACTGAATTAAGAGTCACCTAGGAGACCCCACCTGGCTGGGTCTGAGAAGACAGTTCAGAGAGGAAAAGCTAAATGAAGGACAAAGACGGATGCTGAATGGAGGGGGGGCGGCGGTATCCCCGCACAGGAACGTGGACGGAATGAAGCAAGAGAAGGGAGACTGTGAGCTGGTTGGACTCCAGCACTCACTCCTCTCTGCTTCCTGATCCATCAGGATGAGCGGGGGGCTCAGCCAAAACTTCCACCACCATGAACCTTAGAGTACCCCCCAAAGTGGACTACACCCTCCAATGACAATAAACCCTTCCCTCTCATACCTGGTAACAATGATACACACACACACACACACACACACACACACACACACAGAAGTGTTGAACAAGGTGGGGGAATGAATGGTGCCAGCATCTGAGTGTACATGAATGCAGAGGCAAGAGTGGGAAGCTGGTGGCTTCCTTCATTCACTCTCCCCCCTGATGCCTTGAGCGAGGGCCCACGCTGACCCAGAAGCCAACCTTTTGGGCTAGACTGGCTGGCCAGCAAGCTGTCAGGATCTGCTGTCTCTACTCCATGACGGCTAGCCTTGGTTGTCAACTGGACTATAGCAGAAATTAACGAAAACCCGAGAGGCTGGGTGAGCCTGTGAGGGAGTTTTTTTTTTTTTTTTTTTTTTTTTTTTTTTTTTTTTTAATTAAACTATTCCAAGTGAGAAGACCCATTTCTAATCCGGATCCTTTGAGGTGTGAAGATCCAACTTTAATCTGGACCACACCGACTCCTGGAGGCCCATATAAAGGACATGGAAAAAGAAAGCTATTATTCTTTGCCTACTCATCTCACTCTCACTGACAAGTCCATGTCTTCACTGGCATTAGAGCCTACATCTTCAAGATTCTGGCTTATTCTAAAGAGCAGCTGAGACATCCAGCCTTGTGGAATGAATGACTTCTAGAATCTTTGACCTTCTGTTGGTAGAGTATGGGTGTGTGTGTGTGTGTGTGTGTGTGTGTGTGTGTGTGTGTAGATATTAACAGAATACTTTCATTCTACCAGTTCTGTTCCTCTAGAGAACCCTAATACAATTCTTCAATACTGAAGTTACAGGCACACACAGACAGACTTAACATCATATTCTCATGCCTAAAGAGTAAGTATTCTTATCCAATGAGCCAGCTCTGAAAAATGAGGTAGGACTGCCAGGTTCATCATCTTGATGTTACCAATATGTAGGCATTTAAGTACATGAAGCTATTCTTCAGTAACAAAGAAAAACATCAGCTGGGCAGTGGTGGTACACACCTTTAATCCCAGCACTTGGGAGGCAGAGGCAGGCGGATTTCTGAGGCCAGCTTGGTCTACAGAGTGAGTTCTAGGACAGCCAGGGCTACACAGAGAAACCCTGTCTCTGAATATCATAAGCACACAGTTATATACAAATCACACACAGAGAGAGAGAGAGAGAGAGAGAGAGAGAGAGAGAGAGAGAGAGAGAGAGAGAGAGAGAGAAAGAGGGGGAGGGAGAGGGAGGGAGGAAGGGAGGCAGGGAGAGAGAGGGAGGGAGACAGAGAGAGGGAGACAGAGTCAGCTACTACAATTTTAGTTTAGATAACTTAGAAAAATCATGTGGCCAAATACTTTTTTTTAACTGGACTCTGGCAGTTGTACAGGAACAAGAGATGATGCTGTTGTTTGGATACGGTCTGAGTGCCCTCTTGGTTCTGAGCATTGAAATTTAATGTCCAGGTATTAAGAAAGTACAAAATTAATCTCGTGTTGGTTGGAGGCCAGTCTCTTCGAGAAAGTGAACAGAATTAGGTAAAGTCATTAGCGTGGTGCTCCATGGTCGGCACGCACGCACACATCCATGTGTGCTCTGTCTCTTACTATGTAGTACCTGGTACTATCTCAGGACTCTACCTGCAAGAACATTACCAGATATAATCCCCGATCTTGGATTTCCACATGTTTGAGATAAAATAAGCCTCAACTTTATAAGGTTAGCCTGCCTTAAACATTTCATTATAGTAATGACAACTACCAGAAGACTGAAAATAAGGAAGAGCTGACACTGGGAAACTCGCAGCAGGTCATACGGAAGTTGATAGTGACCTGTGCCAATGTGAGAGAGATGACGGAGAGTGCCTGGATTACAGGATGCCTTAGTGAAGGACTTCAGAGTCTCTCAATACACTGAATAAGTAGGGTGGGAAAAACAATGGAATTTGAATGAACTCTCCAGGCTTCTAGGAAAAACTGAATGAGGTAGTGCTTTACAAAACATTAGAACATGCTACAAACAACTGGAGAAAACACCAGTAAGTTAAAGGAAACCTTTGTGGTGTGCCTGGACCTGTAAGCACAGGCATAAACAGCAATACGAAGGACGGAAGCCAATGCAATTGTGCAGGCATGCAGTCAAGCCTGACAAGGGGGCTGCCCCTTCTCTCTGAGGACTACGGACACCCCGAAGCATCTGGTGGGGGCTCTCTGGAGCATCTCTCCTCACCGCTTGCCTAAAGCAATCAGAAAAAAGCAGGACTCAGAGGGATCCAGAGGCCAGACTTCAGGAAAGAAATTTAAGTCTCTGAGAAATCCACAGATACTGTGTATCTACTCAAAGGTCTTCTTACTGCAGCTACTATAAACACCAGGACCCAAAGACATTATTAACATCAGGACCCACAGACACTATTAACATCAGAACCCACAGACACCAATAAAATCAGGATCCACAGACACTATTAACATCAGGACCCACAGACATCATTAACGTCAGGACCCACAGACACCATTAACATCAGGACCCATAGACATCATTAACATCAGGACCCACAGACATCATTAACATCAGAACCCACAGACACCAATAAAATCAGGACTCACAGACACCAATAAAATCAGGACCCACAGACACCATTAACATCAGGACCCACAGACACCATTAACATCAGGACCCACAGACATCATTAACATCAGAACCAACAGACACCAATAAAATCAGGACCCACAGACAATATTAACATCAGGACCCACAGACATCATTAACATCAGAACCCACAGACATCATTAACATCAGAACCCACAGACATCATTAACATCAGAACCCACAGACACCAATAAAATCAGGACCCACAGACACCATTAACATCAGGACCCACAGATATCATGAACATCAGGACCCACAGACATCATTAACATCAGGACCCACAGACACCATTAACATCAGGACCCACAGACACCATTAACATCAGGACCCACAGACACCATTAACATCAGGACCCACAGACATGATTACATCAGGACCCACAGGCATCATTAACATCAGGACCAACAGACACCAATAATAATAGGACCCACAGGCATCTTAATGGACATATTTGTTAAGTGCTTCTGTTTCACTGAGTGGCAACGAGCCAACTGGTGAACACCTTACTGATAAATTAATTATATCTTTTATTTATCTTTTGCAGCTCTCCAATCAAACGATCCTTTTGAAAATGCTTTCAAATGCCTCTAATTCTCTGTGACACTTTTGTGTCAGAGGGAGGTGACCTTAAATTTTCATTTTAGAACTAATTTTTCTAAAACTCTAAGTCTATAAAAATGGCTTAATGTTTGTGAATTGAACATCTGATAGGGTATACTAAGTCCCACTTTCAAAGTTTCTTCTTAATAAACTGTAGAAAGAAAAACTAAATATACGTGGATTTGTGGGTGTTATCTGAGAAGATAGATAGATGATTGATAGATAGATAGATAGATAGATAGATAGATGATTGATAGATAGATAGATAGATAGATAGATAGATAGATAAAACATTACCTCTGACTATAGCCAGAATAAGGGTTTACAGATCATTCAACAAAACAGCAATTCAGAAAGCGCTGTGGTGTGGGTAGAGTGCCCTGGGTGTCCACAGGAGGGTGAAACCTCGCCTCATATATAAAAGCCAAACACACTGAAGTTTAATGGACAACCAATCTGGGTTTTAACATGGACAGCCCAACACCCTGGGACTCCTTCCGCCTGTGGTAGCCAAGACAGGTAGTCACCCTAAATCTGCCCAGACCCAGACTTCCTGGCTTTTGTCATCCAGTGAGTGACAGGGGTGACTCAACCCAAATTTCTTAAAGTAACAATCAGGAGCTTGGCTCCTGCACTCCTGAAGTCAGTGGGTTGAATAGTAAAATCCAATCTCCCTGTGCACCCAAGCACCAAGGCCTTCACCACGCTCACCTGTCCGTTCTCATCTCTCAGTCTCAATATTTATGACCTGACTTTCCCCCCTCCATGTTAGGAACTCCCTGAGTGAGAACATTTTCAGAACTGAATAGCTGATAAGAGGAGGAGGGGAAGCTCCTGTCAGACTGGACAAAGACCCTGGCTGCCCCATTCTCAGACACTCGTCACTGGAAAATAAAAACACCATAAGCCCTTGCAGCACCAGGCCTTAGGAAAAGGGGCTCAATACTCCAGAAGCCAGTGTCTGCGCCAGAAATGAGATGGGTGGCATTTGATTAAAGAAGGCCAAAGGAGGTTGATGCATGGCTGTCTCTGAAAGAGCAGCCTGCCTAACAAATAAATATACAATCAGATCCCAAGAGGAGGGCTCACCCTCTGCCAGAGCCTGGGGAACCTACAGGTGCTCGGAGGTCAAGGCTGTTGCCCTTGAGAGATGCTGTGTGCACAAAACCACCTGTGCCCAGAGGCTGGGATGTTGCTATTGCCAAGCGTGCTCTGAGAAGGAACGCAGGCCGGGCTGAATTGAGGACTTAGAAGAAGCTGTGCTACAGCGAGTCACATCTGCTCACACGGCCTGCACAGGAAGACACACAGAAGTCATGGAGCATGCACCAAGTAACCAAGCTGCCATCTTGGCTGTAGGAACACATCTGGCCAGAAAGTTCAGTCTCCCACAGACAAATCACAAGGGGCCAACAGTAGTCCTCTTTGTATAAGGAAAAACAGATAGCAAATCACTGATTTAGGTAAAAATACTACAGTTCAAAGAAGTGGAACCATGTTGACTGTCAGAGCCTCTGAAAACAGGCTCAAACAGAGAAAGGCATGCTAGAAGATGCTCAACTTCCTTAGAAGACACTGGATTCTAGGAGATATTGCAGTTGTTAGAAGGCTCAAGCTGATGGAAATGGAATTCACAACTGACCCAACTCAGCTCAACACCCACATCGAGATCATCATGGCTGAGCAGCTAGGATCACCCGAAGCGCACAGTCCTTGTGACATGACATCCAAGGCAGTCAGCACCTGTCCCAGCAACACAGCAGCCCTGTGTCACCTTGCTCCCTCACCGTGGAAGCGCCGGGTCACGCCTCGGCATAAGTAGAGAAGCACGGTCTGAGGTCTCTGGAGGAAATCCATGTACACAGGACTTTATTATGGTAAATTATAGTCGTTCTGCAAGTTCAGGCTATTAATCAGAACTTTTATTACAGCATAATTATAGTTATTCTATTATAGCTATTACTATTAATTTCCTATACCTACCTTATAAATTAAACTATCATAAATTCACAAGTATAGGAAAAAGAAGTCGGGTTTGGCACACCGATGGTTTCAGGGCACCCACTGGGTCTCGTGGGCTGTGTGAGCGAGGGAGAGCTGCGACAGCTGGGTTTGTTTTAGGGAGTCCATGCAGCACTCTAACTGGTAGCCTTTTTGCTTCCCTCCTCGTGTTCTGGCCTCTAGGGTGTAGTCACTAGTCAGCCGGGAGACACTTTCACTCCTTTGTCCTTACCCTTTGTGTACCCACTACATGTTTCCTGGTTTCTACGAGGCCTGTGCAATTTACAGCAGCAACAGTCCAGTTTAGTTAAGCTAATAACGTACCACAAGGACGCTGTGCCTCAGTTTCTCCACTCACAATTTATTCCTGTCAGAACCTTCACAGTGGATGTTTATTACTATAGCCAGCAATACTGGTCTTTAATATTTTGTCTCTGGTTTTTTATGAGAATTACTAATTTATACAATATAATACTGTGTCTCTCAATTTTTATAGTTATTTATGTAACACAATTACTTTATTAGGGGATTCTGAATTAGAGTTTTTTGAATGCCTATATCTTGTATTCGTCTAGGAAAGAATTCTCCTTACCATTATTTTTGAAAGCCAACCTTGTCGTGTATAGTACTATTTATTGGCAGATTTTCTCAGCAAAACTTTAAATATATCCTTCTTCAAGTTTTTTCTTTACTAAGACTGACCTCTGTCTGACTAGCTGGAACCTGGATCAGTAGGAGTGGGTCGGAGGCCTGGCTCACACGCACCGCACTAGCTCTGAGAGTCTGTGGAAGTAGTCTTAGGCCGGGAAAACAGTTGCCCACATATGGCCCCTGTATGTGGAAACCAAACGGTGAAAAGAAGCCAACACTGGGCCTGACCCAGAGCCTAGGTTCACAGAGACAAACCAAGATCCTGGGTCTCTGCGGGCCAGATAGGAGCCTGGGCCAATCCACAAAGGGCCTGTATTGGGCAGACTTGGCACTTCAGGCCAGAGCTCCTCAGGGTGGGCCTGCTGCTTTCTGCACCTCTGCAGAGCTCTGAACGACTCAGCACAAGGGAGAGGTGACAGAGGCCCTTCCTACGCCCCTCCTCGGGTCTTTTTTCTCTGCTCCACTTAGATGCTGGAATCTCTCCTCTCGATTGCCCTGTCACTATGAAGGCATTTTTTTGTACATAGATAATTGTTCAAATGACGATCCAATGATAGGCTTGGTGCTGAAAACTCCTATTTTACCATGTTGCTTGAGTGTAAAAAATTAATTTTATACTTAGTTTTGTAAAAATATGTTATCAAGGAATATTCAGTAAGAGAAGTACTGAGGACATGACAGCATTGGGAACTAAGTAAAATGTAAATATTGGAGTGATATATATTTTAATTCACAAAAAATAAAAAACACTATCAAATATAGGAAAAATGCAAGGAGAATTTAAATAAATATTATAAATATTATTGCCACTTTATATATTTTTGCAGTTTGTAAATTCTCTACAATGAGTATGGCTCATACATTATTAATTTCACAATACCATTTTTCTTTTCTCTGAAATTCAGATACATCATATTTGAAAGATACAAATGGAAATGTTCAATGGAGAGGTATTTGTCAACTTAAAAAAAAATAAGAAGGGCTTGGTGACACCTACCCAGTGCCGTCTAAGCTGTGCAAATGTACACGCCTAAGTGTGCGTCTATGAGAGCGCCCAGGCCCGGGGTACGGCCTAGCATGGAGGGACGGCCTGGCACTGCAAGGCCCTGCCTTCCATCCCCAGCCACCAAACCACAGCACAGGGCGGAAGTGGGGGAGCTCACCTCTGTCCCCTTGTTTGAAATTAACCCGTGGAATGTTTGCTTTGCTGTTGCATTTTAAGGAGACTAGAGTCTTGAGGTTAATAATCCATCGCTGCTCTACATCTGCTCAAAGATCTCTAATCCCGCTTGGCAAGAGCCACCTCTCTCTCTCCTCTTCCAAGCTGCAAGCCCCCCCCCCATGGCAATGAGGGCAGAGGGGCTTCGGGAGACCAAAGGGTGAGAAGAGACGAGGTAGAGTGACAGAAGCATCGAATGAAGGTAGTTTTGCTTTCCTCCTGTTTGGACAGAACCATCACTCCTGTGTACTATTCGAGTAACATGTGTGGTGAGACCTTCCCACCTCCAGTTAACGCCGGCCAGCCGGAGTGGCAGCCGCAAGCACCCCTACTTCTGTGCCTTCACACACTCTCTGACCTTCTAACTCAGGTCTTACGTCCGTTTCTTTTTAACAGGAGTTGAAGAATATAGAAACTGGTAAAAACTGGTAATAACTAATTGATTTAATTTCTTCTTGCATTTTCCCCATTGGATAACATGTTTATTTTTATTTTTAGAAAGTGATTATATTATTGCATTTTTTTAAAAAAAATCTGTTGGTTACCAATGCTTTCATATCCTCAGTAACCATATAAATTAATCTTTTAGATTCAAACAAGATGATAGAATAATTTTAAGATGTCCTAAAGAAAAATCAGAAATTAAAAAATTAGAGAAGGTAATCTCTCTAAATATGTACTAAGTTCCTATATTGAACAAGCCTCTTAAGTGCTATGTAGTTCATACATAATCATACATATTCATACACACATACACATACACACATACACACACACACACACACACACACACACACACACACACATTTTCTGATACTGGAAACCTAGGCAACTACCCAAGCTAATAAGGACATGGATCTTGAAGGAGAACTTGTAACTGTCACCTGACTAAATCAACATAATTCCTAAGTATATTCTGGATACTTCCACCCACAGGTGAGTGTATAGGTCTCTGCAGCAGATGGACACCGCAATCGATAAGTAGACAGCAGGGGGCAGTGTGAAGCCCAGCCTCACCTGACCCATCTGCAGCACAACTGCTGCACCTAGAGCTCAGGGAACATCTCAGAAGCAGGACTGAAAGAATGGATGAAGCAGAGGCCCAAGACACATGCTGTGAGACTGAGTCTCCTAGAAATGTCAGTGCATCGCTACCCATGACATCTCATCAACACGCTTGCCCAAACAAGCCCAGAACAAGAACAACAATAAAGACAACTCAGAAGGCGAAAACCTCAAGGGGCCCTGACTCATTCACATAGTCAATAACTGCTTATTAAGCACTTACCATTTCCAACTTACGCTGTCGAGGCTTATAGAATAGATAAACCTAAAACAGCTCTCACTCTGGGGAATCTAAACCACCGCCATCTTCAGAACAGCCCAGATAAGAGAAACACAAGGCCCGTGATTACATAATTCGTACAGAAACCATGAAGAGCTTTGTGTTGCATTTAATACACAATTCACTGGACCTGTTGCCTTAAGGACAAAACCAAAGTGTTACATGTCTCTAAAGCTCACTTGTTACACATCTCTAAAGCTCACTTCTGTTTAAAATCTTTACTGAGATCAAACCCATACCTTATACGATTCTCCTACTTAAAGATTACAACTGGGTGTATTTTAGCACATCTGTATGTTGTGTGACAATCACAAACTGCTTTTAGAGCATTTTTTTTCCTTTCAAAGGGAGTCCTGGGGCCTAGGAAGATGGCTCAGTGGACAAGAACACTTTAGACAAGTAAAGATTTCAGTCCAAACGTCACGTGAGTACAGAACTTACAAGAGAAGTCTGGTGCAGTAATGTATGACAGTGACCCCAGCCCTGGGGGAGGGCTGAAGCTGTCACCAGCCTAGACAGTAAGGCAGAGGGATAGAGGAGGAGACTTGTCATCCTCCTCGGAGTCCCGTGCATCAACACCTACACACACATGCACGCACACACCACACACACGTACAGTTTTAAGAAGGGAACCCTGCACACATCACTTAATCCTCATCAATATCCCTCTGTGCCTGGGAGTTAGAACAAAACAACCATTTCCTGATGATCTTGTGATAGGGAGTAAATAGCGTAGAAAGGTTTTCCAGCACAGGGCCCGTCTCTCACTAGACACCCATCACATGCATAGGAGGTAACATTCAAGAGACAGACCAGTGAGCCTGGGTATAGTCTGAAGGTGTCACAGAGAAGAAAATCCTTTCAAAAACCAAAGAGCACACTTGGCTTTCTGTCCACAAGGCACGGTTCTCTCCCAAGCTCTGCTGGATACCAGGAAACGGGAAAGCACATATGTGAAAATATCAGCCTCTGGCCAGATGTGTGAGAGCGAAAGTTCAGGAGACATCCTCACCCAGGCACGGACCCCATCAGTGACCGCACGCTCCGCCACTACTGAAAAGAAGAGACTGCCAGCCCACGTTCGTATAAGACAGGCAGCCAGAACCGTCCTGGCGTGTTTCTCCCTTTCAGAGTGCAAACACACATGACAGGTGCTCATTTGGCTGTTCAAGTGCTTTCCACTGAGATGACAACTCCTCGGCTCACGGGCTGCAGCGGCCTCGTTAGAATTTATTACTGTTTCCCTCATTCCCTTGCCTTGGCAGAAAGCAGAACATAGCACCTACATCTCAAGGCCCGTGAGAGGTAATAAAGTATAATTATTTTGAATTTATGATTAAGCCATAAATTACAAGTACTTTTGTACTTCAGCTGGTCACTTAAGAGGCTGGGGGAGGAAAGGAACGGGGTCAGAAGCACGTGACAAAAGCCTCTTGCTTTGAATAAAATGTCTAAATCTAAGCAGGGCCTAGAACACCTGAAGGATTTACAAAGATACTACAGTCTCCGAGTTAAGTCCTGAGGGAGCCCGCAGTCAGGCTGAGTTAAGTCCTAGTGACCTCTGTTATTCCTGCCCACAGGCCTACAGCCTCCAACATGAGTGCCCATGTTGCCTCGAAAAACAGGAGCAGGCGCCACACTTCAGGCTACACCACATCAAATGCCCACGGTGTTCTGGCCTTGCTGCCGCTAAGCCACAAGTATTTTTCATACGCGGGGAAATAAATCTAAAAGAAATGACCAGGCCCCATAAGTAAAGGCAGCCTTAAACAAAGTAATACTGCTCCATTCAGCAGTGGCCAGATGTAGCTCCCGCCACCTTCCAGAGCCAAGGGTGAGATTTACCGCTCTTGTCGTTACTGTGTGAGGTGACGGAAATATGCCTGTGAAGCCATGCGCTTCGAGACCCACAGAACTCGGGGTCTGAGGCAGGAGAAGTGCCTACGTTCAGCTCTGTTCTTGCTCTGCCTTGTCTCGTCAGTTCTCCAGTGTGCCGTGGCCCTGGTCCCAGTCCCAGTGTCTGCAGTAAGTCCCTGGACCAAGTGTAGCCTGCAAAGCCCAGGCCCACGTACCTATCCTGATTCCTAACAAGGCCAGGAACAGGGCAGAGGGAAGCTCTCATCTTACACTGTGGCCAAGACGGGGAGATGGGGGGACGCTGCAGGCCGTGGCTGCTGCAGGGAGCCTGGAACTGCTCAGCGGGCCAGAGCAGCCTTGTCCCACTCCATCTTAACAATGGTGGGGAAATCAGACCCAACAAAGCCAGGCATTTTGATTTCTACTGCCTCATTCTGCCCCTACCAAGGATTTTGCTTCTGGAATTTGACAACTAAGGCTTTGAAATAGCTGGTTATCGTACAAACACCAGACATCTTAAAGTGAGATTCAGCTGGACTTAGGTCATAAAAGAGATGAGACCAGCCATGACCGGTGACGTTTAAGACATCAATGATGATACATTAAGAGGGATAGGGGACCAGCAGAGGTCTCAATGTTTATTCACCTTTGTCCCCAAACATCCCACCTCCACACCCAGCTCCTGGTTAATGAACAGAATTTAGTTGCTGTCCCTTGAACTGTATAATCTGCTCCACAAAAAGCAAACCCAGTTTGTCTCCAAGCACTCCCAAGTCTCTAGCTACAAGCAGTCTATGGAAAACAGCTGTCGCGGAGTAAATCACTCGCCCCTGAGAAACACCAGAGTGATGGTGGGTTAGGTTTTTCCCCCCTCTTTCCTCCTCTAAGTGTGTTTTGAAGTCCTGGTTGGAAAATTAGTGAAAATTGTAAATCTGTTTGCAAATCTGGTCTTGTCTAACTCTGAGATTAGGGCAAAGATTCCAATTTAAAAGTAAAACCGTGACAACCCCATGAAGTGTGTCCTCAGGCGCTGCCAACAGGCTTTCGCTCACGCCCACGGCGGTGGATTTATTACAGGCACCCGACACATTCCCCATCAGACACCCCTGGAGTATTCACTTGAGACAGTGGGGTTCAGTCTGTACTTCCTCTGCAGACCAATATATTATTATAAATTGAGCTAAACTGTTTCCTTTTTGCAAGTGCTGTGAAGTTCAGGCTTCAGTTATCAGCAGAGGCACGGTCATGGGGTTCCTTATTTGGACTTTTAAAAGCTAATGTGAAAGGGCAAAGCCCTATAGCAGTTGCTTTTATATATGTTTTTAATTATGAGACTTTTTAAATAGGAGCTTATTTTAGTTTATAACAGGAATACTCAACATTCATTTTAAATACCAAATATATCATCTTCATAAAAAGTACACTCTAAATGCACACCTTGGGGTACACTTGCTATGACTGAAGCAGGACTGTGGAAACCAATAAGGCCATCTACTTCTGAAGGCAGGATGTAGAAAGTGCTAGACTGTTGTATGCTGAATATCAACTTCTAAGTACAGCATAAATGTTTGAGTTTATTGCCTATATCACCGAAAGGCTCAACTAAATGTTGGAACACATACTTCCCTTGTAACGACTACATCAGAAGGATAATGTAATCAATTCAGCGTCTTACTAATGTGCCTAATTAAATGCTTTCAACACTTATCGAGTTATTAAATTAAAACTGAAAAACAAAGCAAAACAAAACAGAATCCTGTCATCTTGGCTTCCCTTGCAGAGCTGTCCCTCTTAATGGCAAGAAGCAGACTGTGGCCCAAAGCAGGGCCAGCGCTGTAGCAGGGCGAGGAGGGGACACGGGGTTACCTGGGGTCAGAGAAAGGCCCAGATGTAGGAATGCTGAAACCTGAGTAGGCTCAAATGTCAGGTTCTAACTCCTGACTCTTACTGGCTGTGTAACCATGGATGAGCTAACGAGGCCTCTTCTTTTACAATAGCAAAACTCTGCTTCTTAGGGTTACAAGCAAAGTAACAGAATGCTTCACTTGTCATTAATTCCTAATGAATGTGTTTGTTATTAATATTACTATCATTACAAATATGCATTATGAGAAGAGACTGGGCAGGAATATATTAATCACATAGAAAACTTGTTTTTATGTTCTTTCCTTTCATACTCTACAGAATTTCTCTTCTCTAGAATAAACATATGCTACTGCTGCTGCTTCTTTTCTTCTTCTTCTTCTTCTTCTTCTTCCTCCTCCTCCTCCTCCTCCTCCTCCTTCAATTATGCATGTGTGTCTGTGTATGGGTATATAGACATAAGAGCAGGTGCCAAGAGATCAGAAGAGGGTATCAAATGCCCTGGAGTTACAGGCGGCGAGCCGTAAACCGCCCAACATGGGAGCTAGGAATTCTGTTCTTTGCAAAAAGACTACACATTCTTTACCACTGAGTTATCTTTCCTGCCTCCATACTTTGCTTTTTAATCAGAAGAAACCATAGAGGGTGTTACTAAATGCACAAAAGATAGCTGAGCTTGTACAATGCAAGTTTTTATATACAAATAAACAGGAAGCTATTTGAAAAGGCACCATTCTGCCTCTTCTGGCCTTCACATATGCAAATTAATAGAAACTACCAACAAAGTATATCCCAAGAGAAGTCCCTTATTTGAATTCAAGCCAATATCAAAATTTGGGGAAAACATAAAAACTTTTAGACAAATGGCATTCAATAACAGGGATAGAGACTTCAGAATAAAAGTTTGGATCCTGAAATCAAACTGGGGCAAAAGGGGAAGGGATGGCCTTACCACTGATGGCGTTCTAGAGGTTTCAGCATCCTGAGAGCCAACTAACAGGGCCGCAGTTACAGTGAGAAAAGCCCTACCCAGAGCCTGTGGCCCAGGCGTTCTGGCCTCTGCGCTGCCACGTATGAATGGACTGACAGATCTGCACCTCTGACATGCCTCTCCCCCAGGAAGGCTGTTGAGAGTCTGAGGTTGCGTATGTGAAACAGGTTCATATGAGATAAAGTGAGATGCAAACAGAAGCAAGACCCTGAGCTGAAGCTCAAAAGCATACAGCAGTGAGCGATGCTGTCACTTCCAATCTACCTGTAAACACCAAGGACAAGCCTCAGCCTGGCCTACTCCAGAGTTAACACGCCCTCAGTGTTAATGTTATTAGTGTGTCTGTCTGTCTGTCTTCCACATTTGTGCCTTTTCTAATGTGAATAATTTTTATCTCACCAAGGACATCTCATATCCATTATGCTAATCAAATGATAAAAGTTTATGTCTAATACTAGGAGTAATAATGATTTTTTTCCTTTTTATTGCTACAAATTTTATTGGCATATATTCACTGAGTACATAATTAGCATAGTATCCATATAAACTGTTGGTCTCGTTTCAACAAAGAACAAGACTCAGACGCTAAGAGCTCCCAGCAAAGAAGAGTAGTGTGTACTTAACACTCTAAGTCTCTCTATACTTACATTATAAAACACCTGCAGTTGGGCCAGTTGATACTGGTGTTGTATGTATATAGGGATATAAAATCTCCTTCAAAATTGAGTTTATTTCAGTTGCGGAAAAAGTAAGAATTTAGAAATAGTTTATGAGATACAGAGTTAGCAAGAGATTAAGCAAGGACCTAGACACCAACACACAATGACCTTAAGTCTGGTAGCTGCTTATGTTCCATTTCGTACTGCCAATCCCAGCAGGCGAAGAGCAAGATTTACTCTTCTCCAGCATCGCCCCAGAACCTTACTTGGTACCTGCAATACAGAGACTCCTCAGATGCCAAACTTTACAGGAAAATAATCCTTACCACAAAGTGACCTCAAGCCTGGTTCTTCCTAGCTAAAAAGCCACCAGGTCTTAGGTCTCTGCAAACAGACAGGAACGAGACAGACCTGGAACACTCAGCAGGCCCAGTCAAGGAGAGAAGAAACTGTAAGAAGCTGTGCCTGTGCGTGTGTGTGTGTGTGTGTGTGTGTGTGTGTGTGCGCGCGCGCGCGTGCGCGCAAGCAAAAAAAAAAAAATGCATGTAGAGAGAAAATCTTCTGAATTGGATAGATGCATCACCTGTCAATTAAAAAGCCCATGGCCCGCTGCTTAGACAGGAGATAGAAGGCGGGACACTGGGGAGGCAGATAGAGCCTGGCTCAGGAAGAGCCCCCCTGACCAGAGCACAGGTAACCAGCCACGGGGCAGAGTGTAGGTTAAAGCAAATGAGCCATAGTGAGCTATGATTCTAGTCAGGGAAGAGCCTAGCTATATGGCCAAGGTATTTGCAAATATACTTTGAGTCTGAGTCTTATTTCTGGGTGCCTGGGGCTGGGAGGAAGAACTGAGCCTAACTTTTTCACACACACACATAAAATAAAAATGAAAAAAAAATTAATGAGTTACATGTTCCCGGGAAAAATCATTATAAATACAAAGTATTCTAAAGTGTATTTCAAAACCCCACACGTGCCCAAGGGCTGAAGCTGACAAGTCAAACGGTGGCCACCCTGAGTTTCCCGGCATTACCCAGCATGAAATAGCAGTCTCCCTGGTGAAGAGGAATTGTCAAGCCCGGCGTCTCGATGTCCCACGAGATCTTAAAACCAACATGCCAAGTGTCGGGATCTCTGCCTTCGAAGGTGGACTCGTCCTCGCTTTCATCGTCGGAACCTGTTGAGAGAGGGAGGTGATGAGCAAGGACACTCTCCATCTACACTCCTGAGATCAGCTATCACCTTAGAAGTTACTGGTAACTCAAAAAAATGGATATTGTGTAAAGTACATTCTTTTGTGTCATAATTTTAAATAAGACATTTAAGAATATTCTTAGCATAGATTTATCTTTTCCACTTAAAAATAACTTAAATAGGTTGGAAAAAAAAAAAAAAACAGATCCAGAGAAGAATTAAAGATTATTTTGTTCAGTTCCAAGACAAAAAAAATTAGAAAAGTAGAATTTAGGGAATTTCAAAAAGATATTAATTACCACAATAATGCAGAGAAAAGTAAAAGCTAAAGAAATCATAGAAGGTGGAGAGGAAACTATGAAAGGATCCTCTCTTAGGGGAACATGACTTCAAAGAGTATCAAAGAACTCCCTACTAAACACACTTAAAGAACAGGTCATTTTAGTGGGTACTCCATCCTGCTTAAGAGCATAGAAAAAGGCATTCCCACATTTGTTCTATTAAAATAATACATATCAAAACATAAAAAGAAACCAATCTCACATCTGAAAATCAATGTTGAATGTCTAACTAGTAAGAACAAAAACGTAATGATTAAGTACATTATCCTTTCATAGATTCTAAATATAATGGGACTAGAAGCTACTTTGTCAACATTATATAACACAGACCTGCCTCAGCCTCAAAGCCAGAATTAGAACTGTGACCAAATCTAAGAATTGGAGAAGGGTGCTGTGGTTTGACAGAGAATGGTCCCCATGGGCCCGTATATTTGAATGCTTAGTCCTTAGTTGGTGGAACTATTTGAAAAGGATTAGAAAGCATGAACTTCCTAGTCCTAGGAGTGTCACTGGGTCTTGGTCTCTTCTCCTCCTCCTCTCCCTCATGTGGAGATGTAAGCTCTCAGCTACTACTCCAGTTCTACACCTGCCTGCCTGCTGCCCTTCTCACCACCATCATGGCCATAGACTCTAACTCTCTGGAACTGCGAGCCCACAAATTAAATGCTTTCTTTTATAAGTTGTCTTGGTCATGGTGTCTCTTTGCAGAAATAGAAAAATAAGTACTACAGAAACTTAGCAACACATAGATCTATCATTAGTCTAGTGGGACCCACCAACGCCATGGCATCAAATTAGAGTGGCCCTAAGTTTGGAGGGTAGGCTTGGCTGACAAGGGTCCTGTTTTACAAGCACAAAACTGGGTCAGTTCCCCAGAACCCATATAACATCGCCCAATGTGGCATCGTTAAGGTGAACCTGCTTGTCATTCAAATGTGAGCATGCTTGTTGTCCCAGTGCTGCGGAAGTGACACACAGTCCCTATGGCCCCACGACGAACCAGTCTAGTCTAACCCTAGGCCAATGAGAGGCCCTTCCGCAAGGGAGGTGTGCCATCCTCCTAAGGACTCCACCCTCCTAGCACTTCACACACACACACACAATTCACATACACACAATACAGTGAAATATAATGAAAACATCAGTTCTTCCTTAATTCACCTATAAACCAAAATGAAGTAACAAAGATGAAAAAGTTAACGTTTTAAGTGAGGTGCATTGTTAACTAGTACCCCTTCTTTTCCATAGGGACACACTTCAAGGATCCCAGTGCAAATCTGAAGCCTAGGAAGTATATTCACACATATGCATACCCATAAAGTTTTTTATAAATTGGTCACAATAAGAGATTAATAATAATAACAAAATACAGCAATTGCTGTAGGATGGGATAATAAAAGCTGCAGGGCAGTGGTGACATACTCCTTTGATCCCAGCACTCAGGAGGCAGAGGCAGGTAGATCTCTGTGAGTTTGAGGTCAGCCTGGTCTACAGAGTGAGTTCCAGGATAGCCAGGGTTACCCACAGAAACTCTGGGGAGGTGGGGAAGCTGTTTCTATGGCTATTTCTAGGTATTCCAAAACATTCATTAGACTTTAGCTTTTCATTGAATGCAAACACCTCATGGATCCTCTTTGGCATCTACAAACCAGCAGCACCAAATGATTTAGATATGGGACTGCTGTCAGGAATAATAAAGTTTAGCACTGCAGTATAGCTGCTCCTGAGTCTGTAGCACTTGGAGATGCAGGGATGAGGGTGACTCCTCCAGGGCAGGACAGCATGCTTCCCAGGAGGCATGCAATGGAGAAGATACTAATTGTTTATTTCTAACTCTCCGTTTAATAGTTGCAAACCATAATTCACCAGAGATAGACAAAACTCCAGAAATTCAAACTGCAGATGAAGGGGAGATTACTGCATAAAGGAAAGTATAAATGAACAAGAACAGCTGAGAGATATTTATCTTACTATACCAACAGTCCCTTCACATAAACAGTTAGATCAATGGACAATGTTACAAAGGCAGAACATAAAAAAGGAAAGAAGCCAGGGGATAAAAGTGATCCCCAAACACACACACACACACACACACACACACACACACACACATTTCAGAGAGACAGCAGTGAAAAGATTTTCAACCTATTACATGAAAGAGTGCAAATTAAACGTAGAGCTATTTTACCACCCATCAAATCAGAAGACCCTGTTGATGTCTTCACTTTAAGTGTTGGTAAGAGTGTGGCAGCCTGGCTGACCCGTACCCTCTATGGGGGACAGTCTGGCAACATACATTAAAGCTGTGAATGCAGAACCCTTTGATCCTTGTAAGGATTCTACTTTTAGGCATGTATATTCTAGTCCCTACATGCAGAGTGACCGTGACTATTGAGGAGGCATTGTAGCCTGTAGTACTGCTTGCTATAGTATTAACTTAAAAGCTGAAAAGTCAGAAATACCCTTCAGCCAATGTCCTTTAGCAGGCTAATGCTTGAAGAAAGTACATATGCCCAGACAAGACCATATCACACGGCTATCACCAATACCATGACTCAGAGGTAACACGGAATTACTTCATATATATTTAAAAGGTAAATCAACAACAAAAATTAAAAAAAAAAACAGTGTGTCTAGAATTTGTATAAAGATGCAATGCCTGTGCATTTCCAGTAAAACAGTCACAATTCACGCCGGGCGTGGTGGTGCACGCCTGTAATCCAAGCACTTGGGAGGCAGAGGCAGGCGGATTTCTTAGTTCGAGGCCAGCCTGGTCTACAGAGTGAGTTCCAGGACAGCCAGGGCTACACAGAGAAACCCTGTCTCGAAAAACCAAAACCAAAACAAAAAAACAAACAAACAAAAAACCCAGTCACAATTCATTTTTCTGGATCCAGAGTTTAGAGGCACATAAAGAGCAGAAGGCACGCACGTGAACCGCACTCCCACATCCACTGTCATCCGGATGACCCTACATGAAAACACTCCACACTCCACGTTCATTTAGGAAACAGTTGTTGAGCGGTCGCTCTATCTTTAGAACTGTGCCAGGCACTTGGGGCATCAGTGCTCAGTCCTGGGAATTAGTAAGACAGCATTTCAAATGTAAATGCCACCACACTCCAGCCCCCTCTGGTGACTGGGAGGCAGAGGCCATGTGCACTGAGTAGCTTTTGGTCCCCACAACCCGGTCCTGTGTTCAGTGATGGGGAAACAAAATGTTAATTTGAAAGGGGGGAAAACCCCTCAAACATCTATTTGTTTGTTTTTAAAAGAACAAACAGAGCTGGAGAGAAAGTTCAGAGGTTAAGAGCATGTGCTGCTCTTTTAGAGGACCCAGAACCCACACAGCGTCGAAAACTGCCTATTACTCTGCCACCAGGGGGATCTGATGCCATCTTCTGGGCTCCACAGGCTCCTGAGGGCAACATATATGATGCACAGAAACTCACGCAGGTAAACACACATACATATAAGTAACATGTTTTTAAGTTAAATTTTTAAAAAAGTATAACATTGCTGCTAAAATAGAATAAACACTAAAGAGGTTGAGAGGCTCTTCAACAAGAAATATAAAGGTCAAAACAAAATTCCTAGAGAAAATGGGACTTAGGCATAATAGCAATTGGACTGGCGGGGGTACTGGAGAGACCACCAAAGACAAACCGCTGTGAGGTTGGACACCATAAAGACAGACAGCAGAGCACACATTGTTAGTTGTACACATCACTAACAATCCCACGGTGCCCAGATCGTGGCCTGTATATGCCCACACAGTGTCGCTACATTCTGAATACCTTCTCCTACAGCAACCATATATAAGTTCTAATGGGGGGGGGAGTGGGGGAAACAACAGAACAAAGTAGAGAGAGGTGGAAGGAGAGGAGTTCCTCTATAACTATTGATTCATATCCCTCTGTACTAAGTAAGTATAAGGAAAAGGAACAGATCCAAAGCCGCTCTAGGTCTCTGCAGGGAAGAACGCAACCAAAGGGTCTTAAGGCCACACCTGCCTTTCTTCAGTTCTCTAATCTGAATCTGAAGATCCATGGTCTTATTAGCAGACTCTCAGTCTTTCTCATCTTTGTTCTTCTTCTCAATACATGTTCACTGCCCCCCAGGTAGGATCTCACCTTTGTGGCCCAGGCTTGCTGCAAAGTCACAGTAATTCTCCTGCCTCTGTCTCCCAAATGCTGTGAACACAGGCTCTGCCATGCGCAGATGCAGCACACATTTTCACGAGCACTTCTGAGTTAAGAGGAACTTTCAATTCATTTCTCTAAGAATAAATACTACCATGTAATAACAAGTCCAAAGCTATTTCTTAGGTTAATGTAAAAGATATTTAAATATACCTTTTGAAACAGAAATAATAATTTAAAAGAAAAAAAGCTTTACTATGGGGCACAGCTGACTTCCCAGGTCAACCTCAGGACCATATGGAGAACTCATCCTGCAAGATGTTCTGACCTCCACTACACAGCATGCCACATTCACACACAGAGACACATACAGATGCACACACATACCATAACATACACACATACACACAAAGACACACACGGACTGACACACGGAAGAAACAAATGTAGTATTTAAAAATGTATTTACACCCTAAGAATTTTTTCTCTAGCATATTTGGAGACCATGTTCCACCAAGGGCAGAAAACAAGTAAGGGGGTGTAGGTGAGGTCACAGGGGGCAGTGCCATCGGGGACAGAAGATGGCCACTCCCAACCAGAGCAGATCAGCTGTTTCTAGAGACCGTCACTCCAAGAACATGAAGCTGACAGAAGAACTGAATCTGACCTGTTGAAGAGAGACTTAGGTGGTAGAGTGGGTTTGAGTTTTAACTGGTCTTAAGTCAGAGAAAACTGTGCAACAGAAAATGCAAGGTTCGCATTACCACAGGAAACGCTGAACCGTTTAAGAGGTAATGTGAGTACAGATTATTCAATGTGCTGAGCAGCATTTTCACAGGCATGGTTACTGTGCAGGCCGAACACCAGTTTAACCAAAATGATAGTACATCTCAAACAGGGGTGGGGAACTGAGGAGAGCGTGTGTCCATGCAGACGGGCACAAGACAGAAGAAAACCCTCAGCTTCCAAACCAGGACAACAGCCAGTCACGTGAAAATAAAGTCTGTTAAGGCGTCCCTAAACATGCCAGAAAGAGCAAAATGACCGTCCCCTAACCCCCAGTGGAGACAGTGAGGCAAAAAGCACACAACTATAGTTTTCTTTAACACGTCTTAGAGGAATATTTGAGAATTTTAAGTTATGTGACTGGAATAATTTAGTAAAAACTGAAAATATCTATCAGATGCTATGTTATCGCAGTCCTGAGGGGGCTCTGTTCTTAGAAGCATTTTATGAATGGACAAGAAAAATGGAGGCACAAAGAATTCAGGTAACTTGCCCAAGGTCCTACAACCAATTAGTATAAATTATGTCAATCAATAGTACAGGATTAAATCATCTAATTAGTATCACAGTCAGAGAAATCGTTCCACTCCAACTTGTCCACCTCTCCTTTTCTAAGTGCATCAAGACAGCATTAAAAAAAAAGTTCAACACTGGAATTAATAATTAAAAATACTCCATAAATACCTGAAACACATGCAGAACTCAAACATGGTTTAATGCAAAACGGTCCCTAAGCTCCCATGTCTGGACTAAACACTCGGGCCCCGTCTGGTGGTGCCGTGTTAGGAGGAGGCTGTGGAACTCTTAGGGGGTCACTTCTGGGTGGGCCCTGATGCTTACAGCTGGGCCTTACTTCCTGTCCTGGCTCTGCTTCCTGGTTGGCGCTGGCTCTTGCCGCCTTGCCTTATTTTTTGCTTGACAACTACGCCCTCGAAAACTGCGAGCCAAGGTAAATCCTTCTTAGCTCTGAGAAAACTAATCCGATCTGATAAAATTCCAATTAAAAATGAGCAGAAGACTGTACAGACACCCCTGAGGATGCCTGAATGGATAACAGCACAGAACCAACAGGACACTTGATACGACCTGCTCGCCAAGGGAGTGCACACACCAGGGCCATTTCCCACACACTAGAAGGCTACTGTCCAACAACAAAGTCGGGCAGGCCACACAACTGGTGGAAATGTAAGACTGCAGTTGTTCTAGAAAACAGAATGGAGTTCTCCACAACGAAGCAAATAAGCAACACAGAATTGTCACAGTTCTACCTCTGTGTACACAACAGACACCGAAGAGTAAAAGCACAAACCTAAAACTATCAGAGTAGTATTCATAAAACAGAGATGGAAATGACCTAAATAAGTATCAGTAAGGGACTGAATAAGCAAAATGTGACCTAGTATGGTTTCTGTTGTGTGACACACACCATGACCAGAAGCAGCTTAGTGGGGAAAGGATTTATTTCAGCTTACACGTCCAGGTCAAAGTCCACCATGAAGGAAGTCAGAGCAGGAACTCAAATAGGAACTAAAACAGAGAGCATGGGGAAATGCTGCTTGCTGCCTGGCTCACTGGCCTGATTCAAGCCTAGTTAAGCTTTCTTCTACAACCCAGGACCATGTGCCCAGGGATAGGACAGGTACTCCCCCACATTAATTATCAATCAACCAAAGTCCCTACACTCATGCCCATAGGCCAATATGATCTGATCTAGGCAGATCCTCAATTGAGGGTCCCCATTTCCAGGCAACTCTAGGTTGTGTCAAGGTGACAATAAAAACTAACCAGGGACCTGGGCCTAGTGGCACACACCTTTATTTTCGGACTCTCTGCAGAAGCAGGAGGATTTCTATGTGTCTGAGGCTAGCCTGACCTACATAGTGAGATGCAGGCTAGCTAAGGGTTCATGATAAGAAACTGTCTCAAAACAAAACCAAAACAAGAGCCCAAAACTAATCAGGATAGTGCTATACACTATAAGTATACATATATAATGTGTGTAACACACACACACACACACACACACACGCACACGCACACGCACATGCACACGCACACGCACACACACACACACACACACAATGAAGTGAATAGTATTCAGACATAAAAAGGGATGGCATTCTGAAAAATATTCTGACACACATAGTTATTAAGGAAGTATGTTCAATAAAGTAAATGAAAAGGACAAATCTATGATTTACTTACACATGATGCCTAGAGCAGTTAGATGTTAGAGTGCAGGATGTCATAGACAAAAGGCAGGAAAGAGACCAGAGTCTGACCTCAAACAATGAGCCTGTTTATTAGCACACATGACAAGAGGAAGCTTGTCTCCAAAGAGAATGGAGGAGCCTGCAAGGGGGAGAAAATCTAGCTGGAACATTTTGTAGAGGCAAATGAGGGACTTAAGAATGAGAAATGAAGGCAGCCATGGGGGGTGGGGGGCAATGTGCAGGTCTGTGGTCTCTCCTTCCCGGAATCCTTTGCTACAGCAGGACAGTCTCAGCAAGCACTCCTCTTTGTGGCTGACTGATAGCAGTTGAACAAGGCCAGGTGTAACCTCCTAGGGATTTTTGTTTTTACAACTGAGGCAGTCTACCAGAATCGATACAGACAGACAGCAGAACGGTGGTTACTGCGGGATGAAGGAGGAGAGGCTTGAGAGTTAGGATGGGGTAATGAAAGCATTCTGGAGATGGACAGCGGCGACTTCAATGCAGTGACTGAATGGTATGGTTTAAATACTTATGTAACGACCCACATGCATTATAATTGTACCACAACAGAGAAGAAAGTCAAACAGGACTGAACTACTGATACTCAAAAAGTATGGATAAATCTCAAAATAACTATGCTAAATGACCTAATTCAGGCCCAAAACATTTTAAAAGAATACACACATCATTTCTCTTGTGTAAACTTCAGGAAAGGACAACTAATAACAGAAAGCAGGACTTTTGAGGACCTAGGTGTGGAATAAATAAGGCGCAGAGAATTCTACAGTTGAAAGCCTCGGCCCTTTGCTGGAGCAGCTTCCCATCAACTGTCTGAACTTAACCGGGCTGTTCTAGCGCTGTGGCCCAACTCGAGGCTGGCTCTTCACCTCCCTGCACCCTCTAATCGGCGTCCACCCCCTTCCACGTCTCTGGATTCTCCGGAGCACATCAGCTCTTCACTCTCTCTCCCCGTAAGTTCTGCCTCCATACTTCCTGCCCCAGCTATTGGCCTTCAGCTCTTTATTACAACCAATCAGCAGTGAGACAACGCCTGACACATCTTTCTAAGTATCTGAGCAGGTATGGAAAGACAAGCATTTACAAATATAAAGCTGGTGGTGGACCATAGAAATAACAATATCAAAATCCTGCCACCATTAAGCTCTCTGCCGGTAGAGAATTCACAGTTGAAAATACAGGGACATGCCTTCACACAATGTGAAGGAAGGTCACCCTGACACTAGATCTGTGGATGCCCCAAGACAGCAAACAAGGATTCACCAAGGGCGCAACACACTCCTGGGGCCCTGGTACACTAGCTATCCTGACTGTGAGGATGGCTAAACAAGTGTGTGAGAGACTACTGCACGGCATTTAACCCGACTAAAGCGGCTGGGAGAGCCTTCTTCACCCTTGCTGCCTCGAGCCTTCTCTTGACTCAGGACTCCCCTGCTGGTCTTCTTCACCCCTGGCACTGATGTCCTGTTACTCCCACGGGGTGGTATCCTGACTCACAGCAGCAATTCTACCTGCTCTAGTGTGGCCCACAACTGGGTTATTGTAGTAAACTCTCCCAGCTCTCCTTACTGTTCTCAGTGCTGTCTCCTTTCTACTCCAAATCCTGTGATGGCTCCCATCTCACTCCAGGTTCAAGCCCAGTACTTTCTTCCCATGGCAACAGAAGAAGGCCCTACCCTTTCCTTCCACAGTCAACAGGGGCAGCGATTTCTGTCTTGCTCATGGTTGCACGCTGAACTACTAGGCAACTGCTTGACAAACAGGAATGTATACTGACTAGGGAGGGAGCACCCAACGTTTACAGAACCTGCAAAGATGTCAGACATTTGTCAAATCAGTTCTGAGACCTAAAATAGAGATACTAGGTGTGAGGAACAAAGAAATAACACTTTAAAAACATATCAATGCTTCACAACCTTTATCTGCAATTACAAGCTAGGTTTTCACGACGTTAATGATAAACTATGGGGTATGGAGCTACTCTCTCCACAGTAAAGATTCAAGAATCAGCTAAACAAATTATACCCTCAAAATGATACACCTTTCCCCAAATAGGAGGCCTGAAGTCCTGAGGAAGTTGCTGCAGGGCCTTGACTTTCTAGACTATCACACCTTGCACAAGAATGCATGGATTAGCCTCCTTGATCCTACAGAAAGATCCAGAAACTAAAGATGAGAATCTATTACACTGGCACTAGTTAAAAATTTATGAATCATTTTTTCTATAAAGACAATGTGAAAGGGAATTGCTCCTTCCAGAAAAAAAAAAAAAAAGGTAACAGGGAGATGGGAGGATGGTTCAGTGGGTAAGAATCCTGCTCTACAACCATCAGGAGCTGAGCCCAAACCTCCAGTGAGCGTGTAACTGTAACCTCAGCTCAGCTTCCAGCTCACTGAGAAACCTGTGTCAAGGCAGCAGGGGGAGAGGAACACCCACTGTCCTTCCCTACTCCACAGGCACATGCAGAGCAGAATATCTGCACATCCACCTGTGCTGGTGTTTGGTTTTTTAAATTTTTAGCTATTTTATTTGGGTTCTTACATCTACCACCTTCTCCATCTCAATCCCTTCCAAAACTCTGAACCAGATAGGAAAGAGAAACAGAGAGAGAGAGAGAGAGAGAGAGAGAGAGAGAGAGAGACAGAGAGAGACAGACAGACAGACAGACAGACAGACAGACAGACAGAAGGGGGCATTGAGTTCTTTTTAGACTACTTCCTGCTGATGAGGGGCATTGAGTTCCTTGGGGCAAGTCCAATCTTCATCTCATAATGTCTTCTTGAATCTTTTCTCTCAATCACTTGACAACTCAACAACAGCAGGGGCGGGAGCCAGCAGGAGAAACAGCTGCTGCCCTCTTCGGAGAGCCCATGTCTGTCCCTCTCTGGCATTTATCCCCTTTCCAGAGTCCCCAGAATTAAGTCATCTGCAGCTGGCAAAGATCACACCCCTGCTAGTGCAGGGGCCAATCATTGCTAACTGTGGTAGACAAACTGAAGCATCCCCATATCCCATTTTGGGATTAAAAAAAAAAAAAAAAAAACATATCCACATAACATAATTGAGCTTTTAAAGAAACCAAACCTCTGAGGACAGTACTCAGATGCATGCATGCGCACATAGGTATATTCCTGCACAAAAGGATAACTGATAGCTAGAGTCTGAGTGGCATCTTTGAAGGGGTTTCAATCAAAGAACAAGATGTTGGACAATATTAACTATAAGTTTTAATGCCATCCCTGCTAAATTTCATTTTTTATAACTAGGAGTAACAAGCAATTGCCACCAAGCCTGAAATATATGAAAATCAAATACTCGGCCTATTTACATATGGTTCCCCAAAGCCATTCCTGATTAAAAATTGTACCATTTCAATCTCCCTTCTAGAGATATCTATTAGCAGGAAATTCATGCGAAGTCCAATGAATTTAGAATATAATTACACGTATCCTATACAAATTACTTCTCAATGGCTTCTTCTCATGAAAATAGACCAAAGAGCAATGATCAGCTCATTCTAAACATACGGGAGACTCCCTGGGAAAGGGGAGTGAGAGCGAGTCCACACAGACCTTAAGCTACAGCTCTTTCTGGTTGAGCAGGAGATAATCACTTTGATCTGAACTCCCAGTGCACCTTGGGAAGCACGCCATGGGTAAGCTGCACTCTCACTGGCGCCCCTCACTGAGCAACTGTGGCCCTGGTGGAGCTGCTTCCTGCCTCCCCTTGAAGGCTAGAACCAAGTGATTCTGGGAGTCTCTTCCAGATCCAAAGTGGCATCCTCCACAACTGCAATCCTGAGATCACACCTGGCCCCAGGCAGTCTTTAAAGACAAGGAAAGATGTGACACGTCCCTGGGTCCCAACACTGTCCAGAGAACCTAACATCTTCAGCAAGGAATCCTTTGAAGAGATGTTACTCAAGTCCTAATAAGCCCTAAACAGGACTTGAACCCAACTCTCCTAAAGTCCACCCTTACCAAGGTTCTAGTGAAGATGTAGAGGCCAGAGAACTACACACAGCGTTCGTCACTTGGTTTGCACACCAGTTGACTCTAAACCACACAGACACAGAGAGGCAGAGGAGGGCTCCATTTCACAGAATATACACATCCAGCCCACCCAAGTCCCGAGAGTGTACTGCTAGAAAGTATGCGCATGGAGGAGAGGCGCAGATGAAGGGAGGAGGGAAGGGGGCAGCTCCGGAAGGGAAGGCTACCCAAACAGTCCCTTAACCACTCTAGAAGCTGAACATCCCAACACTTTAAAACCCACGTAACAAGCAGCTGTACAGCTCGGATGGGGCATGGGCCTCAGATGCAGGCTCATGCGCCACTCTGCTCACGACACTGTAAGGCCAAAGGCCTGAATCCTAACCCTGCCCCCACTAGCTACACAATGGCCAACAGGTGCCCCGTTTCCTCATCTGATAACAGGAAAGGTACAAGGATGGCTCTGCATCCCTTACCAACGCAGATGCAGTCTGAGAATCACACCCTGAGGAATCTTCTCCCTACAGGAACAATACCGAGAGAACTCAGCCAAGCCAAGAGGAAGCAAGCCAATCCACTTCACACAGCCTCTTGACGCCCTCAAGAGACAGCGTAAGTATGAGACAGATGAAGCTCCCACACACTTACCACAGCATAGAGCTTCCCATACTAAAACAACAATAAAAAGATAACCTAGTAAATACGGGGACCACACAATCAGTTATGATCATTACCTGGTATGTGACAGGACATGCTGTTTTTATAAGGCGGCATCACAGGCGTGTTCACAAGCATTACTTAGTAACTCGCTGTGCTGTGCTATTACAAAGTCACTAGATAGCAGGAAAATTTCAGATCCATTACAAGTTTACAGAGCTAACATCATACATGTGGCCACTGATCAAAACAGTTCTCTGCGGAGCATGACAGTGCTTCGCGTTTACATTATTCACCGGGTACTGTGGACAAGATGAAGCTGGCTAGAACACGGAAGGACTTACAGCGGCTGGCCACAGCAGGCGCTCAGTGGAGAACCCCCAAGTGCTGTCACTATTATTGGATGGAGTCTGGGCATCTTGGAGATTGGGAGAACAAAGGAATCACACTGCTCTGCTCTTACAGACTGGATTTCTACAAGTCTCTATTATTTTGCATGTAAAAATATGTCTTTAAAAGTGCTTTTTATTATGATTTTATTTGTGTGTGTATGTGTGTGTGCACGCACACACACACATGCTCCTGAGCCTTTCTATAGAGGTCAGAGGGCAATAATTTTCAGGAGCCAGTTCTCTCTCTCCCACCCTGTGGGTCCCTCTGGGGCCTTTACCTCCTGAGCCATTCCACAACCTGGCCATTCTGTCTGTACAGTGTGCCTTTCACTCTTTCCCGGTCCTAACTACCCACGCTCACAGATGCTCCATTGCTGCTACTGTTAAAATCTCAGCCTCCTTTCTTGGCCGCCCATGACTTCCAGCCATTAGACTGCAGCCTGGAAACAGGACAGCAGGGAGAGCACAAAGGTGGCCCTGCGGCCGCACCTATGCCTGTGCCTACGGCTGGCCTGCAACTATACCTGTGCCTGCGCCATCACACCCGCTGCAGTGGGTTTTGAGAGCTGCCACCTCAGGAAGGCCTAACCAACTCCACTGCTCCCTGGGAAGTTCTCATAGCCCCAGCAGGGCCACATCTGAGGTCAGAGGATGCTGGCTCTTCCCTCTCAGATGGCACTGAATTACTTCAATAGATTTTCAGGCTGCCATTACTACTCGAGATGTCATTGAAACTGGTGAGATTTCCAACCATTCAACTCATTCCTTGCTTTGAACTGGAAGTCCAGGGTAAATTTAGAAAAGATACTAATTATCCTGAGGAAATTTCTGAGACTGGAAAAATGAAGAAATTTAAGAATGCCATTAGATGGTGGTTTTTTTTTTTTTTTGTCTTAAATAATTTTTCCAAAATAGCCGTTCAATCGAATAGAAAACAAGTAACAACAAAAATCTGACAAAGCAACTGGAATTGTCAAAAATAGTGACCTTAAAAGGGCTCATGCGTTCTTTCAAAGGACTTAGTACTCTCCCGGTTTGCAAAGGAAGTTCTAATACCTTATTACTTTGTCTAATAATCAGGTAATAATAAAGGTCTGAGAAACTCTTGGGACCCCTAGACACACAGTAACAGGAGAGCAGGAAAAGACGGCTAGGTCAAGCAAGGCAGCAATCCCCAGCTCTCTGCTCTGAGGCGCTTAGGAGAGGCAAGGAAGCGGGAGCGTCTGCCTACAGAGGCCACCTACTGCTTCTGCCAAGGGGAGTGGTCTACAAATGACAGGTTGCCAAGAACAAGTCCACACCTGACACACGGAGACAGACCATCGAGATGGTGACGTCAGGCTCAACAGACATTTTGGCAAACTACGAATGTGCACCAGTGAGAACTGAGGGCGACTGGCGTTCTCCTGGGTCCTGCCTCTTTCTCAGCAAGCTGACTGTAGTGACTGAATAGTCTACCCTAAGCTTTACAGAGCGGCAGCTGGCTGTACGGATCCAACAACTTCCGCTCTCCTGGGCGACAGGAAGACAAAGCGACGGCAGTGCTTACATGCAGAAGTATTCTGTGTACGGTGGAACAATGAGCCAGAGAGTATTTAGATGGGGACATACTGGTGAGACAGGACAGAAAAGGAAAGGACACCCAACACGCAGACATGTGTGTGCTTGCTCATCCATCCTCAGAGCCCGAGTCGCATGCTTTCCCCCCAGAGCAGACTGTACCTTCACAGCTATAGCTGTACACCGCCACGGCTGACCTGTCCACCAGGTTCTCATCGTGATGCCAGCTCACCGCCATCTTCCCCATGCCGAAATAGGGCTCCTCTTTCAAGTATGGCATCTTCTGAGGATCCATGAAGTTGAGCAAAGTCACGTTGTAGGCTGCTCTGCTCTTAATGTCCACTTCATCGTCGCAGGACGGCCCCACACCAGCCCTGGGGAACTCTGCCATGCACAGTGGCACTGTGTCTTCATTGGCCTTCTCTCTGACAGCCAGTTCTTCCAAGGCCTGGATGGTCTCAACCTGTAGGTAGTCATTGAGCTTGAGGAAGGTCTGACACGCGGCGGCGATCTCAGCCTCTGTGTAATTGATGGTGCAGCCCTGCACCGGCCAGGGCACGGTGAAGAGTCTGGTGTTCAAGTACTTGTAGGTGCAACCGGGGTCCCCGATGAGGATGCGAGACACCGGGGTGAGCACATCTTTGCCCTGGATCCTCACCACGTCCCGAAACAAGCAGCCGTGCTTGTGCAGCGTGAGGAAGGCCTCGGGGACCTCTTTGTGCAGCTCCTCGGGGATGCTGCCAGCCTCTCGGAAAACCAGTTTAGGATATTTCAGCTGCCACTAAAATAAAAGCAAAGGGGGGAGACGGTTATGAATGGCTATCATCTTCTTATTTCCAAAAAGTCTAGTTTCTTTCTAAGAGTGCAGGGGAGAACTAAACTGCGCAGTACTTTTTCCCAGCAGGGTTCTTATCTTGCAAGTCTAAAGAAAAACTTTATACAAAATCAACGCCCACGAGACTCTCCAGTGAGCACTGTCAGCTTGAAGCTCTAACTACTAATAATCTTCAACACAAACAAAAAAAAGAATGACTGGCCTTTGATCTCTCAGGCTTCCCAGGCCCACGTCTCCCCACCTTCCAACCTTCTTCCGGCCTTCAGCTTCCCAGAAAATACAATTTTATTCACGAAGTGATTACTGTCTACTGTCAAGTGTTTTCTACTCCATGCCAGGCGTCCTGATTCACTGAGACTCACTCATTTCTCACAGCTTGACACACATTTCTCAGCTCCAGTTTACAGATACAGCCCTGAAGCATGCAGGTACTCAGAAAATTTGCCCCAAGTCACACTGGCAAATGCTAGCCCAGGATTTAAGCCTCTGGGCTGCAGTGGCTGGCTGGCTCCAGTGGGAATAATCTTCACTGACTGACTGAACCCTTTCCAATTACTGGCAAACTGGCTTCTGGTCCAACACTCACCTAAAGACAACTCACTTCTCTGGAAGAGAATACAGTAAGTTCTATGAACACATGAAACATGACAATTTGATTCCTGACTGTCATACTAGCGCCCAGAATAACTACAAAAAGCAGTCTTATTGGTGTCATAGGCAGGGGGTATTCAGACATATCCCACTCACTAATCCTGAAACACACAATGACACTGCTCAGGGATGTACTGGCTCTCTTGAAACCACTTTCTCCTTTGCAAAGGATTTCTAATTGTCCTGTGAAGAAATCTGACTTGTTCCCTCTTAGTTTTAGGCTAAATCCCAAAGACAAGAGCCTAGGGTAGTTTTAGGCTAGATCCTGAAGACAAGAGCCTAGGGTAGTTTTAGGCTAGATCCTGAAGACAAGAGCCTAGGGTAGTTTTAGGCTAGATCCTGAAGACAAGAGCCTAGGGTTATCAGCCTATTGGTTTGACCACTGTGCTGTTCAGGACTTCATGCATGGAGGTAACATGTGCATTCCTGTGGCATGTGCATGTGTGCATGCTAGTGCGTATGCTCTTGTGAACATATGTGTGCAGAAGTCAGAGATCAAGGCCAGCCATCTTTGTTAATTGCTCATTGCCAGGGTCTCTCACTGATTGGCTAAGTTGGCTGGCCCATGAGCCTCAGGGATTGGCCCGTCTCCACCTCCCCGGCATTGGGATGTCAGATGTGCACCAGAGCTCCTGGCCATCCACATGCAGACCAGAGGTCCAACCTCAGGGCTTCGGGCAACAGACTGTTACTACGACAGCATAACCTAGCCTATTTGGCTAGCTTACAGCATGCGGAGAGGGCAGTCCTGCAAGATTCTACAGGAAGCAGAGACAAGAAAAACAAACTCATGGAGTCTGACTGTCAGAAAGGAGCTCACTAAGTAAGTAGATCGATGGCCTGTCCTGCCTCTCAGGTGCCTGGGTGAGCTGGGGGGGGGAGGGGGGGCTGTCACAAATTCAACATGAGAAGAGCAGAGGCACGCGGCATGTAGCTGAGGATTGTCACGAGACTATTGGAGATCCACTCAGAACTCACAACTGCTCTGCCTTGTGTATCCCAACTGGAAAATGGAGACAATAGCACACTTTTTATTTACATAGCCCAGGAAGACAGCAACACACGCCTATAAGCAGAGAAAATTCTGGAACCATATCTAGTCTCAAAACAGGGAGAAGAAAAAGAAGGAGGGCAGATGGAAAAATAATAATAAGGTTTAGGTGAAAGTCTGGGCTGCAGTGGGGAAAGGACTGAATGGCAAGGAGAAGAGACTGTTGAGAAGGCCTGAGGAGAACTCTGGGGAGGACTGAAGAGAACACTGGGGAGGACTGAAGAGAACTCTGGGGAGGACTGAAGAGAACTCTGGGGAGGACAGAAAGGTTCTACAACTACTATAGTTATACAACTAACAACAGATATATACAAGATATATTTTGTGATATCCATATTATAGGATGTGTCAAATACTTTTTTAAAAGATTAGTTAATTTGTATGTATGTTTTAAAAATGTTTATACAAAATGGAGCATACACTTAATAACCAAGCCCTAATTGAAAAAAAAAACTTGTAACCTATGTGGTAAAAATAGAATATTCTTAGTAAGAAGCCATCATGAATTTGGATACATATGTGTAATGCATATACACACTAATAACAATTAAAGAAAAAGAGGCCATGAATTTGACAGAGGGCAGAGGGAGGTGGCACATCAAAGGGCTTGGAGGGAAAAAGGAGAAGGGGAAAATGATGTAAAACAATCTTAAATTTTCTTTAATTGAAAAATAAAATATTCAGAGCTAACAATAGCTTACTGTTTTAAAATTATTTTAAAAAACACGTAAGCCCAGAAAAACAGACTCAAGATCAATGTGCTCATAAGCTGTAAGTGCTGCTGCCCTTTGAGCATGTTCTTTGTATATTTTATTTTTCTTTCTTTGATTTTCATGATTTTCTAAAGTAGATGGAAACTACTTTGAATCGGAAAAAAAATCAACAAAAAGACTATTTTAATCTAATTTTTTTCATAGCAATTCTTACATTTGCCAGAAAATACTTCAGAATGCTCATCTTTGTGTGAATCTG